>JAJGRX010000709.1:0-698357 GCA_025461125.1 Carex kokanica
GAGCGCATACCGTTATTACAACACTGAAAAAGACAATAAAATGAAAAATTTGTGAGTTCTTGAATTTAGAAATGTAAATATGATGTTATGAACTTTAGATGAAATAATAAGTAATTTTGAAATTTTTGAGGGGTGTACCTATAAATTTTCACAAATTTAATTACTATCGTAAGTTCGTAACAAATCACCTTTTGCCGCGTACAGTGCAAGGAATCAGAGTAGGTCCGATGGACATCGACCTACCTTGGTTCGATGGGTGTGATGACCATTCGATCTGCATCAAGATTCGTGTGATCTTATCAAAATCCGTGCAAGTATGTATCAATTTCCGTGCGAAGAGATCTTGATGCTAATCGTACGGTCCTAAAGCTAATTGAACCTAAATGTAGGTCCAATGCCCATCGGACCTACTCCTATCTCACAGTGCAATCATCGTAAATTTAAGTATCGTTTGTGTAATGGAAAGGATTCCAAAGGAGTTTGAAATAATTGAAGTATCTATTAGGAGAATTAAGTCTTTTGAGAAAAGAAAATATTTAATAGGAACTGATTATTAAATGATAAGTAGATAAAGTGTTCACAGTAAACAAAGAAAAAGTGAACTTTCTTGTTATATACTAAATCTATGTTTGTCAGACTATTAAAGGAATTGGTTGCTCTGTGAGACTGTTGACTCTGTTGGATTGATTTGTAATTACTATTTTCTTTAGAATCTTATAATGAGAATATTTTCAATGGACTTTAACAATCATCTATTTTCATCAGTTGGGCTAACTTAAATACTTTATTTTGGGCTGAATTAGAATCTCTTGGGCTACAATAAATTGAAATTGGTTCATGGGTCAAGGGGTGTTTCCTATGGTCTAAGAAACTTTATGATTTTTTTCTTCTTTTAATAAATTATAAATGACAGACTAAAAAAATTTACCTTATCTAAAGGTGGTGATAGTTCTCAATGCTCTTTAATAGATGGACTATATTATTAATGGGATTGGAAACCCTCATTTTCCAAATGCTTTGATTTATTGCTTTCCTACAACTTTTTTTCTATCACTCCTTTAATAAACCGTATCACTTTAAACGTGAAGTTTTTTTTATAGCAACAAGTTTTTATGACAACATTAAAGAATGGTGACCCAAACTTCTTTAGTATAAAATAAAATGTTTGAAACTGAATATTAAAAAAGAAATTAGAGATGCTAGAAAGAAATAATATAAAGAAATCATGACAGTGCAATCTGATAATTCGTGCATTTTGGCATCCTAAGGGTCAAATTTAACAAATAGAGAAATGAAACCTAGTCGAGAAAAAAAATGTGTTATCTGTTGAAGTTCAATAAGAATGTAGAGGAATTCAGATCCTCCTCGTTACCGTAATAAGGAATCTTTTAGATTTAGTGGATCTGGACCGTTCTTTTTAACTTGGCACAACTCTCAAAGCCAACTAATATTGCCTCTTTGCTAGCCCGAATCTCAAAGTAGCAAACCGTATAATTTCGTCTTCTTTTAATAATTTGGAAAATCTATAGGAGTACGTTTGGATGCACTCTAGAATAGCTACTATTTGAGAATGGTAAATAAGAATAGCACTAACTTTGATGGTAAGAGAATAGTGCTAACTCAAAGCTATTCGGAATAGTAAAAAAGTTATTTGGAATGTATATTTGGAATAAAGCTTGAAGGGAATGAATAAATGATCTTTTTTTATTTGGCCGAAGAGAGCAACAATTGCTATTTCAATTTTTTGTTGGGACAACGAAATAGCCCTATTCTCCCTGTTCTGAATAGCAACTGAGATTGTTTGGATGAATCTAATTTAGAATAGCAATGTTATTCAAAAATAGTACTATTCTCAGATGATCCAAACATAGCCTAGTAGGATAGTGGTACATACATTCGAATGATGTTGAATTTGACACTTTATTATACCATAATAAAATATTTCTTGACATATTAAATTTAAAATATTTCTTTTATTTATAAAAATTATTATAAAATAAGAGAGAAAAAGAAAGAATACCTCAAATTTTTTATACATAAAAATTCTAACGATCTAAAGATTTTTTTTTTTTTTCAACTTCGCAGTTCGCATGCCTCACTGGTTTACGGTCAATAGTTATCGGTTCTCCTAATTGTTTTTCTTTTGTAACCAACTGTACAAAAGGTTATTTATGTAATGTTTTAACTTGGTACAGTGTTGTACGTAGGGAATACACTATAAAATATCTCAAAACTGAGTGATTAGTTCGATCGGATACAATTTATAGGCTTTTGCCTTAATCGGCAAAACTGAAAAAAAAAATCCTTGAGCTTTGGATATGTAAAATTGTATACTATGCATGAAAAAACAAGACATTCCATTTATATTCCTCTCATATTTTATAGTATTTTTTATAAATAAAAAAAATTATCTTTGTAAAAGCCAACTTACAATGAGTCCGTGTCCCTCAGGTGCCTAGGGTACAATCTAAATACGGACTGTTCAGATTAATTTCAGCCAAATCAAACTCAATTCGAGATCGATCTGCTTTGAAATTTGTTGCCAAATAAAAAGAACAGTCCGGACTTGCATCTCAGGTATCTAGGGTGATACAGATTAAGTTACAATGGCTCCTTGGGGTGATGCTAATACATATTAATTTCTTTCATAAAATTTACGTCGTAGAAGTGAGATTCGGACCGTTTTAGTTTAACTCTGCACATATTTTCAAAGAGTTCTCCAGACATCTAAGATAGGTTCAAATTAAAATCACTCAACTGAAATTATCTCATATGGATCAATACTTGATGGGATACTCGGATAATTTGGGGGATCTTGGAAATGGTTATTGGGTTAGAAAAGGTGTTCCGCTGTTTCTTTAATTAAGAAAGAAGTTAAGTCGATCTTTCCTACAAGTATTAAAAGTGAATTAAATAATGAGATAATGCTAGTTGTTAATTAGAAGTATAAAAGCAATCTATATATAGCATTACTAGGTGTGGTCAAATAACCACTTCAATGAATTTTGGGTTGGACCCATAGCAGTCAATTTAGAGATATATGCTATATATGAAAAACAATCTTACTATAAATTTTTTTGGGTCAATTAAAGGAATCGAATAAGACCTTCTAAGCTCTTTGATTATTGGAATTTTGATCAATTCAAATTGTATTTATGAATGGCATAGCTTTGAGGAGAGTTGATAAAAGAAAAACGCTCCAATTTCTCTGTCGTGTGCTGCTATTTACTTATAGACGTGAGGCTATGGTGCTATGCATAGCATGGGATGACTAGTGTACTACGGCTCAATATGGTATTTTTAAAATTCTAACGGTCGATCCGAACCGTTCAATGTGATAACCATATGCATATGTACTTGCAAACTAAATTTTATATTTTTTCAAATTTTTTTACTATTTTTTTAGACAGATAGAATTTTGATGGTCCAGAATTTTCAGAAACACTGATTTTTCTACCTATCTAAAAAAATAGTAAAAAAATTCAAAAAAATATAAATTTAGTTTGCAAGTACATATTCATATGAATATCACATTGAACGGTTCGGATCGACCGTTAGGATTTTAAAAAGTACCATATTGAGCCATAGTACACTAGCCATTGGTGCTATGCATAGCACCATAGCCTCACTCTTACTTATAAGAGTGTTCAAATCCAAAATGAATGGAACTACAACAATCACTTTAACTTTAAACCATTTCTCTTGATTGGGGTGTAATTTTTCTCCTTTTAGGGATGTAATTGGTAACTTAGGTCGTAATTCCATTTCAGTAATGAAATTGATGGTTTTAAGCATCTTTCTTCAAAATATTCTACCTTCTTTCGTCCTCCATTTTACCCTTACTTTCATTCTCTCTCAATCATCTTAAAGGCAGGGATATGGGCGAATGTAAGAAGGTACGAGGGGCAATTGATCCCATATTTATTTAAAAAGTATTGTATTTATGTATGATTTTTTATATAGTTCAAAGTAAAATATCATGAAAATATAAAATTAATTCTCATTCTCAGCAAGAAAAATTTATATGATTGACCACCATATGTATTTGATTCCCACATATGTATTTGATTCTCACAGTTCGAAAATCTAACTCCACCTTATTTAAAAATAACAAGATGACTCAAAATTTATTTTACACTCTTATAAAAATAATGTTTTCTGAAATGTCTTAAAATGTGTTTCAGTGTGGAAGAGAAGAGTGGCGGGTCGAAAACACATCCCTAATCTAAATCTAATAACTTAAATAAGAGAACAGAGGAAGTTCAGAGATGGCCTTAACCATTTTATAATTAATATGTCTGAAAATAAAGATGTATTAGATAAATAATTTGGCTCCCTGAAGGAGAGGATTGTTTGGTTTTTCGATGGAGCAATTTTAATTTAGAGCTTTTGTATCGGGATTAGTTTTATTTCTAGAAACACACTGCGCTTTCTATAATGTTTTTTAAATGTAACGTAATTTTTAATTTAGAAAGATATTTTAAAAACAATTGTTTTCTAACTGTTTTCATTAGTTCTAGTTTTTGTCGCTCTCTCTTCTTAATAATTACTGACGTAGTCGAGAACCAACATTTGTTCTAATATCAAAGAAGATATCCTCTGAGTGGTAGGGTCGTAGATTTGAGATTTAAGTGAGAAAAAAATTCTTTATTGTAATAATAAGAGTATAGAATTTGAAAGCTTGATCTCCATCTTTCTAAAAAAATACTGACGTTGTCGCTAAAAACAATTAAAAGTCAATTTCACGAGTACAAAGATTTAAACATTAAAATTAATTTAATTTCTATTTAGTGACTGACAACTATATTTAATTTTTTTTTATTTTACTGACATAGATGCTCTTCTCTCAAATAAATTTTATATCAATTTAATTTCTATTTAGTGTATGACAACTATATTTAATCTTTTCTTGATTTTACTGATATAGATATTCTTTTCTCGAAATTTCAATCATGCCAATACAGAGGAATTCTCTGAGATATTCACTTCTCTCTCAAAACATAGAAAGAAAATCTTTGAGAATTTTTTTTTCAAATTGAATAACAAGAAAGTTTAGGGCCTATTCAAGCATTGATGACTGAATTTCTTTGGAAAATATTCAACAGTTGGCCATGACTTTACCCCTCAAACAAAGAGAAGTCATGCTCATGGTAGTCAGTGCAATCTGTTGGAGCATTTGGAAAATTCAAAATTCAATATGCTGTGAAAATAAAAATATTCCTTCCATTAGACAAATGATTTTACTAATTTGTTCCTTGTTAGATTATTGGCTAGGTAACCAAAAAGGCATGTGATGCAATTTGCTCAAATTTGAATTCCTGAGAACATGGACATAATGCCAATTCAATCCTTCACCCCCTTTGCCTGTGGATGCTCTATAGATGAATAGTGGTACCAGTGTACCACTGGTATCTTTGCTACTTGCCAACTAGGATGTTAGTGATTTGAAATATGAATCGTTACATTCTCTTCACAAACTCTTGTTCTCTGTTTGTTTGTTTTTTCCTTGCTATGATGTAATAATTGTTGTTGTAACTTGTAAGCAATCTTCTATGTTGTTGACTAATTTGCAAAACATATAAACATTAAATTTTACAGTTTCTTTTGTTTGAGATGTATGTAAGTTTAGCTGTTACGTTCGAAGGTGAACGCAAGTCAAAGATATACAATCCAGAGTTGGGCTATAGTGCATTGCAATGTATAGCCCCTATTGTACATTGGACTGTAAATCATTAGTTTTGATTTCCAAACAATCGATCCAATTGTTCAATTTGATATCCATATTAAAATGTGCTTGGAGATGAAATTTTACATTTTTTTTGTAATTTTTTGCTATTTTTTTAAGAATTTTGAAAATCACTGTTTTTCGATGGTCCAGAAATTTCTGAAAAATAGTGATTTTCAAAAATTCTAAAAAAATAGTAAAAAAAATTCCAAAAAATATAAATTTTTGGTCTCCAAGCACATTTTAATATGGAGAACATGTTGAGCCATTTAAATCGACTGTTTGAACTTCGAATCCAATAATTTACAGTACAATGTACGAAATGGGCTATACATTGCAATGCACCATAGCTCAACTCATACAATCCAACCCTAAAGTAATATACTATTTAAAGGAGAAGAGTTCATTACAAAAAATATTCTCTACTTGCACAACTATACTGGATTCGTTCGAGATCAATACATAAGAATAGATTATACGCGTAGATAGTGTACACTACATAAAATTCTGTTATTCAATTTGGCATATAATGTTTTTTTTTTGTACTATCAACCATGTACAAAATTAAAATGATTACTTTACTAGAATATAATGTCGAATGAAAAGACTATAAAAATTATAGGAAAAAAAAGTGTGCGCGCGCTCTCGCGTGTTAGCTCTTTATCTCTCTTTTAAAAAAATCACTGCATGACTTCGTCTCATCACATTGAACTTTATATAAGCCAAATCGCAGACAGCATAATTTTTTCTCTATATAATAAGACTAAAAGGATATTTTGCAAATTGCAATTTTTCAATCGGTAATATTATTAATTTTTTCATAAAACAAAAACATGACAATTTTCTCCAAAATAATTTATGAAACCACATTGCCTATAAACCACGTATAATAATCGGTCATCAAATTAAAAAGAAAAAATTGATACAAACAGTACGACCGTTTCACCGGATAACACTTTCTCATGGATCCGAAATTTTTATTTATAGCACCAAAAAAAAAAAAATAAAAACGGCACCAAATATGGGAAATTCCAGTTATAGCACGGCCGTAGATTGGCTGAGCAGTCTCATTTACTGAGGACCACATTTTGGTTGAGTGGACCTAGAAATGGGGCCGCATTTCAGCTGAGCGGTCCCCCTTTTTTTTTTAAGATTTGAGAGACAATATGAATGAAATTGAACCATAAAAATTCGAATTTTATTTTTAATATTTGTTAGATTACTTCTTTTGATGTATCCGAATTTTTTTTAATTTATACTAAAATACGCTAAATAACTTGAAATTATGTTAATTTATGCTGAATTACACTAAATTACTTGAAATTACATTAATTATGTAGAATTATGCTAAAATACGGTAAATTACGCTAAATTACGTATGAATAGGGATGATATCTTCATTGAGAAGGCGAAAACGACAACGAAACTTCAAACGGCCATAAAACGGTGCTCGAGTGTCCGATTTCAGCAAATGACCACTTTTCGAAAAGCTTGTGAAAATACGCATGCATTAGAATCAGCCGATTTGGATTTCCAAATTTAGAATTGCCAAAAAACAAAGGGAAGAGCCTCAAAACTTCAGTTGAAGTTTTCAATTAAGATTTTCATTTCTACTGTTCAATTTACGTAGCTCAGTAAATTAGTTATATAATGAACTTGTAGAATACTAATTTTTATTATTTTTGAAATTTTTTTACTATTTTTTATGATTTATGAAAGATGACACAAAATAGGCTCTATTCATACGTAATTTAGCGTAATTTACCGTATTTTAGCATAATTCTACATAATTATTGTAATTTCAAGTAGTTTAGTGTAATTCATCATAAATTAACATAATTTTAAGTTATTTTAGCGTATTTTAGTATAAATTAAAAAAATTTCGGATACATCAAAAAAAAGTAATCTAACAAATATTAAAAACAAATTCGAATTTTTATGGTTCAATTTCATTCATATTGTCTCTCAAATCTAAAAAAAAAAAGACTGCTCAGCCAATCTGCGGCCCCAGGGTCCACTCAGTTGAAATGCGGCCTCATTTCTGGAGCCGCTCAGCCAATCTGCGGCCGTGCTAAATTTAAAATTTCTCAAATTTTGTGCCGTTTTGCTTATTGTTTTTTTTTTTAGTGCTATAAATAAAAATTTCGGCCCATGGATATCAAAGTGATTTCTACCTGCCTACGGGCTTTCTGCTAAAAAAATAAAAATAAAGTAACTTGTATCCCAGCAGACACCTTGTTGGTGAAGCCAATCAAAAACCCAGCAGATCCCTTCTCTTCCCGACTCCCAATTTTTTTATTAATAGGAAAACAAAAAAAATATTGATAATAGAGTAAGATTTTATGAAATTTTGAAATATAGAAAAATTATTATGATTTATAACGTCCAAAGTACTGTAACTGAACGTTATAAACCATAACGTTCAACTACAGTATTTTTTTCGTATAGTTCATAACGTTCAACTACAGTATATTTTTTTTTTAACAATCATTAGCAATCAAATTAACTGAACATTATGATTTATAACATCTAACTCCAATACTTCAACGTTATAAAGTTCTTCTTATTTTCCGAAATTTCACGAAAACGTAACGTATTTTCCTTTTATATTTTCTATTAAGAAAAAAATCGGTCCCGACTCCTCAGATAACACTTAATTGGACTCGGTTTAGATAGGTAGGTCCAATGAATTATCCCACTGTAAAAGAGCCCCACTTCCTTGAATCTTCATTTTCTATCACACGTCAGCAGCTACTGGTAAGCCGAGAACGGGTCCATTTAATAATTCTGATTTTCTCCGTCTCTTCCAATTCCTATAAACCCCAATCCGCCGTCACTATTTTGAAACCCACAAGCTATCGCCATTAACCCCTAGAATCGAGCTGCCCACCCCCAAACCCTAGAAACCCCATTATTCGACTCGAGCGACAATGGCGACCACCACCGAGTCGTCGTCCGATGGCCCCGTTCTAAGCGTCGTCTCCAAACGCATTCGTGCCCTGCGTAAAAAGTACAACCGCATAGTCCAAATGGAGGAGGCGCTCGCTAATGGAAAAACCCTTAACAAGGAGCAAGAGGAGGTGCTTCGCTCAAAGCCAGTCGTGACGGCTCTAATTGACGAGTTAGAGAAACTCAGATCGCCGCTTATTTCAGCCCTAGCGGAGGAATTGAACCACACTTCGGAGCAAGAGCCCAAGCAGTCGGATCGATCTGTCAACACGGACGACCTGATCGAGGATTTGCTGCGACTGGTGTATTTCGGTTCCCTATTCGATGTGAGGTCGCAGAGTGAGTTCACGGCTATGATGCTGACCCGTAGCCATGAGAGGGGGGTGCTGCCTGACTTATGATTACGTGACCGATGACGAGGTCGATTTATTGAGCGAGAAGGATTTAAACTTAATATCTGTACTGGGATCTCTTGTGACCTCACGACCTGTCAATGAGGTTGTTTCACATAAGAGTGCCCTTGAGGCTTGTATCAGCCATGCAAAGCTGTGGATCTCCAGTTCAGACCAGCCTATCAATCCTGAGGCACCTGCTACTTGTGAGTGATTCTTTTGTTTGTGTGAATTTCCATTTTAGTAACATCAGTGCGATACAGTACAGCGTTTAAAAATGCTTAACATCTCTGTTATCATTTTTCTGTGGCTAATATCTGATTATGGCATGAACTTTAGAATTGCAAGTGCTAAGGTGAATGTTGTTTCCTGTGAAAATTGCAGGTGGATTTGTCTGTATACCGCTATTGTAGTCTGTAAACACACTTCGATTTTTGGAATTTCTTGTTTAGTTTATTTCAATTAATTCACAAAGGAGCTTCCTATTTTATCGTCTTTTAGTTTAGATTTGGTACTAGCCTTATTTGGTTTGATATTGAGTTTGGTAACTGGCCGATCAAGCATCTCTATGGTGGTGACATTATCCCTGCACTGAAACCATTAATTATTCAGGGAATTGAAGTGTGTTTTGCATGCCTTCTGCCAGGAAAAAAATTTTATATAGTGCATCATCTCTGTTTTGGATTTTTGGCAGATGCTGCATTAAAGGAGAAGTTGAAGAAGATTATCTCATCAGACTTTTTCACTGCCACACCAGAGATGAAGGCTCCAGTTGAAGTTGCCGCGGCTGTGGGCCAGCTTCACATATCTGAAGGTAGCACCGTCCCGTCAGAGACTGCTGAGGGTGACATAGACACTCTTGATAACAAGGTAATCAGTCATATGTTACCTTGTAAGTACATTTTTACATTTGTTTTATTGTGATTGGTTTGTGAATTTACTGCTTGTAATCATGCTTCACCGAAGCTGCCGTCCTCATATCAGGTCAATTTCTGATATATCCTCCGGCGTATCTGATATATTAACATTAAACTTTTTACTGATACGATCACAGAAATTGCAATATGCATATCTGTGCACCAAAGACCATACGGATCAAGTCTTACTCGATCCTCAAAAGGCACGAGACCTGTAATTGCTTCACTAGCATTACGGTCCTTCCCTTTCTATTGAGATTGGAAGAGCTGCGGAGCATCTTTTTTCAACCTTGGACTATCAGCCGCAAATCTGGAACAAACTTTAACACCAAACAGAGTAGCTCTATATATTGATTAAGAAACTTTGTCGTAACTTGCTTAGAATTATAATTTTTCTTTTTCCCTTATATATCTTATCAAATGTTCTATTGTTTTTTCCGCACTCTCAGTTTCTTCTAATCCATAGTTAGCATTTGTAAATTGTAATAGTTCTTAATAAAAAAGTTGACTGAGCTGCCTTCTTAGCTTCCAAGTGCCGCAACTCTTTTAGTAATAACAAAAGAATGCATTCATGTAATTTCTTTTTGAGTAAAAATAATGCTTACATTAAGAGTAAAATAATTAATCATACTATTAAGCATTGTACCCAAAATTTTTGGGAAGTTGTGCGTCGCCGTGTAAGTATTGTATCAGTATGCTACATTGAATGGAAATATTGTGTATTAGATAGTATGTTTCTACCTTCTGATTTTCAATTTTCACATCATTAGGTTCATCTGTATTCTTAGGTAAATTTATCCGTCCCTGTAATCATTGTATTATGATTGTTGTTTTTCTGTGCATTGTCATGCATTTATTCTTCTATAACAATTCTTTAATTGTTCTTTAGAATATCTAATACTTGGTTTCTGTGCATTGTCATGCATTTATTCCTCTACACCCCAAATTGGAGGTTACAAAATCACTAGAGTTGCGTTTAATTTTTATGCGAAACTCACCTCCTCTCCCATTTTCTCCCCTACCCCCCAAAATTTACGGTTCTGGAGCGAGTAACCGTCCTCAGTCAGATCTGGTCAGGCCTTTGTTTTCCTCCCCAGTCCTTACTTTCCGGCCACATACCTCCTTCTGGAGCTAATTCTAAGGGAATAGATGGGTTTTTCATTAGTAGGCTGGATGATTTTGTTTGATTAAGATACTTCGTTTTATTGATTAGCCTTTTCTTGTCCTGATTGCTACAATTGTATCAATATCTGAAATAAATCATATTTCCATTGAAAACGCATCTCTTGAACTAGTGTGGAATGTACCCTAGCTAATAATCTTATTATATGTTCATATGTATTCTATGGTAAATTTATCCGTCCCTGTAATCATTGTATTTTGATTGTTGTTTTCTGAGCATTGTGATGCATTTATTCTTCTATAAAAATTCTGTAATTGTTATTTAAAATATCTAATGCTTGATTTCTGTGCATTATCATGCATTTATTCCTCTACACCCCAAATCGGGGCTTACAAAATCACTAGAGTTGTGTGTAATTTTTATGCGAAACTCCCCTCCTCTCCCCTCTCCTCCGAAATTTATGGTTCTGGAGTGAGTAACCAGATCCGGTCAGGCCTTCGTTTCCCTCTGCTCCCCTTCCTTTCCATCGTGTACCTCCTTCTGGAGCTAAGTCTAAGGGAATAGATGGGTCTTTATTAGTAGTCTGGGTTAAAATACTTTGTTTTATTGATTACATTTTCTTTTCACGATAGCTACAATTGTATAAATATCTAAAATAAATTTTCTTTCCATTCAAAACACATCGATTGAAGTAGTCTGGAATGTACCCTGGCTAATAATTTTATAATATGTCTTTATGTGTTTTATACATCAAAAGTACATTTTTACATACCATAACAGCAGTTCATTTCATATAATGTCAATCCTTTTCTAGTTAGCCGTACAATCACCCCACCTGTTGCACAAAATATTCAGAAAAGTTCAATTAGATTGGTTGTTGAATGTTTTGACTTAATGTGTCTATATTCTGGGATTTAATTTTTTTGGAAGTTTGTGGCCTCAATGGGGGCCACCATTATTCAAATAGAAACATAAAGTTCATGCATTACATCACAAAAACCCCCCGTTCCCCTATTATGGAATTTGTTTAGGAAATGTAAAATTAACTTCATTTATAGCTTAGGTTTCTTTGTTATTATAAGCTACAGTGCTAAACCTTAATTTTAGAGATTAAAAAAAAATGCGAAGTAGATCTTCAGCTTCATTTTCTTTAATACTATTATGAATTGTATAATTCACAGTTCGAGCAGCTATAAATAAATTAGGCTATCATAAGAATGATCCTTCTAAGTAGATTCAATTAGGGGCAGGTTGGGTTGCTCGGGTTTTGTCAATATTTTCAACCCTATCCATAATAACCGGATTACGATACTTCCAATCCATAACTAACTGACATAAACCCATTCAACCCAAACTTTTTAGGAAACTTTTTAGGTGGTCGAGTCATGAAAATTCTGTTGGCTTTACTGACAAAAACAAAACTTTACAAGTAATTTTATTTATTATTTAAGAGATACCAAATATATAATCTAGCAAACAATAACATAGGGCTGCAAACGAATCAAACCAAATAAAACTTGCCCTAGTTCGAGTTCGAGTTTGTGTAATTTCGAATCAAACTGGTTCGAAACTGAAGCAGGGTTTTGAACTGAAAAGAAGAGTTCGAGTTTGATTCGATACGGTTCGAACTAGTTCGGTTTGATTCGTTAATAGTTCGAATCAATGTTTTAAAATGCGGCCTATACGACCGAATATGCAGCTGTATATACGTCTTCGGTCTGCAACTGCATAAAAAACACTTATTCGGACCGCATATTACTTGACACAGTCCATTCAAATATTTGCTATTAAGTAAAAAATCAAATCCAAAGTCAGATCAAATTGTTTTACTAAAAGAAATCCAGATCCGAAATCCAATTTCAATCCCTCGTCCGGACGAAGTCCAGTCAAGTAAGTTATACATTGGAGCCAGCTTCTTTTATAGGCTCCCAATAGATTCATGTTATTTGTTTTGTTGATGTGGGACTAAATAAATTCTCTTGTACCGGACCCTCCGCACGCGAATTCAACGAAGATAGTGTGCACTGACATCTTTCACATGCAAAAGGTAATGGGCTAAGATTTTGGGCCGAAGATTTTGCACTCAAATATTTTGATTTTTTTATTTTGAAGAAAGGCCCGTGGCGAATATTTTGATTTACAGTTTGAAATGAAACCTTGATTTTGCACTTGAGCCACTGGCATTGCTCTAATTTGAACGGTACATGTTACATGTTAATTTGAGATTCGAACCTAAATAGTTCGCAAACCAATTTCGAACGAACTATACCTAGTTTGAGTTCGAGTTTGAATAAGATTCGAACCGAACTGGTTTGATTTGTTTCAGAACGAACTTCAATCGAACGAGTTAATTGCGAATTTTTTTTCGAATCGAAGTCAATCGAATCACGAACTACGAGCTTTTTTGGTAGCCCTACAATAACATATA
This sequence comes from Carex kokanica, assembly GCA_025461125.1. Classification (NCBI taxonomy): domain Eukaryota; kingdom Viridiplantae; phylum Streptophyta; class Magnoliopsida; order Poales; family Cyperaceae; genus Carex; species Carex kokanica. The sequence continues at coordinate 13,535 of JAJGRX010000709.1, forward strand.
AGAAGTTCTTATTGAAAATTTGAAGTAACTATTACCAATCAATAGCATTATTGATATAATCTAACACAGCATATTCCAAATAACAGTAACAGCACTATTGTTGATATAATAATAAATAAGCAAATTTTTCTAAGCAAAATGAATAATAAGAAAAATGATCATGCCTTTGAATCATTTAGAATTGGTTGTTGACTCCGCCACACCATTTGAGCTCTTTAGGATTTACTCAGATCCAGGCTCTAATGATATTATGTGGCTTGGATTGGTTTTTAACCGATATTTTTTTTCATAATCCATAACGATGATCTGTTTGGCCAGTTTAATTTAACATTTAATCTGTACTTAACTAAAAAGACCTTTATCATTTATCGGGTTGCACAGGGTATTCAGAGTTCGATGGTTGTTTGTCCACCAGTCCTAGGTTCAATGCACAATTATAAGTGTCCAAAGATTATAAAAATAATTTTTTCAGAGGTTTTTCCCATGGTTTAGAAAATCAGCCGATTCCATGTGGACTCGGCCGAGTCGGAGCAAAATCTGCCGGAGGCAAACTGATGTTTCCCGAGTTGACTCGACTGTGCGGATTATATGCAGAAAATCGGTTAAATCAGGGCTGAATAGAAACAATCGGTTGAATCGAAACAATCGGCTGAATTTTCACTCAGTTTCTTGTCTCTAGAGCAAAATTACAGTTTTGGTAATTCATATCGAACCATATTTTTGTGTGATCAAACACAAGTAGTTGTGGAGTTCAATTGATTTCAATTCAATAGAATTCAATAGAGATGATTTCTAATTTGAACTTTGTTGATCGAAATCAAGATGGAAACAAATCGAATTTATTTCTAATTTTTTATTGGGAAGTCTATATAATAGAAAGGAAATGATTTCACTATTGTACAAATGACATTTTTATCCTTCTTATTATTTGTCCAACAAATACAATAACAGTCTTTCTACCATCCTGATACTTAAATAAAATTCAAACTGGTATTGACTGAGGAAGTGGTATCCATGGTAACCTTGATTAGTGTGAAATCAGAATGTAAGAGGATCTGAAGTCTAAATTGGTACTGGTTAATAAGTAGGATGAAAGTGTCAAACTTGTAAGAAACCATATCTGTACATCAGTCTCTACCAACTTTGGTACCATTACATTCTTTTCTTATTTTATATATCTTACAAATCACTTGTCTACCCAATAAAAGCATGATACCTTATGCTTAAACAAGTTAGATACCAATGATGAGGTTTATCAGGCCTGTACTATTAATTAAAATCTTACCGTGAGTGAATATCTGATGCAAAATCTTACCGTGAGGAAGCTGTTAGCTGTTAGAACTTCCAATGCAAAACTTGAGCCGTGAGTGAATCTAAGGTAGTTTAATAAGATATAAGATCGTCATAACTCTATTTTAAGTTCCCAATACTGAAATACAAATCTCAATTTTGGTATTTGCTTAAATAGAAAGATGCAATCAATTAGACAACAAAATACCGAAGGGCTTGATCAAAAGCTGGAGTACTCCTTTTCTTGCTCTTCCTTCTCTTGGAATTGATTGGAGCTGCTTAGGGGCGCCAGCTGATTTGATCGCAAGAGGTCTGATGGGAAGAAAGGATATGCTGGAGCGAAGAAGAGTAATTTGGGAATGCGAACCAGCCACCATTTTTCTCAAATGAACTCTTGCCAAATTCCACGTTCTGAACATGAACTCGCTGGAGCAAAATTTTGCTCCAAATCGCGCCAAAGATAATTGACTCTCGTTGGCTGCATACGTTCTGATCAGAGGATTTGGATTTGTCAATTCCATTTCCCGTTTTAAGAGGAATCCCTTGGTTCCGATCAGTGTTTGTATTTTTGCATGGTCGTCAAAAAGATTTGGGGGAGGAACGATAGATGCAACTCAGAAAGGAGAAGCTTTAAAGCATTATAAAGATAGATGCGACCCATAGAGGAATTCCTTGGTTCCGATCACAGTGTTTGTATTGTTGAGAATTATAACTTGATTCATAGTGAACCATGTCCATTCAAGTTATTAAATAGATAAGGGTGACCTGGATGAATTAGGATATTGATGACCTCACAATTATTGATTATTTATTATTGTAGTCTCTAGCTTAATTTCTATACTATCAACAAACTATATATTCATGATATGCTTTCCTATCAACAATTTTTTTTTATAATTTTTCCCTATTTAAATACAAAATAAGTTTGTTCCAAAAAAATCCGAGTCCGATTTGGCCGACTCTTACCGATTCATCCGATTCTGATTCTATGGTCAATTTACTGATTCCGCTTCCTATTTTGATTTTCAGAGCCATGAGTTTTTCCTCTTATCTGTTTTCTCTTCACAAGTCTGGTGCTTAGATTGTAGTGGGCATTTCATTTCATTTGTTATACTGTATCATAGTAGCAGATTGCCTTCCGATATCCTCTTTGGACTGTGTGATACTATTTTAGTTACCTTGGATGCATTCTGCTGGAGTTTATTTTTCAATAGCTCTATGGGTATTTTATTTTTGTTGAGAATTTAACTCTTATCTATTAAAGTTCCAAATTTGAGGTGGTGAAGTATTGACTTAATTAATTAAAAGATACACATTTTAGTCAAAAGCAGCATGTGCCAGGCTTTGATACTTGGAACTGATTATGCAAATTCTATAATATTTGTAATTGCTGCATTTGTAAAATTGACAGTGATGTGAATTTAGTTCCTTACTGTTCTGACTTTGTATACTGCTATAGAAAAGTCTCAGTTGTGGGATTGAAATATGTGACTTGTAGTACTATTTGCATCTTATTTAATGATAGCATTGTGATTTTCAGGCACCTGTGGTAGCAGAATTATATTCTTAAAACTTTTTCTAATCGAAATTTCAGGAAGAGCAAGAGAATTCTCAATCCAGTGAGACCTACACAGAGCATCAATCAATAGCACCTGATGAACCAGCTAAAACGGTAATTTTAACGAATTACCATTCAAAAATAACTTCTTAGCAATTGTATTTGATTCTATCACAACTTTGTCTAAACTGCCATTTGGTCCCCTGCAGGATGAGGTAGACGAAGTAAACCCTCGCGATCTTCCTCCAGTCGAGAGCGAGCAACAGAACTTTGGAGAAGCTGACATGCTGGACCAGGTCCACGCAGACTCTGTCCCAAAAGATCAGCAAGGTGTAACTAGTGGTGGTAGGAGGCCTTATCCGAATGGCCGTGGTGGTGGCAGAGGTGGTGGTGGTAGGCGGCCTTACCCAAATGGTCGTTCTGGTGGTGGCCGTGGCGGCGGTGGCAGAGGTGGTGGTGGTGGAGGTTACTCTAATGGTGGGCGGGGTTATTACCAGGACTCCAACTACCAACCAAGAGGCTATTATAACAATAGGGGAAGAGGTGGTGGCGGAAGGTCGGTCGGTGGTGGTTCCATGTATAACAGGCAAGGTGGTTCTGACGGAGGCCTTGCGCCTACAAGTTGAGTTGGATTTGAATGGGTTAAACAGGTTTGGTGGATTTGACACCAACTTGGGGTCGATTGGTATTTAAATGCTAGGGGTAGCTGTCAAATGTAGGACTCAAATTGTGTGGGTCGTTTTTGATATGTGGAGTTTAGACTAATCTTGGCGTGTTCTGGTACTTGCGTTAATATATCTTTTTTCTTGTTAACCTTTTTCTTTGGCTCTTTTAGTTTATATATTGGCAATGGTCCAAGTAAAGTTCTCGTTGCTTGAAAGATTTTTCGCGCCTGCCTCTCTTTTATAGACTGTTTGAGATGAGTATGTAAAATGGAAGTGCATTATGAGATTTTGGATTCTCAGGCCCTTTAGTTTTGGTTGTGTTTTAGGAACTGAAAATGCTCTGATATCTTCCTTTTCGATTAAAAAAATTGTAGGGTGTATCGTAGTTGAAAATTTCCCAGTCTCTGGATCTAATGAGATGTGCGGCTTGCGCGATATCAGTACTTTTCCGTGGCCTTGAAACTTAAGATGCACCACAGGGGTCTAAACATAGATCCAAGATCAACCATTTATTGCACAAAATTAGGCCTCATCAAGGTGAATTCGGTTCAAGGTACCTCCCGTCATGTTAAATATTATTTTCTATTGGTCAAGGAATCGAGTTGATTTCGGAGAAGTACCACTAGAGAACAATGCCTCAGTGCAAACTTCTTATACCAGATCATTGTTATGGTACAAGCATTTTCCGGTGCAACAAACAATATATTAAAATTCGGTCTGGCTACATATTCTTATTCGGTCAAATATGTTATGGTACAAGCATTTTCCGGTGTAACAAACAGTATATTAAAATTTGGTCTATGCGGCTACATATTCTTATTTATTCAGTCAAATATGTTGTTTTGCATTTTCGGCGGCATATTACCGCATACTTGTTTGTATGATACCGCATATTACCGCATACACTTATTTTTTTCATTAAATAAAAAAATTCAGAAAAACACTGATTTTCAAAAATTCTTAAAAAAATGTAAAATTTGGTCTCCAAGCACATTTAAATATGAAGATCTTGTAAGAAGTTCGGATCAACTATTTGAACTTTGAAAATGGAGATATGAGCGGGAAGTAAAACACCCTCTTTACTTCCCAAAGCATCATAAAATCATTCTATATATCAAAGGTTTAAATAGCGTTTATCGCGTCATAGCCGAACGGTTAAAAAAACAGTGTTATGCCCATATAGCGCTGAATAGCGCGCTATAGTGCCGATAGCACCATAGCTTTTATGGTCCGAAAACGCTATAGCAGTGCTATAACACCGCTTTGGCGTGCTATTTAGAACCCTGCTATATATATAGATAGAGTTTGGCTAATATCAAAACGTTCGTTCCTAGGCCGTGGAACAAATGCTTCGGTTTTTACATGTTCGAAGTCCAAACGGTCGATCCAAACTGTTCAACATTCAATATATTATAAGATGTGCTTGGAGACTAAATTTTACATTTTTGGAATGTTTTTACTATTTATTAAGCCAATTTTAAAATCGTTGTTTTCAATGATCCCGAAAATTTTCACATTTTATTAAAATCAGCGATTTTAAAACTGACTTAATAAATAGTAAAAAAATTCCAAAAAATGTAAAATTTGGTCTCCAAGCACATTTTAATATAGAGATCACATCTAACGGTTCGGATCGACCATTTGAACTTTGAAAATCAGAATACCAATTGGTTGCACCATGTCCTGGAACAAACATTTTAATATTAACCAACCTTATATATAGAGAGAGAGAGAGAGAGGTTGGCTAATATCAAAACGTTTGTTTTGGAGCTGTAGTGCAACCAATTGGTTTTCCAATTTTCAAAGTCCAAACGGTCGATCCAAACCGTTAGATGTGATATCTATATTAAAATGTGCTTGGAGACCAAATTTTACATTTTTTGAACTTTTTTTACTATTTATTAAGTCAGTTTTAAAATCGCTGATTTTAATAAAATGTGAAAATTTTCGGGATCATTGAAAACAACGATTTTAAAATTGCTTAATAAATAGTAAATAAATTCCAAAAAATGTAAAATTTAGTCTCCAAGCACATCTTATTATAGATTGAATGTTGAACGTTTGGATCGACCGTTTGGACTTTGAACATGTAAAAACCGAAGTGTTTGTTCCACGGCCTAGGAACAAACGTTTTGATATTAGCCAACCTATATATATATATATATATATAGAGAGAGAGAGAGAGAGAGAGAGAGAGAGAGAGATGGGCTATGGTGCATTGCAATGCATAGACACCCTTGTGCATTGGACCATAAATCACCGATTCAAAGTCCAAATGGCCGATCCAAACCGTTCATCTTGTTCTCCATATTAATATGTACTTGGAGACCAAATTTTACATTTTTTGGAATTTTTTTACTATTTATTAAGCCACTTTGAAAATCGCCGATCTGGTGGTCCAGAAATTTTTACTGTTTTTTTACTGTTCATCCGGATTTTCAGATTTTCAATAAATCTAAAAAAATAGTAAAAAAAATCCAAAAAATGTAAAATTTGGTCTCCAAGCACATATTAATATGGAGAACAAGATGAACGGTTTGGATCGGTCATTTGGACTTTGAATGGGTGATTTATGGTCCAATGCACAAGGGTGCCTATGCATTGCAATGCACCATAGCCCATCTCTATATATATATATATATATATGAATTCTTATTTAAAATATGTATATATTAGTCCGTATAAAAATCGCATTTTAAAACATTGGTAACAAGTATACCTAATTTTGAAGTCGGGTTTGGAAAATTGCTTGCACTGTAACAATGATCCTGTGTAAGAAGTTTGCACTGAGTATTGTTCCGATGTTATCTATATATATTTCAAAAATCTAACTCAATTCCTTCCTTTTCTATCAGAAAATAATATTTTATTTCTAAATAAAAAAATCCATGTTAGATCCGAGCTGTTTAGAATAAAGTTGCTCGAATCTTAAAGTGGACCCTCCTATATTCTAAATATCCTCCAGTCTTCCGAGATTTTTATTAATACCCTAAAAAAAAAAAATAATAATAAAAATACCCTCACTTTGAAAAAAATTGTAAAAATGCCCTAACCGCCCGTTCATTGGGCGGTTCACCCTACCCCAAACCGCCCCTTCACTGGGCGGTTCTCTTGCTCTACCCAACCGCCCAGTGGCTGGGCGGTCCAGGTTTTTTTTTTTTTTTTTTTTTTTTTTTTATAGAGATTTGAGAGACAATATGAATGAAATTTAACAATAAATTTTTTAATATTTGCTAGATTACTTCTTTTGATGTATAATCCGACATTTTTAAAAATACCCAAAGTTAATAAAAGATTAATAAAAATGCTCAGACCCATTCAACTTTTATTAAAAATGTCCAAACCGGCCGGTTCCTTGAATTTTTTTTTTTTGAGACAAATAACTAAAATGCTGAAATATAACACTAAAAAATCGAATTGTTTTTTTAAATATTTGCTAGATTACATTTTTGATATATAATTAGCATATTTATACTAAAATACGCTAAATTACTTGAAATTATATTAATTTATGCTGAATTACACTAAATTAATTGAAATTACAATAATTATGTAGAATTATGCTATAATACGGTAAATTACGCTAAATTACGTATGAATTGGGATGATATTTTCACTGAAAAGGCGAAAAACGACGACGAAACTTTAAACGGCCATAAAACGGCGCTCGAGTGTCCGATTTCAGCAAATGACCACTTTTCGGAAAGCTTGTGAAAATGCGCATGCGTCCTGACTGCTTCGTCAATTTTCTAAATTCAGAATCGCCAAAAAACAAAGAGAAGGGCCTCAAAACTTCAGTTGAAGTTTCTGATTAAGATTTTTATTTCTATTCTCCAATCTACGTAGCTCAGTAAATTAGTTATATAATGAACTTGTAGAATACCAATTTTTATTATTTTTGGAATTTTTTTACTATTTTTTATGATTTATGAGAGATGGTACAAAATAGGCCCTATTCATACGTAATTTAGCGTAATTTACCGTATTCTAGCAAAATTATACATGATTATTGTAATTTCAAGTAATTTAGTAAAATTCAGCATAAATTAACATAATTTGAAGTAATTTAGCGTATTTTAGTATAAATATGCTAATTATATATCAAAAATGTAATCTAGCAAATATTTAAAAAAACAATTTGATTTTTTAGTGTTATATTTCAGCATTTTAGTTATTTGTCTCAAAAAAAAAAAAATTCAAGGAACCGGCCGGGTTGGACATTTTTAATAAAAGTTGAATGGGTCTGAGCATTTTTATTAATCTTTTATTAACTTTGGGTATTTTTAAAAATGTCGGATATACATCAAAAGAAGTAATCTAGCAAATATTAAAAATTTTATTGTTAAATTTCATTCATATTGTCTCTCAAATCTCTCTAAAAAAAAAAAAAAAAAAAAATCTGGACCGCCCAGCCACTGTGCGGTTGGGTGGAGCAAGAGAACCGCCCAGTGAAGGGGCGGTTTGGTGGGTAGGGTGAACCGCCCAATGAACGGGCGGTTAGGGCATTTTTAAAATTTTTTTCAAAGTGAGGGTATTTTTATTATTTTTTTTTTTTTTAGGGTATTAATAAAAACCGAAGTGTTTGTTCCACGGCTTAGGAACAAACGTTTTGATATTAGCCAACCTATATATATATATATATATATATAGAGAGAGAGAGAGAGAGATGGGCTATGGTGCATTGCAATGCATAGACACCCTTGTGCATTGGACCATAAATCACCGATTCAAAGTCCAAATGGCCGATCCAAACCGTTCATCTTGTTCTCCATATTAATATGTACTTGGAGACCAAATTTTACATTTTTTGGAATTTTTTTACTATTTATTAAGCCATTTTGAAAATCGCCGATCTGGTGGTCCAGAAATTTTTACTGTTTTTTTACTGTTCATCCGGATTTTCAGATTTTCAATAAATCTAAAAAATAGTAAAAAAAATCTAAAAAATGTAAAATTTGGTCTCCAAGCACATATTAATATGGAGAACAAGATGAACGGTTTGGATCGGTCATTTGAACTTTGAATGGGTGATTTATGGTCCAATGCACAAGGGTGCTTATGCATTGCAATGCACCATAGCCCATTTCTATATATATATATATATATATATGAATTCTTATTTAAAATATGTATATATTAGTCCGTATAAAAATCGCATTTTAAAACATTGGTAACAAGTATACCTAATTTTGAAGTCGGGTTTGGAAAATTGCTTGCACTGTAACAATGATCCTGTGTAAGAAGTTTGCACTGAGTATTGTTCCGATGTTATCTATATATATTTCAAAAATCTAACTCAATTCCTTCCTTTTCTATCAGAAAATAATATTTTATTTCTAAATAAAAAAATCCATGTTAGATCCGAGCTGTTTAGAATAAAGTTGCTCGAATCTTAAAGTGGACCCTCCTATATTCTAAATATCTTCCAGTCTTTGTGATGGCCGGAACAATTCTATCCCTGCTATGCACTAATTAGGCTATCAAAGGGGGAACTCTTAAATAGTGGGCTGTGGAAGACATTTGGTTCCTGCTATGCACTGATTGGGCCTACAATGTGAAGAGCCTTTGTATCTTGTTCGGATTAGTATCACCTTCTAATTCATACTTCTCCAAAAAAAAAAAAAAAAAAAAAATTATAGGATCCTATCATATAAAACCGTAAGATTGAAATGACTCGTTATTTATATAGAAAAAAACTCGCTAAATTTTAAAGCGGATCGATTCGGTCCGTTTGTTTAAATGAAACGGCCGAATTCAGGAGTAGAGCCAGTATTTTCAGACTATAGAGATCAAATATGAATAAGAATCAAGCATATAAAATTTTCCTACTACGAATGAGTCAATTTCACACTATTCATAATATTTTACTTTAAACTATATTAAATAAGATATAAATAAAAAAAATTCAAAATGAATGGGTCAGGTCAATTGACCCATTCATGATGGTAGATTCGACCCTGGCCGAATTGAACTAATAAGATCCTATTTTTATTTTTCAAATTTATAGAGGCCAAGTTGACCATCATGATGCGTCATCTGAAAATTATTGTTCTATATAAAGTAATCGTGATAGGTAGGTAAGTCACACTGTGTGTGTCAATTAAACTTTGTTTAATATGCCGACGACCGTCAATGCAATTTGTATATTGCCATCTATATCCAGAGATGAGATACCTGATTAATTCATCCGTCTTAATTATGTTTATCATGTTTTACACTATCTTGTTCAATAATTGAGCAACAGCGGGTAAGTGTATGTTGAATAGTCATGCTGATACTATTATTTACACACCTGTTTTCTTTTGATTGGCTTGGAATTTATATATATGGCGTATATGTAAACAAACGTCATAAAGAACATAACATTAAATTGCCTGCTCTAAGTTAATTTTCTGTGTTGGTTGACACTTCCAATTTTGTCCTTTTTTTTGCTCAACCTAATAGTACATGCAGCGAGGTACTTGAGAATTCTTTTAGTTTTTATTTAGACGAGTATATATGCATCGTCGGTTCCTTATTGCATTTTAATTCTTTTTTCACAGGTGATTGTGATCATAGTGACAAATGAATTATTCGGGTCCGATTCGGCGGGGTCAAAAAATTGTGATTCGGGAATAATTTGGATATAATTCGGAAATTATTTAGAATTATCCGGATCAGAGATCTCAGTCCTACAAGGGAGCAAAAAAAAATGTTCTGAGAAAAATTCGGGAATAATTCGTAAAATTTGTGAATTATTCAGGAATAATCCGATCAAAGTTTGGTCAACTGAATAATTCGGCGTTCGGTTCTCCATCACAAAAAAACGAATCATTCGCGAATAATTCACGAATCTTGTGATTATGATTGTGATTGTGAATTTTTATATATTTTGGATTTTTTTTTCAGTATAATATATGAGCGGATCAAATATTAATTTCAAAAGAGAAATTAGTGCATTTCTTAATGATACTCTTTGTATCGTCAAATGATTAATTGACGTGGCTATTATTGGTCTGAGAATAAGAACAAAGATGATGTTAATAATTTACAGTTTTACACATTATATCTACTCAGTTGTACGCATTGAAGGTTATGAAAAAAATTCAATTTTTTTTATGAAAAATTTATGATAGAATTTTTTTTTTGCCAACCATGAAAATTCTGCTGCTTTTTACAAAATAGTTTTTCTTGTTTGGATGAAAGATTGAAAAATATCAGTGTTCTAAATAGCGCGCTATAGCGTTTTTGGACCCCAAACGCTACACTACGACATCAAAATGCGCTATTTGCGCTACGGCCGCTACAACGCTATAGCGGTCCGCTACAGCGCTATTTGCGCTATACAATATGAGTTTTTTTATTTTTTTTTTATTTTTAAGCAATTTATATGGGTTTTAAATTAAGATAAAAAAAATCTCAAACCGAAATTGAATTTGTTGCTACTTGCTACAAATAAATCAATTTGAAATTGGGAATAGAAATTGAAATTTGAATAGAAAAAAAAGTCCAAACCGGAATTAAAATTTGAATAGAAAAAAAAAATAGATTATGTCATGAATCATGATACTTAAGATATTTTTAATAGAAAAAATCGATAGTTTATGATATTACTATGGATATTTTGAACCACAATTTGGACTTTGTACGGGTTCAATATGAATATTATAATTTCTTAATTACTTTGGAGTTATTTATTGTTCTATGAGACCTTAGATAATGTTGATATTTAGTACAAATATTGAATATACGAAATGTAAAAAAAAAAAAAACGCTATTTGGAATAGCTTCCGCTATAGCGACGCTATTCGCTATAGCTTTTTTTTTAGCCTTCCCGCTACGACGCTATAAACGCTATTTAGAACCTTGAAAAATATTAAACATTTAACGCTTGTATACTAATTAAGCCGAATAGTTAAGTGTTTGGATCGTCAAAGGCATGGTCCTATTCCGATTAGCATGTGAGGACAATATGAAAATAATATTAATCCGAATGTTGTCCAAAGATTGCTAATTTTTTGTACTGTTCGGAATGTAAATATTATTTAAATTATGATTCAAATTAGTGTCTATTCATCCAAATACGATCAAATATAGTTTAAGATATCTTTACTTTGATTAAAAGTAACGAGTAGAACTAGGGTGTGATGTGCTCACCAAACTCTTTGGTAAGCACAACTCTACATAAACTACTGGGTTCACTTCAAACGAGATGAATCCAACCGTTGAAACCGATGTACTTTACGAGTGATGCATGTACATGCAAAATTTTGAATTTTTTGAATTCATTTAGTCTCAAGTCAAGTGGTCAAAATTGATGAAAAATGAATGATCCAAAATGAAGTTGTTTTAATACATTCAAAAAATTCTCAATTTTGACCACTTGACTTGAGACTAAATGAATTAAAAAAATTCAAAATTTTGCATGTATGCCCATCACTCGTAAAGTACATCAGTTTCAACGGTTGGATTAATCTCGTTTGAAGTGAATCCAATAGTTTATGTAGAGTTGTGCTCACCAAAGAGTTTGGTGAGCACATCACACCCTAGTTCTACTCAAAAGTAACTATAGTATCTCCATACAAGTCCAGTAATTAAAAGTACCACGACATGATTTTGAAATGCGCACAGAAATCATAAATTTGCACATAACTTGAAAATATCGGGCGGTGTTTATTGACCGCCAAACTAAATTATTCCAATGCCCAATCCAGCTGAGTTAGGATGGCAATTTTACTAAAACATTAAAAAAAAATTCTATTTTAGCAAATCTCGTGATTGAAAGAGAGGTGACTGAGCGAGAATTTTAATGTTTTCTAATTATATATTTCAACCATTGTTGTAAATAACGGTATGCAGTCGTCGGACGGACAGAGTATCGTCAGGCGATTAATCAGTATGCAGTTGATTAATCAAAATTATGCGGCTGATTAATCGTTTTCATTAAAATTATGTGTATATATTCATAATTTTTTAGAAATGATTTATTTAACACATCAAACTTATCAAATAAACTTAATTTAACTTAGTTCTATTATTATAACATGACACTACCTTCTTTCTTCTTAACAACACATACTCATTTTACATGTGTAAGTACACATTTATATAATACAAAAATAAATTCAAAAATTAAGTTTTTTCAAATACTAATAACATATTATTTGAAAGAAATGAAACATTCATACATAAAATTATTAAATTTAGTTTATGATAACAACTTAATTTCACATATGAACATGTCATACTAACTAAAAAAATTACATCAGCAAGTAAGAAAAATATATGTTATATATATAATAGAAGAATTAATCAATTTCAAAATAAGTAAAGCAAAAAAACATATGTAAATATTGAATTTATATCCAAGCACAAATAAAACTATAATACAAAATTTATGAAACTTATTATCATATACAGTCACAGAAAAAAAAATTAACTGGAATAAACGGGAATAAATAGACGATTAAACGAGAATAAATAGAAATAAATGGACGATTAAACGGGAATAAATGGAATAATCAGAAATAATCGGCCAATTAATTGGAAAAATCCGCAAACAGACCTCTGATTAGTGTATTCGTAACGGTTTGGCCGCCGTTAACAATTAAACGGGTGTTTAATCGGCCGTTAAGGTTGTTTTTTACAACACTGATTTCAACGGAAAGACAGTGAAAATAAAAAGGGGACAGAAACTGGAGAGAAAAAAGAGTTCTCTCAGGTAACTGAAATTTTGAATTGAATTCGGACAATTCGATCATAATTTAGACCAATTTGATACGAGATAAAATGAACGAGGTCCTTTTAATATTTGTGCCAAAACAGATCGGACAATCCGGATCTAAATTCAAAACTAGAGTTATTTTTTTATTACAGTAAGATGGAAGTCTAATTTATCAACTTTCATTTAATGTTTATAAAATAATTCTATTCGGATTTCAAACTCGAAGCCTACCATACAGAGAGATGGGTTATTTTTTATCACTAAATTCTTAAATTTGAGTTAATTACTAATTTGTTGATATTAATTCAGAGAAAATTAGATACCGTGGACCATACCAGAAGTCTTGCGACCTAATATACAGAGAAAGGGGTTATTTTTTGTCACTAGATTCAATTTGAGTTGATTACTAATTTGCTGATATTAATTCAGAGAAAATTAGATACCGTGATATGTCCAGAAGTTTCGCGACCTAACATGCTAAGAGAGAGGGATTGTTTTTTTATCACTAGATTCTTATATTTGAGTTAATTACTAATTTCTTGATGAGTAGGGTTAAAATGTCTCATTGGCTTTGTACTTCATCATGCCACAACATCGTTATCTCTATTTTTAAAGTTTAAGCAGTTGATCCGAACCGCTCAATATAATCTTCATATTAAAATGTGCTTGGATACAAAATTTTAGATTTTTGAAATTTTTTTGTTATTATTAAGATAGGTACAAAATCACTATTTTTAGAAAATTCTGGACCATTCAAAAATAGTGATTTTGTACCTCTAATAACAATTAGTAAAAAAAATGTAAATTTTTTAAAATTTGTTATCCACGCACATTTTAGTATGAAGATCATGTTGAACGGTTCGGATTGATTATTTAGACTTTAAAATAAAGATAATAATGTTGGAACACGATAAGACAAAAAACTAATTAAATATTTTAACCCAACTTTTTGTTGATACAAATTCTGAGAAAAATAGATACCGTAGACTTTACAAAAAGTGACAAAAAAATCAATAAAAAAAATGAAAAGAAATGGGTTGGAGATAAAAGTCAGAAGATTTTGGAACGGAGAATATATCATTTCTCTAATAAAGATGATTAAAAGTAGATATATGTATCTGCTTTTAAAAAAAGGGTAAGTTTTTCTAGTTAGTATATTTCGGGTCCGACTCTGCTGCTTTTCTAGCAGAAAAGGAGGACCCTCCTCTTTCAAATCCAACGATTCAAAATTTTCATTCACGTATCTCGATAAAAAAACTTTTTCATGCATAAATCTCAACGAATTTTGAATCGTTGAATTCGGAAGAGGAGGGTCCTCCTTTTCTGCTAGAAAAACAGCGGAGTCCATTCCGTATATTTCAGATCTTTAGGGGCAGGTACAGAGGTACTGCTGTCCTTTCGAGCCTCGAAATTCGATGTGAGTTTAAAAACTAAGATTCGGAAGGATTTGTGTCGGGTGGTGATTTTTTTTTAATGGGTTTAAAGTTAACATTGTGCTTTATTAACTTTTTTCAAAAAAGAGAGAGATAGAGATGTCCATTTCAATAGTAAAGTAACCGTATAAATCAATGCTTATTAAATAATTGTTCTCCAAAACCCCAAACAAGCAATGAAAACGATATATATTGGAATTATTTAAAGTGCTAGTACTAGTTATATGAGATAAAAAAAAAAGAGAGACTTGATTCCAACTGCCGCCTGTGCATTACAATTAGTCGGATGTTTCGTATCTCTATCTTTGATATTATTATAATTTTAATTTGACGTGACAGTTTTTATTTTGATTTTATGGATGTTCAAGAGTTTCTTATTTATAAACTATGCAGAATAGTTTTTTTTATTAAGAAATTATTTATAAACTCCACACTAGCGATATCGTTGGCTGAAGTTTTTTTCTCTCGTAGGAAAGTTTCTTTAATGGCTAATGTGGTCTTAATAGAAACTCTAATTTTAATTTCAGTGACGTGGAGGTTTATAAATTAAGAGAGACTTAATTTATATTTAGTAGTTAACAATTATTTAAAAATTAATTAGAGTTGATAGGATGGAGATGCTTAGAATTCAAATCTCTAAAGTAATTCAAAATTTAAAGTTGGTTCTCAACTGTCTGATCAAATTCGCACGGATATTAATACTGTGATTTTTAACTTGAACCTAATTGGTCCAAGTTCTGATCAAACGGTTCGGATCCAAACTCAAATTTTGAGTTACTTTAGGAATCCAGACCCTCTAATTTAACCGTTTAAGCACGATGTTGGGTTAACACGTAGTATGGTCTAGTGTATTGACAAAACCCGTGGACCGCCGGACTGGACTGCCGAACCTGTCGGTTTTTCCCGGACCAGCCCGGACTGTGCCCCAAACCCGGCCCAGACTGTGGTTCGGCATCGTCCGGTCCAGGGACGGGACGGGTTTTTTTTTCAAACCAGACTCACCTATACCCGGACCGTCTTAACCCACCTACCCGTCCCGGATAGACCGCCAACCCGTTGGACCCGGGTGCTTTACCCGTCTAACCCGCACCCAAACCCGCCTACCCTACCCCTTTACCCGTCGGACCCACGCCCGGACCTACGGACCCGTTGCTGGAACCCGCCAACCAGCCTACTTTACCCGCTAGACCCGATTACTGCGCGCTCATTCAAAATTCACCGTTCTTAGTCAACCACATGGCATACTCTGAATAGTCAATTTTGAAGCACACGAATCTTGTTTTTTTTCCTTAATCAATGTCAGCCGCCAATTCAGATCGAACGGTTCCAATTAAAAGGAGTTTCTTAACGTCTATTTTGATTAAAACCGGCACGATCAACGCACATAAACACATCTAAATAAACGTGTTGTGTTTATTTTTAGTATTGTGAAGCACAACACAGCACATCTCAAAATCTCAACGTATTAACAAGCACAGTACGTGTTCCGGATACATCTAAATTTTGTTTAATATGAACTAAAATATTGACTTTTCAAATTTCGATGCTTTCTTTTTTTGAAAACATAGACAGAAGCTGTCAAGAAAAATTTCGATGCTCTCATATTTTGATTAAACTCAGCCAATTCAAAGCAAAAAAGTTTGATTTATTAATATGTAAGTATTCTGTGTGTCAAATTTTCATAAAATATATACGAGCTTTTTCCCTTTTTTTATTCATAACATTACAAATTTAAAAATTAAATAGATGATACCATTCAAGTATAGCTAAATAGCAATTATTTATCCGGTCCATTTTTTATTTTTGGGAAGGAGAGCCGCCGACGAGGATGCTACTATTCATCCTCTTCATGTTTTTTGAGTGCGTTTCCTCTGAGATATCTCATATTTTGTGTGACCGACGTGTGAGGTGCCTATTCAGAATAGCGCAGGAGTCTAGTATAATTTGAGCTTTTGAGATTCGTGCATACCGTATTTTGAACGGTTGAGATTTTCCAAAAAGTAATGCAAAATATGAGATATCTCAGAGGATGCGAATTCATGTTTTTTTTTTCGGGCCCCTTTTGCTCATATCGTCCAAGTTTTATTTTACTGTAAATCTGTCTATTTAAATTTTGTTAAAAAGTAAATTCAGAAGTAATTATTTTTAAATTAGACATTGTTTTTCAAGTTAGAAGTGAAATTATATGTCAAAATATATACTTTTTTAAAATCTTAACAACATTTTTATTGACATGACTTGTCTAATTAAGTTGTTAGAAAATTAAGAAATTGTTTTTTAAATTAAAAGTTAAATTAGATATTGAAAAATAGCTCGACCACAATTATTCATTCAGTCGAGATTTTTTCTTTTATTTTTTTTGGGAGGGGAGAGGGATGCTATGCTACTATTCATTTTGTCCTGATTTATTATCGGGCTGCTATTGTTCATCCCTTCCAAAATGTTTTATTATAAACTTGTCTATTTAAGTTGGTGGAAAATTATGAAAAATATATTCAAAATAATTATTTTTACATTAAACATTAATTTTCAAATTAAAAGTGGAATTGTTTGTCAAAAATACTTTCGTTGACAATATTAACAATTTTTTTAAAAGAAAATTTAATAATATTGATATTTAAAAACAATATTATATGTTGTTCAACATATACATAACTTGCTAATTAAATTCTCAAGCAATTCGTATTTTTGAGATTGTTGATAAACAACAATAATCATGAATTTTAGATTTGTAAAAAATATTTAAATTACTTAGTGAACAACAAAAAAAAAAAAAGCCAAAAAAAAAAGCCAAAAAAAAGTAGCAAAAAAAAAACGGACCGGACCGCCCGGGACTGTGGACCGTGGACCGGACGGTCCAAAAACAGAAAGGATTTGGTCTCTCAAAATTAAACCTGTCCGGGACCGGACCGTCAAACCCGCCGGACCCGTGAACCGTCTAACTCGTGGACTGTGCGGGTTTGAACCGGACTGCTCCGGACCGGACAGTTGTCAATACACTATGGTCCGGCTTTAAAAGCCGTTGCAAGTTTTGTTTTTACTTGCTGTTCAACGGGTCCCACTTTCAAAAATAATCCAGCGTTTATCGCATGATAGCACCTGTTGGGCCCCACAGCACAGTAAAACGTAACCCAGACGTCAACACCGTGTCTCCCTTGGATACTTTACTGCATACAGTTACAGGGTCGTGTCCAAACGAGTTCAAACACGAAGAGATACTGTGGGACCCAGATGTCAACACCGTGTCTCCCTTGGATTCTTTATTGCATACAGTTACAGGGTCATGTCAACACCGTGTTTCCCTTGGATTCTTTATTGCATACAGTTACAGGGTCGTGTCCAAACGAGTTCAAACACGAAGAGATACTGTGGGACCCAACTGTCATAGTACGTGGCATCAAAAGCCGCTCAAAAGTAGCATCAAAAGCGGCTCGTATCTGTCGTAAAATCTCCCAAAAGCCCAGAGAAGGATAGAGAGCTCATCCTCCACGTGACATCTGTTTATCCTGTCACTATCTGTGGGATTGGCTGTGGCTACGTGTACTGTTAAAGAGTGTGTAGAGCTTACAAATGAATTTCTTTTTCTCTTTTCTACAATAAAGTTCTCAATGTTAAATATATATTTTTTTTGGTGAAAATTAGGCTTGCGTTTTTCTTTTGTAGAGAGGTCAGACTCATTATCGTTCATTTTATAAGGCCGGCAATATTTTTTATGTATATATCTTATAAGGATAAATAGTCAAATATTTGGTACTGTTTCGAGCTCTTGTTTCATGTCCCGAAATTTTTATTAATACCCTAAAAAAAATAACAAATCTGCCCCCGCAGACTGAATTTTTTTAAAAAAGGCCCTAACCAACCCACGTTTGGACAGTCTGCTGCTTGTACCAAACCGTCCCACATTCGGACAGTCTGCTATAAAAACTCTATAAAAGTCAGTTTTCTCTCTCTCCTGTCCACTCATAATTCATTCTAACTTAGATGAAGAGAAAAAGGAAGAAGAGGAAGAAGAGAAAGGCGATTTTTTGGTGATTTCAGGTAATTTTTTAGTTATAAATATTTTATTCATATTATTTATATTATTTTAAAAAATTTAATTTAATAATTTAATAATTTTTTTAATTTTTTAATTCATTTTTTAAATTAACATATAACTGATAAATGTTTATTGGCTAATGTAGTTCCCAAAAGAAAAAATGTTGATTGCACTGTATATGGGCGGGAAGATTATCTGGGGTGCGGAGGGAGCACAATACACGAAAGATGCAGCATATGGCTTCGAGGTTAATGAAAATAGCCCATTTCTGAAACTTAAGCAAATGGTATACGAAAAGACTGGTGTAAACCCCAACCAGTATGACTTAGACTTAGTTACTCGAATTGACACATTCAGGGGGTAATAGACCTTACTTTGTCAGGTATCCAATAATAGATGAGGGGTTATGGAGAGGTGTTTACAATCAATTTGAGTCGAGGAATATCCCGGTAATGGACATATTTCACGAGAGTTCCGCGCCAACCCGGGGTTGGGCCTTCTAGGGAAAATACGGGTTATGACAACCCGGTGTACCACAGCTCGGGTTATGACAACCATGGGTACCACAACTAGGGTTATGACAACTCGGGGTACCACAACTCAGGTCATGTACCACCGTATGTACCGTACGTACCACCCGTTTATGACAATTATATACCTAATTATACCACTGATTATACATGGATGATGATGCCACCGAGCTACCACCACCACCACCTCTTCCTGAACCCGTAATCTAAGCTAGATTTTCATATGTACCGGAGTCAATACCTAGACTGTTACCCGGAATGATACTGACATTGATGGTGAAGGGATCGATGCCATATCAGAAAAGGACATAGACACGGGTGATGATTGGGAAGGGGATTGGGATTCTGATAACTTATTAGATGGTGATGCAGATGTAGTACCCCCTCCCAGGAAAGACAAATTTCCAATTAGAGGTCGAACAGATAGGCATCCGGTCGCCACATTCAACGATACCAGTTTTTTTGAAGAAGCAGAAATTGGTTTCTATGGGAAGCGTGTTGTATACAATCAAGAGCTTGCCCATAGCAGGTTTATACCAACATAGATGAATTTGTGAAGAAAATCCATGAGGTTCATGTTCACGGCAACTGAGAGTGTAGAGTACAAAAAAAGGGATCGAACAAGGTTAGTTGTTGTTTGTAAAGACGCATCGCGTTACGAGTTTCACCTTTTTGCAACCCCTGTGGGTAAGGGGGATGCATTGATGATTAAGAAGTGTGAACCACCTCATACATGCAAGTATGCATCATCAATGATAGACTATGCACAACTTACGGCATCACTTATTGCCGATGTGATTGAGACGAGCATTAAGGAGGACCCATCGATGAGCATTAAGGAGGTCGCTAGGAGTGTCAGACTCATTTACCAACATGTAACCCTAAAATACAATAAGTTGTGAAGAGGGCGTGAACTTGCTTGCACTATTGCTCCAGGCCATAGCAAGTACAAATCCTGGCACAAGGTATGAATGTTAGAATGTCAGCATACCCGACGTTGATGACGCTAAACAATTCAAGGCCATAGCATGGGCTTTTGGTCCATGTATTTAAGCTGTGCCTTACATTAATCGATCATCAATGTCGATGCATGCTTCATGTCTAGCCGTTATGATGAGAGGTTTTTGATAGCATTTGCATATGATGCTGAAAATCAGTTATTGCCTTTGGCCTTTGCAATTGTTGAGAAGGAGGATGGTGAGAATTGAGGATTTTTCATGAGTTTTTTACGAAGAAAAGTGGTTAGGGAGGAGGAAACACAAGCGTGCTATAACGACCATGGACCAGATGGAAGGTAGACAAATGGGACATCAAGCTCGCCGTTTCACTTCTGACAGGCAGCGAGCAGGTATATTTGATTTTATATTTTACTACGTCAATATCAGACCATGATTGGTGAATTGGAATGCAATGCATATGCTATAAACGAAGCCAATGAAAAAGAAAATGCTAGAGTTGTTGCTGAGGCAACCGTTAGAAGACAACCCACTCATGGGAGCCAAGCATCTAGTAGCAATGCAGACACAGCCGGTAGTGTCGCAGAACCATCTGGAAGCAGACCCAGAACTTGTCGACTTAGTTTGTTCAGACGTTGTCGCTGATGACCAAGTTACTTGAGATGCATGTTGTGAACGATTTTATTTAGATGCATGTTGTGGACTATTTTTATTTAGTAGTTTGTGAACCATTTTATTTGAAGTTTGTGAACTTAATTTATATGCTTGAGTTTTGTTACTAGGAAATGAGTAAGTTCAAATGCCGTTTTCAGAACTTGATGAAATAAATACAAATTGACAACATAAAATATATAAATAAACACTAAATTGATGAAATAAAGTCTACAAAATAAACACTTCATAAGTAGTACTACTTAGAACGAGCCATGAAAGCACATGGAACAAACTCATCATCCGATGTTGGTGGATCTGGATCAGTCACAGTAGACGAACTGCTAGCCTTATCAATATAAGTACAAAGAACAAACTCATTGTTCGTTGCTAGCGGCTCCGGATCAACCTTTTTTTTTCAAACCATAACCATAGGGTTTTTTCACAAAATCATCGTCTGAAATTTCAAACCGAATAGGTCGCCTAAGAAATTCCTCCATAACACAGACTTGACAGATCTTTTTATCCCTGAAGCATACTTGACAGTTCTTTTTTTTCCTCATGCTTTTCTCGACCACTTATTGACCCTCCTATAGGCACGTGTCGATTAGAAGATCTACCTCGATTGTTACTGTCAATCCTTCTCGTCTAAAAAAATGAATTAAAAATATACTACAACAAAACAAAAATAAAATACTACAATATGAAATACTACAATCCAGTCTACAACATAAAATACTACAATTTAGTCTACAACATAAAATACTACATTCTAGTCTACAACATAAAATACTACAATCCAGACTATGGCTTAGGAGTAGTGAAACTTTCTCCCGTCGTCTCCGAAGGCCTACAGCAACACGCAACACACTCCCACATTTAGAAACGATAGTCACTTATTAGATCTGCACTCTTGTCGATATATTTGGGGTGAAATCTTATGCCACATAGATGACAAAAGAACATATCCGCAATATCTCCCTTGACAAGACATGTGGGGTACACTTCCCATTCAGGTGGAGGATCGATATCGCCGAAGTTCTCGTCAAGAACGTTTCTAATAGTCGGATCATCCGTGGTCATGTATTCTTTAACATCTTTGGGTGGAAGAAAACGAGAGAAATGTCTCTTGAAGCGTGCTTCGCCTGTCCAAAAAATTTTAGCGACGGATATGCGAGCATTGCGCGTGTGATTTCACTTCCTCCTTTTCGAAGTTCGAGTTTGGGTGCCATGGTAAGATATAGGGTTTCAAATGATAATGATGGATTAAATAATTTATATTAATTCTAAATAATTTCTAACCAATTTTGAACATTTTCCAACAATTTCTAACAATTTATATTAATTCCTAACAATTTCTAAACAATTTTAGACTAAAAAATTAAATACAAAAAAGTTGAGGGACTTATATGCAAAAGGGGAGACGATCTGTTGGAGAAAGAGAGAAAGAGAGGAGAGAGAGAGTAAAAATTTGAAATGAATTAACGTTTGAGAATATTAATGATATTCTAGTTTTTATATCTTATGTATTAACGTCTAACCGTCTAATCTCTCTTCATATATTAAGAATATTAATGATATTTACTTATAACTTCAAGAGCCCATATTTTATAATTACTAATAAAATCTCAGCTAGTATGATCACACTATGTGATATAATTTGTATTTTCATCAACTAAAAAGTTTATTACGCTATTTAAAAATTATACCGGAAATTCATTTTAATTTGTTAGGCATTTATTATTTTATGTACTATCAAAACACGCTGCACATTACAATGAAGACTAATATACAAAACGTTTGAGAATTTTTTTTAAGCAGCACAAAACATCCGAAGAACAGATAAAATCTACCAAACATATCAATAAAGAATGTGTAATATGCTACCAAGTATTTTACTGACCCCACACAAACTCGGAATAAAATACACTATTTTAATATTTGTATTTCAATTCCAATATTTGTATTTTATGAAATCTTCGTAAAAAAATCAGATTTTATGATTCGGGACAAACTTTTTAGATTCCTGAATAATTAATACTCGGTTTTCATTTTTTATCGGATGCGGGGCTATGAGATTTGCCGAGAATACTGATACGTCCTATTTCGGGAGAGAGTAGGTTATATGTAAAGGTTTCTGGATTTGGGATTTGGGATTTAGGGTTTAGGGTTTGAGGTTTGGAGTTTGGAATTTACAAAACCGGCCGAGGTTTGGAAAGTAGTTGTTAGTTCCCGGAGTGGGAGAGTGAGGAGGTATTCAGACTCTATCATGTATGATACCTCGCTTTGTCGGAAAAGTCAACCCCTATTCCATAGACTTTTTTCCTTAAATAAGTCGTCTCTAACTATTATTTCGCGTTGTCAGAGCGGTTAGGGGAGTTCGCATAGGAGCGGTGACGCTTGCATAGATGGCAGTTACTAAATCACACCCGTTGTGTACGGATACGAAGCGGTGACCGTAAGCCGAGTCCAGGCTGGACTCTCGTTGGTAAGGCCTGGCTAGGCCTGATTGGGCTTTGTCGAGCAAGGCCCTATTAGGTTTTGTTGGGCAAAATCTTATTGGACCTTGCTGGGTCGAGTTGTTGACGGATCATGTGCTCTACTTTTTTTGATCTCAGGTTGACGCCAGATAGGGATCTGAATCCCGGATTGTTCTTGGCCGAGGACCGGCTTGGCAAGGATCTTTGGCACATGGTCCTATCAAACACATTTTGGAAATTTTTAATGTCATTTATGCATATTGATTATCTGTTTGTTTGTATTATTTGAATTACCTATGATTATGTACTAATATGATCGTTCTCTGATATTCATAATATTATGTCTATCCGAGACCACATGGTATGTCGCAAAAAATATGAAAATAATTATGTATGTTTGTCCAAAGTTATGACTGGAATTTGGCCTGAGATCCTTATGCACACTAGGTGAACAACTCCTTCCGTTGTCCAACCAGCAGGGTAAGCGTGTATGTGATTATATGTAATCACTTTAACTCCTTCCGAATAATTTGCGCATCAAGAATATCTGATCTGACCAGTGTTGTAAAAAACGGTCTTAACGGCCGATTAATCGGCCGTTTAATCGTTAACGGCGGTCAAACTGTTACGAATACACTTAACGGATGCATGTTTGCGGATGGAAACGATTAATCGGCTATTTTTCCGATTAATCGGCCGTCTTACCGTTTAATCGCCCGTTTATTCCCATTTATTCCCGTTTATTCCCGTTTATTTCAATAAATATTTATTTTTAAATTGTTTTTTTTTTAGTAATAGCGTGTGATAATAAGATTTATAAATTATGTATTGTAGTTTTATTTGTGCTTGGATATACATATAATATTTTTTTTTTATATTTGTTATTCTTACTTACTTTAAAATTGATTAATTCTTCTATTATTTATATACCATATATTTTTCTTACTTGCTGATGTAATTTTTTCAATTAGTATGACGTGTTCATTTATGAAATTAAGTTGTTATCATAAACTAAATTTAGTGATTTTATGTTGAAATTTTCATTTCTTTCAAATAATATGTTATTAGTATTTGAAAAAGCTTAATTCTCAAATTTATTTTTTCAATAAATGTGTTACTCACACATGTAAAATGCTTATGTGTTAAGAAGAAATAAGCGTAGTGTCATGTTATAATAATAAAACTAAGTTAAACTAAGTTTATTTGATAATATTAATGAGTTAAATAAATTATTTTTAATAAATTATGATATATATACATAAATTTAATAAAAACGTTAAATTGTCCGCATAATTCCAATTAATCGGCCGCATACCGATTAATCGTTTGGCGGTATCCCGTCCGTCCGACGACCGCATACCGTTATTTACAACACTGGATTTGACACGAAACCAAGCCTGTTAGGATAGTATAACCCAACACAATATACATGATTTGGATGGATCCATATATGTTCTTTTTTCTAGAAAAAAAGACACACCCTCCTTTTATTAATCTCTCCCCCTCTCTTTCTCAAAGCAAGGTGCTTCTTTTCTTTGAGGAAAAAAAAAAAAGCAGATTTACGCCTACCTTCTGAAATTAAAAAAAGAAGAAGCGGATTTGGTTCGATTTTGATAGTTTGATAGATGTAGATTTTCAATTGGTCGTTTATCACAGTATGCCGGTAACCCATTTGTTCGTATTATCAAACCTAATACATTAAGTCAGAAAACTAAATATTTCTAATAATGGTCATTTGATTATCGACTGTGTACACCTGCACGTGAATGTTCATTTAGACTTTGTTATTAAGTATTTGCATTTATCTAGATATGCATACAATAACTTTCTTAAATTAACTTAAAATTTGATCATAATGTGAATATTTAATTCCGGATATAGATTTCTCGTAAATTCACAAACTAAAATTAAATCCCGCATTAAGAAATTTTATTTCTCATCCGTTCTATATTTTTAATTCAAAAGTTAGAGACGGACTCTTTGAATTAGTTAGATGACAATTACGTCTACTAATGAATGGGATCAGAATTACCTTAATAATTTTATATTATAGCCGTTGATCATGAATTTAATAAATCAAAGATTCTGAATCTTTATCACTACTTTTCCTTCCATTTTTAAGTAACATTATTTTAGAAATAACGATATTGCTTACCCTCTTCAATTACTACAATAGCACATAAAATCCTTTCTCATCTCTCTTGCCTTTTTATCCGCTCAAAAGTTATCTGCATCACAAAAGATCCCAAATCCTATACAGATAGATATACATGGTGACGTCCATACAACCCATCCCAAGCTTGCTCGCCTAACCTCGCCGCCTCCGCCTGTGCTTGCCTAACCTCTTCTCCTTCCTCCATGTTCGATGAAGTCTATTATTCTTTAATTAATTATACACCAATAAAATTATTCCCTAATTATTATTTAATAACGACCACAGCTTATTAGCTCCGCCAGACATTTTTATCTGTTTATTTTTCTTTGAATGCAGAGTGGGGCAGACAGGATACCTGGATACGCTCCTCCTCTTTAGGTTTTTTATTATATTTTCGCAATGGCGTTTGAATAAATAATGCGACATTCCCTTCTCACTCTTCTCTTCGCTGACTTTTCACTCTCCTCTCGGCTGACTCTTTTAGACGGACTTCTTCAATCGCTCCTTTTAATTTCTTGGAATATTCTATTTTACGCGCTCATATTTCTCCTTCATATTCCCTCCTCCTTCTCCTCCTCCGAAAATAGTGAAAGAATAGCCATTAGCTGAGAGGCTGAGATTGGGGAAGAGAAAGGGTAAGATGGGAGAAGCAGGGGATACGATAACGATCGGGGTTTGCGTAATGGAGAAAAAGGTAAGTTCAGATCAAATTCGTGCTTTTGGATTCGCTCGGTTTCTCTTTTCCCAAGCTTATATCGTTTTCTCGTTGCAATTGTTAGATTTTTCAATTGATGTACGCGTTTCTTTTCAGGCGGTATCTCCTCCAATGGAACAGATTCTTGATAGATTGCGCGCCTTCGGCGAGTTTGAGGTACTCGCATCACATCTGCTCCCCATAAGTTTTTTATTTTGATTTGTAAGGATATCGCACCTTCTCATATGCATTGGTATTCTCCTTATTCGGATTCATTCTTCTACTTTAGTCGGGTATTTCTCTCCACACGATGCTATTCTGTGCTAAATCCTATTTTATTGGATGCAATAGGAACGCTATCCTTGGGAGTTGGATAAGGGGAATGGTATTAGTACCTCAATTTGCATGTTTCAGCTTACCATCCCATGGGATGGTTTATTCTTTCTCTGTTTCCTGTGCTATTCACCTGGATTCTCTCTATTCTCAAGCAGGAGATAACCTTTTAGGTGGCTTAGTAGTGTTGCATGTACTATTTTCTGATGCATGACCAACTTTCTGAAAACTTTAATCGACATGTAGTAACATGATACCTATGCCTGCGCAGATTATATTTTTGGTGACAGGGTTATTCTCGAAGAGCCAGTGGAGAGGTACTTTCATCACCATTATTCTTTTAATTGTTCATTATATTTTTTAAAAGAACTTATCTGGGAAAATAAACTTTTTGACTGTGTAATTCCAGCTGGCCATTCTGTGATTGCTTAATTGCTTTCTACTCAACTGGATATCCACTCAAAAAGGCTGAAAGTTATGTAGCTCTACGAAGGTCAAACATTTCAAACTAACAATTGGTACTGTTAGCATTAGTAAAAGCACCAAGATCTATGCATTGATTTTTAACTGAATTTATCTATTTATTTGTACTATTGGCTAGGCCTTTTTTAGTGAATGAATTGGAGCCACAATACCTTCTCCATGATCGTAGTAAGGTTTATGAGGTATTGGCATTTTCTTCTCTATTCTCATCTATAAGTTTAATTAATTTTAACTTCAATTTTTGCATGTGCATGCAATGTGATGGTCGTTTCTAATGCATGTCTTTCACTAGATACTAATCATTGTTTTTCTGTTTCTTTTTTATGCTTGGTGACATAGCGGCTAAAAATGTATGGAGTGCCAGTCCCCAATAATGCAACTGTGTCGAGAGAATATCCAGGTCAAGAATTAGAATACTTTGTCGAGCAAGATGACTTTGTTGAAATACATGGGAAACGGTTTAATAAGCCTTTTGTGGAGAAACCTATAGATGGTAAGATGTTCTCAATTTATGTGAGTTCAATCTTTTGCTGGTATAATTAGCATGTTTCGTAAATTTCAAATTATGTCACTGACTGTGAGTCTACCTATGAAGGGGATGATCACAGTATCATGATTTACTATCCGAGCTATGCTGGTGGAGGAATGAAGGCATTGTTTAGGAAGGTCAGCTCTATGTTTCACAATATACTTAAAAGTTGGTCGCGACACAGGGTGGGTGTTGGGGTGGGGGATATTTTCTTAATTTCTCTGTGCTTGCTAATACAAGGTCTTCATGATATGCAACTCTTCAGGTTGGAAATCGGTCAAGTGAATTTCATCCAGATGTCCGAACTGTGCGACGCGAAGGTTCTTATATCTATGAGGAGTTCATGCCTACAGGAGGAACAGATGTGAAGGTTAATTTTGGCTTTTCTTTTCATTATACTTCACTTGTAGGT
The DNA here is from genome assembly GCA_025461125.1 of Carex kokanica. Classification (NCBI taxonomy): domain Eukaryota; kingdom Viridiplantae; phylum Streptophyta; class Magnoliopsida; order Poales; family Cyperaceae; genus Carex; species Carex kokanica. The sequence goes on from JAJGRX010000709.1 coordinate 41,443, forward strand.
TGTGGTTTAATTATGTCTAAGGCTAAGAGCTTGGGTTGTATACCTTTGGGCAGGGCCAGTCCTGAAGATTTTGGGGCCCGGGGCGGGAGAAAAGTTTGGGCCCTTTGTATATACAATTTTTTTATTGATATGCCAACAGATCATATCTATTTATAGAAAAGTTTGGGCCATAATATTTTATTTATTTTTAATATATACAGATTAAACTTTTTTTTAATATATACAAACTATTTTTTTTTTTTGGGCCCCCTTGGATCTTGGGGCCCTGGCCACCGCCCTGGGTGCCCAGCACCTGGGCTAGGCCTGCCTTTGGGGTCTACTAAAATCGTTGACTGTCCCACTTGCTAGAATATTCGCACTGGTAATATGTAGGCACAGTTCAATCTAAGACGAGTAAAACATAAAGCAAATCTATTCTTGTATATCATATGTCCAATTTGTTATGTACTTCTGTCCCTGTCATGACCAATATAGTATATCTTTTAGTGTATTCCTAGACTATTCAAGCATCATCTTCTGTACAGGTGTACACTGTAGGTGCAGGATATGCGCATGCAGAGGCACGCAAGTCTCCAGTCGTTGACGGAGTTGTCGTGAGAAATCCTGATGGAAAAGAAGTAAGAGACCCCAATTGTTATTCCCTATCTTGCTCCTGATGGAGCATCATGTTTAATATTATGGTTATGCTGAAGTTTCCTTACTATAATGTATTTATGCTCAGGTAAGGTACCCGGTTCTGCTAACTCCCGCCGAGAAACAAATGGCCAGGGATGTCTATCGAGCTTTTGGACAAGCGGTATATCGAATCACTTATAAAATTTAATCTACTTTTACTGTAAAACTTGTTCATCATTTTGGCCTAATAGTGGGTTGGGAAAAGCTTGTTGGCTAACAAACTTGGGAAGACCTGGTTTTCTTAATTCAGGTGCTAGTTGCAATGGCTGCAAAACTTATAATGCGTGCACACTTTATACTTCGTAGGTCTGCGGTTTTGATCTGCTAAGGTGTGAGGGGCGTTCATATGTCTGTGATGTTAATGGATGGAGCTTTGTGAAGAATTCGTACAAGTAAAGTCTCATGTTGTCTTAATGTTGCTTCAGTTTTTCTTAATTGTTTTCACGAAAACAAAATTCCCAATTTAAATAAAAAACAAAAAGGTAAAAAATTATAAGCTTATTTATGGTATCTATCTCATTACAAGAAATCTAATTGGTTAGGTACTATGATGATGCGGCGTGCATCTTGAGAAAAATGTTTCTCGATGCAAAAGCACCTCACCTATCATCAACTGTACCGCCTACTCTACCATGGAAGGTGAATGAGCCAATCCAGCCACCCCAGGGTATTACCCGTCAGGGAAGCCTCGGTATTATAGGTGCATTTGGCCAGTCAGAAGAGCTCCGTTGTGTTATAGCTGTTATTCGTCAGTAAGTGCAATAGTTCTAGTGAGATGATTTTTTTTTTTTATGGTAGGGAGAATTGTTAATTTGATATATTCTCTTTCAAGCGTTGCTTATCAGTACTTGTAACTGTTCCGTTAATGCATTACCAGTACAGAATGTGCATCTACATGTACCTTAATTACCATTACTGTGCTTTTATGTTGTTATCTTTAAATAGTGGCGATCGCACACCAAAGCAGAAAGTGAAGTTGAAGGTGACGGAAGAAAAGCTTCTCAATCTGATGTTGAAGTACAATGGTGGGAAACCTAGAGCTGAGGTAACTCAATACTCTAAACCCTAAACCTCAGTAATAGCACATGTTCTTATAGCAACTAATTTCTTTGTTTAATTATCTTTTGAAGACAAAGCTGAAGAGTGCTGTGCAGTTGCAAGATCTGTTGGATGCTACAAGAATTCTTGTACCACGCACTAGGTATTTTTACTTGATCATATTGTTCAGTTGTAATATTTTGTAAAATATATGGCTCTTAGTAAACCATTTACTTGAATCTGAATGTACTTATAATTCCAATATTACTACTGAACAAAGTTATTTATGATTAATATTAGGTCTGGTCGTGAAAGTGATAGTGATGCTGAACTAGAGCACGCAGAAAAGCTCCGTCAAGTAAAAGCCGTTCTTGAGGAGGTACCATTTGTTCAATTGAATTTGACTTCTTTTCTGCTACTTTGTTTCTTGCTTATTCTAATAAATATGCTCTTGTGGTGACTGTCAGGGGGGGCACTTCTCGGGGATATATAGGAAAGTTCAGCTGAAGCCACTAAAATGGGTGAATGTCCCGAAGAAAAATGGAGAGGGTGAAGAGGAGCGACCTGTTGAAGCTCTAATGGTTCTGAAGTACGGTGGTGTGCTTACTCATGCTGGAAGAAAACAGGTTACCTCTCTACAGTTCATCTTATGAACCCTATGTTAGAGTTATGCCTTTTGTTAATCCAGTAGATATAGTAGCGAATTTGTCTTTATTTCCTTGCCGATTAGAATGTGAGGCTTTAATCTTAAACTTTCCCGTCACTCTGTACACAGGCTGAGGAGTTGGGGAGATACTTCAGGAATAATATGTATCCAGGTTGGTTTATAATTAATTACTATAATTTTGCGAGATGATGCAACTTTCTGAAATGCAATGGATATGATCATAATTCGTTGATTTGGTAAATTATGTATTATACTTGCATATCAGCCACTTAATCCTATACTGTGCACAGGAGAGGGGACTGGGTTGCTTCGTCTTCATAGCACCTACCGCCATGATCTCAAAATATACAGCTCTGATGAAGGCCGTGTCCAGGTTAAGTATTGCTTTAAGTTTAAATGATGGTTAACAGACTAAGATCTACCTCTGTATACAAAGTTTGATCTTGTCTATTTTCTTATAACTTAGAACACTCTTGACAATTCTGACTCGTAAATTCGTGGAATCACAGATGTCTGCAGCTGCATTTGCCAAAGGTCTTCTTGACTTGGAGGGAGAGCTAACTCCTATTCTGGTACTACTGTTTTTTCTCCTTTTCATATATAACTTGACTGGCTGTTGATAATTACACTGGTAACTATGTTTTAATATTGTTTTCAGATATCACTAGTTAGTAAAGATTCATCAATGTTGGATGGGCTCGAGGATTCTAGTGTTGAGATGGATGAAGCAAAGGTTTGTTCACTTCATAATTTCTCTAATGTGACTATATTATTTTATCTATTTTTAAAGTTAAAAATTTAAATCAATAATTGATTTGCAATTGGATGGAGCTGCAGGCTAGGTTGCAGGAAATTATAATTTCAAATATTAAGTCGGAAGTTATAAATGGATGTTTGGAAGCTCCATGGATGGTTGACGGTGCTGGTGTTCCTTCAAATGCTTCTCAACTTCTTCCAAAAATGGTATTTTGTGGATAAAGTTTATCGATGTTCCTCAGCTCCATTATCTCTGCTTTCTAAATTTGCATGCTCGTTATTGTTAAATAGAACTCAAATTCTCCTGAACTGAAATATATATTACACAAATGTTTGCTCAAGTGCTGGAATCTCTATTGTCTATGTAATGAGATAATGATGCAATGCAGTACGGCAATAATAATTTCAATAGCAGGTGCAACAATGCTCTCAATACTTGCTTTTCTAAAGTACTGAATTATGGTTTGGCATTTATCAGGCTGAGTTAACAAAAGATATTACGGAGCAAGTGATGATGCTAGCTGAAGATGAAGACGAAAAGGTTGCCACCAGTAATGCTTACACTGCAAAGATTTCCTATGACCAAGCAAAGGCCTTTGGAAAGACGACAATTGATGCTGCTAGGATTGCTGCGGGGCTGCCTTGTGGCAGCGAGAGCTTCCTTCTGATGTTTGCTCGATGGAAAAAGCTCGAGAGAGACCTGTATAATGAGAGAAAAGAGTAACTTCTCCATATATTTCTTTATTTATTTTTCCTAAAAAAATTTCGCCAGGAAACCAAGAATTGCAATTGTGGCAGTAATTTATTAAAACATTTTGTGGTGTTGCAGCCGGTTCGACATTACTCAGATTCCAGATGTCTATGATTCTTGCAAGTAAGTAGATACTTCTTTTGGTTATTGAGATATGTTTTTTTATCCTATTCATAGATGATATTTCTTTTTTTTATGTCACATGCACTTATCATTTCTCAATTTAACAAAAAAATTTGCAGTAAGCTTTCTGATAGCTAGGGGAGATTATTGTTAGATTTGTTAGAGAGTTATTAAAACACTGTATTCTAATTATCAAATTTAGAGTTGCCAGAAAAGTGGGCTATTTGATGTTACCACGGTGAAACATTACATACAAATATTGGATTAACAGCTTATTAGAAAATGATTACGTGTGTGTTTCCATGTACTCAATTATGCTTCTATACCTTCCTTTTGTAACTCTCAATTAATGATAGGTATGATCTCTTGCACAACTCGCATCTCGATATTGAAGGCTTAGCTGAACTCTTTGAAGTTGCTCAGGTACCAAGAAATCACACTCTACTTGACTTCTGTTGGGAACTTTGGCTCTTTTTTTTTTAAATAGCTTTATTTGGACAATAATTTCCTGTCATGGTAACATCAACCTTTTATCTTCTTTATTTAGCTCCTTGCTGATGGTGTCATTCCAAATGAGTATGGTATAAATCCAAAGCAGAAGCTCAGCATTGGTTCCAAGGTATAACACTGTTAGTCATGGTAAAAATCAATACATAGACTTGTATACTTAGACTTTCTTTTCTGTTCTACAGATAGCACGACGACTCTTGGGTAAGATTTTAATTGATCTACGGAACACTCGAGAAGAAGCTCTCAGTGTAACTGAACCCAAATCATGTCAGAACGAAGCTCCATTTGATTCAAAGGCTATTAGTGAGCCTGCCATACAAAAGAGGCCTCATGACAATAATCGGGATGTGAGAAGACCTTCTAATGAAAGCTCAATGAACCAGGAGGATGATGAGGATAAAGAGACAAAATATCGTCTGGATCCAAAGTCAGTAATTTATCTTCTTCTTTTTTTGGTTCTTTTTGCAAAGTACACTTAACATTTTTAATGTTTGGAGATAAGGGCTGATAAGACTTGATCCCTAGATGAATGTGATGGAAAAAGGCAGTACAAATAAGTGATATACGGTACAAGTTGAAAAAAATCAAATTAAGCTAATATCAAACAAAGGAGTTCAATTTAATTATATGAGCCCCCTACTGGATAAAAAGTGATATACGGTACAAGTTGAAAAAAATCAGGGGCACTTTAGTCACTTGTAGTAATTAGTTTTTTTTTTTTTAATTGTTTGGTATCTTATGCAATTAACAAAAAGTGTTGTCTAAGATACAAATGTTGGATGTTTATGTTATGAGATCTAATGCAAGTTTCATACTTTCCTAAGGTACGCAAATGACGTGAAATCACCTGAAAGACAAGTCCGCACAAGGCTTTACTTCACATCAGTAAGGACAGATATATTCAGTTCAGTTCTTGGTCTTTTATCTTTCTGCAAAAATAGTCCAAATCTGAGACAATAATTATCTTGTTTCTTTTTACAACAGGAATCACATATACACTCAATGATGAACGTACTGAGGTACTGTAACCTTGATGAGTCATTACATGGGGAGGAGGGCCTTGTTTCACAGAATTCTCTGGAAAAGCTTTTTAAGGCTCGGGAACTTGATTACATGAGCTACATTGTCTTGAGAATGTTTGAGAATACCGAGGTAAAGGCCCTGACTATTTATCAAATTAAAAGATGAAAAATCGAAACCAAACTAATGATGTTGCAAATATTCAGGTGCCGATAGAAGATCCAAAGAGATTCCGCATAGAGATGACATTTAGTCGTGGTGCTGATTTAAGTCCTCTGGAGGTGATCATATTTTTCTTTCTATTTATCCAAAAAAATGAATAATTATAAAATATTAAAATTAAAATTAAAACAGAAAAAGTTCCTTTTGGAAAAGGAGAAGACTAACTAAGTTGGCATGTCCAAATAGCCATTTTACCAAGGTCTGTTTTTTTACTTTAATATCGCTTTGGAAGGTTGTTTAGAGTCTGTATACTACAGCAGTTAGGGGTGAGATCTAATTGTACCCTAAATGAACTGGAACTTGACCCTTCTTCATTTCATGAAAATGGAAGTACTAAAAGAACTGAACTGAAACAGCAATTAATTTTACTTTTCCCCAATTGTTTGATCATGAGAAAATGAAATCTGAGACAAGTTTCTATTGTACTAGCAACCTGAGATCCTAGGCTGAGCCCTTTCAGACATACAGATGTGCATATTTATTATCTAACAAAGTTGCATGTCTAGACTTAATGCAATAAGCAACTGAAGTAAAAATGGTCTATCTAAAAAAAAATTGGATCAAGTAAAAAATATTCGATAAATAAGTAATGTACTTCAAACTAAACATGAACACAAATCAGATATCCAAGAATAGAATGGCAACTTATAAGAACACCATTGCCATTCTGGAACTAAGGCAGTCCTTATTCTCTCTCCATTCCTGCCTTCTCCTTGCAAAATAGTCGTACCCTAGTTTTTGGTTTAAAAGTAGTAGACTTTGTGCCTACTCCTAAAAAAAATAATAATATTAGTTTCTTTGTATGCAGAAAGACAACATGGAGGCCCCTTCATACCTCCAAGATCACATATTACCGATAATGGGGCCAGAGAGACTGCAGGAGATAGGATCGTACCTAACCCTGGATAAATTTGAGAAGATGATAAGGTCTTTTGCAATGCCAGCTGAGGATTTCCCGCCCCCCGCCACACAACAGCCTTTTTCGGGCTACTTCTCCAAGGGGGTGATCGAACGATTGGTTAATCTCCTCCCCTTTCATTATAAGAACTCTGCCTCTTCATATCCAAAATAAGACCATCTGTTCAAGTCTCCATTAAACTTTGTTCCTGACCGTTTTGTCCGTTTTGGTTTTGATGCACTTGTATGAGGTATTTACCAAAAGCTGACTAGTGATAGTTTGCTGAGCTAATTACATGATTTCATACTTAAAATAGTTGTTGTTGCTAACTTAATTGTTTACAAAATAAAAGCACATCCAATTCAACTGTTGATGTTCTTTGTTGCTAGAAAAAGACGTGAGATATGATTTGGGAAAGAAAAGAATTTAGCAATAAATGGAAACCAGAAAATGACAAATATGGTCATTGAGTCTTGCATTGTCATATGTAGTAGTAATTATTGTGAGTGAGGCTATGGTACTATGCATAGCGTGGATTGGCCCGTACTTTGGATCAATATCTCCGTTTTCAAAGTCCAAACAGTCTATCCAAACCGTTCAACATGATCTCCATACGAAAATGTACTTGCAGACTTAATTTTATATTTTCTTTAGAAACTTTTTTCATATTTTTTTAGATATGTAGAAAATCACTACTTTTGAATGGTCTAGAATCTTTAGATCAAGTGACTTTCTACCTATCTACAAAAATAGTAAAAAAATAAAAAAAATTAGTAAACAAGTACATTTTCATATGGAGATCATGTTGAACAATTCAGATCGACTATTTGGACTTTGAAAACAGAGATATTAATCCATAGTATGGACCAATTCGCGCTATACATAGTACCATAGCCTCACTCATAGTATAATAAAGGATGACAACTGACAAATTGTGTTTGTGTAGTTATTGGCATGGTGTTGTAAAAAGTTTCCCTTTGCTAATTTAGTGGTTTAGAATCAAGCTAATCTATCTTGGAAATACCATTACCAGTATCGAGGCCATTTTACTAGCATTAGTATTGATACTAATTTCGTAAAAGTTAAAAGAGTGTCTTGCGTCAAATAAAAGATATGTAGTACAAAAAGGTACTCTGAAAATCAACCATGGCTCTTTTACGAGAGGGAGCTTGAGAACAGAAAAGTACACAATAGTGAGGGGAATTAGCTGATTGCATGTACCTTGGGAGGGGAAGGCCAAACAAAATTGGAGTCTTCTGAAACTATGTAGCAAATAAACCGATTTTTTTTTTTTTTTTATCTTTTTGTTCATATAAATATTGGATTGGGATGGTAAGTGAGTTTGGATGCGGAGCTGTCCCGTGAGCCTATGAACTTCCATCAAAAATAGGAAATAAAAGGTGGTGTGACTTTGTTTTCTGAAATTAGTAAAAAAAAAAAAAAAAAAATACAATTTGTATTATTAGGGTTTGAGAAAAGGGTAAACACCCCCCCCCCCCCCCCCCCCCCCCAAAAAAAAAAAAGGTTTTAAAACAGAGGCTTCACTAGAGGTTTACCATAAAATCAAAATTAGGTACTTTGATATTTTCCAAAATAATCTAAAGTGTTCTTTTTGTTCCTTTTACTAATTAAACAATACAAATCTTTAATGCGCTCAAATGATTTCTAATCTGGTAGTATGCTTTGTCAATTTGCCACATCTATGTGTTGCATTTCAAGGTTTCTAATTTGATTCAGTTTGTCTTTTGCCTTATTTGAAAGTTGTATAGCTTACTGAATTCTCATCGATGTCACTTTGGAGTACATTGCATTAATGTTTAATCTAAAAACAAAATTGCAGTCAAAGGCTGATCTTTTTGGAGGTCCTGTGAAGAAGAAAATCAAGCAGAGGTCAGGGACTGCAAGCGAAGACCAAGTAATGTAATGACTGAATCGTGATATAGTAAGCACAAGTGATGTATGCTGCCATAGTTAAAAGTTGTAGCAGAGTTTATGGCTTCTGTTTAAATGTTCCAAATGTTGGGTTGCAATTGGAAGCTGGGAGCATAATAAGTATATATTATGCAAACCTTTGTTTTTTTTTTTTTTTTTTTTTTTTTTTTCTCCTTTGATGAACTATAGCATGCGCTGTGGATTAGTACAAATAGCAAGTAGCAGCTGCTCAAATTTCTGACTTGTGTTTACAGCTGAAAGTTTTTTTGGAGTTTGATCGGTGTGTCCCTCTCTACAAGTGAGATGAGTCAGAAATTTGAGCAATTGCTCCAGAAATGGAAATTATTTTGGAAAATATTGTCCCTCTCTTTGCCATATTGTCTACTGGAGCTTATTTTGACAATTGTCTTCTGTACCAAGATTTTATAGTAATTGCTCAAACTTCTTGTCCAATTCTTTTATTGCCATATTGTCTACTGGAGCTTATTTTGACAATTGTCTTCTGTACCAAGATTTTTATAGTACAGCCTGTTAGGAGTAGGCCATACTAAAATGCATAATTGTACTAGGCTTGTGTGGTACCTGGTTGAAATTAGCGTCAGTGGCCAGTGGGCTGTACACTGATACAATTGTAAGCAACATTGGTCACAGCTGGTAACATTTGAAATGTGCTACAAAAAAGTTTAAGTGGAATCTTTTACTACTACAAGGGTAGATAGTCGCTCCTTCCAGGTCACAATCGCGTTGACATGCTCAGGTCCTTAATCGGGGGCTTATATTATTATCTATATGACGTATATCCCTGCCAAAGACTTAGATTATCGCTGAGATGGCAAAAATCCAGGCTAGCGTAAAGTTAATAATAAACAAATCACTATCAAGCCAGCTACAAGCAATCTTAGGCATGTCAAACTGGAAAAGAAATTCCAAATTAAAGCAGCTATGCCCTCGAATGACTCAAAAAGTCCATTATTACTGCTCATATAATAAATAATAGATTACATCTCATCTGGTCACAACTGTAAAACCACTTCCACAGTATACTTGCAGTCTGTTAGTTGCAAGTGCACTTGCTTCCTCCAGGTTCACCCTCTGTGGAAGTGCTTGATCACATGTGTCTCCCAAGCCTAGCTGTCCATGCTCTCCCCATCCCCAAGTCATGACACTTCCTTTATCTATACAAAATAATTAACAAACAAATAAAATGTTGAGAATGTTGATGGCAACCACACTGCAGAAGGTATACTTGGAAGGAAATAAATCTGTTGTTATTCCAAAGGGATAATAGGACCTGTTATTCTGATCCCAGCCGTTGGCCTTTGTCGAGATTCGGGCACGAAAAACGTTTTTCCTTGAGATTTGCACATGAAAAAGTTTGAACGGTTGGGATAGGAATAACAGGGTCCTGTGATCCCTTTGGAATAACAGCAGATTTATATCCTACTTGGAAAATAGATTATAAGCACCTGTTAGCAAGGCAGAATGCTCAGCACCTGAAGCAATTTGGACAACTTTTTCTCCTTCTAGGCCTTCTACTTTCTCTAGTGACGGCTCTGAGGGATTTTCTGCAAATTTTTTTCATAGTGAACAAAACAGTTGATTATAAACCTGCCCAATAGGAAAACAACCACAAATGCATTTTTAATTGATTTTTAAGTGGAAAACAACTCTAAATTACTTCAGCCACCACAAAAAGTGAAGAATTTAGATTTTTCCTTTCCTATTTTTGTAGGTAGGCCCAATTTTATAAAAATGAAAAAGATAAATTTACCATTAGTCCCAATCGTAAAAGCAGAAGGAGAAGACTGATCTTGCACAACATTGGCAGATGAAGATCCACTCTGCCGTGCATGGCGATAATTACCAATCATGTATACTTCACTATCTATGGCATAATTAAAAAACATATTAATACTAAGATTGTTTTTTGTCGACTGAAGTTTAGAAGCAACTAGCTTCACTTAAGATCTTAAGTTGCTTTATGCTGTTAAATCGCACATATATTCTATCATGTAACATATAAGCAATGATTAGAGATATATTGCATACCAGATAAAACCACAGCGTGATGCCATCCCAAAGCAACTTGAGAGAAATTTGATGATGATGGCACTATTCTTGGATGCGGGTAGTTAATTTTACCACTGAATGCTCGGCCCCATATGTACAGCTCTCCATTATCTATTTGAAACTATTTCCATATGTTGATACGGAAGATGTTTTCATGAAATCTTTTCCATGTAAAACCCAGCAGTAAATCTACTTTTCGCATATTGCAACTAATACCAAGCCTCTTTTGAGAAATGCACAACTTACAGGCACATTGTAACAGAAAGATGTACTTTTATTGGCATATACTTTTGCAACTTGTCAGACTCGTCTAAAACTGAGAAAGGTTGGTGTTGACATATATATGTTTCTTTTCGATGAATTCACAAGTGCATGAATGAAAATTTACAAAGAAGCAGAAACTAATTTACCAGTTAATGCAGCACTACGATCTCCATTTGCAAAAACAGCTTTTACTATGCAGTTCTCAAATCCATCAGCAACTTCAGGAAATTTACATGATTTCTGGGTCCTAGATGAAATGTTACCGACTTGCCCATGTCTATTTGAACCAAAACCATATACTCGTTTATCTGTGATGAATGTTACAGTATGTTACAGTAGTCCTTTGTCTCTTCCATATGATATATATTAATAATTACATGCACCTATATGGTTCAATTTGGAACGTAGAAGTTTTACCATTAACCAAGACAAGCGTGTGGCGGATCCCACAGGCTATCTCTTCAACTTCAACATGCTTTGAACTGAAGAATGCAACTTCAGATGCCACATTACAAGACTGGATATGTCCATTTCCAAGTTGCCCAAACGATCCATCTCCACACATAAACAAACGCCCAGTATCTAGACAAGGAAATATATAGAAAGCAATTAATATCTAACAGCAAAACATAGCACACTGAAGTTTCAAATTTGATGGTACAAAAACCTGTAACAAATGCAGAATGATTCCATCCAGCAGAAACACGTTTTATTTTAAAACCTTCAAAGAACTTTAAAAGCTTTGGTCTTCCGCTGTTCTTGAAATCTCCATGACCGAGCTGACCATAGTCACTTCTTCCCCATGAAAGCACTCTCCCATCACCTGAAAGAGAAGAAAAATTAGATTTTTCTGACAAAATTGCAAACATTCGTTTGATTTGTACTTGAGAGGAGTGAAACAAAGAGTTCTGCCTGTATATGTATCCTTTGGGAATGTACTGGGGCCTAATTCATGGCTGAAGCACTTACTAGAGTTTCATGACAGAAGCGTGAAATTGTGATTTTCTTAAATTGAAACAGGAGATCTAGTCTTTTGAGCTGTGAATAAAATTATCCAATTATTAACTCCGATATTTTTGACGTTATAGAGATTATGTGTGGATTCTTAGATGTGGCTAACTAAGGTCAATTTTGCAGCTCAAATCGCTTGCTGAAATGCCAGCAAGAAGAAGTTCCTACTGGCAAATTCTGATGACGGTGTAGTATAATCAGGAGAGGAATTTAATTAACTACCTCTTTTGACTGTATCAAGATTCCGGGGACAACCTAGTCATGTTGAGACAAGACAATTCTTCTACTAATCAGCTTCTTTAAAGGAAAGTTAACTGTAGGGACTACTTTTTAACTTTAATGATATAGAGGAACTCATTTTTAAAAGCTTCCATTATTGATTTAAAAATAAGGAACGGTTAATTCATATACATTGATGAAGCAAACAATATTCAACCAATCAATGAACCCAAAAAGTACTTAAATGCATGCAAGCAAAACTCCAAGTACACCGGACTATAATAAGATCACTGAGCACCAAGCTGTTCAGCTAAAATACTCTACTGCGCAGTGCAAAAGAATTTTGGTATGCAGCTCCCAATTGATCCATCTACCCGTTGGGCCAAGTATCAGCTAACCAGAAAAAGAGACTGAAAAGGAGAGATTCCTTACGAGAAAGTGCGATGGAATGGGCGCCGCCACAGGCGAGGCGAGAGATTGAAAGAGGAGGTGAGAAGCGAAGATGCTGAGGAAAGTACTCGTCTTGGAAGGATCCGGTGCCAAGCTGGCCATCCGTACCAGCTCCCCAGCTCCATCCCCATATTTCTCCCGCCTCTGCGTCTTCTTCCTTCTCTTTTGCGCTGTATTTGTTACTTCCTAGCAAAGCCTCTTCCATGTCCGATAATTCCACGTTTCTCCGCTTTTCCAGGAAGGAGAGTGCTGAGTGCTGTTTTCATTAGCTCAGAGAAACTTTTACATTAATACCCAATTTGCCCTTTTTCTTAATACAATCAGAGAATCCAACTGAATTAGCGGTGCTTATTTTCTTCTCTTTGCACATAAATGAAAATAGATCGGATTATACAAATTACTGAAAATAGTTTCGGAACTAGAACAAAAATTGTGCGTATTGAGCATCTCTAATTCTGAGTTCTATTGTAGGTTGCAATCTTACATATCCTAAATCATACATATGTTCGGTTATCAAAATCTTTTATCTGTATAATGATTGACCTATATGAGTACGTTTTGAATTGTTATCAATTATGTTTTTAATCAGAATTGGATGAACTAAATTCAAAAAATATATAGAGAGAGAGAAAACTAAGAATTTCTAATTAAAAAGGAAATGTCTATTTCCAAAAGGAATATTTTATAATTTCCTATTTTTTACATGAGAATTTTTAAAAGAGTTAGTTCACTTAATTATCTAGTTTCGTTAGAGAATCCTTTAGATTCATATTAATTTATTTGATACTAATTAACTTTATGAAGACGAAAAACTAATATGTGATTCTATAAGAGTGTCAATGATCTTGCTAAAAAAAAAAGAGTGTTTTCATACATGTAATCATCTATTACTAGTCCTTTTTATATCTTATCATTATCATTATCTATTTACTAGTCAATAATCGGATGGACGTGTGTACCATATTTGACACGTATTAGCCGAAAAGCACTTGGAAACCAGGTTTAAGGCTGTAAATGATATAACAAGCATGCATTAATCCTCTGCAAGGTTCCAATGTAAACTTAATATTGTACCGTTGCAATTTTACGCGAATATCGACTAGAGTCAGCATATGGAGAAAAATATTAAATAAAACAGAAAAATAAGAATATGATTCGACCTTTAGATGTTGTCCTATTACAAATGCCTAGTCATCTTATCGGCTACCTAGACGCACACTCCTAATTCATACAACTTACAACCGGTTGAGGAACCTAAGTATACATAATCAAAAGAGATCATCGTAAGCAACTATTTCCCGGCCTTTCATAGACAAGTCTGGTTCAGCTCTGGTGCTTGGAATAACTGAACCTGAATCTGGTTTGGGCCTAGTGTTGGGACTTAGCTCTCCAGTAGTGAGTTTCTTATTACTCCTCCCATGTTTTCTCAGTGGAGGCTCTGGCCGAAGTAGCCTCGAATAGGGACGGGTTGCAATTTCTGTGTTTTCTTTCACCAGTGGTTTGCTTGGTCGCACCACCAAAATCTGTGTAAAATAAATCAGTGTTAAAACAAACAAGACGGAGTAAAAATCCATGATCACCTAGAGATTTGTGTGCAATTAACATATTAAACCAATTTCAGACTAATTTCAAAGCAAGCCCAGGACAAGTAGCAGAACATGTGCAGGACACAGCTATTGAATCTGGAAGGAACCACAACTTACAAGATGGAACTACCACAAGGATGATCAATATCATGGTATTGGCTGACTTGAAGGAATTATTGCATAGCATGGAGCTACAACAAGAACAATCAACATAGTGGATTCAATTTGGTTTAGACTTATGTAGGTTGTTGCATAGGAGTAGCCACCACCCAAGATCTGTAAAAGGTACGAGCAAAGTTGCAACAAGAAGAATTAGATACAGTGATGTTGCATATTCAAGAAAGAGAAAGTAATTGGTCGTGAATTGTTCAAGTTCAGAGAATATGAAGAAATAGGGCAGCTGTGCTGGGTTAAGGAGCAGAATGGGGGTCAATTTGTGCGAGGAGAAGACAAAGTGAAATCAAACACAATGTGACCAAGGCAGAGAATTTATTCAAGATAAGCAGAAGAAGTCGAGGCAAATGATGGTGTTGAGATGAGTCAAGGAGATAAGCATATGCTGCAGTAAATTTTTCCATTTGCAAAGAAATGTAATTGGATACCCTCAGTAAACAGAAGGGTACAAGGTGATTTCTTTGATAAACATAAGGACACAACATGAGAGACCTGAAAAAAGGACAAGGATCAATGCAGAAGCCAAACTAAGAAGAGTGACAAAAAGAGAGGCAACCCGTGAGCAAGCATCTTGTTTGTGTGCAACGAAACTGTGAGCGAAGCACCAAGAAGTTGGGGCAAGACATAAGAGAGGATACTGATGGAGTTGATGTCCTAGAGCAAATGTTGTTGCTGTTTGTTCATACATTGGTTGAATGATCAACTTGTTTCTTGAGTTAGACATTACTTATAGTATCTAAAATAATATTCTAAATTGTGAAACACTATCTCGTAACAAGTAATAAACTCTAAATTTCTCTAATCTTCGTAATTAGCAAGAAACACTAATTACACATATATAAGATTAGCGTGATGATTAAATGTTAATTGAGTTTCACGAATCAAACGATGGAGATCAGTTTAATATCACGAATGCATATAAGAGTATATGGCATTGGAGTGACCTTATGCTCAACATTATAAAAGGAGTTTGTGTGCTTATGTCATTAATGTTCGCATGGTGTATGTGTCTAAAGTTTGAGATAATTCGGTTTTCTCACTTGAGAGTTGTGCATATGATGCTAGTCCAATGTGTTCTTCTTTATAGAGAATACAAAGGGTAGCTGTTCTGTGAAAATATATCTCACTTGGAGAAGTTCGCGAAGAATCAATAAGACGAATATCCCTCATCACGGTATGCAATATTATGGTGAGTGATGGTATCTTTGGCCTCTTGATTGAGCTTGATTATATATGCGTATTACGATCAATTGTTGATTGTAAAAATAATCAACCTCTTGAGTCAAGAAACATAATAAATAAGCACGAAAGATGGCATGGTCCTGACTTGCACTTATCATTAGAGATATCATGTGATATTGGATATTACACGAGCAGTATATGATATTGTCTATATATTGGATCATAATACTATTAGAGAACATATCATCGATATCTGTATTGATTGCGTAATCATAGTATTTTATACTAGAGGCAACTTATGATCAATGAAATGTGATTTCATTGCCAACATAAATACGGATCCAAAACAGTCACACCCTACAAGGTACGTGTTGAGATATCGTACAGTGATATGATACTTAATAATGTTATGTGGTAACACTAAGTCAAATCCTAGTAGCATGTGATGTGGGACATTACATAGGGCATTCAATCAACACTAAGAAGTATGATCAAAAGTCGAGTTAATTTAGTGTATGTGATGTACAAATTAATCGAGGAACTGTTTAATATGATTAAACAAAAGAAAAACGTGGATAGAACTTATTCATATGGTCAATTTGATTGTGCCAATGGATAGAGCTTGATTCAACGATCACGTGGATATGTGGAACGTGCGAAACGGACTTACGATTTGGGTTTTATAGCCAAAACAAGTTTGATTTGACCTCGGTCAACGAAAGTCAATTGCGGGAATAAGTGAGCTGATGTGGAGCTGGTGTTGACCGGTCAACATCTAGTGTGGAGAAGAGTTGGCTTGGGGAAGGGGTATGGTCTACTTTGTCCATTGGATATTTTGTGAGAGATTTAAATAGAGCTTTGGTCCATTGGACCAAAATATTGTCTTATTACTATTGTGCCCATGTGAAAATGATTCTCATCCACAAATTGATTGGACAAGATGGTAATTACACAATAAAGAAGAGTGTCTCCATTTAAATAGCCTCACACCCCTTTCTCTCTCCAACCCAACCTCATTCTCTCTTCTCCCTCACATCTCTCTTCCTCTTCCCTCTCTTTGGCCGAACCCCACAAGGGGCCACCAGTGGCGAGGCTAGGATTTGAGTTAGGGGTAGGCAAAAACCGGATTCGGGTTCGGGTTAGGGTTCAAAGCACAATTCAAAAAAATTAGAATTACCTTACTAAAAATTAGAGTTATCTTCATCAATTTATAAAAATTCAAACCTATTCAATCAATCTATAAAACAAATTCTGACAAGAGAGAGGGGGTGAAATGATGGCACCAGTAGTTACTAAAAAGAGACATAATGTACTAGCTTGATTTAATAAAAACCCAATGGTCCAAATTTCCTGATAAATACCAAATTACTAAAAGCAATCTTATGCCTCGAGGAAGCAATTTATTTGCTCAGGTATAATGTAAAAATGGTTTGGCAAAAGCTACAATCTCCTGGCGGCCGCGATTTTTCAGGAAATCTCCTGGCAAAAGCTATAATTATAAAAGAATGCTTTTTCCTGATAACTTACTACTTTTTCTCCTGGCGGCCGCGATTTTTCTTCTGGCGATTCGCGATTTCCCCTTTCTTCTGCTGGCGATTTTGCGATTTCCCCTTTCGCGATTTCGCAATTTTCCCTTTCTAAAGCAAGTTTCTTCTACTGGCGATTTCGCGATTTCCTCTTTCTTCTGTTGGCGATTTCGCGAATCGTTCATGTCCCCTCAAGTGCCTCCTTCTTGGCGATTCGCGATTTCTCCATTTTCCCTGGCGTCTTCGGCTCAGTGGCTTGGGCTGGCGTCTACCGTATTGGGCTGTTGGACCAGGGGTAGGCAAGATACAATTTCAGGGATAGGCAAGATGAAATCAAAGTCCGGTCCAATTCAAAAAAAAAAAATCCAGGGGTAGGCAAGTGCCTACCCCTGGCCCAGTGTAGCCTCGCCTCTGGGGGCCACCGCAGGCCACCACCGCCGCAGTGCTGAGCATGGACGGTGCATGGTTAAGAAGAGAGTGCAAGACTTGAGCAGAATTGAGAACACCGACCAACCCCAAAATCACAGAGCACCTACATCCTTTGACTTGAGAGCACCACTGATTGAGATAAAATTGCAATAGAGAGAGAACTGGTACAATGAAATGCTGGATTGATGCAGATAGCGAACGAAAGGGAGAACCGACAAAGGTTTTACATATCAGTGACAGTAGATTGTTACAGTGGTGGTTGACAAAGAAGACAATGGTTGTTGTTAGGTTAGACTCATGGAATTTGGTTTACTTAGCCAAACAAAAGACAGAAGATAAAATTTTTGTGTTATGAGCTTATGAGGAAACAAATTAGGACAATAATAATCATGAACCTTGCCTTGTTGTGGGTTTAGATGAGTCAAGACTATCTGATACCATAACAGAAAATAAATACAAAATTTTATAATATTAGATTGGGATTGAGATAATTAAATCCATTATATAGATGTAGACAAAAAAAGGCTAAGAACTTGACTAGCAAAGCAAGTAAAACATGAGGAAATCCTAAAAGCAATAACATATTACAACCTTTTTTTTAGAGGAATAAAATCATCCAAAGATGTCATATTTCCTCTTGCTCTAAAACCCAAATTCTCCTAGAAAAATATTTATCAACCTCTCTCCGTGAAAATTCCCCAAAAAATCTCATGGGATTTGAAACCCCTCGTCATGGAGGCATGGCATTGTCACAAGACAACTTGGTATTAACATTCTACAATTATGATAACAAAACAGAAAACAAAATAGTCACCAACAGTGAGAGCAACCGTGAGTATCAAAATCAAATTTAAATAATGTATGAATAGGCTTCTAAGTTCTAAGAACCCTTTCATTTCTTTCCCACAATACTAATTAGGAAAACAAAAGTCAAAACCAACCTTGCATGAACCAACGCAGATACCAAGACCCGGCTCTAGTGAAGCCAAAATCGCTGCCTGAGCCGCCGCATCAGACCTGAAAGTGACGTCGCCAGATCCAGAGCCATCGATTTTAATGCGGGAGATAGAGCCGAACTGTTCGAGGCGAGACTTAAGTTCAAGCACGCTACAGTCGGACGGGAGGCCAGTAACCACGACCTGGGACGGCGCGGCAGAGGCGGCGGGAGGCGGATCACCGGTCAAGGAAGGGCCGCGTAGACGCTTGAAGAGAGGCGGAGGCGCGGCGAAGGTTGACCGCTCGCGCTTTACCCTTACGCCTCTGCCTCTGGTCATGGTTTCTAATTTGGTTCAGAATCTGGTGTCTTTGTTATCACAAGTTTTTATCGGAGGAGTTCCGGATTTAGTATCTGGGGAAGTGAACCAAGTCGCGCGAAATAGAGGGATAAGGTTTTTCCTTCCAACCGGAGAAAAAGGTCAACAGCTAATTTAGCTAGCCAGATGACTGCTGACCGAGTCCGAATCTCATGAAGTAACACAATTTTGAGTTTAGATCTAAACCGTCCGATTAAATTCTGGCCCAATCAATATTCGTGCCAAGGCATATCTGACGGTCCAAATTTAAACTCAAAATTTGAAGTACCTAAGATAATTGAATTCGCAGCTAACCCAAGGATCCGGCCCCACACCTAGAAATTCGGGCTGTTCGGCAGTAACTTTGTCCAGAATTCATATCCAGTGAAGTACCTCAATGTTTGGATTTTGGATCGGGACCATCCGATTCGAATTCGCGACAGCGCACACATCTCAAGCGACGGATTTGAATCCCGAGACAATTCTGAACAACGGATTCAAATCGGACGGTACCGATTCAAAACCCAAACATTGGGTTACTTTAGGGGATCCGAACCCCTTTGTCCATGGGATTTCTTGGAAAAAAAGACTGAATATTTTTGCCCATAAACTGTTTAAAAGCTATATAATATTCATTTTCAAAAGAGCGCTGTGGCTCATTTTTTAACATTGAGGGCACAACTTTTTTTTTAAAGTTATGCTTCTTTTGTCCTTAATTAATATTTTCTAAGTTGTTTTTGTTAAACTTAATTATTTTTATATGAATGAAAGTATTTAATGAGAACAATAAAATAGATGGTTTTTATGAAAATTACTATTGACAAATATAAATAGTTTTACAGAGCATTTACTCAGTCACATATGCTCAATAAATGTAACATTGAAAAGTAACAAAGTACTATCAAATGATGTACATAAGATAATCCGAATTTTTTATTAATATCCAAAAAATAAATTAAATTACAAAAAATAACCATGTCAGGGCTGAAATTCGAAATTTACCCAAACCGGAAAAAAAATTTCCGAACTAAACGTCTAAGTTCGGAAAAAAATTTTTCCGGAAACTCAACGTCTAAGTTCGGAAAAAAATTTTCCGAACTTAACATTTTTTTTTTTTTTTTTTTTTTACAAATTTCGGAAAAAAATTTTCCGAACTTAAATTTTTTTTTTTTTTTTTTTTTTTTACAAATTTCGGAAAAAAATTTTCGAACTTAAATTTTTTTTTTTTTTTTTTTTTTTTACAGATTTCGGAAATTTTTTTTCCGAATTTAAATTTTTTTTTTTTTTTTTTTTAACAGATTCCGGATAATTTTTTTTTCAAAACTTAACAAATTTTTTTTTTTTTTTTTTTTTACAGATTCCAGAAAATTTTTTTTCCGATCTTGACAAAGTTTTTTTTTTTAAGAAAAAATAGCTAAAATACTGAAATCTAACACTAAAAAATCGAATTATTTTTTAAAAATTTCAAAATAGTGTAGAATAATTTAGAAATTATCAAAATAGCTAAAATACTGAAATCTAACACTAAAAAATAGAATTGTTTTTTTAAATATTTGTTAAATTAATTTAAAAAATTTCAAAATGGTGTAGAATAATTTAGAAATTATCAAAATAGCTAACATGCTGAAATCTAACACTAAAAAATCGAATTATTTTTTTACTACGAATAGGGCCGATTTTTGTGCTGAAATACGGTAAATTTACTAAAATGCTGAAATTACAATAATTATGTAGAATTATGCTAAAATACGATAAATTACGCTAAATTACGTATGAATGGGGCCTATTTTATGGTATCTTTCATAAATCATAAAAAATAAAATAAAAATTCCAAAAATAATAAAAATTGATAATAAAAATTCCAAAAATAATAAAACGGCGCTCGAGTGTCCGATTTCAGCAAATGACCATTTTCGGAAAGCTTGCAAAAATGCGCATGCGTGCGGACTGTCTTCGCCAATTTTCTGAATTAAGAATCGCCAAAAAACAAAGGGAAGAGCCTCAAAACTTCAGTTGAAGTTTCTGATTAAGATTTTCATTTATATTATTCAATCTACGTAGCTCAGTAAGTTATTTATGTAATGAACTTTTAGAATATCAATTTTTATTATTTTTGGAATTTTTATTTTATTTTTTATGATTTATGAAAGATACCATAAAATAGGCCCCATTCATACGTAATTTAGCGTAATTTATCGTATTTTAGCATAATTCTACATAATTATTGTAATTTCAGCATTTTAGTAAATTTACCGTATTTCAGCACAAAAATCGGCCCTATTCGTAGTAAAAAAATAATTCGATTTTTTAGTGTTAGATTTCAGCATGTTAGCTATTTTGATAATTTCTAAATTATTCTACACCATTTTGAAATTTTTTAAATTAATTTAACAAATATTTAAAAAAACAATTCTATTTTTTAGTGTTAGATTTCAGTATTTTAGCTATTTTGATAATTTCTAAATTATTCTACACTATTTTGAAATTTTTAAAAAATAATTCGATTTTTTAGTGTTAGATTTCAGTATTTTAGCTATTTTTTCTTAAAAAAAAAAACTTTGTCAAGATCGGAAAAAAAATTTTCTGGAATCTGTAAAAAAAAAAAAAAAAAAATTTGTTAAGTTTTGAAAAAAAAATTATCCGGAATCTGTTAAAAAAAAAAAAAAAAAAAATTTAAATTCGGAAAAAAAATTTCCGAAATCTGTAAAAAAAAAAAAAAAAAAAAAAAAAAAATTTAAGTTCGGAAAATTTTTTTCCGAAATTTGTAAAAAAAAAAAAAAAAAAAAAAAAATGTTAAGTTCGGAAATTTTTTTTCCGAACTTAGACGTTGAGTTTCCGGAAAATTTTTTTCCGAACTTAGACGTTTAGTTCGGAAAATTTTTTTCCGGTTTGGGTAAATTTCGAATTTCAGCCCTGACATGGTTATTTTTTGTAATTTAATTTATTTTTTGGATATTAATAAAAAATTCGGTAAGATAATTGAGTTTTCAAACTTATTATTCATGCCATATCATCTGTGTTCTTAATCGTACGATTGTGCTATCTCGTTATTTAATCTATCGGATAACTTATATTTTTTACATGCTTATTTTCTCCTTTAAATCAAAACTTTTTATTTAAATAAAAAGATAAGCATGTAACAATATAAGTTATCCGATCAGATTGAATGATGAGATAAACACAATCAAACAATTAAGAACACAGATGATATAACATGAATAATAAGTTTGAAAACTCAATTCTCTTATGTACTTTATTTAATAGTACTTTATTACTTTTTATTAAATATTACATTTAACATCATGTGAGTGAATGCTCTATAAAAATATATACATTTGTCAATTTGTCAATAGTAATTTCTTCAAAAAGACGCATGCACTCCTTTTAACAGCTTGCCATCTATTGTATTGTTCTCATTAAACACTTCCCTTTATACAAAATAATTAAGTTTAACAAAACAATTTAGAAAGTATTAATTAAGGGCTAAAGCGGCATAACTATGAAAAAAAAAAAATTGTGCCCCCAGAATAGCAGCGCCCTTTTCAAAACCTACTGGGAACTTTTCCTATCTCTTCCTTGTTGCTTTGTAGGAAAAAACAATCGACTCCGAGGTCTGTTTTTTTTTCCCCAAAAGCAAGAGCTCACAACTTTGCCTTTTTTTTTCTTATTTTGTTCTTCTCCTAAAATTCCGTTTAATATTTTACATATTTATAAAAGAGGAGGATTCAAATGCCTTCATTTTTTGTGCCTTCACCATATCTCTATTTTTAAAAACTTTAATAACTCAAATTTAAAACTTAAAAAGTCAAAATAAAACCGTTAGATATGATCTATGTTATTTTTTCTATGTGCTCATAAAAAATTATCACATTTCGATTTTGTTTTTATGTGAATCAATAAGTTGAAAAATCAACGTCTAGAAATTATCCAAATTAGTACGTTTTTTACAAGCTCTTGATGACAACCAAAACAAAATTAAAATGCCATAATTTTTTACATGTGCATAGATAAAATGATGTAGATCATATCCAACGGTTTTATTTTGACTTTTAAGTTTTAAATTTTGATTTATTAAAGTTTTTAGAAATGGAGGCATGGTGGAGACACAAAAAATGGAGGCATTTGAACCCTCCTCTTTATAAAAACGCATTAATTTGTTGCATGTTTAAGAGAAGACATTAATTACCTGTATGTTTAAGAAAAGGCATTAATTTCAGTCACTTACCATGCATTAATATTTTACTTCTCTTGTTTTTAAAGTGTGCAATGGCTAAATACAAAGTATAGCATACTCGATTATATTTTGATTTTTCACAATTTTTCAAATATGGATAAGTTTTAAAATAAAATTTTATTTTTTGAAAGCTAGCGACAAAGTGTCGCCAACAATATATTGAATAAGGAAATCAGGAATATTTACATCAATCTAGATTGTTTGTTCCACAATCTAGCTCTTTACATAGTAATATTAAAATTAAAATAAAATTTTAACAATACAAAAATTGATCAAACGCAAGACTAAAAATAACTTAACAAAAACAAAATTTCAAAGTACAAGAAATTTTAATTAAAATAAATCACAAGAGTTTGATATTAGCATAACATCTTCTATACAATTTTAATTTTAAATTAAAAAAACCAACTTCCTAACAAATTTCTCATGTATCTATCAAACACCTATATTTTAAAAAATTTAATGGGTTAAAAGACCTTGGGAATTCACAAATTGATATCTCTATTCCCATATCCAAAAATTTCCATTACCACGAAAAATCTCATTGCCGAACATGCCCTTCTTCTTCCGAAATAAATTGTCTTGCATTTATAAAAAATAAATTCTGTGACTATGTTATTTTGTGCAGTACATATATAGATGCAGTTATCCTATCTGATATGATGTTTTTTAAAGGATTAATTAGCTGACCAAAACTGACAATTTTAATAATGTTTTTTTTTAAAGAGAAAAAAGTTATTGCAACGCATTAAATAAATCTTGTATAACATGTTTTCTATATTGGCTATTTTTCCAGCCATATGACTGAAGAGCAAAAGTGAAAAAGAAATTAAATAACTGCATCATAGTTTACAGAGAATAATTATCGTTAATAGGCTACTTTCCGCATCAACCACCACAAGGACGTAGGATTATTCAAATTATGTTCGTTGCAATAAAGACAGACTTATTGCATCATAGAAAAGTTATTGCAAGTTTGCAACGCATATAAATTTATATTAATTATTAGTCTCGTGTTAATCATAAAAAAAGGAACGACAATCTTAGCAGCAGATCGAATCGAAGTGTATATTTACATCAAATAAAATATACATTCAAATATTCAAAACCAGTAAATTTCAATTTTTTTTTCTAATTACGAATGAACAAAATGGCCAAATGCCATTGATAATGACATTAGTGGTGTCTATTTTACAAAAGTGAGAAAAGTAAAACATAAATAAGGAAAATGAAACAAAGAAAGCAAAATAAGAGAAACAAACAGTCTTTAAAGATAATGTAAATTTTCTAAGTAATTCTAAACCAGTTTCTGAATTCCTCCATTATCTCTGTCGTAATCAGAGACGAAGTCAGACTTTCGAATTATAAAGGTCAAACACACATTGGAGATCAATCACATAAAATTTACATGTTGAGAATGGAGGTCAAATTTACAAAGGCATGACATTTTACTCTAAATTATAGATAAAATCATATATAAATATAAAAAAATTGAAAAAATGGAGGTCAATTGATCCCCATTTATTACACTTGCCTCCGCCCCTGATTGCAATCATGTTGGCTGTTTTTTCTTCTTCTCTGAAAATTCTCCTTCATCGTTATCTCCATATTACAAAATTCATTGTGAGCTGAATTGTTCTTCTGTCTTTTTTGCCTCGAGTCCAATATGGCCTGAGTGAAGTTTCCATCTTGAAAATACTGACACGCTTGCAGTTGTGGTCTATTTATTTTTAGTTTGGGCCTTATCTGACGTACTAGCTGGCATCCATTAAACAAATAGTTTACCGACTCTGATGCCTTTTTACACATTATGCATATGTTTGGTAAAATCCACCCCTTTGTGACCAGATTGTCTATCGTGAGTATCTTATTCTGAAGCACGAGCCATCCAAACACCAGCACTTTGTTGGAGCTTTAAGATCTCATAAATTCTTAATTTGCGATTGTATATGCACCCCTTCTGCCGTCATCCTATAGAAAGATCTCATTGTGAACTTACCATCTTTTATCCAGTTCCATGATAGCTTGTCCTCCTCCTGTTGTACCAGTGGTGGAGTTGGTTTAATTCTGCAATGAATGACTTGTACTCCTGCCATGCTGGTTGAGACATAGTTAGGGCTGCTAATTGAACAGGACAGTCCATGAACAAACGGGCTGAACAGTTATCAAATTACTATTGAACGGGCTATAATCCGAACAAGGCCCGAAGTTCGGTTCATGTTCAAATTAATTCTTACATATGAACTGGATCTGAACAATTATTGGTCAGCCCGTTGAACATTTTATTTTCTTGTCCAGTGAACAGCCCATTCGATGTTCAGTGAACAACCCGTTCGAAGCCCGTTTGAGCACCTCTTAGGTTACGCCTCTCTCTCTCTCCCGTTTGAGCGCCTCTTCATCAATCTTTCCCAATCTCTTCAAGCAGACTCTCTCTCTTTTGCCACTCCGCCTCTCTTCACAGTCTCTCAGTTGCTCGGTCCGATTTTCGATTCCAGGAGGCCCCACCACTCATCCTAGAGGCGCGCCTTTCTCTTCTCTCTCTCCCAGACAACCTTGGCGCCGACCCCTCTTCCCGACCCTTTCCCTGCTCCTCTCCGTTCTTGGTAAGCGACCAAATCACATCTCTTTTGTGTGGTTAAGCGTTAATTTTGATCCAGTTTTAGCTTTTGGGTTAACGAATCTGATGCAACATTTCAATTAACTGAAATTTGGGATGTGTAATATGCTTAGAATTTTGCTCCGTGCTTCGTAGAAAAACCAATAATCTCTATGAGCACAATTATTAGTTAGAGTTTCAATGTGGTCTTAATTCATGCGATTTGTGTCGGTGTTTTTTAAAAGTTGTCTAATTGCAAGTTATTTGAACAAATAGTTGCCTTCAATTTGAAGATAAAACCCTTTTATCTCTTCTTTGTTCCAATTTCCTTTGAATCCACCATTAATGGCTGAATTGAACCTTGTTGGGGGTATGGTTAAGTAAATTGGGGGAGTCGAAGGAGCTTATGGTATTTTTTCCTTGAAACTTGATTTAATTTTGGTGGGTGTTTGTCTTGGCCGAACCCACCCCTCTTGTGGTTTATATTGCAATTATTGCCTAACTTCTGTTCTGATGGGATTATCATGATCCTTGAACCCTTCCCGACTGAGTCTATCTCAATTTTGGAAATTTCACATAAAATTGAAATTTTGCATTTATGACCAAATTTTCCCATATCGGGTGAATATGGTTCCAAAATAATATTGATATAAATTTTTGTTAATTTATGTGGCTTTGATATCGATAAACAATTTCAATGTGACTTCTAACACAGTTTTGACTGTCATAAATAAGTTGGGATTATTCGATTTTGGCCAAATTTTACAAAATAATGGTTACTGGTGCAATGATTTCTAGTATTGGTTACTGGTGCTATTATTCGATTTTGGAAAACTTGTTGTTCCAAACTCGATGTCTGTTAGTTCTAACTGACAAACTCATTTACTCAGCTAAAATTTGATATTTTTTACCTAAGAACTAACACTAAGTGGTTAAATTACATATTAGGTTATCGTTGAAAAAAAAGTATTACTTTGCATGCATATGTTGTCATATATATATGATATTCTGTGTTGACCTTTGTACTAAATATGTACTTTGACTCTTAGTTGAATTCGATTTGGAGTTCATATCTATTATTTTTCTTACTAAATTATAAATTTATTTTGTAGGTTGAGAGGCTCTTGAACAAGTTCCATAAGAAAATGGTACAAAGGTAAAAATTCTGGTCCATCTCTATTGCGTGAAATTAGCAGTTAGTCACAATACACTGTACCACCTCCCCTGAAATAATTCTTAAAGAACCTTTACATCAGTAACCTGCTGGTACAAGTAAAGGTTGTTATCAGTAGGGAACTGATATGGTACAGAACCATAGGTACTAAATTGCTTATACGGTAGTGGAATGGGCTTGAATAATATGGTAAATGAATTTAGCATGTGTAGAATTTGTACATTCGATTTGGTCACTGAAACTGGTACGTGACTTGTGTGCAATTTCAGATTCTTTGACCTCCTAAGTGTGAGTCTTTATTTTGGATTAATTGAACTGGAGCTTATGTAATGTTTTGACTTTTGAATGAAATCACAAATTTGTGAAAGCTAGTGCAATATTGCACTTGAATTTCATTAATGAACTGTGATTTAGTAGCATGTAAAGATGTAGAATTTCATTTTATAGCAAGTGCTCTTAAGTGCCAGTTCTGTATTCTGTTTTTGACTGAGGTAACTAATTGTTTCCCAATTTTTTTTATTTCCTGTTAATTTTCTGACAAGAAAGTGAAATATACCATTTTTGTTTGTCAGAGGAGATGTGAATAAGTGAAATATACCATTTTCTGACAAGAAAATATACCATTTCACTTTCTTATCGGACAGGGAAATTTTAGTTTTTTGTTTTCAATTCGGATAAGATCTAATCTGGTCCGTCCGATCAAAACTAACGGATCAGATTAAAAGCACCGCACGGCACCGCACCATAACGCTCCGCAGAGGATACCAATTCCCAAGGCTCTGCCTCCGCTCCTTGGTCTGGCCCTCCTCCTCTCGGCGCACCCCGTTTGCTCGTCCTCGCTGGTTTTTGGCGCTCTCTACGCCGATTCCATCCCGCCACGACGCCTCGTGCCTCTTCCTCAAAGTCGCCCTCTTCCCAATCCTCCCAACCTTACTTCAACAGGTAATTTTTAAACAGTTTGTTGATGTTTTTTTATTGTTTTAAGAATTTTCGTTTTAATTTTTGAATTTTTTTTAAGGATTGTATTGCAACAAATTTTGTTTAAATTTTATCTTTCCATTTTTTAAGGGCAATTTTGTTTAATTCATTTAGATTTAGTGAGATAATATTTTTATAATTGTCAATTTTGGAATCTGAAATTATAGCAAGGCCAATTAGCACAATCAGCTTAATAAGATAACTCCTGGTTACTTGCTACTGTTACAGGTGTAATATCTCATGAGATAAAAAGGGTTTTGGCTGAATCAGGACTACCTCAATGCTGTCACACTATATTTCCTTCAACTAATAACTTCTCTTTTTTGAGTTAAGTACTTGCGTAGCTGAGAAATGGACATTATATCACAATTGCAAGAGCAAGTGAATACGATAGCACTACTAGCGGTGAATACTTTCGGTACACTTCAGAGAGATGCGCCACCAGTACGGCTTTCAACAGACTATCCCGAGCCGACTGCTAACCCTAACCCAAACCCTAGCACTGATGGTAACCCTATCGCTAATGCTGATGGTAACCCTAACTCTAATCCGAAATCTAGTGAAGAAGCCAATAATATTGCAGAGCAACCAAAGACTATGAGCGCTGCTTTGGTTCAAGCTGCTAAGACGGTTGGTGCAAAATGATTTTATTCATAATTATTTCTTGCACTGTCTATTTTATCTAAGGTTTTATAACAGTGCAGCATTGCTAGGCCTGTATCATGCTTGGATGCTATCCTAATTTTTTGTTTTTTTTGTTTTTACTTTGTTTATTCAAATATTATGGAAGGGTTTAAATGTTGTTTCTAGCTTCTATGATTTTTAAGGGTAATTTAGAAAATTCATTATCGAGTAGTTAACTATCTTCTAGACCTATATTTTCTAGCTTTTACCTGTTAACTCTTATATAACCTTTGAATTTTAAATATAATGCCTTTGGAAAACATTTATATAGACCTATATTTTTTCAAGCTTTTACCTGTTAAACTCTTGGAAAACCTTTGAATTTCAAATATAATGCCTTTTCAAAACATATATATGTGCCCCTATTGATTAAAAAAAATATATATGCCCCTGGAAAAATGAGACATAGGCAAAATTACCCCTTGAAAGATCAGAAATATGACACAATATCCTAACATGAGAATATGTCATTTCATACTCTTCACTTCCCCGTCTTAGTTGTAAGATGATCAGTTTCTTATATTATTTTACAACATGAGAATATGTCATTTTATACTCTTCACTTTCCGATCATAGTTCTAAGACAATAAATTTCTTTTATTGTTTTTCCTTGATACATTAAAGATGAGTGACTAGTTTAGGTGGGTCTTTGTGAAAAAACTTGAAGATGATACTGGTTTTCTTGCATGATTCATGAGGACTATGAGATACTTTCATCCTGTAGGGGTGTTCATGACATATTGGAATTAGAATATGGTCAAATGGACTTATCGTTGTATTTTCTTCAATGAGTTGGAATCAATTTTGTTTTTATGTAATGCAGTTTGATGCTCTTGTTTCGGCTTTGCCATTGTCTGGAGAAGATGAGCAGTTGCAAAGAATTGCTGAGCTTCAAGTAAGCCTTGATTTTCTTAATTTTAAACTTTTTTTCATGGATGATAGTCGAGTAATATTGGTTTTCTGGTTATTATTTATTTTATTTTATTTTTCCAATTTTTGCTCGATTATTGCTGCCTGTTTTAGGTGAAGTTGTAGCTAAATAATGTCTTAATCCAGGTATAATTTTATAGGTTAGATACTGTTATTTGTATGGTTTATTTCCACTATTAGGGTTTAATCGCAGCCAAATTTCATACCTTAGTATTATCTGTGCTAATTCCACGAAATCATAAGCTATTTGAAATCATACTGCTGTTATCTTGATTCTGGCTACTGCATAAACACCATATGAAGCCCATGCACACACAAGCACCAATTCAATTAAAGAACTTGCATGAACAGAACAAAAAAGTTATTCTACCTGCTGGTAAAGGGTGATAATATGCAACTTAACATACTGTTACAGTGTTACTGACAAATATGACCTTCAAAGTATATAATTAGCTATTTATTATTGGTTTTCGTAAATTTTTTTTTACTAATTTACAAGTTTGAAATTCCAGGCTGAGAATGAGGCTGTAGGACTTGAACTTGAGAAACAACTAGAAGCAGCAGGTAATGTGGTCTCCGGTTTTATATGTAATGAATGCATCTATTCAGTGATGTAGAATATCTGATCCATATAAGATATCTCGATACTAGTTAGTTTTGCCTCTCTAGTTTTATACACAACTAGCAATAGTATTTTTTCTCTTGGTATGTGTCGAAGGGGAATTTTTATATAGTGAAATATGGTCAGATCTTCTGATTGTATCTGAAACTGTCAGAAGATATTGATCTCAGACGAAATTCAAGAATGCTTATGCCAATTGCGTACTGAAAATAAATGAGCTTTTGCAAATTTTCAGTACAAATAGATTGATCGAACTGACAAAAAGAAAAGGAAAAAAAGCTCAAAGTGCAATCTGCGGAAGCATCCTTGGGGATGTGAATCAGCCCCCTTGATGAGGTGTCAATGCAATACTGCATTTGCTTATTCTATGCTTGTATTTGCACCCCATTTGGGGTTCTGATTTGCATTCTGAAAAATGCATCCCTAGGTTGCATCCTCACCTTGGCTTCTAACTGAGCTGGGAGGATTTTTGCTGAAAGCTGCTGTTTTTGGTGCATTCTATGGGTTCCTTTTTAAATTTGGATGGGATATAATAGTCTGACAGCTTCAATCAGCATTTGTTACCTATAGGATATTAAAATTGTTTTTCTTTATTTTAGCTATTTTCTTTATTCAATTGACCTTGTGCTCCAAAAGTGGAGATGAACAATCCTCTAGAATTTGCAAACAACTATTGCATTGTCTGAGACTCAACATTTTGCATACTAGCTTGTGCTATTAAACCCTTCTGCTGTAACAAAGTTACCTTAATTTTGTGTTGGTTACATAGCTTGAAGTGAAGCAAGTTGACGGGTCATTCAATCAAGCAACCAACAATTGTTTGAATTTGAAAAAGCCTGATTGAATAGACGATTTATACCTTAATTTGTTTTGGTTACAGAGCTTGAAATGAAGCAAGTTGAGGAGTTATTCAATCAAGCAACCGACAATTGTTTGAATTTGAAAAAGCCTGATTAAATAGACGATTTGTTAGTTGTCTTGGCTTCTAGTTTAAATTATTTGAAGTTGTACTTTTGTAACTTTCATACTTTCTGTATATATTTTTTGCTTCTCTGTGGTAGAACCGTAGAAGAATGAAAGCATTAATAGATTGTTTGGTAAGTTATGAGGGATCTTTTGCAGAATGAACATTATGGTATTTTCATATTGTGCTTTTGCCCATAGAGTTGCTACTTTAAACGAAGAGGTGGCACTAGGCAATGTAAAATCTTGACAACATTTTTTGTAATGAGGAAACTACGAAAACAAAAGGAGGTAAGCTAAGCTATGTACATCTTTTTGGATATCTGGATTATATATGAAGTTTCATGGTATTCGAGTATAATTTAATTGTTCCATAAGTAAATTAGGCGGGTGGAAAATTTCAATAGTTTGATCAAATTTCGTCCTTTTTGTATGTGTGGAATGTGGATAAGAATGTTTGGATTTTGAATTGAAAATTTTATTTATGATGTTTGTTGATATTATTATCTTAATTTTAAACTGATCTTATCCCTTACAAACTAGTGTGTAACTCAGTCTGAACTGGCCCGAGTAGAATCTGAGTCCAGTCCTGTTGGCTGTCAGGTTAGATTGGGCTTTCGTAAACTGATCTTTCCTATTGGAAACTGTTTAAACTTGACAAAGGCACGCTTGCTGTATAAGTTTAGTACTTACTAATTAAGCACATTTCTTCCTCGTTTACCATTTCCTTTGCCCCCTTCTTTTCTGTTTGGTCAAGTGACTTTTGATTCCTTTTGATTCTTTATGATTTCTGTCTTCAGAGCTCTATTAACTGTTTAAAATCAATACTATAGTAAAGGCACAGCCAAACAACAGTTTATTCAAACTAGCAGATCAAAAGTAACATTTGCTAATTAAATTACACTTATTACTTTTAAATTACACTAAAAAGGGCACAGCCAAACAGCAGTTCATTTGCTAATTAAATTAGGAGATCAAAAGTAAACACTTGTTAGTTTTTAACTCCCAAAATAACACATTATATGTATTCTATAAAATAACATGCATAAAACAAAATCATTGAGTTTCAATTCAGGACTGAACAGTTTAAAACCTGCATGTATCAGAACTACTGCACAAAACACAAGCACAAACGCAAACCAATATTGAGAAATAGATTTGAGAAATACATTTGAGAAATAGACAATTAATGTGTTGGCATATTGATACCGGGATAAGCAATCAATATTGACTGCCTCAGCATAATGCTTCTGAGCCACCTCGGTACATACTTTTGAACCCAAAGCGATTTTTCATTGATGATGCACTTCACATCTCGTTCACCATTCAACAAAAGATTGATGTAGGTATCGCTCTTGAACACAATCCTGCCAAAATCAGATTTTCCTTTTTTGGGCCTGGACTCAATCACTCTATCTATGCAGTCTCCCCACCTCCTGCAAGAACAAAACACTATACTGTTAATTCTATTAATAAATTACATAACCTTCTCAATTCTATACCTAGTTATATTCATTATTTAAAAATATATATATACCTGCAATATTGCTCTTTATAAAAAGAAAATTTTGCTAAAAAAACTTTTAGTATAGGCTATAGCACATCGAAATATGTCAAGCCAGCAAAATGATCTTTTTCTTGAAGTAGCCAAGAAATGATTGCAGTAAAAACAAATATAATTTATACAAGTTTTCTACTCACTCAGTGAAGTACTCCAACATCTCCTCCTTTGTAATGGGGATATCCTTGGTGAAATTAATAAACATGGACCTGGCATCCTCAACCAATGGCTTGGTCACATATAACTCAGCCAACTCTAGGGGCACCGCTGGCATCACAGTCCTCAATCCTGCTCTTGCCGCGGCCTCCTCACTCTCATACGCAAGCAACAATGAATGCCTGTAATCACCAAACACATCCCTCCCGACCCCATCTAGTATGTGTGCAAGCTCCCTCACTATTAACACCTTGTGACAGTTGAAGAAACGGATATCTATCCTGTCCTTGGCCAGCGTTGTTATCAAAGGAATCTCGGTGTAGCCACTCCACTTGCTCAAACCATGTCGGAGACAGTGCAACACAGCGTTTGCTTCAGCAATTAGCGGGAACATCATGGATGGATCGGTAATCTGTGCAATCTGATCAATCATACCAATGCAGAGTTGATCTAGCCACATGAACAGAGCGACAGCAATGCGTGCTGTGTCAGGCTTCATGCCATGAGTAACAAACTTGTCATACACTGCCCGGTCGATCTTGTGGAATAGTAGGATATCCCTGACAGTAGGATGTGCCATAGTGTAAAAGGGAGAATTCAATTGAATACAAGAAAAACAAGATACAAAAGCTAGGGGTTTGCATTTATTTATAAATACTGGACGCTGATTATTTTGGTGCTCGCACTAGGGTGTTCTTAACGAACAGGAATTTATAGAGCATCAAGATTTGCGCTTCACGGCGCCTTTACTTGTTATGGGGGGATGAATGGCCGGGCCAATTAATTAATTGGACATGTGTTGACGTGTCATGACCAGTGAATAACGGTTAATAGGGGTGTAACTGTGTAGTCAACTAGGGCACGGAGACCTAACAAACTTCTATGATACAATACTATAGCTAGCAAACAAGATGCGTAAACGGGTCAAGAACAATGATCCTAGCTAGTCTATATCAAGAAAGGGTCAAGAATTATGTTCATCGAATTCTTGCCTGCCCTTTTGTTTCTGGACAAATTTTATCAAAAAATGAGTTCAAATCGTCCGATTTGTTAAGTTCGTACAAATAATTTAAAATTTAATAAATTTAAATAGTTCTATGAATTGAAACTGTTCGTATTAATTTTGATATTTAGGTCCGATTTTAGATAAAACTTTATTAAAAAAAACTTTGGACAAAAGGTTGGAATATAATATTTTCAATATGTAATTAACTAAATAAAAATGAGTGATACTATGGTACTATGCAATGGCAGACGTAGGTCCATACTATGATTTCATATATTATTTTTAAAGTTCAAACTATTCAATATAATCTTCCTATGAAAATGTACTCCAAGATCAAATTTTACATTTAAAAAAAATTATTATTATTATTATTATTATATTATAAATAATTAGAACATCACCTGAATCAAAGATTTTGAACCATAAAAAAGTAGAGGTTTTTCTACCAATCTAAAAAAATAGTAAACAAACTTAAAAATATGTAAAATTTGGTCTAGAAGTATATTTTCATATAAAGATCAAGTTGAGTAATTCGGATTGACTCTTTAAACTTTAAAAATAGAAATATAATTGCATAGCATAGACGGATCCACCCATTGCAAATTAGCATAGCCTCACTTATTGAGAATTTAAAACACCTAATTCATACAACTTTTAATGGGGTATTTTTTGTATTGTGGATTTTACGGATTTAGGTAAATATATAGTACAACATTTGATATGGCAACAAAATTAGTGAGCTTCACTTTAATGCATGAAAATATAAATTGAACCAAAAAAAAAAATTTAGACTATGTACTTTGATTGTGAAATATGAAAATTATAATGAATTAAATCAAATGATACGAATTTATTTCCACCATTTGTAATTTCTGATAAAATTTAGAAGTTGGAAATAGAAAGAAACTATATATGTTATTGGAGTAATTAAATTGGAGATTAGAAAAGAGAGAGAGAGGTGTGAAAAAAAAAGACGACATAATATGTTATGTGATCCGGTCGATTTTTTCCAATGTTTTTGGTACAATATAAACTTAAATATCTGTTAACCAAAATTTGTTCCGTATATCTAATTCTATAATCAGTTTGATCCGATTGCTCTTACAAACTTGTCCTAGCGAGATTGTTGTAATGAATAGAATTTTGAGACTAGTAAGGGCTATTTGTTAAAGTTGAGTGCTATTTTCTTCCTATCATATATTATCCTAAACCTATTTTTATAAGAACAAAGTGCGATATTTTTATTTTCTTTTGATAAGAACAGAGTGCGATAATTTCTTCTTTCATGTCTCAATTTCGGGAAAAAAAAAATGATTGTGGTAAATCATCTCCGAACTTTATTTGAAGTAATGAACTATATAGAAATACAAGGAACAACAAATAGAAAAGAAAACTAAAGCTACAAAAGACATAGCCAAACAACAGTTCCTATAAAATAACATGCATAAAACTTTCAATTCAGGACTGAACAGTTTTAAACCTGCACCTATCAGAACACAAGTACAAACATAATCACAAACCAGACGTGTTTCAGCTACGGCATATGTGTATATATAACGCGCGTGTTAATTGACATACCGATACCGGGATAATTAAGTAATCAATTGACCGCCACCCTGGGTACATACTTGCGAGCCCAGAGCTGTCTTCCATTGATGTTGTATTTCACAACCCGTTCACCATTCAACACGAGACTGATGTAGGTATCGCTTTTGAACACAATCCGGCCATACATCGGTGTCCCTCCCAGTGCTGTGCGCTCCATCATGACCCTGTCTATGCAATCTCCCCACCTCCTTCAGGTATACACAATATACCAATTAATTTTATGAATAATTTTACACCACCATCATATCACAACTCTGGCTGGCTAACTAGTAATTAATTAGTAGTACTTTTGACGCAGGAAAATTGGAAAATTAATTAAGGATACTATATAACTATTGTTTGACATGCTGCTTGAAATTAATTGTGCGGTCACAGATACATTGTCACCCCATTAGTTTATGGTGAAAATATAATATCTAGGTGCTTGATTAAATATGCAATATACATTACATATGCTTAATTAATGTGCGGCCTGGCATATAATTAATTTATTAGCTTGTACTAATTTGTGGATCAAGTAAATAATTTGGCACAAAAAACTAGCGAGAGCTTAATAGTTAATCTGAATCTAATTTACAGAGCATGTGACTGTGCTGTAAACTTAATATTTTTGTAAATTCATTTTCAAATATCAATTCTTATAAAAAATATAGGAACCCACTTATGAGCTTTTAAGTATACCCTATATATATACAGCTCTGCTCAATAAACTTTAGCATTTTAAATAAAATTACACCAAATCGAACATTAGATGGAAAAGCAAATTGGGTCATTTCAATATATATAATAAAGTCCAAAACAATAATACATACGTAGATGTCAACCCACAGAATGATCTAATTAATGAAAGTACTACAGTAAATGGAATGAAATTACGTAAAAGAAAATTTCTGATAAGTTAAGTACTTACTCGTTAAAATGGTCCATTATCTCCTCCCTTCGAATTGGAAATCCCTTGGAGAAAGTAATAAACATGGACCTGGCATCCTCGATCGATGGTGCAGCTGCTGCAGGATCATATAACACAGCCAACCCACGGGGCACCGACGGCATCACCGCATTCAATCCCGCTCTTGCGGCCTTGATGTCAGCCTCATACGCATGTAACGATTCATACATATGATCATCAAACACAATCCTCCCAACCCCGTCTAGAATGTACGCCAGCCCCCTCACTATTACATCCTTGTGAAAGTTGAAGAAACGGATGTCGAGGCTATTTCGTGCCAGTGAAGTCATCATAGGGATCTCGGTGTAATTACTGAAACCATCCTCTTGTCGGAGGCAGCACAACACTGCATCTACTTCGGTGATTAACGTAAATATCCTTGTAGGATTGATGATTTGTACTATCTGGCTAATCATATCTATGCCTACTTGCTCTAACCACATCAAGAGAGCGACTGCATTGCGGGCCATTGCTGGCTCCATGCCATGAGCAGTGAACTTCTCATACACCGCCCGGTCGATCTTGTGGAACGCTAGGATATCCTTGATTGTAGGAGGTGCCATTATATATATATCGTAAAAGGTAGATTTCAGAAGGAAAGGATGGTAATAGGGATTAATTAACATAGATGTTAGATGCTAATTATTTGGTGCATGAACTGGACTTAAAGCGCATTATGGTTTAATTTGGTTTTCATTCCTTTTCTTGTTATATGGAATTAATATTGGATAGTGTGAGTTGCAAATTAAACTTTTAGTTTGTTCACCATGCACGGTTGACGCGTTTAGAATAGTGAACAAGGGTTAAAGGTGCGTTAGTCTTATGGGCATGAAGAACCAACAAATTTTATGATGGTAATTTACTAACCATATGCGTAGCAGGCACCTCTGGAGTCTGGAGAGCGTACCAGTCCAGTCAAAGATTAAAGTCAACAGTTAATTAATTAGTAATTAAGCATGCTGTTGGAATTGTTTCAGCTAGAATTCTTCTGGTG
Organism: Carex kokanica; assembly: GCA_025461125.1. Classification (NCBI taxonomy): domain Eukaryota; kingdom Viridiplantae; phylum Streptophyta; class Magnoliopsida; order Poales; family Cyperaceae; genus Carex; species Carex kokanica. Next base: position 78,693 of record JAJGRX010000709.1, read on the forward strand.
CAATTCGCTATAAAAAGAACATTGTATTATTATATTGAGGTAATGCTATTTCTTAGCTTACTTAATTCTGTTCCAACCTTCTTCCAAAATAGAAAAAATTCCTTAATTCTACCCCGGTCTGTGACATCTATTGTTTTTGGCAGATATATATAGTTATAAAATAGCTACTCCTGTTATCTTGTTTTACCGTTGCCGAACAAATATTTTAATTGCTTATTTTTGTTGGGATAAAAAAAACTCCATTATGTTACCATCAATAGTGGAGTTTGAGCAAAATTTTAGAGAGATCCAAACTGCTAAATAAGATCTTCATATTAAAATGTACTTGTTGATCAAATTTTATATTTTTTGAAAAAAAAAGCACTATTTTTTTAAATACGTACAAAATCACTGTTTTTGGATGATCCAGAATTGATGAAAACAATTATTTTGTGTCTATTTAAAACAATAGTGAACAATTTAAAAAATATATATATAATTTTGTCTCCAAGAACATTATAATATGAAAATAATTTTTAACGGTTCAAATCAGTTGTTTGAATTTTGAAAATAAAAACAAAAACATGAGGTACGGATAAGACATGAAAGACACGAGACATTTGAATTCTAAGAAGTTAAAAAGAAAACTAACTTTTATAATTAAAAACCTAAGAAGTTAAAAAGAAAGATGAACTAGTATATAGTTAACTTATCATATATATAATATAAGTCTTGATTAAATATTTTAATAACAAATGGTTCTGATTATAAAATTAATTCAATTCCTCGTCTCGATCTCGATCAATCTAGCGCTAGTTCATCTTTGAGGCAATTCCTCAATTACCTCCTTTGTAGTAAAATATTAAGATTTTTTATGTCATCATTGTTTTTTTAAGATTGATTTTAACAACAACATAACAACACAGGTTACGATGATGATATAATAAAATTTAAGATTTTTTAATCAAATACTTTTCCTCGAAAGGATTTGATTCATACTTCTCCAGAAATAATAACTATAATTTAAACTGTCAAATAAAATAATAAGACAACATATAATTTAATTCTCTTTAAATTCACCTTACACAAGATACAAACAACTCCCGAGTTTTTGATTTTTTTTTATCGATAGCATAAAAAAAATATCAAAATTTTAATGGAAAAGAATGTCTCATAACACAGACGGTTGTGACATAAAATAAACTTGTCTCCAATTCATGAAATTTGCTTAATTTTTTTTTCTATGAATAAAAAATTCGGCCCGAGTTTTGATATAAATATCAATTGGGAATCGGACGGCTGGATGGTCCATCGTACAATCAACTCCATGCAACCAAGAAAAAAGAAATCCAGATTGCACGTCAGCACGTGCCTCGCACGCATGTTGTTTTCCCTCTCACCTCTCCCAGTTTCGCTTTTCCTTTCCCGCTCTCGTCAAAGGATCGCTCTCTTCCCCATTTGGTCCATTAGCCCTTTCAGACCTTTCCCCAGTAGCTAGAGAGAGCGGGAGAGGATGGGAATCCAAGGTCTCTTACCACAGCTCAAATCAATAATGGCGGCTATAAATGTGGAAGCTTTGAAGGGGCAGACGGTGGCTGTAGATACCTATTCGTGGCTTCACAAGGGTGCTCTCTCTTGTAGCACACAGTTATGCAAGGGCATCCCCACTACCAGGTTAAAAGCTTTCTGAGGAATTATTATTTTTACAACCCCCCTAATTCACGGCTTGTTGAACTAATGGCGGAGGTCAATTCTTTAGTGGGTTAAATAAGGATCGTTTATTTTTATTTTTATTTTTTTGGGTTAGGTGGTTAGGTGTCAGTATTGGGTTTAATTGAATAGATAAACAATTGGTTTAATTGGAGATAGAAACAAAGAAAAAGAGTGGGCCTTCAGTGATATACTTTGACATTGCTTGTGTTATACTTTGTTTGTTTGAAAGATTTGGGAGATGTTCTGTGATTCTTTTTGTACTTTATAGTGAGTTTTTTTGTAAATTTGTTGTTAGTCCTTCAGTGCTGCTGGATTCAATTAAAGCAATTAGAAAAGGAAAAATGCCACTCGTTTCAACTGTCCCTTTTTGTTCTAGTAAACTCCAATGACTTTTTAGGTTATTTTTGTGAGTTTAAGGCTTTGGGTGTAGATTTGTTATCAGGCTTGTTATCTTTGTGCAATTTCAGCACTAGGTCTTATTGAGGAACAAAATTAAGAAAGGAGGATGCTTTATTTTTCTCTTTGTGTTGATCTTTATTCTGGTCCGTAAGCATTATATTTAATTGTTTTGGTGCTCTAAAACAATCTGTGAAAACCAAATATTTACAACTAAATTCATACTTCTCTTGTGCTTCCAAATTTTTTATGCAACCATTATTGAAAATAATGAAATAAAACCCTACTACTTTTGTTGCTCGTCTATAATTTTTATATAATCATTCTCACTTTTCTTCAAAGAATTTTTTTCACATTTACTAATTCTCAAATTATCAGGCATATCGAGTACTGCATGCACAGGGTGAATATGTTAAGACATCATGACGTGAAACCAATTCTAGTATTTGATGGAGGGCTTCTACCAATCAAGGCTGACCAAGAAACAAAACGTGCAAGGTTTCTATTCTGTGTGTCTCTAAATATAATGATTTGTTACACAATAATAAATCAATAATATAAGCATTATTGCAGGTCAAGAAAGGAAAACCTTGAGAAAGCCAAGGAACATGAAGCAGCTGGCAATTCAACTGCCGCATATGAGTGCTATCAGAAGGCAGTTGACATATCACCATCCATAGCATATGAATTGATCCAGGTAGGAATGCCCTATGAAAAACTTCAATAGTTAAATATAACCCTATATAGGACTTCCTAGAAAGTTTTATAAGTTCCTATAAAGCATGGAGATATATCTGAATAGCTCCTTAATTAGTTTCTACAAACGATTTCGTAGTGTATCTGGAAAGAAGCAACAAAGTTAGCCGTCCATATATGGATTATATAGGGAACTAGGTCTATTGATTGTTTGTTGCATGATGCTTCCAATATTTTGTCGTGTGATGCATGATGTTTCTAACTCAGAAAAGTATCCACCATGTTTTTCTAGGTTCAGCAGGAAAACTATGGGGTTTTCCCCTATTTTACTTGTTTAAATGGACTAAGCTAATAAGGAAATTTTTCTTTTTTAATTGGCTTAACAAGAGTAGTTTTCTTCTTAAAATATGCTAATACAGGTACTGAAGAAGGAGAAAGTTGACTATATTGTAGCGCCTTATGAGGCTGACGCACAAATGGCATTCCTGTCCATTAACAAACTTGTTGATGCAGTTATCACCGAGGATTCCGATTTGATTCCTTTTGGCTGCTCTAGAGTTAGTAAAATCATTATTTACACTTAGCCCCTTGCCTCTCCTGACTTTTTAGTCAGCTACACGAATGCTAATTCTTGGAATCATTTTTAGATTATATTCAAGATGGACAAATTCGGGCAGGGTGTGGAGTATCAGAGTTCAAAACTACCTAGGAATAGGGAACTCAATTTCGGTGGATTCACTCAACAGATGTTACTTGAGATGTGCATTTTAAGTGGCTGTGATTATCTATCATCATTACCAGGCATGGGCTTGAAGAGGGCCCACGCGCTAATCCAAAAGCTTAAGAGCTATGAAAAGGTAAAATTGAATAATTCTTGAATATTCTTGTTATGATTATCTTGTCAACACAAGTGGTATTGTGAACTTTGGTTTTGTATTAAATCAATTATTTTCAGGTAATAAAGCATGTGAGGTACAGCGGTGTATCTGTGCCACCTCTTTACGAGGAAAACTTTAGGAGGGCAATCTGGGCATTTCAGCACCAGAGAGTTTATGATCCTACAAAACAGAATATTGTGCACTTGTTGGATGTACCACATGGCTGTGATGAAGACTTGGAATTTTTGGGCCCATATCCTTTATTTGAATTCTGTTACAACATTTATGTCATATTTTGCTACACAGGCATTCTATTTCCATTTACCAATAACAATCCATATGCTTAATCTACTTTGGACTTAATTGATCTTACACTCTTTTATAGACTTGTTTTGCACTTCCTTAACCCATCTTACGTGGTTAGAGCAGAGTATTGCCAAAGATATAGCAGAAGGGAGACTTGATCCTATAACCAACACTCCATTCGAGGTTAGATTTGAACTATTTGAATATATTACTTTTTCTGTTGCACATTGATGCAGAAACTTCAATCTGTTTTTCCCAAAAGAATATTTTATGATCATCTCCTTGTTTATTTTATGATGCTAATAGGATAAATTATTGAATAGTGGATTGGTGATCCCTGGCAAGACCAATCCAGTGAAGGAACCTCAGCTAACAATTACAAGGAAGAGACTTGACTTACCTGTACAACGAAATGTTGTAACAAATTACTTTTGTATCCTCTCAAGTTTTTCTCCAATTTCATTTTCTTGCCTTGTAATTTTCATGCATCAAGTCTACTATGAAATGCAAGTTAAACATATCACAAAATTCCTTAATGTGCAAAGGCATAGCATCACTTGAAGCAAAAAGGAAGTTCATTGCTCCAAAAATTGCTGAGAAGCACCAAACACAACAGAAATTATCTCCTTTTACCTCTGAAAATGATAAGTCTGATCTTTCACCTATCTGTACTGAGGAAATTATTACACCTCCAATAATAGACAAGAAAACTCCAATGCATAGTTCTCCAGCTGTTGGAAACGAAACTCCTTCACAGGATCCAATATCTTCCATCTCCAGTGTAAGATATCTTAGATGACTGTTTTGTATTTGTAATATTGTTCTCTGAGTATAGCATAGTAAGAGAAGGATAAAGGTCGTTTTCTAGTGTGACCCTAGGGTAGAAAAAGAATAAATAGGACTCGAGAAAAGAAGAAACTGGGTTTCCTCATTTCAGTTTTATCTATGAACTACAATTACAAAAGGATAGAAAGAATACTTCCATTTATGTGACATCGTAATAGACTCTTTCGCCCCAACTTGCCTCTATATAATTTTAGTTATTTTGCTGTAGTTCACACCTGGAATTTTAATTTGATGTGCTTGATTTTGTTGTTATTTTTCGTTTTAGCTTATCAACCAAGCACACAGACCACTATTTGAGTGATTGTATTTTTCTCTTTCTTCCCTGTGGACTTCAATATTTGACATATGGGAACTAGTTTAAAGTTTCTTAAAAGGGTAGATTGAAAGACATGATGGAATTTCCAAATGCATACCTCTGTGAATACAGATGCTTTTCTCCATTATTCGTCATTAGTTTTCTCTCTTTAGTCTGGATCCTTTTTTGTTTGTATTGAACTGATATTATACATTCTTGACTATTCTCAGATGGAAGAGAAGTCTTTTGATGAAGAGCTGAAATTGGTGGAGAACTTGTGCCAAGATGGTGATGCTTCATACTCATCACATTGATCAAATTGAGATACATAAAATTCTTTAATTAAGTTCTGACAAATTTTATGCTGTGTTTTCTAGAACCATCAGAGGGGGCTGTTCTGAAGCTGCTTCTTACCCCAAAAGCTTCTCCTGATAGCTGTTTTGTACAAAACCCAGCTAAAAACATTAGTGCACTGGAAAACAGAAAACCAATACTTAAAAGTTCGTATTTCAAACATAAACAATCTGACAACCATGATGAAGAGAGTCTAGGGGAAGAGATAAGTGGAAATAAAGAAAATAATTATGTCAGTGGAAGCACCTATCGAAGTATTCTAAAGAGGAGAAAACTGAAAGATGCCAGTAACTTGCATGTGGTATCTATTTATTTCTTCTGTCGTTCCAGTTTGTTAGACTAACAATAAAGTATCCAATATTTGTTCTTGAATTTGGACCTTATTTAGTAACCTCTTCTATTCAGGACTCGGAACAATTAGACAGTGTTGAGAAAAGCCCGGCACCTGGCACTTCTGATGAAGGTATAAAATGACAGGGTTACGTTATGGATGTTTGCTTTTGTGAGTTAAAAGCTATTTTGTTACAAAATGAACCATTACAAAATCCAAGCCGTACTGCCTAATACATTTTCTAAAGATGCCTTTTGCTCTTTGAATTCCCTTTTGTTCATATAATGTCATAATCTTTAATGTCCCAGCATAAATTGTTGTCTTCTTCAGTCTTGTGGCATTTTGGCAAAAAAAAATTTCTTTTAATTTGTAATCTTTGTCAGCCATACACAGATTATTATGAAGGGTAGAGATATAGTAACAGCCATACTTATTTGACAATAGACTTTGAAATTCATCAAAATTTGTGTTCTTTATAATTTAGGATGATGTACTAAATTTGGTGTGATTTGACATACTTTGGCCACCTGTCAAATGCAATAAAATTATTTTTCAAATTGATCGATAAATGATCAATCGTTTTCACATTGCACCAAATTTTATACATGACCTCACTAATATTTAGATAACATATCTACAGTTAATTTTTTTTTTATTTTGATAAGCATTTTTTCAGTTGCTCCGATTGTCAAATGAGTTTGTTGTTCATATAACCTATCTTACTAGTTGTTGATATTACAACATTTGTAGACCCTGACCGAGCCAGCCATGATAGAGCGGCTATGGATGTCAATGCTGAAGGAAGGTTTGGATGTAATGTGTCACACGTCAACAAATATGCCGGAATTGCCGAGAAATCAATGGAGAAGTTTGCTTCATTGATATCATCGTTTAGATACAACCAATCTGGGTCCCGTGCAAGTGGCCTCCGTGCCCCTTTAAAGGAGGTGCAGAACCCAAGATCCACGAGGTATACTATTCATGATTTTCTCTGTTTACTATTTGTTCTACCTTTTTAAAATGCATCAATAAATTGATATCAAATTATAAAACAAATTTACTAAGAATGAAAATATGAAATCATTTCGGCCCTCATGTAATTGCATCCAAGCACTGTTTTAAATAATTGGCAGTCTTCTTGTTATTATATTTTATGTCCAACAGAGTTCCTTACCAGAGAAGAAAGCCATCTGTGGGGCCTGTTGACCTGAGTGAGTTCGCATATACATCCAAAAAACAAGATCCTGCCAAATTATCATCAAATGGAGATTACGATGATTCCATCTAAAGTTGTATTATCAGAAATAGAGCTGAGATGTGTGCACATGATCATTTATCACATTAGTTGTAAGTAAAAGCTATGCTTAGTCTCTCTTTGAATGATCTGTTTTCCTGAATTTAAAGATGCATCAGGAACTGCGATAGTCGATCTTTCATATTTAAAGCCATGTTTCTTATTCTGATATATGGTTGTAATCAGAACTCAATTAGCATTGAGACCAATTTTGGAGACTCATTGAGGGGGTGTTTTATTAACATGTCTTGTATGAAAGGGGCCAAAGGTGTTGTATTTAAAACCCTTTGTGTTTTCTTATCCTGATCTTGGTTTTTTGCTCAGTATTAGGGACGATGTATTATTTTTTGTAATTTGCAGTCCGTTTTGGTACATTTGAGTTCAAGTTTTGTAGTACATTTGAAAGGAATGTCTGCAAAGGTGGACTCAATCAATGGTTAAATTTTCAGGAGAACGCCCCCAATAAGTTGGCACTGGCATGTTTATCCTTGCATAAAATTAGTGGTTAGAAAACAGACATGTCAATTATCGAAGCTTAGAAGACCTGAATAATTTCCAAAGTTAATCCCATTTGGTCAGAACATATGATATATGTCAAATTGACATGATAAAAGATATTAGAGCAAACATTCTAATTGACCGTAGTCCATAAAGTACTGAGATATAATTCGGATGGTACTTTCGAAGATCAAGATATATATTCAAGACGAGCTAATTTCAAAGTAAATTGATTTAGACCTGCAACTTCACTTGCAACCAGAAAGAAACATAAAAAAAGAAAGAAAGAACAGCCAACCAATCCCCACTATTACTGTACTGTGCCACCAATTTAGAATAACTATCAGCTAAGTCACAGGCCCAAGTCCAAAATCCTACTTAGAGAATATTACCACATACATCAACCCGAGTAGCATAGCAAGGGAAAAAAAGCTTTAAGCTCCAACATTGCCAAGCCAAAAGAACAAGGGGAACTGTGCAATGGCCATGAAGAGAAGCATGTAATGCTGCCGGCTCGAGTGCTTTTCATGGCTCCTCATCTCAGTCAAAAGCACCCTCTTCATGGTCTTGACCAAGAACACCCCCATGCAAATACTCAGCCAAGGCATCAGAAAGTAGTACGAGAAGCTCCAGAATATGCGCACCACTATTGCCAGAGAAAGGCCGGTGAAGAGGTACCCACCATACGCCACTATATCAAGTAAAGCCGCCTCACCACCACCCATGGAATATAACAATGACTTAAGTAACGCCACCTGTATGAACCAGCCAAGAAGTCCCCTTGTGAACTGAAAACTAAGTGCTTCTGGACTGAACCTGCATTTGAATGAAATGAAGTATGTGGTTATAATGAGATTAGAACTCCTTACATCAAGCTCTGTCCATGAAAACAGTTCAGTTTTTGTAATGTGTTGTACTGATCAGGTCACATACTAACCCAGTTCACCTACTAGGGTAATCTATGAAGTTTTTCAGTCAAACACCTTTTTCCATGGTCTCAAAATTTTATCTGATATCTTAAATTAAAAAAAAAAGTCCTCTGATAATCAATCTGTTGTTTTTCTTTTGGAAAAGCAGGAGCCAAGAACCTGTTCTTCCTCATCCAACCGTTCAATTTTTTCATGTGTGAATCTCGATGAAGATCAACGGTTGGATGAGGAAAAGCAGGTTCCTGTTTTTCAAAAAGAATAGCAGCATTTCCAAAAGAAAAGCAGCAGATTTCATTCCAATAAACGCCGCAAAATTTCCAAAACAGCTTTGAATTTGATGGACCACAACCCTAACCAAAGAAGCATAAAATTTAAACAAAGAGGTAGAAGATTAAGAAAGCAAAATTTGATGATCACACAAAACTTTGAATATGTAACATTGCGACCAACTATTTTCCTTAGTATCAAGTATAACACCGTCAACTCTTTGGCAATAAATGACCGAATAACCTTTAAATGTTATTTCCTTTATTAAAGTATTGTTATTATTTTTTTTGAAATGCCATGACAGAAGCTGTCAGGTGTTGTTGCATTAAACATAATGCACAAAAGGCACTCTGACAAGGTTCATCATACAAAATCAAAGAGCATCAATTCTGCCCTGATCATCTCTTACCAGTAAATGAAAAAAGAGAAAAAAAGTATTGTTATTATTATTTAGTTATTTGAGTTATTTTCCAGATTGCTTATGCAATAGCAACAAATACGTTCAGATAATTTGTTTTCGATATACAAGACAAGGTAACAGTTGCGCTGAAAAATTTGAACTAGAAAATGGAAGATTGCGGCATATTTTAGTCATTGCTCTTGAATTTTAATGATGCTAGATTTTTTCAATGGAAAATTTATCTGAGGTAAGAGGCATTCAGGAAACAGAAGTTGCAGGTGTAATTTTCAAACAAGAAGTTTGTTGGTGGTTGATTGTTGAAAGAACTGGTGAAGTACCCCTAAAGTTAAAAAGAGTGAGGCTATGACTCCATACTATGGATGCATATATTTATTATTGAAGTCCAAATAGTCGATCCGAACTGCTCCACATGATCTCCATATGAAAATGTACTTGTAGGCCAAATTTTATATTATTAATTTTTTTTTTACTATTTCTTTTTATAGGTAGAAAATCACCACTTTCGGATGGTCTAGAATCTTTAGATCATAGTGACAATACTCGCGTTTTATTCGCGTTTAATTCGCGAATAATTCGTTTTTGGAGTGTTTCCGAACCGAATGGCGTATTATTCGTTGACCAAACCTTTGACCGAATAAAAAGCGAATAAAACACGAATTTTACGAATTTTACACGTTTTCTCGCGTTTTGTTCAGAAAACCCAGACCTTCCTTTTGATTTTTGGTTGATGGAACTGGTTCCCGTCATCACAGTAAAAATTTCTGCACAGTTCCCATTCTGCATTTATTAACCCACGTGACCTTTCTGTTCCCCATAATTCATTATATTTTTAACTATATTACCACACTCTGATCTTCTATGGCAAATACAAGCAGTATCTCGTATAGTAAATCATCGGTACTAAATTAAATATGCACTGAGGTCCCGTATTGTAATTCTGAATCATTCCTGAATTATATCCAAATTATTTCCGAATCACGAATTTTTGACCATGCCGAACCAAACCCGAATTATTCATTTGTTACTATGCTTTAGATCAAGTGATATTGTACCTACTTAAAAAATAGTAAAAAAATCTAAGAAATGTAAATTTGGTATTCAAGCACATTTTCATATGAAGATCATATTGAGTGGTTCGGGTCGGCTATTTGGACATTATAAAAATAAAGATATGCATCCATAGTACGGACCAATGTGCGTTATGCATAGTTGCGTAGCCTCACTCAAAGATAAATACAAAAAAGTTCAGTAACTTACTTTCCAATGAATCCTAGAGAGAAGCCAGCAAGGATAACATAAGTAGCAAATGCCATGAAAGGTATGTATAAATCTGGGGCATTAATGTCGTATATTGGAGGCTTATATGACAGCCTTCCCCCTACTGGCTCAGTAATCCTAGTCCAGTGTCCCTGATTCAAAAGGAAATATAATATCAGAGGAAGTAGATAGCTAACTACATAAAAAAGATTCATGAGAGAATAAATTTTAAAGTTGAGAACATACTCTATGAAGAAAAGGAAACAAGACAACCCTCAACTTGTTACGCACATATTGATCATTCACTTGGAAATAGTATTGTGGGTTTGAGAAGTACCGACTGATCTGTTAATCAAACCTTCATTGTTAGAAATTGAAAAGAAATGACAACAATGAAATGATATAAACTAAACATACATTGCTTTGCATAAACTCAGAACTTGAGCCCAAGAATTTCTCTCCATATGCACCCAAGCCAGTTTTAATGAACTCAGATCCAGCACCATAAAATGCATTTCCAAATGGACTCTGTTGGGGATTCAGCTGAGGTGGGCCCTGTGGCCCAGCTTGACTTGCCACATTGGGATTATACATAGCTGAAATTTGCAGTTTAATGTTAGTGTACTTTTGCAATGCAGCAGACTGATGCAATCAAGTTAAAAGCTTAGAGCAATAAACCAAAGTTAGATGTAGATCCATTTATGAGGTTCTTTAGGGTTCTTTCTGGGCAAATTACACGTGTGCTTTTACAGTATTTCCAGAAAGACCCAAAATTTCTCTTAATTTTACCACCAGACTTATTAAAACCAAGGCTAATTTGTTAAAAAAAGATGATGAAATTGCCATTAATTTTTCCATTTTCTCTCAAACTGACTTGCCCTATAATGAGTTTGTGGAAATTCAAACCAAACATCAGCTTGGACTGATTTTTGTTTTGTATTGAGCACAGCTGATAAGAAGCTTATTCTAAGTATGATAATCTGTCAATGTTTACTGACTATATTTTTTGCATAAAACTGATCCAATAATCAGGTGTGTGCAACTATTTTGAAAGTGATGACTCTGTTTTTGCAAAAACAAACTTAGTCACTTGATGCGCATCTGCAAGCCGCAGGATGTCTTTTGTAAGTACCATAAATACAGGGTGTAATTTGCAAGAAAACCTCAGAAGTTATATTGGAATTCTTACGAAAGCTAATGTTATATGCATCCCAACTTATCAGGCATTGCCTATTGAAATTGAGTAATAAAAAAAAAGAACATCTCTTTTCTGAAAATTAAGACTTCTATGAGCATTTACATGAATAAGTATCAAAATAAATTAACAGAGATAGTATAGACACAAACTGGTATCAGATCTGAATGAAAACCGACATGACTGTCTCAATATAAGCTCAATAAATTCAAAATCATTTTGGTTCCATAAACTAAAACCATATAAAACAGAAAGGCTATATCTAATTAAATTCGAACCCAAAACAAAACCAAAAAGAACAAGTATCACTCACACACCAGGCTGCAATTTTAGGTACTGCTGTACCTGTTAACATGTACAGGCACCATCATAGTGGTACCTTCTATTTGACTGGTATAAGACCTAGACAGGGTCGTATAAAAACATCCATTAAAGTGGACCTCGGTCAACCTTACAATGTAATTTTTTAGTCTATTAAGCCGTAGGCGGAGGAGCGAGTGATCAACCCCCCCCCCCCCCCCCCACGCCCCCACCCCCACACACACCCCGCCATTCTATTCTGTGAAGCACCTTACTTAAAATTTGGACCTTCTACCAATAGAAATAGTTCATTGTTACTACCATGGTTTAAAAAATCTATTGGCAAGACACGATTCGATTCTTGGGCGATTTTCCAAACCGACTGACCTCGTTTTGGGAGGAAGAACGCTTGAATGGAAAGAGACTCACCGTCCGAGTTACGCCGATTCTTCCTTCTAGTTTCTTTGAGACTGACTGATTCCTCAGATTTGTTTGGTTATCGATTCCTCAAAGGCAAAGGCAAAGGTGACGTGAGTAATCAATGATCGGAAGAGGGATCTGGAGAGCTTCAAGCGTGGTTCGTTAATCAAAAGAAAAGGAGAAAGAAAATGGGTCTGTCCCTTTGCGTCGGGTGGGGGGCTAGACTGCTGAGATAAGGAAAACATTTTTGGGCCGGGCCGTATATTATATTCCCGTTGGGCCAGGTATTAAATTCCTCTCTCTTCCATTTGAACTATGAGCTATTAAACTAAGGATATTAATACAGAGTGATTCTAGCCGATTAACATGGTTTGGTGAGCTTAATTTCAAAATATACCTGATTTACTTTTCACATTAAATTGTTGAAATCGACTTACTTGGTAGGTGATGCATGTATATGTAAAATTTTGATATTTTTAAATTTATTTAGTACAAAGTCAAGCGATAACAAAAATAAATGTTAACAAGTTATTTTAAAATATATTATTGAACAAATTCTTGAGCAAAGTACATAGTCTAAATTTAATTTGTTTTGGTTAAATTTATATTTTTATGCATTAAAGTGTAAGGTGAGTAATTTTGTTTTCATATCAAATGCTGTATTATTTAATTAAATCCGTAAAATCCACAATATACAAAAGAAATTACCCATTAAAAGTTGTACGAATTAGGTGGTTTAAATTTTAAATAGTTAATTACAGACTGGAAATATTATATTCCAATTTATATGAATTAAATTGGAGACGTAATCGAATTCGATTAATTTGATCCGTTTATGTCCTTACCCGATGGTTCTTGACCCGCCCTTTCTTAATATATACTATGGTTCTTGATTGACAACACCGTTACACCCCGATTAACCGTCGTTCGCTGTCATGACACGACAACACATGTCAAATTAAATTGGTCCGACCATCAGCCCCCATAACAAGTAAAAGCGTGAAGCGCAAATCTTGATGCTCTGTCAAATATTCCTGTTAATTAATAACACTCTAGTGCAAGCGCAAATCTTGCACTTGAAGAGAGATTGTCTTCTTTTGAAAGAAAAACAAAAGGATAATAAGTATGATGGTGAAACAAGTATAGTTCTCGATGGATGCGGTGACACTAAGCGTTACTTGTACCGTGAGTTCAAACATGGATGTTTGTAGCTAGATTTTGGTGCCTCATTCCACATATGATTTGATCGTTCTTATTTTGTCAATTATCAAGAAGTAGATGGTGAAAATATCTATCTTGGTGATGGTCGACCATGTAAGATTATCGAAATTGGCGATGTTGAGCTTGAGCAAGCTAATGGAAGGCGATTGAAATTGAGCAATGTGAGGCATGTATCCGAAATTACCAAGAATCTAATCTCGACGGGTCAACTTGATGACGACAGTTTTGTTGTGACTTTTGGCGAGGAATAATGAAAAATGTCAAAAAGTTGCATGACATTAATGAAATAACAAAAATATGGGAGTTTGTACATTCTTCATGGAGCACCTCGAAGAAGTGTTATGGCTACGATAAGTGAACATGCGGATATGCAAGCGTGGCACAACCAGCTCGGTCATCTAAGTGAAAGATGTATGAAGGTGTTACAAAATGAAAATTTTATTCCTTGTTTTGATTGTTCATCTCTTGAATTTTGTGTTCATTGTATTATGAGAAAACAAAAAAGATTGAATTTTAAGAGGAATGAATCCCATAAAAAATGAATTGGTATTGGTTTATTCTAATGTTTGTGACCATTTAATATCAAATATCTTAGTGGAACATCTTACTTTGTTACATTTTTAGATAATTTTTCTAGAAAATGTTGAATTTATCCCTTGGAGTCAAAAGATCAATCTTTGAAACTTTTAAGAAGTTTAAAACCCGTGTTGAAAACGTGATTGAAAAGACCATCAAATGTTTACAAACGGATAATGGTGGTGAATTTTGCTATAATAAATTTGATGATTTTTGTGCGAGACATGGCATTCGAAGAGTGAAGACGATTCCATATACACCACAAAAAATAGGGTCATTGAAAGAATGAACCGGACCATTGTGGAGCGAATTAGAAATATGTTGTCTCACTCGGGTCCTACAAATTCATTTTGGGCCGAGGCAGCCAATACCGCAATTTATCTAATCAACATATCACCAAGCGTGGCGTTAGACGGTGGCATACCAGAAGTCGTGTGGAGTGGTAAGAGACTTTCTTGTGACCACATACGAATTTTTGGTTGTGAAGCTTATATGAAAATTTCTAATGTAAAGAGGAATAAGCTTGATGTCAAGTCATGGAGGTGTGTTTTTGTTGGTTTTGGCGGTGATAATTAATTTGGGTTAATAGGGTTTGGGATCATATTGAGAAGAAGACTATTAGAAGCCGAGAAGTCATATTCAGTGGGAGATTGTTATGTCGTGAAGACAAAAGAATTGGGTCCGACCCATATTTGTATTTCCAAGGAAATGATTTCCGATTGGAAATAAAAGGAAATGGAGAGAGATAGAAAGTCCAAGCCATGTGAGTCTCTTCTGTTGAACTTTTTCTCCAAGTTGCTCTCTCTAGGTTTTTTGCTTTTTTGTAACAATTCATCGTATTACACTAGAAAATCTCAAATTAGTGTATGAAACTGTAAGAAAATGTTATAGTGAGTGTTAATGACTTGATTATCTCATTGTATTTGTAAAGACTCCTTGAAATAGTAAAGTTGTGCTGTGTGATTCCATGTTTTTCTTCCGAAAAAGTTTCTACGTAAAATCTTGTGTCTCTCTTTTTATTTCTTGTGCTTGATTGCTTGTTTGTGTTAGCTTCTTGATTGACTCTCATATTTCTCCATTTGATCAGGTATTAGTGTATATCTACAAGGTGTTCGACAAAATTACTCCTTGAACGCCTCCACATCCATTCCCAACAGTAGTATAAATGAAAGAATAACATGTTATCCTCAAATAAAATTAGAGCATTTGCGGGGGCAGTTTCGCTCCGAGTTGATCATCCATATACCATATCACTTCTAGCGGACAATCTTTCCATAAATATTTATATATTCTATATAAATTTAAATTTGTAGATACTATTTTATTCAAAATTTGTACACAAAACATACTTATAATTTCTACCTGATATAATCGAATATGTAGTGATGGTCTGATGGATGAGTTTGTCATTCCGAATATAAGAAATATATGAAGCGAATTGCTTTGCAAAATAAGCAAGATAAACATGACATAATTTAGAAATCAAGCTCTGCGGGCTAAAAATTGCAAAAAATGTTTTGATTTTATAATTTTCTTTTGAACTTACGAAATCAAGCTCTGCGGGCTAAAAATTAAAGCGAACTGCTTTGCAAAATAAGCAAGATAAACAGGACATTATTTAGAAAACCAGAAGATTTCACGGTAATTAAGGTAATAAAAGAATAAAACACGTGTGTAAGAAAAAAAAATGAGCATATAACTGGACTATTTATTTCGATCGAATATTCAGAATTTGGGAACATAAATGTATGTGTTTCATCAATTGGATCATATAACACAAAAGAATGATATGTTCCATTATATTCTAATTTTTTTTTTTTTTTTTGCAATTCTCATTCTTTCTAACAAGCCTCGAATTATTTAATATAAATTGTTAATAGTACTATTGCTCCAATTGTGAATTTAATTACTAGTAGTCCGACGTAATATACTCACCCTCAACCTGTGGAAAATTGCACCAAAAGGATTCTGGCCGAATCATTTCTCTCTAATGGAATTGGATTGGACAAATTTATCCAAGGTCGGTTTAAAACCGTCGATCCACGTTGTGATTTGTGTGTGAAGAAACACAATACCAACGGTGCTTACGGATTTAAAACTTAATAAATTTAAATGGTATTGTAAATCTAAACTATTCACGTAAATTTCGATACAAATCAAACTGTTTAGATATGATTTAGAAAAAAAAAAAAAATTGTCCAAAACTCTTTGGACCAAAACCCAACCCTTCTCTAATAGCCAAGCATTAACTCATCAATTTATCCGACTGTACTTGGATGGATTACCATTTATAATTGACGATAACGTTTTAGAAATATGCTTGAGTAAAAATATTGACAGAACTATTTATTTTGTAAAGTTGACGTGAAATATCGACAACAAATATATTGATATATGAATATGGTACACATCTAGTTAGTTAGCTATATTGTATTATAAAAGTTTGTAATTAGGTGATCGTCACAACAACAAAGTAGGCACTTTTCGCGAGGGAACTTCGTCGCTAAAAGTACCGTCGCAAAAGAAAAAGCACGTTTATGACGGTACTCCGTCGCAAAAAGTCACTTTTTATCCTCGCGAAAAGTGCCTGTCTTTTGTAGTGCGTGCTCTAATTGACAACACGGTTACACGCCTCTTAACCCTTGTTCGCTGGTCATGACACCTCAACACATGTCAAAATTGAAAATTGGTCCGGCCTGTTTGATTGCAAACATCATGCAGTGTGAACAGAATTTAATTTGGATTTCCGACTTGTGCACCATATTCATCCCCCATAACAAGAAAAGGCGCGAAGCGCAAATCTTGATGCGCTTTAAATTCCTGTTCTTTTAAGAACGCCCCAGTGCATGCACCAAAATAATTAGCATCCAATATTTATAAATATATACAAATCCCTAGCTTTGTATCTTATTTTTCTTTTAAATAATCATCGTCTCTTTGTATTCTCTTGAAGTCCCTCTTTTACACTATGGCACCTACTGTCAAGGATGTCCTAGCATTCCACAAGATCGACCGAGCAGTGTATGAGAAGTTTGTTACTCATGGGACGGAGCCTGGCACAGCACGCAACGTTGTCGCTCTGTTCATGTGGCTAGAGCAACTCGGCATAGATATGATTGGTCAGATTGCACAGATTACCAATCCTACCATAATATTCACACTAATTGCCGAAGTAGACGCTGTGTTGCATTGTCTCCGACAAGATGATGGTCTGAATAACTACACCGAGATTCCTATGATAACTTCACTGTCCAAGAACAGCTTAGATATCCGTTTCTTCAACTTTCACAGGGATGTAATAGTAAGAGGGCTCGCGTACATACTAGACGGGGTCGGAAGGGTTGTGTTTGATGATCATATGTATGAATTGTTGCTCGCGTATGAGACCGCAGAGGCAGCGGCAAGAGCAGGATTGAGTGCGGTGATGCCAGCAGTGCCCCTTGGGTTGGCTGTGCTATATGATCCTGCTGCAGCTGTGCCATCGATTGAGGATGCCAGGTCCATGTTTATTACTTTCTCAAAGGGGTTCCCCATTAGAAGGGATGAGATATTGGAGCACTTTACTGAGTAAGTAGAAAACTTTTCTAAAGTCTATTTTTTTTCTTTTTTTTGACTGCACTCATTTTGTTGGCTACTTAAAAAAAAAAAGGTCATTTTGTTGGTTTGACAATTTTTTTGTTTGTGTTATTGTTTAGAGATACTACTATACATTAAGTATGAGAAGAATCGGCATCACTTCTTTCCATCTAAATGCTCAAAATTTGGTGCTTTTACAAGATTATTAATTTGTTTATCATGTTAAAAGTTTTATCATTGGTTTTGTACTCCTGTGAGTCAAAATTTTAAGTAACTAGTTATAAAAATAAAAATAAATTTTTTTTGTTGAGTAATGTTGGAGGTTAAACCACCCGAGTTAATATCACAAGCGATCTCGCATTCATGTTTTGAACATGCGATTTTCCATATGAAAAACATTGCATTTGTCATTAGATCAAAGATTCTCAACTAGCTATATATAAAATTGTGAGTAGGCTAATGTAATTTATTGAGAGTGAGGCTATGGTACTATGCATAGCGCACATTGGTCCGTACTTTGGATCAATATTTTTGCTTTCAAAATTTTAACAGTCAAACTAAACCGTTCAACATGATCTCTATATGAAAATGTATTTGTTGACTAAATTTTACATTTATTTTTAGAGTTTTTAACTTATTTTAGATAGTAGAAAATCACTGTTTTTGAATGGTCTAGAATCTTTAGATCAAGTGAGTTTTTATCTATCTAAAAAAATTGATCTACAAGTGTACATTTTCATATGAAGATCATGTTAAACTGTTACGATGGATTGTTGAATTTTGAAATTGAAGATACCGATACAGTACACTATAGCCTCACTCATTGATTGATACAATTATCAGTCCTGTTATGTTGTTGCAGGAGGTGGGGAGACTGTATAGACAGAGTGATGATGGAGCGTACAGGGACAGGATCACCCATGTACGGCAGGATTGTGTTCAAGAGCGATTCTTACATCAATCTCGTGTTAAGCGGTGAACAAGTTGTCAAGTATAACATCAAGGGAAGGCAAATGTGGGCTCGCAAGTATGTACCCAGGATGGTTAACTGATGAATATCAATCTGCATGCCAATATATATATCTAGCTAATCTATTTAATTAGTTTGAATAAAATGCTTGGTTAGTTGAGTCCGGAAACTCATTTTTGCCTTGTTGAGTCTTGAACCTCGTTTGTTTTATAATATATATTTTGGTCGTCTTTGGCGTAGTGAAATATGCAATATTATATATGTTGGAAGTTCAATAATATCCGTGTACAGATGTAGTGTTGAGCAATTATTTTGTATGCTTGAGTGTATAATTTTGTTTTTGTATTTAGCTTTTTAAGTTTTTTGGAGCAATTAATTGATGAAGATTAGTCTCACACACAGAGAGACATCTTATCCTGGTTTTAGCGCTTAGGGAGGAATCAATGAAGCCAGAGACATGCATCTTTAGTTGACAAAGTTATTCCCTATTATAATAGGTGAGTACGTAGTTGTTCGAAATAACTGCTAATATGTAATGTTTCATAAAAAATTGGATTAGAGATTATCCGCTAACCCGGTTTTACGTCAAAACACATTTATATTCTTCAGTTGGCTCATTGCTAATTTTGGTTGAAAAAGTTGAGGAGAATGTTACTGGTACATGGATAAAGCCATATTAAAAATATATATGATTAATTTTAACTTTTATTAATTATAATAAGAAGATAATACACACATTTATTCTCATTCGTCATAATGTGAAACGAAAAATTTCTAGTGTTTATTTGTTGAGATTTTAAGACAGAATGTGTAATGTTAACTTTGTTAACACGGTGTTAATTATATTAGACAAAACATCAAAAACTATAATAAAACAACTTATTCGGTAATGAATCGCAAACTCTCTGATCAAATTTGGTACAGATATATCAATTTCTACCTCAAATTCACACGAACTCTTTAGTTACCATAGCTTTGGATAACCCAAGGTATCCTTGCACAGAATTCCAAGGATAAATGTTTACCTGCCTTGTGCTGAGAGATATGGTCGTTGCATATGTAGATAGGCATGCAGTATTTGGTTGATTTATTGGATATAAGTTGACTAGTTGAGAGATTTTGATCTTCGCTCTGCCGCATTGTAAATTTCATAAGAACCATATATTTTACTGAGAATGTATCCATATCAATGGACTACAAGTTGCAGTCGGAGAATAATAGCTGGACGTTGCTGCCAACGCATTGGAAATTGGGGAGAGAATAAATACCCGGCCCATAAATCGTAGTGGCATTTGGGCTTTGTATATGATTGCTGTTATTTTGAATTGTTGAGCTTGAGCTAGCATCACATAAAAATTGCATACTCGGTCCACGGTGTTGGATCCCAATTCAGGTACCTGACGTGACGTGGTAGAATGAGATCCGGATTGTTAATTAAATTAAGAGTAGAACTAGGGTGTGATGTGTTCACCAAACTCTTTGGTGAGCATAACTCCATAATCTACCGTATTCACTTCAAACGAGATGAATCCAAACCGTTGAATTTGATGTACTTCACGAGTGATGTGCGTACATGCAAAATTTTGAATTTTTTGAATTCATTTAGTCTAAAGTCAAGTGGTCAAAATTGATGAAAAATGAATGATCCAAAATGAAGTTTTAGAAGTTATTTTAATGCATTCATTTTTCATCTATTTTGACCGCTTGACTTTGTACTAAATAAATCCGAAACATTCAAAATTTTGCATGTACGCACATCACTCGTGAAGTACATCAAATTCAACAGTTTGGATTCATCTCGTTTGAAGTGAATACGGTAGATTATGGAGTTATGCTCACCAAAGAGTTTGGTGAACACATCACACCCTAGTTCTACTCTTAAATTAACATAAAATTTAAAGATCCGTGCATCCAAGACTAGTAAGGAAAAAAAATCGCTCAATTTGAATTTTCTCATATAGATACAATACCTGAAAGGATATACTTTTTCGCAGTGCTGTAAAAAACGTCCGTTTAGACCGGTTAATTGGCCAATTAGTCGTTAGCGGTGATCAAACCATCACGGATTTTCTCGATTAATCGGTCAATTGTTTCCGATTATGGCAGATTATTCCCGATTAATTGTTTGGCAGTACCCTGTCCGTCCAACGACCGTATACCGTTATTTACAACACTGCTTTTTCGTTGAATTCATGATTTAGCCAGAGTGAATTCAGATTCAATGCAATACCTCACCGTGATCTGAGTCATCTGTTTTAATTTGGCACGAATCTTAAAGCTGACTCTTATATTTCAAATAGGCACCAGATTGACTTTTAACTCGGTTGTAAGTATTTTATCTCCTATAATATCGCAAGGGAATTGATTACTTGCACAAAGTCCAGTCAAAAGTTGCCTCAAGTCCTCAACTCAAAAGATGAGCTACCTTAGGATGAGTTTGTACTTGTGTGGTTTTTTGGAAATTTTTTTATAAACCATAATTAAAAAATTAATTTTTATGAAACCAACATGATTATTATTATTTTTACAAAAATCATCAGAATCGAAATGACATTTCGGTCCCGACTAGTTTCACAAAAAAAAGGCTGCGAAAAGCTGTGAAACTAGTCGGGACCGAAATGACATTTCGATCCCAAAAAAAAAAAAAAAATTCCGGAACCGAAATGACAGTTCGGTTCTTATGGTTTTTGTAAAAAAAAAAAGTAATCACGTTGGTTTCCTAAAAATCATTTTTTTAATTATGGTTTCTAAAGAAAATTCGGTTTTTTGTGTTAAGGTCATTATTACTTGTAAAAACAACTGAAGAAGGACAACCTACGAACTTTGCACCGCAAACCATCTTGTAATTTTTTTATTGTAAAGGTTTTTTAATAGAACTAGGGTGTTTTTAAGCTCACTAAGTCCCTTTGTGAGCTTAATTCAAAAACTTATTGAATTGGCTTCAAACGATGCATCCAAACTGTTGAAACCGATCTACTACACAAGTGATGCATTTACATGTCAAATTTATAAATTTTCGAACTAATTTAGTATAAAGTCGAGCGGTAAAAAAAAGATGGTTTATAAGTTAATTTTAATGTGTTCATTTTTCATCATTTTTTTACGGCTTGACTTTATATTAAATTAATTTGAAAATTTAAAAACTTGACATGTAAACTCATCACTCGTGAAGTAGATCATTTACAACGATTTAGATGCGTCGTTTGAAACCAATTCAATGGGTTTTTGAGTTAAGCTCACAAAGAAACTTGGTGAGCTTAAAAACATCATAGTTCTACTCAAGTTATTTTATTGACAAAAACTGACCGTATCTTTGATATTATATAAATTGCAAAAATATTATAGCGAATTTCTTTTCTACGTGTATATCGACCTCTGAGATGAATTTCTTTTTCATAATGCTCATCTCGTTTTTATGAACAAAATTAGTTTATTATTGAATATATTTTTCTCAATCATTTAGAAAGTAGTCTATTTCTTTTGTGAATTGGATTTTTTAAATACATATTAATAATTGTGTTGGATTTAATTTAAAAAAAGATACACATTGTCTGTCTTCTAATAATAGCTCATGACACAATACAAATATTGGAGATTATAGAAATCTGTTTATATTAACACTTATAAAATAGTAAAAATATATATTCATTTGCATGCCAAGAAAATTTATTCCTCCACGTAGTTTTGCCTACATAATTTTACCGAGATATGTGTTTTATTAAATAGTAATGAAATTTATCAATGTATAGCTTATTACATATTAAACAAACAAATCAAAGGCGGGGAAAAGATGGTTATAGAGAGCTTTCCATTTGTTGATTTGTAGATCTTTAATTCAAAATAAATTATTTGTCAGATTTTTTTGAGACAATCATTGTGTGTGTGTGTTTTTTTTATTCTTTAGCAACTTTACCCGAATTTTTTATTTATATCCAAAAAATAATGGAAATTCCAAAAAATACTCATGTTATCTTGAAAATTCGAAAAATACCCAAATCGGAAAGTTTTTTTCCGGATTTGGCCTCTAAATCCGGAAAAAAAAATTCCGGAAATTGAACTCCAAATCCGGAAAAAAAATTTCCGGATTTAACATTTTTTTTTTTTTTTAGAGTTTCCGGAAAAAAATTTTCCGGATTTAACATTTTTTTTTTTTTTTTTTAGAGTTTCCGGAAATTTTTTTTCCGGATTTAACATCTTTTTTTTTTTTTTTTTTTTTAGAGATTCCAGATAAAAAAATTTAACTTAACAAATTTTTTTTTTTTTTTTTTTTTTTTTAGAGATTCCGGAAATTTTTTTCCGAACTAAATAATTTTTTTTTTAAGAGAAAAATAGCTAAAATACTGAAATCTAACGCTAAAAAATCGAATTGTTTTTTTAAATATTTGTTTCATTAATTTAAAAATTTTTAAAATGGTGTAGAATAATTTAGAAATTATCAAAATAGCTAAAATACTGAAATCTAACACTAAAAAATCGAATTGTTTTTTTAAATATTTGCTAGATTACATTTTTTTATATATAATTAGCATATTTATACTAAAACAAGCCAAATTACTTGATTTATGCTGAATTACACTAAATTACAATAATTATGTAGAATTATGCTAGAATACGGTAAAGTACGCTAAATTACGTACGAATAGGGATAATATCTTCACTGAGAAGGCGAAAAACGACGACGAAACTTCAAACGGCCATAAAACGGCGCTCGAGTGTCCGATTTCAGCAAATGACCACTTTTCGGAAAGCTTGCGAAGATGCGCATGCGTCCGGACTAGCTTTGCTAGTTTTCCAAATTCAGAATCGCCAAAAAACAAATAGAAGAGCCTCAAAACTTCAGTTGAAGTTTCCGATTAAGATTTTCATTTCTATTATTCAATCTACGTAGCTCAGTAAATTAGTTATGTAATAAACTTTTAGAACACCAAATTTTATTATTTTTGGAATTTTTTTTACTATTTTTTATGATTTATGAAAGATGCTACAAAATAAGCCCCATTTATACGTAATTTAGCGTAATTTATCGTATTTTAGTAAATTTACCGTATTTTAGCACAAAATCGGCCCTATTCGTAGTAAAAAAACAATTCGATTTTTTAGTGTTAGATTTCAGTATTTTAGCTATTTTGATAATTTCTAAATTATTCTACACCATTTTGATATTTTTTAAATTAATGAAACAAATATTTAAAAAAACAATTCGATTTTTTAGCGTTAGATTTCAGTATTTTAGCTATTTTTCTCTTAAAAAAAAAAATTTATTTAGTTCGGAAAAAAATTTCCGGAATCTCTAAAAAAAAAAAAAAAAAAAAATTTGTTAAGTTAAATTTTTTTATCCGGAATCTCTATAAAAAAAATAAATAAAAAAAAAAAAATGTTAAATCCGGAAAAAAAATTTCCGGAAACTCTAAAAAAAAAAAAAAAAAAAAAAAAATGTTAAATCCTGAAAAATTTTTTCCGGATTTGGAGTTCAATTTCCGGAAAAAAAATTTCCGGATTTAGAGGCCAAATCCGGAAAAAAATTTCCGGTTTGGGTATTTTTCGAATTTTCAAGATAACATGGGTATTTTTTGGAATTTCCATTATTTTTTGGATATAAATAAAAAATTCGGCAACTTTACCATACACAAATTTATATGTCTAGCTAATTAAAATTAACTGATCGATTCATACTTCTATTGTGTAATATTTTTTTATCGACCAAATATCTTTAAAGATACTTGCATTCATTTCACAAATTTATTTTATTCTTTAAATTTAATTAAGATAAGACATTATTTACTAAGCTGGACCCGGTCGGCCGGTCATTTACGTCTAATGCAATAAGATATTTTAATTCATAAAATACATAAAAAATATAAATACAAAATAATTAAAGAAATAGACCGTAGACCTCACACCTAGTTAAGATGAAGACCAATGTTAGTTTATATATATTTATTTATATTTTGTTGAAAAATGAACTCGGTGCCGGTTTGTTGGAGATCGGAAAATCACTTGGTAGCACCGAGGAGCTAGGAACAAACGTTTTGATATTAATCACTATATATATATATATATATATATATATAGGGATAGGCTACGGTGCTTTGGGAAATAAAGAGGGTGTTTTACTTCCCGCTCATATCTCTATTTTTAAAGTTTAAATCGTCGATCCGAACATCTCAACATGATCTTCATATTGATATATGCTTGAAGACCAAATTTTATATTTTTTGGAAATTTTCTACTATTTTTTTAGAATTTTTGAAAATCACAGTTTTTCACTAAATAAAAAAATAATAAAAAATTCAGAAAAACACTGATTTTCAAAAATTCAAAAAAAATAGTAGAAAATTTCCAAAAAATGTAAAATTTGGTCTCCAAGCACATTTCAATACGAAGATTGTGGTGAGAAGTCTGGGTCGACTATTTGAACTTTGAAAATAGAGATATGAGTGGGAAGTAAAACACCCTCTTTACTTCCCAAAGCACCGTAGCATCACCCTATATATATATATATATATATATATATATAGAGTCCGACTAGGCTACTCCATGGAGTAAAACGACTTGGTACTCCACGCCATATCTTCATTTTCAAAGTTCAAATAGTCGATTCGAACCTTCCAACATGTTCTCCATATTGAAATGTGCTTGGAGACCAAATTTTACATTTTTTGAAATTTTTTTACTATTTATTAAGCCACTTTGAAAATCTGAAAATTCTTATGAACAGTAAAAAACAGTAAAAATTTCTGGACCGCCGGATCAGTGATTTTCAAAGTGGCTTAATAAATAGTAAAAAAATTCCAAAAAATGTAAAATTTGGTCTCCAAGCACATATCAATATGGAGAACAACTTGAGCGGTTCGGATCGGTCGTTTGGATTTTCAAAATGAAAATAATGAGGCGTGGAGCACCAAGTCGTTTTACACCATGGCTTAGCTAAGCCCAGCACTATATATATATATATATATATATATATATATATATATATATATATATATATATATATATATATATATATATATATGAGTAGAACTAGGGTGCACCTAAGCTCACTAAGCCCTTCGTGAGCGTGACTCTAAAACCTATCGAATTGACTTCAAACGACATTTTCAAACCGTTAGATGTTCAATCTATATTAAAATGTGCTTGGAGACCAAATTTTGCATTTTTTGGAATTTTTTTACTATTTATTAAGATGGTTTGAAAATCGCTGTTTTTATTAAAATTCTGCACCATTGGAAAACAGCGATTTTCAAACCATCTTAATAAATAGTAAAAAAATTCCAAAAAATGCAAAATTTGGTCTCCAAGCACATTTTAATATAGATTGAACATCTAACGGTTTGGAAATATCGTTTGAAGTCGGATTGATAAGTTTTTGAGTTAAGCTCACGGAAAGCTTGGTGAGCTTAAGAGCACCTTAGCTCTACTCTATATATATATATATATATGAAAAAAGGAAAGTTAGAAAAAAAACGGGCTTATCTGTTGATTAGGAACACCTTAATTATGCAATTCATGTCAATTCCGACTGCTACTTAGAATCGGGTAAAAGTAGTTTTCATGATATTCTTCATTCATATTAATTAGACAATGCAAAATCCGGTTTTTTTATAATATTCAACATTAAATATAAATTAATAAATATATACAGACAGGCTAAATTCTCAGCGGCTAAGAAAAGAATAGGGCTGCCGAAAGTTTGGGCGATCCATTTTTTTTTTACAGTTTTTTATATTAACTTTTATGGTTTATAAAACGGGTGACAGGTGACAGTATGAATTATAATTACATTTACAAATATTAATAAATTTTTATATTTATAAAAGTAATTGAGTTTTAAGATCTCACTAACAATAACATAAATAAATTTAAAGTTGTTATTTTATATTTATATAGTTTATGTATTATGTTTAATTGTTATCTTATTTAAGGTTGCGTAGGTTTTATTTATACTTTGGCAATTTTCTTTTATTTTTAACTCATTTTGTGTCATGTTTAATGAATCATAAAAAATAGTAAAAATTGGTATTCTACAAGTTCATTATATAACCAATTTGCTGAGCTACTTAGATTGAAAATTAGAAATGAAAAACTTAATCGGAAATTTCAACTCAAGTTTTGAGGCTCTTCCCTTATTTTTTTTGCAATTATAAATTTTGAAAAATGGCATAGCTGTCACTGCGCATGTATCTTCTCGCAAGCTTTCCGAAAAGTGGTCATTTGCTTAAATTGAACATTCGAGCGTCATTTTATAGCTGTTTGAAGTTTCGTCATCGTATTTCACATTCTCAGTAAAGATATCGTCTCTCTTGCCTTATCCCTTGTTCTAGTCTCGCCTGTTTACGAGAGATGTCTTAAATAAGTACATGTACAACATACAGGTGCTTTAGAAATGAGAGAAATTACTTTAAAAAAATTGATAGAGATGCATTATAAGTTTATAACATAAAGACACAGATCTATGAAGTGGGAAAATATTATATTTTTTAATCACACATGAATTATACAATAAAAGTGTGTATAATTGTTGGAGCATTAATATATATTCGTCTCAAAAAAATTCATACTTCATTCCACACAAAATACTAATCAATTATCCTTCCTTGACTAAGACTAATTATTTGACGCCATGTTGGCATTATGTAATTTCACAGCTTTTCTATAGCCAATTAAAAAAAAAAACAGGCCACCCAAACTTTTGGCGGCCCTATTCTTTTCTTGGCCGCCGAAAGTTTGGCTGGTCTAGACATTTTTAAAAATATCTAGAAAAACTGGATATATTTATTAATTTATATTTAATATTGGATATTAAAAAAAATCGGATGCAAAATTAAGTTATTTGTCAAAAAGATGAACCGCTCAACACAATTTTCGTATGAAAGTATACTTAGAATCAAATTGTACATTTAAAAAAAAACTGTAGCTATACAAAAAATCATATTTTTGGATGGTTTGGATGGTTGAGTCTATGATACTATGCATATCACGATTTGATCTGTAATATGGTTCAATATTTTCATTTTCAAAATCTTAACAGTCGATTCGAACCATTCAAAATGATTTTCATATGAATATGTCAGACCGAATTTTATATTTTTTAGGATTTTTTATTATTTTTTAAGATATGTAGAAAATCACTGTTTTTGGATAGTCCAGAATTTTCAGATCAAGTGATTTTTTACCTATCTTAAAAAATAGTAATTTTTTAAAAAAATATAAAATTCGGTCTGCAAGTACATATTCATATGGGGATCATGTTGAATGGTTTGAATCGACCGTTAAGATTTTGAAAACGTAAATACTGATCGTATTATGAACCAACTCGTGATATACATAGTACCATAGACTCACTCATTTTCTATATATCTAAAAAATGTAGCAAAACAAAATATAAAAAATATATAATTTGATTTTGTACATTTTTATATAAAGATCGTGTTAAGTGATTCATATTGATTGTTTGAACTTTGAAAACATAAAAATAATCCATAGTCCAAACCGAATTGTGCAAAAATATCAAGGTTCTAAATATCGCGCCAAGGTTTCTTTGCGCTTTCGGATCATAAAAGCTATGGCGCTATTGGCGCTATAGCGGCCCTATTTGGACATAGCGCTGTTTTTTCAGCTGTTCCGCTATGACGCGATAAACGCTATTTAAACCTTTGAAAAATACCATAGCCTCACTCTTTATATAAATACATATTTTCATTGCTTCTTTCTCAGCGTTAATTAACAATCAACACTGAGCTGATCAGCTTCAACCGCGTACAAGACTGAATAATATTTAAAGAGATCCCATATTCTCATCCCAAATGGAACCTACCTTACCTAAACTCCATTATATTAATAAACCAAATCAAAGTTCAAAAGAAAAGCAAAGAAAGAATTATTATTTTTGGTTAGCTGCCGTAGCCTAAAGCAATTAAGCAAAGAAAAGAATTGGCGGTAGGTCCACAACCACCGTACCCAAGTTGGAAAACAGAAGCCGTGGGAGATTTTGTTTTTCTTTGCCCCCACAAAAAAATATAATTTATGTTCCGAGTACTACCGCCACAGAAATTTTTATTTTTAGAAATTATATGAAATAATATACGATATTAGATAAATTAACCCCTATTTCAATATCATAGAAGAAAAAAAATTGAGCACTTTAGGGAATTCTAAGGTTGTGTTTCAAAATCGTGTGTGTAGAGGAATAGAACGCGAAGGGAAAGAACAAAACACGCGTAACAGTTTACTCTCTTTAAACTACAATTTGGTGGTGAACAAATTTCCAAAAAATATACATGGTACTCACCTATGCTCCCTCTCATCCCCTCTAAAAAATTCTGATTTTGGAGCAAGTGACTCGCGCTGGTCAGCTGCGGTCACGGTGTTGTTTCCCTCATCTCTCTTTCATTTTCTTTAGTGAAGCGATTTTGAAGTACAAACTAAAGAATCAGAAAAAAAAAATTTAATTTTTTAGAAATCATACTGCTCATTGTACAAACACCACAAAGAAACTATAAAGGAACCGAATTTTTTTTATGATTCCCCTAAAGTACTTATCAGAAAAAATTTGATTCCTTCCATAAAATTGAAATATAAATACAATCTATCTAATATCTTATACTATTTTTATATAATTTCTAAAAACAAAAAATTCTGCGACCGCCATCCCACATTCTCTCGTTGTGAATGGTATCTTTATCTTGATTATTGTAGCAATTAATACTGTGAAAAGCACATTGAGGCCCAACTTTTGCCTTTTTGGTCCCAACAAGGCAATGAGTCACATGTTTTGCGCCCAAAGCATTTGAAAATTGAAAAAAATGTCTAAGCATCACCGTACCTATCCAAAAATATTTAAATAAATATTACTATGCTAAAAATATCTATAGCCTTTATGGATGAAGTTTCTAGGATGTTCTGGTTATCTCGTTATCTGTAAGATGCAAACACGTAATATTATTCTTGCTCAGTTTTGTTAGATGTAAACTTTGATGTTGTGATATTAGATATCTTATACTTTGATTTTAATGAAATTCGGTGAGACTTCTGCCTTTCTTCAATAAAAACAAAACTATGTTTAGTTCAGTACCCTAAGATAATTAATATTCTTTATATAAAATTTATAAATTTGAAGTCAAATAAATATTTTCAACATGATATAAGAAAAAAAATCTCAGTGATCATTTGTGAACATGTTGGGAATATTCTCTCATCTTTTTCGTGGGTTAAAATAACATAAATCTCGGTATAAGACTAATTAAATTGGATGTTTTGGAACGTTGTCACGGGACACCAATCCAAGATTAAAAAAAATGGAAAAAATATATTCGAAAAAAGTACGAAAGAAATTATATATCTGGAATTCCTTGATCTTTCTTTTAGATCTTAAATTACGAATATAATTGCATGCTTCAGATTCCAGCAGAATGACATTCCCAAAACCTATTCTTATATTCAATGATTTCAATCTATATGCTATCTGGATAATACTATCTATTTGAAGCTGGTACTACTCTCAAGTCTCAACTCATGCAATTATTATAATAACAACAGCGTCATGACAGTCATGAGGCACCTTTATAACTTTTCTGGATTCTTGAAACGGCGGAGTATGCAATCATCTGTGCCACCGGTTAACCAAAAGCCCTGAACCACTTTAATTAATAAAAATACAAAGCCATATATATTTCAGCGCGTCACAGAAAATCACACCTTGTATGTTGTTGTCAAATTATTTGTCAATAATTAAGTACTACTGAGTACTGATTGTGGCTAATTTATGGGAGAAATTCAATGGGAGATGATCAGACGGTCGTCCGGGGAGCGGTGACTTACCCGTTGATTCCTAAACACGCCAACGAGGCAACGCCTCGTCGTCTCATGAGAAACCATCAGAGATTCTCCGTTGCAATCAGAAATGGATGAATCAATTATTCAAAGATTACTCTGGAGAATGGACAGGATACCTCCATTAACTATTGTAATGGAGGAAAGAAATGCGTTATTTGATTGGAACTGGTCAGAACTGGATACTAGAGGGAAGCGTTATTATTGTAGTGTGACTGTGTGGTCAATCGAAAGAAGGAAAGCGAGCATGACAAGGAGAGAAAGAAAGATTGCAAGGCGTACGAGCTGCTGACAAAGTGTCAAGCCGTCTCACGTAATCCTTTACCCTGTTCTCACCATTCCTTTCAGATCTCTGTTTAGGCCTAGTGTGCCTATAAGTTTTACACCGGCCGATGGTTTGTGGCTTTGTGCCGTAAATGGTCATATGTAGAGTTTTTTTTTTTTTTATATGCGAAAGAAAACGAGTTTCTAATTTTTAAGAAAAAAATAAATATTATCTGTTGAAAAAAATTACATCCATACTATTATCAAATTTTATGATTAATATTATTTCTTTATGCATATGTAAAAGTTTGAATTGTTTCAATTTTATGTGTATGCATCAAGAACTTTTGTAATTTTAATGTCACATAAGTTTTTCCATCAACTTTTTAATATCATACTAACATTAAAGTTGCAAATTCTTGCATGAGAAGAAATTATTAAAGTTGTTTTTACAAACAATGTTCGTTAATGATCATTAATCTTATAGTCAACTATGTACAAGATTCGTTAATTTTTATATAGATTTAAGATATTTTGTTTTTTAAAAGAATACTTATAATTTTTTTAGTAATAAAAATTAGAGATCAAGTTACCCAACTATTTAATATCTACAAAGAATTGTCTCTTTTGAATTTCGAACCTGTGATTTCCCACACAGAAAACATTGTCTTTGTCACTGAAAATAAAATGTTGATTCTCAAGAATAATCATAATTAAGTGTTGGAACTTAAATTTGTGATAAATTATCAATGTATAATACAAAAGTAGAATTTTGAAAAACTAAAGATTCCTAATTATTTAATTTAATTTATTTATTTCAGCATATTTTTAATTTTCTTCATCTACATATCTTGGATATATAAAATAAAATATCATTTTCTATGCAAAAGGTTAAGCCACGCCAGTACGCCACGTCCATATTCTATTATATATTTCCTCTTTCATCCTTTTCCTTCTCCCCGATTCCCTATAATAAAGAGAGAGAAGGTACCAAGAAGAAGAAGAATCCACGCAGGATTAACAATTAAGCCCGGAATAATTTATTTCTTCTCCACATTTATTCCCTCCTGCCTTTATCCCCAAGACCGATTATTTTTGTATCTCCAGCTAAAATTTCAATCTAATTAGCTTCCATTAAGGTATGACGCCGCCTCCGGCGGTGTCTGCGGCGCTTCTGGCTTTTCTTCTTGTAATATTCTTTTCTGGCACGGTGGAGGCGGCAGTGGATGTCGCCGGAAAGGAGTTTCCGAAGACGTTGAGGCTTGAAAGAGCGATCCCTAGACGAGGGGTGGAGATAGAACACCTCAAGGCACGTGACTTGGCACGTTACCTGGCAAGAGGAAGGAACGGGAGAAAATTGTTGGGCGGATATTCTGTGGCTGGCGTTGTTGATTTCCCAGTAGAGGGCTCGGCGAACCCCTTCACTGTCGGGTACATTGTACAATTTTGTTTCCCTTTTTTTAATATTTTTTTAGTTCTCGATTTTCCTGTTTTGTCAGGAAATTCCTTTAGAAGGCTTTTTTTTTTTTTCTCTCTTTTGCCATGCCAAGATAGCAATTTTTATAGAAAACTGATATTTTGGAATGTGAATATTTGTAGACACCAAACGGATGAAATTCAAGCTGGTTTAGATGGTTTTCTCGAATTTGTTATCTTTCCCAGTTTACTTTTTCTGTCAATTTTGGTTGGCTTTTTTTTTAGTTTGTTCGAATCTTCTCGTTCTCCCAAATGATCAATTTTGTGTGGATGTATTTCCAATTGGTTGCTGGTATGGAGTATTAATATACTAGTATTTCTTGCTTGTGTGTACTCTTTTTATCTGCTTAAGTACATATATCTGGAGATAATTAATTTTGCCAACGTTCTGAAATGGGGTCAAACATTTCTAAAAACGAGAAAAGGTTTTGAATAGGAGTAGAGCTCTGCATAGCTCATAAATTACTGTGGTAATTGAAACAGGGGACTATAGTACCGTGGGTCAAACATAGATCACCATTTTTTTAGTTCTTGGCGGAATTTATTATTTCTGATTCTTGCAAAAGATTTGGGTATCTGTTAGTTGAAGCTTTAGACTCCATTGAGATTATAAAATTGTGTTGCTTAGTTTGAGTGTTACTGTATCATGTATTATCCTAACTTTGTATGGTGCAAATTATAGGCTATACTTCACACGCGTGAAATTGGGGAACCCTGCAAAGGAATTTTATGTACAGATTGATACTGGTAGTGATATATTATGGGTTGCTTGTAGCCCATGCGACGGCTGTCCCACTTCCAGTGGCCTAAATGTGAGGCCTCTCGACTCTATAACATATTTTAAAATAATTTCTGTAAGCAAGACCTTATTTATTAATAGAATTGAGAAGTCAACCTTAGGGTTAATTAAAATATGAGTTCTCATATTCGTATCCAAAACTCTTAAGCATGTCAAGAAGACATGACATGGGTGCAGAAATATAATGGATCCAATAAAATGCCCGCAATATTAAAAAAACAAGTTATACTGAATCAAAGAACAAATTTCTGTATGAGATAGCTTCGCAGCACTTCTTGTGGTAACCTAGATTACCTTAATTATTTTGCTAACCTGAACCCATATTAGGAGGATAATGTCAACTATTGCACAGCAAGGAATTATTAGTACAGGTTAAGGGCTATTTGTAGAATAGCTCTTATCTCTGAAGGATATCATTTTTTAACTATTTGAATATGCAAAATGGGGTATCTAATCATCTTGTGGATTGAATCTTTCATATGTATGATGTTTTTATTTTCCTATATTAAAAGTTGTAAACAACCAATCTTTCAGATGCATCAAATATCCCGTTTATTGATTCAGCAAGCAGCATTGGTGCCAGTGCATGATTATTAAATATTGTCTATAATTCCTAATTCATCTGTTTCTGTCACACTTTTTTTCCTTCCAATATGCAGATTAGAATGGAATATTTTGACCCCGAAAGATCTACCACGGCCTCAAAAATCACATGCAGTGATGACAGGTGTACTTCAGCTCTCCAAACTGGAGAGTCTATTTGCACCACCTCTGACTCCTCCAGTTCCCTCTGCGACTACACTTTTCAGTACGGCGATGGGAGTGGCACCTCAGGTTATTATGTCGCTGACATGCTCGATTTTGATACCATTACTGGAGATGAACAGGCTATGAATTCTTCTGCTACAATTGTTTTTGGGTAAGAAAGACAATATTGGTCTTTTAGGGGCTTAATTTGAAGTAGCCTTAGATTTTAACAAACAAAAGGTTTATGATATATGGAGGTAGTGACCACCATATTTTGGGCGATCACATGTAAAGCAAACTGTTTAAACCACAAAGATAAAATCAATGACCCTCAAATTTTCCTGTTAGCTCAACCAACAACTTGACTTGGCTCAGTGTGAACTTAGGGAAATACAGGGACTTCACTGCAGTTGAGCATAAAATTGAAATTTCTGATCTTTAATAGATTAATTTTTTCCATCCATCAGTTCTCTTATTATTTGTTTAACTTCTCAAGAAAGAAAAGGCTGACATAAAACCAGGGCGGAACTAGAAAATTTAGATTTGGGGGCTGAAATGTAAAATGTAAAAATGTTTATTGTGTGGTAAGTGGGATTTGACCCCAAGTCTCCACTACCACAATGTAGAATTCTGACCACTAGACTACAACCATACATTTGCTATTTAACGAGGGGGTTGAACTATATAAAAACTTGAAAAGAAAAAAAATCAATTAATTTTCAATATATATAATTAAAAAATTTAAAACCATATGGGTGGCTAAGCACCCTTTGGGTTGCATTAAGATCCGCCCCTGCATACAATGAAGTCTTGCTATTCATGAGATAATGAAAAAAACATTCATTACTTTGTGCAAAACAGATGTAGCAACTCACAGTCTGGAGACCTGACCAAGGCAGACCGTGCAGTTGACGGTATTTTTGGGTTCGGCCAGCACGACCTGTCAGTTGTCTCGCAACTCAATTCTCTTGGTGTTTCCCCTAAAGTATTCTCTCATTGCTTGAAAGGTTCTGATAATGGAGGGGGCATTTTGGTCCTTGGGCAAATTACTGAACCTGGCATTGTATACACACCACTTGTTCCATCACAGTAAGCACTTCTTCTCTGATGGTCATTTCTTCCAAATTTTGTTTGTGTGGCAACTTATTTACATTTATCTGTGAAATTCACAGGCCACATTATAACTTGAATTTAGAGAGCATTGCTGTTAACAGCCAGACTTTAGCTATTGATTCCTCAGTTTTTGCAACCTCTAGCACACAAGGGACTATAGTCGATTCAGGCACAACACTAGCCTACCTCGCTGATCAAGCTTATGATCCTTTTGTCAACGCTGTGAGTTTTTATCATGTTTGACATTTGTTAAAATAGTAGAATTTGGTTTTACCATTTCATTCCTTAATTTTGAAACTTTCCCCTCCACAGATAATCTCGTCTGTTTCTAAATCGGCAAATCCATTTGTTACCAAGGGGAATCAGTGCTTTGTTACATCAGACAGGTTCTTTAATATCCATGAATTATTATTGTTAATTTTGCTTTAATAAAATAACTCAAATTTAACTATTTTTTTTTCCCTTTCCAGTGCTGATTCAGTATTTCCAAGTGTGACATTGACTTTTATGGGAGGGGCTGCGATGTCACTGAAACCGGAAGACTATCTTTTGCAACAGGGAACTGTGGTGCATATTCATCTTCTTTCTATTGTTTTTATTTGTCTATTTCTGGTTTTTAACTCATGTGCACTTTAACACCAAGATGTGTGTACCATACTAATAAGGATGGATCGTGATGGCACCCCATGAGATTAGGTTTATTGTCTTTTGGCCTTTCGAATGAATTTAGAACTTCATATAGCTGTATTTTTTACTGTTGAAGCTTTAGGGGAATTAATATTACTGGACATTGAATTTTCTAAGGGATTTCATTTTCAATTTCAGGACAATGCTATTGTATGGTGCATTGGTTGGCAAAAGAACCAGGGCCAAGGAATAACCATACTGGGAGGTTTGTGTTATTATCCTCAGTTAATTTCGTCCTATTATTAATATATTTTGTGAGCCCATTACAACTGAAAAGGAACGAGTAAAGGAATGGAATATCTAGGATTGCACTGTTTGCCAGTAAGCTGAAAAGCTGGAATTTACTGATAGTCTGATACTGATCAGCTCCCAACCATTGTTAAAAAGGCAATTACCAGTTTACCCTAGCCTGTGTTTTATGTGCAATTAATTGTCACTATGATCCAATTTTGGTCAATTTCCCTAGATAGATTGTGCAATTCCACCTCAGTTAAAGCTTATAATTATGCATTAATTTTCCTTCAATTTTAGCAATTAAACACAAAAAAAAGACTCAGTTTACTGGATATGTATAGTACATGCTGTAACTAAAGCATGCCTACTTTCTCTTGACAGATCTTGTTTTGAAGGATAAGATATTTGTTTATGATCTGGCTAATCAGCGAATAGGCTGGTCTGATTATGACTGTGAGTTGAATTAATTCCAATTTTTTTTCTTTCACGTCCTTTTACATCATTCTATTACACTATTGCTACTGCTATAATTTGACATCTTTCCTACTTTTTATAGGTTCATTATCTGTGAATGTTACGATGTCGTCAGGGAAGAATGAGTACCTAAACGCAGGGCAGCTCGATGTTAGTGGTTCATCGCACACTGCATCGAGATTCATTTTTGTGATTGTGCATATAGTTGCCTTTCTCACCCGCTTGTTGCATAGATAGCGACAGGTGTATACAGCTCAATTCTTTGTTGGTGTATTTAATAATCACGCCATTGGTCTAATTGTTATTTATAATTATTGGTTGATTGTTTAGGCCATTGTTAGTTCAACACTGTAAATTCTTTCACAATATAGAGAAGATGTCATTATAAAAAAAGAAAATGGCAGCCGTGCAGTTTAATCTTGGCCCTTTTGCTTTCAATTTTTCAAAGCTATTGTCATGGTGTCCGATAAGTTTTGCCTTTGTTTTAAGAGGGTTTAGAGGAACCCATCACGTGACGTATTTTTTTTACTACTATGCCTCCAGTATTTCTCAATATGTTCTTTACTACTATACCTCCAGATGCAGCATGGTGCCTGATAGGTTTTTTTACTACCATGTACAGGCAATTACTATAACATTTAGCACTATAAATCTTCATAAAATGTTTCTGTCAAAACCATTTTAACTTTACGGTTCTTGCGCAAGTATTGATGCAATAGAAAGATTCAATCTTTATATCAAAAATGATAAAACAGAAAGGAAAATTATTTGATCTTGGTTGAAGAACTATCCGCTTTAGATTAAAATATTTAAACATGTCTCAGCACTTCAGTGAATGAATGAATCTTATCAATAAAATATCTCACTAAATTAAAAAAAAAAAGAGGCCATCTTATCCGAATAAGGAAAAAGAAAAAGGAAGTTCGCAAAATGTATTTGTAAGTTGCAACGAGACCAAAATGAAACTACAATTCTTAATTTCTTTTATGCATGCCAAGTATACCGACATTATTATTATTATCCAAAGTTAATTATAAATTAATAAATATATCCACGTTAGTTGGTTTTTTTTTTTAAATGCCCAAACCTACCATTTAATGGCCGGTCCCCTATTTTTCTCCACCGACTATTAAATTGCTGATTCTCAATTTTTTGTTGTTGTTTCAGACTCTATAAATACCCATATTTTTCTCTCCTCCCTCTCACAACTCACTCAACTCACAGAAGAGAAGAAAGAGAAGGCGATTTCCCAAGGGCCAAAAAGATGAACAATAGCAACCGAGGTAGATCGTCCTATTGTGGCCTAGCGAGAGGAGGGTCAATTAGTGATCGAGGTAAAAATGAGGGAAAAAATAACAACTGTCAAGTATGTATGATGGAGGAATTTCTTAGACGGCCTATTCGGTATGAAATTTCAAACGATGACTTTGTGAAAAACCCCTGCGGCTCTGGTTTGAAAAGGAAGAAGGTTAATCCAGAGCCTCCAACATCGAACGATGAGTTTGTTCCGTGTACTTATATTGGTAAGGCTACCACTTCGTCTGTTGTGACTGATCCAGATCGAGCAATATCAGACGAGAAGTTTATTCCATGTACTTTCAAGGCTCTATCTAAGAAGTAGTATTATTAGTGTTTAAAATTTGGATGCATTTGAGCTAGGTTCTAAGAAGTAGTATTATTTTAGTTGGATGAATTAGAGTTGTAAAATTTTTTAGTTTCTTTAGTGTCTATTTTGTAGACTTTATTTCATGGGGCAATTTCATGTATCCCCCTCAAAAACTTCAATATTACGTATTTCCCCCTCTAAAATTTGAAATTACATATTTCCCCTTCTAAACTTTCCAAACTCACAAATTTACCCATTTAATCAATAAAATATATTTAATATATTTAAAAATACTTAAATAATATTATTTCGGATTCTAAATTTTTTTTCAGACCATTATACCCCTTCCTCCTTCCAATCTTGTTCTTTCTCTTCAATTCATGTGCGTCTCACACCGTCCCCACCTATGGATCGGAGCAATGCGGCGAGCTCCAGCTGCATCAGGCTGCCGCACCATCCATGTCGAATCGGCGAAAGATGTCACGCAGCTGCTTCAATCCATAGGTGGGGACGGTGTGAGACGCTCATGAATTGAAGAGAAAGAACGAGATTGGAAGGAGGAAGGGGTATAATGGTCTGGAAAAAAATTAGAATCCGAAATAATATTATTTAAGTATTTTTAAATATATTAAATATATTTTATTGATTAAATGGGTAAATTTGTGAGTTTGGAAAGTTTAGAAGGGGAAATATGTAATTTCAAATTTTAGAGGGGGAAATACGTAATATTGAAGTTTTTGAGGGGGATATATGAAATTCCCCCTTATTTCATCAATTCAAAGTTTATTTAGACTTAATGTATTGACATGTATGTAGACTTGATGTTTCTCTACATTTGAATATGGTAAAAAACAGTGAAGTTATAAAAACTTACATTCAACTAATTCATAATTTAGTCTTAATAAAGTCCACACAAATTGCAAATAAAATAGTTCCGAAAGCAGTATCTAAATAAACAAGTTCACAATATGCATCAAATGAGAAGAATTTAAATCACCTATTGCTACTACGTTTAAAATTAAATCCGAGAAACTGACCAGTTGCAGAAGATGACCTACCAGATGGCTTTGCTTGGCTTCCAGATGTTGTACGCTTACTAGTTGACCTCCTTGGTCTCCCATAGTAAGCAACATCTGCTTCTTGAAAATATAATATATCATTGAAGTCTGCGAACGGGTGCGTACCAGTACCGTCACTAAGCGGCATATTCCCATATTCTCTTCGAATGGGTACTGGACCACCTTCTTCACAACCCTTCAGGGGATTAGAGTCCCAGTTTGTTCCCTCAAATTAATCCCCAGTTTGCAGATCTTCCTCCAGAATTTCGTTAATATTTTCAAAATCCAACCCAGTTTCGTTGTCTAATGGTGCCGGTCTGGGTTGAGGTGATAGTGGCTGTAATGGTAAAGACGCCACATCACGGGTCTAGGTGGGGATCTTGCATGGGGTCGTGGTTGGGGTGTTGGTGGAGTGAAGTGACTGTAAGTTTCTGGGTCAGGTATGAATAAAGGAACCATGAGAGTGTATGGTTCTGGTTGTGTTGTATAATTTGATGCAACTGAATTTTGGTCAGAACTTCCAACCCTTGACTCTATCGGAACTCTTTTGACATAGATTTCTATTATAAAATTTCCAGTGACCTTAAACCGCCCGTATATGCTTCTCCATGCAATATCACTTAGTACTTTCACTATGGTATAAGTCAGGGGTGTTCCATCGTTCACTTGGGTTGCCAATTCTAAGTTCCACCTTTCTGAGTTATAATCGGTGCATTCGTAAATCATAGTTTTCAAGTCCCAAAGTGAAATATCATCGAGAACCATGAATGAATTAACTGGCTCTTTGGAGTAATAAGCTCCATATGTATTAGTAAGAAACTTCTCACCACAATGTAATGAAATCATGGCCATGACCAATAAACTACATTTTGGTAAATGGTAAACAATTGTCAGGTTATTAATTTAAATGTATATGTTACTGAAAAATAATTAAAATTAAAAAATTAAAATGAAATAAATAAATTATAAAAATAAATAAATTTAAATTAAATACAAAAATAAAAAAATATCTAAAAATCGCCTGGGAAATTGGCTCAAATCGCCTTCTCTTTCTCTCTTTCTCTTCTGTGAGTTGAGTGAGTTGTAAGAGGAAGGAGAAAGAAAGATAGATCTTTATAGGGTCTTAAACAACAACAAAAAATTGAAAACCGATCATTTAATGGCCAGTGGAGAAAATTTTAAATTAATATTATATTACATTCAGCGCTTAACATTTACACTAATCTAATATTTAAACTAATATTATATTACATTCAGCACTTAACATTTACACTAATACTATTACATTAAAATTTTAAATTAATATTATATTATTTTTAATCTAACATTTTATTTAATATTAATCTAATTTGATATTATATTTATTTACTAATAATCTAATATTTAAATTAATATTATATTAGATGAGGAGGGTTCAAATGCCTCCATTTTTCATGCCTCCACTATATCTCCATTTTTAAAAACTTTAATAACTCAAAATTTAAAACTTAAAAGTCAAAATAAAACCGTTGGATATGATCTACATCATTTTATCATTGCACGTGTAAAAAATTATGACATTTCAATTTTGTTTTGGTTGTCATCAAGAGCTTGTAAAAAATGTACTAATGTGGATAATTTCTAGACGTTAATTTTTCAACTTATTGATTCACATAAAAACAAAATCAAAATGTGATAATTTTTTATGAGCACATAGATAAAATGATGTAGATCATATCCAACGGTTTTATTTTGACTTTTAAGTTTTAATTTTGAGTTATTAAAGTTTTTAAAAATTGAGGCATGGCGGAGGCACAAAAAATGGAGGCATTTGAACCATCCTCTACATTTAATATTTAAACTAATATTTATTTAATAATAATATTATATTATATTATATTTAATACTAATCTAATATTTAAACTATATTATATTACATTTAACATTTAAACTAATATTATATTATATTAATCTAATATTTTATTTAATACTAATCTAATCTAATATTATATTTATTTAATACTAATCAAATATTTTATTTAATACTAATTTAATTGAGAGGAATAAAATATTTTATTAATATCACTAACCCCACTAGCTCTATTCTTGCTAATTCACCATTTTTATGAGTTAGTAAAATAGAATTATTCCTGAGTTAATCCAATTTGCTAGTTTGTGTTTAAATCACCAAAGTTTGAGAATAATGAAGGTAATCCAAGATTAGCTCTGTTCTTGGATGATCCAAAAACACCCCAAGAGGATACGCACTCCAACAGGTTCACCTCCACCCACGTTTGATGCTTCAATGCAATCCAATGGTCCAACCCTTCTAATGATCCAATTATCCAACGACTTGAATCTTACGGAAAACTGACTCCTCTCGCAACATGGCAAAAAAGCTCGTAGCTCGTGGCTCGATCGTGACTCACATCTGACTCGTTTGCTAACAGCTCATTCGTTACTTGACCGAGTTGTTAACGAGCCAGCTCGCCACTAACTCGATTCATAATTAACGAGATCAAACTAGGGCCGAGCTAGATCGGCTAGGCAAATTTGTATGAATGTGTGTGCATTTTATAATCTCTCACTCGATTCAGCTCGGTCCAAAAAGTTTGTATAATTTATTTTATTCTTAAAACAATTTCAAACTAGCTCAATCCAGCTCGTGACGATTTCAGCTCAGACTCCTAAAGTCAACTCACTCGTGACTCGAACGAGCCAATTCGTGACAGTTCAAGCTGGAGTAAGCTCGTTGCCACCCATCGCCGAACAAACCAGCTGCACTCTCCGAGTCTCTCACACTCAGTAAAAATCCAACGGTAGATATCAGTCAAATCCAACGGTAGAGATCAACCCCGCTCCTTACAATCTCGCACAGGCACGGCCAACCCCACTGCTCGCTCTTACTCGAATCCAACGGTAGAGATCAAACCACAGCCTCCGCTGATCCACTATATAACATCGACTTCCTTGACTGACAATTCACCCTGAGACATTTTAATGTCCTCCCCTTCTTAAAAAGAAAAATTCTTGTTCTTGCGTTAACATCCATGGCTTCTCCCTCCATTACCCGCTTCTCCTTTCAGACCATCCTCTTCCTCTCCATTTGCACCACCCTCCTCCTCCTCTCCACTGCCTTTGCACTTGAATTCACAGTCGGTGGGCCCGCAGGATGGACTGTCCCCTCTGCTCAGGATCCCGACTTTTACAACCATTGGGCCTCCAGGAACCGCTTCCATGTCGGTGACGCCCTCAGTAAGCCTAATATCATCTCAAGATCGTATCTTTATTGCTTTGTTTGTCAAAGAATGCACAAACTGATATTAATTTCTTCTGTAATTCTGTTCTTGTTGGTTTTTGTAATGTGTGCAGATTTCCTGAATGAAGCTGACTCGGTGCTGGTTGTGAGTAACATCTTCAAATACATGCAATGCAACACCACAGACCCGATTCAAGAACTCCCTGCTGGCAACACCGTGTTTCACTTCACACGGTACGGGTTCTACTACTTCATAAGCGGCCAAGTGGCACACTGTTTAGCGGGTCAGAGGATGATTGTGCGTGTTATGGTGCATCCGGACCCAGGTTCCATCAGTCCGTCGCTACCCCCGGCTCCGTCTCCTAGTAAGGCTGCTGCCCCTGGTGGATACTACAATGAACCTGCCTCTAGCCCGTCGCCGGCATCCAGTTCGGGTTCTAGTACACATTATCACAACGTCAGTTCTTCAGCGAAGGTCGGTGCGGGATATGGATCTTTGGGTGTTATTGGAGCTCTTTTAGTGATTGGTCTCTGACGGTTGCATGTGTTCACTTGATAGTCTGAGTTTTAGGGGTTTTAGAATTTTTTGAGTTCTATATAGGGTACTTCTTTAGGAGTGCTTGACGCGAGGTTGGTTAATGGTTCTTTAGGTGCTTAATTTGCTTAGATCTAGCTTTGGAAAAGAAAGATCTAGTTTATTCTGATTTGATTTAGTTTAAATTGGTCCGCTTATCTTTTGATAATTCAACATTGCTTGTTAAGTGATTGCTTGTTGGTTGTTTCTCTTTTCCTTGGGTGTTAATTAATGAATGATATTTGTTTTGTTAACCTCGCATTTTTTTTTATGAATTTATAATTTTTTTTTTCTGTGTGTTTCGAAACGAGAAAAATCTTCAGCTAATAAGCGATAATTTTCTGTTTGCAGCATGTATTCAATTTTGTTTATTAGTTTGAATTTGAATAAGAATACATCAAAAAAATATGATTCCTACAAATACGATTGTCAGTATGAACAGCTGGATAAAATTGATGGCTAATACGAGTGATTTGCGAAAATTGCTCTTTTACCAAAGCGTTATTATAATTACATTAATAAACAGTTTTACTGCAGATTAAATTGGAACGGTACGGGTCACGTGACTCCTTGTTCCTTTTTAATTCACACATTACTTCTCCGATTTCCGAGGATAGAGCGCATTGCATCATTTCCTATTTACTCTCTAATTAATCTCTCTCGATATATATCAAGCATTCTATTTAATTGCTATCGGGAAAGCATTAGGAAAAACACCTGGATCTGATTCGTGCATGGATGTCATTATTCTCAAGGCTCATGTCTCTTGGGAGCAGGGTGTTGCGGCGCTTGTACTGATGTATCAACACCGTTCAATTTGCATTAAAATTTGCATGTACTTGATTTGTATTAATTTTAAAATTATCCACACTAATCTTGATATGGATCAAATGGTTTCAATTTTTAATAACTATTTTTTAATTATTTTTAAACCGTCTTCTTCCATGCATGACGTCTAATTTCAATTTGTAAAGGCCAGTTGAATATTTTACTATATATTTTTACATTCTTGTAATTTATCATTTTATATTACAAAATTAATACTTGAAAACAATTGCAAATGATAATGTAGCATTTAGACATGCTGATTCAACAATATTGTAGAATTATATATTATATTCCTTCATATTCCTACAATTAAAATTGTGACTGCCATAATATATCAGCATTTGCAATTGTAGTTTCAATTGATAATATTGTTTACTGCTAAAATATCAATTTGTCTAAAAGTGCACACCAGCATGCAATTGATATGTGGTTGGTAATTGAAGAGAAAACTTAACATTGTAAATTTAGATTCATAATTGAAATTAATTGAAAGGGATTATATGCGATATAATAAAGATTAAAATGATTATTTATCGGTTAGGAAGTTTATACAAAGAAAGTACATTTGCTATATAGAAAACAACACAATTTATGAAACATCATTTAATTAATTTATTTGATTTTGATGATTAAATATAATGCATCAATAGTTATATTTTTAATCACAAAAGGTTATATATTATTATTTTTAATTCGACGTATAAATTAAATAATTAACATGATTTTGTAGAGAAAAATGTTTCGAGTGTTAGTTAATTCCCATTACAATTCTTACATTACATCTGAACAATTTTTTCCTACACTTTTTCCGTGCGCTCTCAAACTCACGAGAACTTATAATTTATTCTGTGAGATTTCATACTCCTAAAATTTCATTTTATATTAACTTTGTGACCACCGAAACATATCCTTTTATTTATACTAATTTACTGTTTCACATAAAAAAAAAAATGAACAGCAGATCAGCAGACCCGTCCTTTCAGCATTTGTCGTATTCTCGAGCGTAGTTCACGTTGTAGCAGCTTATTTACGTGTCATTGTCAAGATCGACTGGCTCTTTTCTCATCGCTCCTTTGAATTCCAAAAAAATGCATCAAACGTATCCCTCAAATAGTCAAATGTGACAAATCTGTCACCCCTGCCTGCAAATATCCACACAGATTTTGTTTATTATAATTTTTGAATTGATAACTTGAAACTTTACATTTAAAGACTTTATAATTATTCTCCAACAAAGCTATTTATTGCAAATTCAAAACTGTATTTATCAGCTATGCCCATCTGGCATCTGCTAGTTGCATTATGAAAA
Source organism: Carex kokanica (assembly GCA_025461125.1). Taxonomy (NCBI): domain Eukaryota; kingdom Viridiplantae; phylum Streptophyta; class Magnoliopsida; order Poales; family Cyperaceae; genus Carex; species Carex kokanica. The sequence continues at coordinate 123,650 of JAJGRX010000709.1, forward strand.
TTAGGAGTAAGCGTCGGCTATTATTTCATTTTTAAGGGTCTTAAACGAAAAAGGTCGAACAAAGCCGTGTCTCTTCGAATTCTCATCACATAAAGGTTACAGAATATTTGATTTTGGATCCGGACCATCCGATCTGCTGCCGGATTGTCCAGATTTTGATCGAACGGTCCAGATATGGGTTCGGTCTTTCCAGTCTCCATTTGTCTGTTTTCACCCCGATCACTGAGCTTCTTAACTGAACCCGTTCTGTCTCTTCTTGATTTCCAATACTCCGATATCATTCGTAAAAACGAATCGACAATCTCTATGTTCTGAGAACCCTAAACCCCTAAAATGGCGGTGAAGGAAAAAGGTAAGGATATTGCTACGCCTTCGTCGTCGAAAAGAAAGGCCTCTTCTAGTGGTGCCGCCAGCAAGAGGCGGCGCTCCGGCGTACTCCAGTTCGTCGACGACGCGGCTTATGTTGCTGAAGACGACGAAGAGGAAGAGGAAGAGGATCTCGAGTCTGACGAAGATTATGACGAGTTACTCGAAGGTAGCTGAATCTGAACCTTAGCTCTCTATTTCCCCCTTTTTGATAAGCTAGGGTATTTTCCCCTGAGTTCTTGTTATCTTTTGTCCGGCATTGATTCTATAAGCATACGGTTCAGGAGTGGTAGAAGAAAACTGGCTCTTCATATTGACAGACTGAAATCACCTTTTACATCTCTACCAGACATTATTTAACGAGAACTCACTGCATGGTATAACTAGTTGTTGGTGTAAGATGCCTCACTGTGGGTTAGGCCCTTAGCGCCTTTCCCAAGAATTTCTCTTTCGTATTTCACTTGGGCTCTAATAATGGTCAGTCAAAGTTTAGCTATTGACGCCTACATCAGACATTTCTTATCGTTAAGTTCTCCAATGTCTTAAGTGCATGAAATCTCCTTTATAATTTATCCTATCTTATTCTGTTGTAAAATAACTCTCTCGTTATTTTCTAATCATGAATAGAAATAGCAAAAGAGGCAGAAGCTCCTGTGGATGATCCGAAGGGAAAAGGGAAGTCATTTCTTCCCTTTTTGGTGAAAGAAGAACAACTCAGTGGTGATGAACTAGAAGAACTAATCAAAGAGCGATACGGTCGCAAATCTGGTTTGAAATATGCTAGTGATGAAGATGAATTTATGGACATGGCTGGTCCAGATCCGACAAAAGATCCAACCATTTGGCGTCTCAAATGCGGGGTATACATTTACAACCAGTTTAGTTTTGTCAGATGAAATGAATACAAATTTAGCAGTCTGACCTGTCTTCAACACAAGAACTTCTATTGATATTGTTTACTTGATTTCTGACAGGTGGGGCGTGAGAGGCAGGTTGCCTTCTGCTTCATGCAAAAGTATGTCGAGTTTCACAACAGAGGAAACAAACTCCAGATATATTCTGCTTTTGCGCTGGACCATGTGAAGGGCTATGTTTATGTTGAAGCTGACAAAGCATGCGATGTTACAGAGGTGTGTAAATAAGGATATAAATTTACTTCGTTGGCACAACCTTTTGCTGTTGTTGATTTACCACAGAGTAAATATAAATAATGAGAAGACAGAACAGTTAGAAAAGGTTGTTTGAGTACATATTCTATCATTGAAACGGAGACACTAGTAGATAAGGAAGCTAAAGGGTTTTGCAATAGTATATACCAATAGTATTATTGTATATTATAAGCATTTAATTATATGCTGAAGCACAAATTATTTGTTAAGTTACTACAGACTGCAGAGAAATCTGAAGTTATATAAAAAAAACAGAATAGTTTCAAAGGTATGTTATATAGTATTTACTTGAATGAAGCTAATGCCTAATAGGAACAATTTTACTCGAGGCGTGAACGGGTTTAGACTCCTAATTTCCTGCTAACTCATATGATGGTTCCTGCACGTGACAAGAAGGTTTAACAACCACCGGTAGTTTTGTTTTTGCTTAATATATGCTTCTTTTTCTTAATTTCAGGCATGCAAAGGGTTTTGCTATGTTTACGTAACTAGAATCAATGCAGTTCCGGCAAGTGAGGTGCCTCATTTACTTGCAATTCGAAGCAAACCCTCTGTGGTATCTGAAGGTGATTGGGTTCGCCTGAAGAGTGGGAACTACAAAGGAGATATTGCACAGGTGCTTTTATATATTATTTTTTTTGTTTACATGTCTTTATGATGCATCTTTTGTATAATCTTATACATTAATTCTGTTGTCTCTAAAATTTTGGCTCTGTAGGTTGTGAGTGTGGATGATGGAAGGAAGCAAGTATTGATAAAGCTCATTCCTCGAATAGATCTCCAGGCTATTTCACAAAAATTTGTAAGGCCTGCTATACTCTTTGTTATGAACCTGTGAAGAATGGCCACGGAGACCAAATTATTTTGACACACTGATTTTCTTGTGGAGGACCTTTTCTGAATATTAGTTCAAATTATTCACTTACAGGGTGGTGCAATATCCTTGAAAAATGCCGCCATTCCAACTGCACGCCTCATTAATCCTCGTGAGCTTGAGTATGCTCCTTTGTATTGCGATAGCACTTTTGCGAGTCTATTTTTATCATTCTCCATTCATTTTATCAATAGCTTAGTGCTTTACCTTCTTTTCAATATAATATATTTATTCTTAATCTTACTTTATCTTGCATGATAACTTGTGTAGAGTGTTTAGACCTCATATAGAGGTCCGGCGGGACCGTCAAAGTGGTGAGACATTTGAAGTACTCGATGGCAACATGCTCAAGGATGGCTACCTTTTCAAGCGGGTCGCCTTAAATTCATTAATTTACTGGGGAGTGGAGCCGACAGATTCTGAACGTATTAAGTTCTCTCCTCCTTCTAGGGAGGGAGAAGAGGTTGACCCGGAGGAGTGGGTCTCTGGCCTGTATGATAGCCGCAGGAAGAAGTCGCGGGCCTCCACTAGTGCAAATCTCAAAGCATCTACTTCAGAGCTGATGGAGGACAGTACTTTTGCAATTCATGATCTTGTGTTATTTGGGTCAGTTACTGCCTTTCGTTTTTTATTTTATCTCAATCTATAGTACTGTTCTATATTTATTAATCTTTTTTGTGTATTTGCGTTCCTTTTTTCTTTTAAATGGATCAGGAAGAAGGATTTTGGGGTCATCCTGGGAATAGATAAAGATGGTTTGTACAAGGTACTAGTTAAATCTAAATCTTCTCTATCTTTAATTGTTATATACCTTTTTAAGCTTTAGCTTAATCATGCTGTTGAATTTGTCATTTCAGATACTAACAGGTGACATGGAAGGGATACCTGTGGTCACAATTAAAAAGCATGAGATAAAAAAAGTTTGTGCAGACAAGATGTTCACTGCTTTGGATCGGAATAAGAAGTTGTTATCCATCAATGATCCTGTTGATGTCTCCGAGGGACCCACTGAGGTAAAGGACTTACACTATGCCACTCTCTTTGTTAACCCACCCTCCCGCACAACTCACCTGGTCTTAAAGAATGGTATGTTGTATCTTTTCTGTTCCAACTGGTCTATCAAAACCATAATCTAACCTTGGCCCAACCCATCTGAGTTTCCGTATCATTAGTTGAACCTTGGTTATTCAACTTCCTTTGGGTGTAGTCATATTGGTTTTCTCCATTGACTGAAAGTTCTTTGTTATCTGCGACCGCTCATTTTTATGACGCAAGTTACTTGGTCTTACATGAATCTCTTTTCATTCTTTCAGGGAAAGAAAGGAGTTGTGAAACATATGTTCAAGGGGGTTCTTTTTATCCATGATGAAAGCGAGGATGAGAATAGTGGTTTTTTCTGTGCCAAGGCTGAGCATTGTGTCAATACCAAGATACCAGAAGTGCCCCCACCACCTATGCAGTCCTTTTCTGAGAATCCTGTCGGTGGACTAGATTTTGTGCTCGATAGAATTTTTTTTCTTGATTGCATTATAATAAAATTCACTTGGTTATCTTTCTATTGTATCAGGATGACAGTGCAGGTCTATCATTTCCTCCGTCCTCTGATGGATGGGTTCAATCGTCTTGCCAGCAAGACAATGCACGTGGTTGTATGTACTTTTTTCTCTGCTGATTGTTAGTTCAGTGTTAGAAATTTCAATTTAGAACCTCAGAGAAGGATATAGTGGAAGAGGAATATGACTAAGCAAAAAATAATCTATAATTTGAATCTGGTTGTACAATCACATCCCTTATGTCGAAGTACTTGGGCATTTAAGCTGTCTACTTTTTATCTTCCTCGTCACAATTAATACAGCTGGAAGACGGCGTCAGGAAAGAGAGTCATTGTTCTCTATTGGGCAAACACTGAGGATTAAGAAAGGTCCATTGAAGGGTTACCTTTGCCGGGTTGTACGCATGTACCGCAATGATATTACTGTGAAGCTGGACTCCCTTGTAAAGCTCCTTACAGGTTTGTTGGGTATCTGCTGTTTCATTTTGGCTCTTTTTTGCCTATTTAGTTCCCTTGTAAAGCTCCTTACAGGTTTGTTGGGTATCTGCTGTTTCATTTTGGCTCTTTTTTGCCTACTTAGTTGCAAGGGGTTGAGTTTGATCATGTTTGAATTGGATACCTTGATCCATAACGAGTTGTTGATGGTTTTGTTGTCACTGGTTGACATCACTCAATCTGAATCTCAAGATAGCTGTGAATGCTTGATTCTCTCCACCAATTCACCTAACAGGTCAAATCAGATCATGTTGGGTTTTGCTTTTTGCAATCGTTATTTATTAGTTCAATTCCTTTTATATTTGCTAACTTTTTCTGCCTTTTAATGCAGTGGATGCTGAGCATCTTACTGTTCCAACAAAGAGAGGGTACAGAACATAGCAGTCTTTTGTCTTGTTCTTTTTCTATTATATTTATAAATTGGACAAACTATTCTGTTTATTATGGGTGATGTTTAGTTTTGCTTTCTTACTCTATCCTTTGATTTACCAGCCAAGTTGATGAGTCTGGCGCTGCCGGTGCTGCTGATATATTTGGAGTTCAAGGTATGCTAACCGCTGGAAACCTTTATGTTGCTTGCCAGTGAAACATTATGAGATATATTCTCCTGTCATGTATTTCTTATTCATCTCCCTTGAGATTTGATCTTTGATATGACTCACTTCATCTTTAAGAGTGATGCTTAAAATTATTTCCTTAATTCATTTATAGGAACAGAAGGCGGGAGTTCTTGGGATACTGCATTGCCATCCTTTGCTAGGTCAGTAGGCTCCAGATGCCTCTCTCTCTCTCTCTCTCTCTCGCCCTATGCTTGAACGTGCATGTGTTTGCATCCGCAAAGAAAAAATAATAATTGAGTCTTATGACTGGGAGGATGTTGTTGTAGTAAATTCAATATGTTTAGGCGATCTAAAATTGTTGCTTTTGTGTCTCAGGTTAGTTAACATATATGACATTCTTTACTTCTGAATAAATGTTATTGCAGTGACACATGGCAACCATTTTCCTCGTCTACAGCGCCTACTTCTGGCAATGTAGAAGATGGAGCAGGTATGCTCATCCATGTTACAGAATTATGTATATATATTTTCTTGTCTAATGAATGGTAATGGTTTTCAACACCACATCAAAAAAAGAAAAAGAGAAAAGAAGTATATTATCTCACAAAATGGACGTGAAGAGAAGAGAAGGAAAAAAGAGGTAAATAAATAATAACTGCTGAATAGTAAACTTGAAGCTAAGTGTAAACCCACAAAAATCTAATGGATAACTTGTAATATATCATCTTATGATACACCAGCAAACCCATCTAATGGATGACTTGGAATAAATTATCTTACAATATAACAGCAAGCAGGAAATAGAAGGTATAAAAATTAGTACAGCTTATCTCAAAATTTGTGTTGGTGTGTATGAGCGTACCCTGGTTAAACTTTTACCTATTTCAACTATAACATGAACAGACTAAACTTCGATAACAAAAAGGAAAAGCTTATTTTTCGCCGATACTGCTTGGTAATCGTATGCCCAACTGCATTTCAAAATGGTATTTGTAAAAGTGTGGGTAACATGCCTTTTATTTTATTTTAATAACTGTTTAAAGGAGGAGATGGCGATCCATGGGGCAGCAAGGCGCCATCTATGACTATTCCTGATGCATGGAACTCTGATAAACCCTGTGACACATGGGGTAATACTTCTGATGTGCAGGCTGCCGGTGCTGGTGCAAGCACTCAAAATGGTACGTGGCAGAAGGATGATGATAGTGGTTGGTGTAACGAAAAAGGAAAAGATGCAGTTTCTGATGATCCTTGGGGCACGGCAGTCTCAAAAGTTCCAGAGGAGGGGGCTGACGCATGGGGTACTCAGTCTAATATGCAGGGTAAATCAAAAGGAGAAGCTGACAATGAAGGCTGGAACATTGCTAAGGGCGGTACACAAGATGCTAGCAGTAACTGGGATGCTAAGGGCAAAGGTTTAGCTAATGAGGATAACAGTGCATGGGGGCCCAAGGTAACAAAGAGCCAAGAAGCAGATACATGGGGTGGTAAATCTGATGCATGGGGCCAATCAACAGAGAAGGATGGAGGCGGTGCAGGTGGTGGTGACTGGAACAGCGGAGGAAATGCCAGTTGGGATAAACCAAACTCTTCAACTTGGAATAGTGGCCAGGATGACGGGGATAAAGTCAATAAGGCGATGGATACTTGGAATAGTGGTGGTGGTTTCGGAGGGAACGGGGGAAGTAGGGGAGGCGGCAGTTCTGGTCGTGGTGGTGGGAAAAGTGGCGGCGGTGGTGATTGTTATAAATGTGGGCAATCAGGCCACTTTGCAAGAGAGTGTCCTTCTGCTGGCAGTGGTGGATCCCGTGGTGGAGGTGGTGGTTGTTTTAAGTGTGGGGAATCAGGCCACTTTGCTAGAGAGTGCCCCTCAACTGATGGCGGAGGGTCCCGCAGCGGAGGTGGTGGTGGTGGTAATGGTAATTGTTTTAAATGTGGGCAATCAGGTCACTTTTCAAGGGAGTGTCCTTCTGCAGATCATGGTGGGTCCCGAGGTGGTGGCAGCGGTGCTGGTAATTGTTATAAATGCGGGGAATCTGGCCACTTTGCAAGAGAGTGCCCTTCTGCTGTAGGTGGTGGGTCTCGTGCTGGCGGAGGTGGCGGTGGCCGTGATTGTTTCAAGTGCGGGGAATCTGGCCACTTTGCCAGGGAGTGCCCTTCTGCTGATGGTGGTGGGTCCCGTGGTGGTGGCGGCGGCGGTGGCCGTGATTGCTTCAAGTGCGGGAAACCTGGCCATTTTGCTAGAGAGTGTCCCGGTGATGGTGGTGCTTGTGGTGGCACTTGGAAGTCTGATAACAGCGAGAAGCCAAGCCTTGGTTCAAGCTGGAGCAATGATCAGGCAGGTGACAATACATGGGGTAAAACCCCGGAGAGCTGGAGTAGTGGTTCTGGTAAAGGTTGGGGTAATTCGCAAGCTGAAGCTGAGAAAAAGACTGATTGGGGCTCGTCTAGCTGGAGTAAAGATGTTTCTGAAAAAGAAACTACTGGTGGAGCTGACAACTGGAATGCACCGACTCCTCCAGCTCCTGGTTTGTTTTTGTTTCATTTTTTATAAGTTTTTATCTTTTTATATATATTTGTCTTCATGAGTCTGATTGTTGTCACTTCTTAATTCAGAGGAACCGCAAGGAGGTGACAACTGGAATGCACCAACTCCTCCAGCTCCTGGTTTGTTTTTGTTTCATTGTTTATAAGCGAGTGTTCTTTTTATATGCACTTGTCTTCATGAGTCTGATTGTTGTCACTTATTAATTCAGAGGAACCGCAAGGAGGTGATCCTTGGGCGAGCAATCTTACTCAGGCTCAGAGGATTCCTACCACAAATGCAGGGAGTGCTAGTACTGAAGGTGGGTATTCAAAGGCTCAGTCGAGCTTTGGAGAAGTTTGGACAAATTAAAATAATGTATGCACTTATAACAGGATTGTAAATTAATAGAGTTAATTGTTGTATCCTTGTCCTTAAAGCAGATAAATCTAAAGAGCGTAATTCTTGGGACAACAACCAGAAAACTAAAGAGAATGATCCTTGGGGCAGCAACCAGAAAACTGAAGCTTCAAGCTCTAAGGCTGAAGGTATATTACTTCTAGTTTTACGCCTTCTATGTGTATTTTCTAAGAACAGTACATTTCTTATTGTCTATCATTAAGCTGATCTTTCCTTTGGACTTTCTGTTAAAAATTGAAGCTAAAGAGGCTGATCCATGGAGTACCAAGCCCATTCATGACACTGGTTGCGATAACCAAGATGACCCGTGGGGTACCAAGAAGATGAATGACAAAAAAGCTGCTACTGACACAGGAGGCTGGAGTGCTGGTGGGTCTAGCCAAACTCAATCTGACAACTGGGGAAAGTCTGGAAATGATTCCGACTGGAGCAAACCGAGGGTTTCTCTTACAGGTGGCAATAATGATAATGATAATGATGGGTCTGGTTGGGGTAAACCCAGTTGGTCTTCTGATGGTGGGGGGCGCGGCTGGGGTAGGGGCAGAGGAAGGAATTTTGGTGATAGAAATGACAGTAATGATGGTGGTAGAGGTGGCAACTGGAGGGGAAGTGGTGGGGGCCGGTATGGTGGCAGCCGAGGGGGTAGAGGTGGCCGAGACAGTACTAGGAATGGAGATGGAAATAGGTCTTTTGGTGGCAGCAGCTGGAATAGGGATGAGAATAGAGGTTTTGGTGGCAGCGGGGGCAGTAGTTGGTCAAATGATAATGACTTGAAAAAATCATCTGATTGGGGTGGTGGGTGGGGTAATACTAGTGGTGAGAAAGAAAAGGGGAATAGCTGGAATGATGCACCCAGCTCAACTGAGAAAGGGAGTGGTTGGGGAAATGCCAGTGAGGAAACAAAGGGGAAAAGTGGGAATGATGAACCAAGCTTCTCTGCTTGGAACCAAGGCTCAACTGAGAAAGGGAGTAGGTCGGGAAATGCCGGTGAGGAAGAAAAGGTGAAGAGTGGAGGGGGAGGTGGCAGTGCATGGGATAAGCCAAGCGGCAACGACAGTGGCGGTTGGGATAAGGGAGGCAATGGAGGCAACAGTGGTGGCTGGTAAAGATGGTAGTAAATTTTATGTTATGTACATAAATGCGTATGTTGATAGATCTTGCATGCAAGGTCTTGTATATCCTGGTAGTAGGTGCTGTTTCCCAGCCGTCAACTTTTGTTTTATTACCTGTTTATCTGCTTCAGGTAAAGTTGGATAATGCTGCCTTGTGTTATGTTTAAAAACCTGGTATCCTTTTTGGATGTTTATGACTTAAATGTTTTTGCTTAGTATGTTTCTGCTGCGGTGTGCTTGCTTGGCAATGTTTTTAAATACGGTTTTGGTTTTGATGCGGTATGCAGAAAGCCATGGCATACTACATATGCAGTATGCAACAACTGCATATGTGATTTTAATACTGCATATGCAGTATGCAGCTGCATATGCAATTTTAATACGGTATTATATATGTGGATATTAAAATGAAGAACATGCAGCAACAGCAGTTTATTTTTTAATTTAAATCTCTTTAATGGGTAGCTAATAAAGAAAAAGCATTCATATATTTATATTAACAACAGCAGCCCAGCCCTCCATTTATTGCCGCAGACCAGTGCTCCATCCGTCCAGCAAAGCCCAGCAGCGCTCCATTTAACAAAGCCCAGCAAAAGCTAAGCTCCTCCAGCTAGAGGCCCAGCGCTCCAACCGGTTTGCAATGCTCTCATTTAGTCTCACATTTTCAAAACACATATTATCAAGGGGTACCACTTTCAAGTGAACTACGTATTTTTTTTTATTCTTTTAGTTGTATTTGATCTTCTTCTGAGTTATCTTTCATGTTCTATTAATTGTCTTTCATTTTCTTTTGTTGGTTGTATTTCATTCTGTATTAGTTGTCTTTTGTTTTTGGTTGTATTTCACCTACTTATCTTTTTATTTCATCTTTTTCTTGTTTATCATCTTCTTATGGTTGTCTTTCTTCTTGTATTAGTTGTTTTTCATATTTTATAATTATCTTTCATGTTCTATTGGTTGTTTTTTCATCTACTACTCGTAATCGTTGTATTTCATCTTCTTCTAGTTGTATTTCATATTCTACTATTTATCTTTCATATTATATTGATTGTTTTTCATGTTTAGCTGGTTATCTTTTATCTATTAGTGGTTGTCTTTCAACTTCTTCTAATTATCTTTTATCTTTTACGATTTGTCTGTCATCTTTTTCTGTTTATCTTTCATATTATACTGATTATCTTTTATTTTCCCATTGGTTGTCTATAATTTTCTTCTAATTGTCCTTCCTCTTATACTAGTTGTCTTTCATTTTGTACTAGTTGTTTTTCATATTCTTTAGATTGTTTTTCATATACTTTTGGATGTTTTCATATTATTTTGGTTGTATTTCATCTTCTACTAGTTTCCATTCATCTTCTTCTATTTATCTTTCATTTACTACTGGTTGTTTTCCTCTTAATGAAAACTAGTACAACACGAAAGCCAACTAGAGTAAGACTAGAATAAAATGAAAGACAACTAGGAAAAGATGAAAAAGAACTAGAAGAAAAATAAATACAATTAGTAGTGGATGAAAGACAACCAGTAGAACATGAAAGACAACTAAAATAATATAAAAGACAACTAGTAAAACATTAAAGACAACCAGTACAAGATGAAAGACAACCAGAAAAAATTAAAAACAACCAAAAAAAGATGAAATACAAGTAGAAAATATAAAAGACAACTTGTAGAAGATGAAAAATAACTAAAAGAAGATGAAAAAGAACTAGTTGAAGATGAAAGACAACTAGAAGAAAATGATAGACATCTAGAAGAAGATTAAAGACAACCCGAAGAAAATGAAAATTAACAAGTACAAGATAAAGTACAACTAGTAAAAGAGGAAAGATAATGAGTTGAACATGAAACACAACAAGAAAAATATTAAATTCAACGAAAAGTAAGTGAAATATAACCAGTGGAACATGAAATATAACCAGTAGAACATGAAAGACAACCAATACAAGATAAAGAACAACAAGTATAACATTGAAGACTAGCTATAGAACATGATAGACAACCAGTAGTAAATGAAAGACAACTACTAGAACTTGAAAGACTATTAGTACAAGATGAAAGATGAAGATGAAAAACAACTAGTAGAAGGTAAAAGACGCTAGAAAAAGATGAAATACAACCAGTAGTAGATGAATGACAACCTGTAGAACATGAAAAGACAACCAGTAGAAAGTGAAAGACAACTAGTATAACATGAAAGACAACTAGTAGAACATGAAAAACAACCAGTACAAGATGTAGGGCAACCAGTACAAGATGAAAGACAACCAGTAGAATATTAGTATTAAAAATATAGTTTAAATGTAATATAATATTAATTTAAATATTAAATGTAATATAATATAAATTTAGGTATTAAATTAGTTTAATTATTATTTTATTCATTCTTTCCATCGCCATTCCAATTATACAATCCAAACGACATTTTTACTAACCCGAATAGTCCAAAGTTAGCGCTATTCTCAAATCACTCGGATTAGCACTATTCTCAATTACTAACCCATAAAATCGCTATTCTTGCATTAATCCTTGCATGATCCAAACGTACCTAAAAGAACAAAATGATAAACAAATTATTCAATTACATAAACAGAACTTAGAATACAATTATCCTATAATTAGCTTCTAGATCACAACACTAACATAAACATCTATAACTAACCTATTAATCATTTAAATAAATACGATTACCTAAATATTCAAACTCCAGTATACAATCAAATCTATCATTTAAACATCAAAATTCACGCATTTAAACATCAGTCGTTAAGGATTGAAACCAAGCGATCAACTAAATCATCGATACTACATTATACAGTAAAATCTAGTATTTAAACCTCATATATCAAGATGTTAACCAGCGAACGACAAGACTTTAAATATCATTCATCAACCATTTACCCTTACTGATCGATTCAATATTAACAGTGCAATATTCATCATAAACAACATTTAAACTTCAAATGTGAAGCATGTAAATCTCATCTCAAGAGCATTTAAATATAAAATATGAACTACATCCAAATCGAAATGCAATCACAATGAACTTTTACAACATACAATAAAAAAAGTAACACAATTACCTCAAATATGATAATTGATTCGCCAGATCGAACAAAAACACGATGATCGGAGCAAGAAAATCTTGCTGAACTGAGACATAAAAGAAAAACAATGATCAGAGAAGAAGAGATCACTAAATAACAACATAGGAAATCGGCGATCGCCGAGATCAGAGAACACAAGCTCATCAGAGAAGTCGAGGGAAGAAGAGAGATCGCGGAAGCCTAACATCTCTCTGCGCGATTCAAAAAGGGGAAGAAATCGCGATTTAGGAAGCTAATTACTGGGAAAAATGAAAAGAAATCACAATTCAGAAAATGGAAACTGTTAGTGATAGTTATTAGCTATCGGAGGAAAGTATTTAAATGACAGAGGTTAGCAACAGTTAAACTAGTTAGGGGTGACGCGCTGGAGGCAATGGTCTGGGAGATCAAAACATTATTCTTATTTTTATTTGATTTTCATTTTAAAATCGAACAATAATCTGGTCATTATAATTATTTAGAAAGAAGTTAATGCGGGATCAACACTAGATTACTAGCTACAGTGCTACACTCGCTGAGATGTTGTCACCCTCAACTTGGGGATCCGTATCCTCCCAGGTACCTGACTCAAGCAAATTGAAACGGACGGCCCAGATTAATCCTATCTAGGCCAAACTCAATCTGGTGCCTATGGAGACTGTGGGGGTCTGTTTTGAGATTCGTGCCATGTTAAAAGAACTGTCTGATCGTAATTGTCTTCAGTCAGGTAACCTGAGGTGATGTGAATTCCAACTTGGATGGTCACTATAATAATGGCCATGTTTGGTTGTGGAGTAAGAGGTGGAGTAAACCCCTTACTCCACACTTAGGTAGCCAAACGAGAAGTAAAAGAAGAGGAGTAAGGTGGAGTAAGCGGTGAGTTAATCCGGAGTAAGTTACTCCACCACTTCAGGTGGATTAACTTACTCCACACTTACTCCACCTGTAGGGCCCACTATCATAGGAAGAGGCTCAGTTTCCAACACTTTACTCCTCTAGGCGGATTAATTTAAGCTATGAGTTATACTACCAAACAAGGTGTAAAATATGTGGAGTAAGATGGAGTAAGTCATTTAATCCTCATTAACTTTACTCCACAACCAAACATGACCATTAGGATTTGAGGGCCTCTGAAGTCCTAACTGTTGGAAAGATGTTGAGAGAATCTTTTACCTCACTTGTAAATCAATTGTAAATGCTGACATGATACTTGTATTTTAATTGTAGAGGTGTGAAATAGTTATTAATTTAGCAAGACTATTAAATAGTAATTTTTCTGAAAATATCATATATTTTTTTGTAATTGTTTCTAAAAATATCTCTATAATTATAGTTACTTATTACTAATTCTGTCATGCTAACGAAATTTAAATTGATGTGAAAAAATTATTAAATTGTTGATGCAACAAATAATGAAGGTACTTAAAATTTAAAATTTTAAGGCAAGCAGAGTTAAATTTTAAAAAATTAAAACAGATGATAAAAACAGAGGTGGAGGTCGACTCGCAACTCACTAGGTTGCATTCCCATTTTTAGTAGGTGACGAGTTGACAGTTGACCCAGTCGCTCGTATTCTCGTACAGTGGCCACTATAAATTGTAAATTGTGTAATATATTAAAGTCTTTAAAAATTGTAAATTGTGTAATATATTACTTTTTAAAAGTTAAAGTCTTTAAAGTTTTTAATTCTCACCTCTTTGAAATTAATTTAAATTTTTTATTAAATCACATTAGCAATAAATTAAAAAGAAGAAATAATTTGATCCACTTATTTAATAGTATGGAGTTTAGTATGGAATTATTTAATAGTATGGAGTTTATAAACAGTTTTTTAATAAAAAAATTTACTGCATAATACCGTAGATGCTCCGCATATGACGAGCGCATATGTTTGTAATTCACAAAATTTTGCATGGTATGGCTGTAATTAGGAGTCCACATCCTCTGCATTAACACACTGTTTGAGTATAGCTCCACCGTCCGATCAGAATCTGGGCCAATCCGGCCACGTGTGTAATACATGGTCTTTTTAAAAGTCGTGCTTTAATGTAATGAACGGATCAGATCTAAACTCAAACGGTACGTTAATGCAGAGGATCTACATAGACCGTCTAACAAACACTCTCCGTGGAATTCTGCCTCTGCTTCTGATCTCAGTTCTCCTCTCTGTCGCTTCTAACGAACTCCATCTACCCTCCCTTCTCTTTCCCCCGATGAAACTCCCAGCCTCCACCGCCGGAGGCACCACCGTCTCCGACGCAGAATCTCTATTCCGCTCCAAAAAGATCTCCGAGATCCGTTCCATAGAAACCGCTACACGCCAAGAAATCGACCAGAAAACTGATGAGCTTCGTCTCCTTGTCGGCCGGAGCTACCGAGACTTAATTGACTCGGCCGATTCCATTATGTTGATCCATTCCTCCTCACAATCCATTGCCTCCACGCTCTCCTCCATTTCATCCTCCCTCCAGTCCCTCTCCAGTCCGCCCAAATCACACCAAACCGTCCCTAAAAATCCTAATAGATCCCGCTTGTATTCAGTCGCCGCTCGCGTGAAGTATGTAGTGGATACGCCGGAGCACATCTGGGGTTGTTTGGATGACCCGGATGCGTCAATGCTCCTGGAAGCTTCTGGAAGGTACCTCCGCGCCAGGCAAGTGCATTCGTTGCTTATGCAATCAACTGATCTGGATAGATTCCCTCTATTGAAGCATCAATGGCAGATTGTGAGAAGTTTCAGACTTCAGATCTCGCAACGCAGTCGTGACAGATTATCTGATCAGGGTTTGAGTCTCTCTTCTTATGCTGATGCACTAGCTGCAGTCTCTGTAATTGATGATTTAAACCCTAAAGAGATCCTGTCTTTGTTTCTGGATTCAAGGAAAGGGTGGGTCTTGCAAAAGCTGTCAAAATTTTCCTCAGATCCAGAGGTGAATTCTTCAACGGTGCTTTGTGACATTGCAAGTGTTATTAGGGCTAGCTTAGGTCATGTTAGTCAGCTCTTTCTTCTTGCTCTGAATGAAATGCCATTGTTTTACAAAACGGTTCTCGGGTCCCCACCTGGTTCGCAATATTTTGGTGGCATACCAAATCCCGAAGAGGAGGTTCGGCTTTGGAAAGAGCACATGGAGAGGTTAGAAACTACAATGGTACTGCTTGAGCCAGAATATCTGGCTAGTAGTTGTGCCTCATGGCTGCAAGATTGCTGTGGTGAAATTTTTGGGGACATTTCAGGAGGTGTGAAGCTGATCAATGCAATTGTAGATGGAGAGGGATTGGGTAGAAGTGAGAGACTTGTAAAAGTTGTTTTAGATGGGAGGGAAGGACTAGAGGAGAGTTTAGAAAATTGGTTAAAGAGTGTGTTTGGTACAGAAACTGAATCCCCATGGGATCAAATTCGGGGTCTGATTTTGAAAGATTCGAAGGATATTTTAGAGGAGAGAATGGAGGAGGCACTTGTTAAGAGAATGAAAGATATTGTGCATTTAGAATTTGAAAATCTTGGGAAATCTGTTAACTTGAGGGATGTGCTTGAGCAAATTTTTAGCGATACAAAAGATGGACAAAAAGGAGATTTCAATGCTTATTTGAAAAAGGTTCATGTGGATGGTGGGTTCTGGTTTTCAGAGTTGAAACAAAAGAAAGGTGGGATTTTGGCAAATTTGAAACCAATTTCTGATGAGAGTGATTTAAAGACCTGTCTGAGTTCTTATTTTGGACCTGAGGTTACCAAAATAAGGGATGAAGTAGATAACAAATGCAAGGCTATATTGGAAGATGTATTGAGTTTTATTGAATCAAACAATTCAGGCTCAAGATTAAAGGAATTAGTGCCGTTTCTTCAAGATAAGTGTTATATTACCATATGCTCAATTTTAAAAGAACTTGAGGATGAGCTCCTGAAAATCTCCTCTTTGTTAGATACTGGTGGAATCTTACCATCGGTGATTGTAGAGAGATCTCTCTTTATAGGCCGTCTATTGTTTGCCTTGCGGTACCACTCTAATAACATACCACTGATACTTGGTACACCGAGGCAGTGGGTCAGAGACAGTGTTACCAACTCATCTCCTCTGACAAAACAAGGCTCTCCATTTACACCTAGAAGGTACTCTTTTGACAGCCCCAGAATCTCAAATAGATCTATAATGGAAAACCATAGAAGGCAAACACTTGCAGCTGTGGCAGCTCTTTTTGGTTCGGATTTTAAATCCAACCCAAAACTTGATGAGCTCAATAAGACCTTGCAGATGCTTTGTATTAAGGCACATGGTGTTTGGATTAATTGGGTTTCTAAGGAGCTATCAAATATGCTCTTGCTAGATCTTCAGAGGGATGATGCTTTGTCGGCTTCAACTCCTTTAAGGGTATTATTTATTTGAGCAATAAAATATTTTTTTTATTGAAACACGGGTTTTCATATAACTGTTTAATTACCAAATTGATAACAAAACATTGAATCTGTCATTTAAGTACCAGTTTATTCATAAACTCAATAGTAAATAGAGCATTGTCATTATTGTCCCTGTATGAGACCTGACTGGTAGGATGCAGCACTTAGAGATACTATGTCTGACGATGCCACCTGTTGCACCTGTTGCACCTGTCCACAATAAAAATTGTTGACCAATAGCATATTTGATTGTACAATTGCTACTGTATACAAGCTATGAGACTAATATTCCTGACTGGTGGTACGGTAGCTTCTTTTAACCTTAACATATGCAAACTATGTGCATGTTAGTTTTTATATTTCTTGGTAGTGTTAGTGGCCATTCTTAATACCTTATGTTTCTCTTTGGCATTTCTCCAGGGCTGGGAGGTAACTATGGTAAAGCAAGAGTCAAGTGATGGTCCGCTAGAATTACAATTAGCTCTTCCTTCGATGCCTTCCCATTATGTAATTTCGTTTCTTTACCTGGCATGCTTAGAGATTCACAGAATAGGAGGGCACATCCTCGACCGAATCATATTGCAAAATTTTTCTTGGGAGCTGCTTGACAAGGTTTTTTACTAATTGATGTTGTGGAACTCCTTTATACACTTGTCCTTATTTTATACATTTTTTTTCATTGTGCAACCGTCTCAATTTTGCAACAGGTTGTGAAAATTTATGAGAACTTTTTCGAGACAACAGAATCAAGCAAATCTAGGGTTTCGGAAAAAGGGCTTTTGCAAATTTTGCTTGACCTACGTTTCATTGGCGACGTCCTCTCAGGTGGCAAAAATCCTTCAACGAATGGTTCAGTTGCATCCCCGAAACAAGATCAACTATCTCAAGCTACAGTCATGAAGGTTCCATTTAGGAGACGGCAATCAATTCTCCATTCAGATTCCCCTGCTGCTGTACCTGTTTCAAAGTTGATCAACAAGTTTTCAGCTAGACTTGACCCGATTGACTGGGCTATGTAAGCTGCAGAAAAATTAAGGAAGAAAATTTGGATGTTATTCAATGCTATATGCGTAACTATTTGCTATGTGAAACAGGTACGAGCCATATCTGTGGGAGAATGAGAAGCAATCATACATGTCTTATGTGGTTTTATTTGGCTTCTTGGTTCAACTAAATCGAATGTACACTGATGTGGTTCAGAAGTCGCCAACAAAGTCAAATACAGGTTTGAATATAATGAGATGTTCTCAAGTTCCGAGATTCAAGTACCTTCCGATCAGGTACTCATTTAAAATCTCTTTAATTTTTTTTTTATTGATTGATGCTGATGAGTAGAAATTTAACATACTATTGTGCCTTATTTCCTAAATTTAATTTCAGTGCTCCTGCTTTATCTTCAAGAGCTGTGCATAAGTCACCTTTACAAACTTCATCTGACGACACAACTTCTAGAAGCCCATACAGGTCATTTTCTAATGGTGAGGTACCTGAAAATTCGGAGTTTGATGATGGTGACACTTTTGGTAGTGCAACTCCCTTATTACTCAAGTCATTCATGACCCAGGTACACTTTCCCTCAAAATTTTACTGGAGTTGTGCTAACAATCATCCGAGGCAATTTTGCCTCGGGCTCGCCTATGAAAATGGCACTGTCATGTGTGGTAACCATGTATAATATATTCAGGAAAGTGTGAACTCTATTTGATTTTTTCAACAGGGTCCACACTTATTTGAATATTTTGTGCAAGGTTCACACACGTAGCAACGCCCAGTTAGTAGGTGAGCTAGGGGCAATTTTGCTCCGGGTGAGAAGACCATTCTTCAATTACTGTGTGGTCTCTCTTGTAGGCTAAAGTAGTTTAGTACCCATGTTACCAAGGGTGTGCCATGTTGGCCGCTGCATCGTAGTACAGGGCCTCAGTGTATTAGCGTATTTCCAATCATGTTATGAGTTAATAGGCCTCAGTTAACCCTCAATTTGTAATTTGACTTCAATTGACCTAATTAATCTCAGATTACCTCATTGAGCATAAACTGGTCTCTGGAAAATAAACAGGAAAACAAAGCAAGGTTTAATGGTAAATGAATTGATCTCCATTTTCCTTTGTTGAAATAACCAGATGGGGAGCAGATTTGGGGAGAGCACCTCAAGATTAGGTTCAATGCTTTCTGACGGACAGGTTACCAGGCTAAAGGACAGATCATTGTCTTCTTTTGGTGACATTATCCCAGGATCTGCTGCCGGTCTCCTCTCTTCTCTGACATCTGGGGCTCGTTATGACTCGTAGATACTACCTAAAGAATACAACAGCACACTGGGGGATCAGAACTGTAGGAGAGATGGATATGTGTATTGTGAGGTTCTTGCTGACATGGGCTCTGGCACATTTTTCTGTATCCAAGTGTTGGTTGGTACACTTTTATCTGTGATATATATTGAATTTGTTCTTTTTTTTCTCTATGTTAGACAAATTGAGACAGTTTTGGGGAGAGGTGCATATCAGATTCAGGGAGGTTGTAAAGAGCATGTGAAATTTAGTTTTGTTTTCTTTTCCTGGTTTATTTGTAGTTCCATTCCTGTAATATTACGAGCGAGCATATAAGTTTATGCTATTTCTACTTCATTTGTAACTAATTTTTCCATCTTTTATATTGAAACTTGGTGGTGACAAGGACACCTTATCCTCGAGGAGACGCTTCAAATCTGCTGGTAGCCATTTGACAAGTGCTTTTTTAACTGTCTTGTGTGTTGCCTGTTGCGGCATTAAAGAGTCGATTTATTGGTTATCAAAATAATGGTGTATTGAGGAAAAAAAAAATGAAATATTGAACATTTTTCCTAATAAGATATAGATGAATTGCAAAATAAGAATTAAATACAGAAAAATCAAATACATCATTTAATTATTTTGTGATTCCCCAGGTCCTCTGTAGAGCAGAGCAGAGCAGTGTCACTGGTTTTTAAGAGAAATATAAATCAGTCCTAAATTAATAAATTAGATCTGTGCAGCCTTTGGATCTCCTCGAAGGCTCGAAGTAAACCCTTCAAGGGTCTTTAGCCATTGACCCCATTTAGGTGTGAAGTGGCAGCAGCCACCGGAGTCCAGAAGAGTCATTTTTTTATCAAAAGAAAAGGAAAAAAAAATAATAATAAGCGAAGAGTGAGTCTATGGGTTGGTTCATAATATGGATCAATATTTTTATTTTCAAAATTCTAACGGTCGATCCGAACCGTTCAACATGATCCTCATATGAATATGTACTTGCAGATTGAATTTTATATTTTTTAGAATATTTTTACAGGAGGGTTCCAATACATCATGTCTTCCATACCTCATCATACCTCATATTGTATATTTGCATTTTTAAAGTCCAAACTGTCGATCCGAACTGCTCAACATGATATCTATACTAAAA
This sequence comes from Carex kokanica, assembly GCA_025461125.1. Lineage (NCBI taxonomy): Eukaryota > Viridiplantae > Streptophyta > Magnoliopsida > Poales > Cyperaceae > Carex > Carex kokanica. The sequence continues at coordinate 143,618 of JAJGRX010000709.1, forward strand.
TATGCCTGAGATGAAATTTTATAATTTTTGCAATTTTTTTACTATTTTTTAAGATAGGTACAAAATCACTATATCTGAACTGTTCAAAAACAGTGATTTTTCTGCCTATTTAAAAAAATAGCAAAAAATTTCCAAAAATTATAAAATTTCATCTTCAATCATATTTTAGTACGGATATCATATTGAACGAGTCGGATCGACATATTGGACTTTAAAAATGAAGATATAAAATATGAGGTATGATGAGGTATAAAAAATATGAGGTATTGGAATCCTCCTCATTTTTACTATTTTTTAAGATAGGTAGAAAATTACTTGATCTAAAAATTATGGACCATCCAAAAATAGTTATTTTCTACCTATCTTAAAAAGTAATAAAAAAATTCTAAAAAAATATAAAATTCGGTCTGCAAGTACATATTCAGATGAAAATCATATTAAACGGTTCGGATCAATCGATAGAATTTTAAAAACAAAAATATTAATCTGTATTACGGACCAAATCGTAATATGCATAGTACCATAGACTCACTCATAAGCGAATATCTTTCTAAGCCCGGGTGCCTATCCCCCCTCTGCATCTCCAAACTCTTTAACCTTTTGCGAGATGGAGATAGACGAAGATAGAGGAAGATGGAGAAGAAGACAGAGAGGGAGATGAAGATGTTTATGCCAATTGAATTCCAACAACAACATAAACACTAGATTATCATGAATACCAATTTCAACACTATAAACATCAAAGAACCAGTTTTTGGTCCAGTAACAAAGCACATATCTCTTATGTGAGAGGTCATGAGTTCGAAATCATGATAATGAAATTTTTTGTTGTAATAATAAAAAAAAATTGGTCTAGTGGCAAAGCACCTATCTCTCGTGTGAGAGGTCATGAGTTCGAAATTATGATGAGAAAATTCTTTGTTGTAATAATAAAGATTTGAAAAGAGTGTTGAGTGGCTTAATCTCTAACCCTTTTATTTAAAAAAAAAACACTATAAACACCAACATCAATAATATAAACATTAATTTTAATAAAACAAAAGCGTTAATAATATAAACATCAGATTAAGTAATATAAGCTTTAGCATGTTCTTTATCACACATGTTCTTTACCGGACATATTAATTTTAGCATGTTCTTTATCATACAGTTTTTAATAGTATAAATTTGTGTTTTAAACAATATAAACACTGATTTTAGAGTATAAACACCAGCAATAAGAGCCAAAAGCAAAGCGCTTTTTATCACATATTTGAAGTTTTGGTCTAGGGACGTAAATTCATACCATGTCGTAACACGATTGATCATGTCGTGATTTAAGTCGCGTGTTGTACCGTGTTATGATCAAGTCAAGTTTTTTCGTGACTAAAATCGTAGGGGATAATCGTGCCACCTGATTGATAAAAGTACATTAGTCACGACGTGATCAAACGAGCTCTAACTAATTATGTTTGGTTATTATTAATAATTCTTTTGAATTTAATTTTTTAAGGAAGAAAGAATATATATATAATGCGAAACAATTGTAAAAATACAAAATTAAATATGTTCGCGTGAACATAGTAGTTAGTGTCATTTCGTGACATAATTAAACCGATTCAAGTGTCATATTATTTTTTTTTTCCGAAGAATAGTCACAATACGGGAACAGGCATGAGGCAGAAGCCGCAGAACACATGAACCACGATACACATGCAACTGTATTGTAATGAAACTGTATCGTGCTGTCATTCTTAATTGGAAATAAATCTGTCATTATTCCAATGGAATGAATAGGAACCTGTTATTCTGATTCCAATTGTTCCAATTTTTCATGTGTGAATTTCAATGAATTTTTTTTTTCATAACGAAGATCAATAGTTGCTATTATTCCATTGGAATAACAGCAGATTTATTTCCTTCTTAATTACGTGGAGGACCATTTATTTATTTGTTTATCTTTACAATATTTTTCAATGACTAACTACATACGATAAACATATTTGAGAGACGGAGCTGGGGTATTGAAGTAGTTCTATTAGCAGCCCTAAAAGATAATAGGCTAATAACCATCCCAACAACCAAAATGTTACAGCCACCAAATTCATGACAATGACTACAACAGTCATGTTAAGATATTAAAATGATTTTACAACCATTAGTTCATCACCTATCTTTTTAATCACAACAAAGATTAATCTTTTTGCAACTTCGGACGTACGGATAAATTCCAAAATTCCCAGTAATATTCCCAGATCCATACGTCTGTATCTTCTTATCTAAAATTCCAAATTTCACCCGCGCAAATAGTACGCCTCTGATAATTTCATATAAAAAAAAAAGGAAAAAAAAAACAAACAAAACCTTCCAGACTTGAAGCGGAGTCGTCTCCGTTCTTTCAATACTTATCTACATAAATAATCTCTCAGTGGTTGTCTAACCGATGTCTCCGGTCGCCGGAGTAACCTCCGTCTCGAAGCACGCTTTTCTTGCAGACGATGTACCGTGGCGATCAACTTCCGGCGGGATGAAGTCGGTGCCACGTATCCACCACAGACCTGTGCTTCGCGTCACCCAAAACCCTACCTCCGATTACGCTATTCAAGTCATGAAGGTATCCTCTTCCCTCTGTGCGTACGTCTTGTGCTATTTTGGTAGAGCGCTTAACACTCTTTTTGTTTTTTTGTCCAATTGTCCTGGATCGAGGTATAGGATTGTGAAGGCCTAAATTAGACAAATTAAAATTAGTCCAGGCATTAATTTCGGACTAATTTTAAGATCCTCCCTTTCCTTATTTTTTCGAAATTGTATATTTTAAGTATTATCAGGAACTGGGAATTGGACAGTTTCACTCGAACAGTACAATAAAAGGATATCCCTTGTACTCAGGATTGCATTTTTATGCGTTCTGTATGGTTTTCTGAATATTAGTTTATTTCAGAGAGCCTGAAACCAATTATAAGTGTTGATTAAAGACCAGAGTTTTGGTTTATTTGAAAGTGGATTATTGAATTATTGTTATTGCCATGTCGTATCTCCATTACTTCATCCCTATTTCCCTGATTTGACTGTCCATACAAAGTGTTGCTTTTCTGAATTAAGGTAATGGACAGAAATTGGGTTTTTGTTTTCAGCATCCGAATCCAATAAGGGAAGGGTTTGCAATGGAGGCTCAGCTGGAAGCTGCAGGCCCAGAGTGCATTGTACCAGGACAGATGGCTCCAGTGAGGCTTCTCGGTCTAAAAGTGAGAATGTCTTAGATTTATTTCTTAAAATAATCCCATGCAAGGTTTCTCTTAGGCCTGTTCGGCTGTGATCAAAACCATAGGAATTGTCCATAGTTTGATTAATGTTGAAATTTTTTCCTACACACTGTTCGGTTGCATATTTTTTGGATATTGGAATTAGAATCTATTCCCACTTTTGTTCCCATCTCTTTGTTATTTGATGGGAAAAAAAAAATTTGATCGGACTTCATTATTATTTTCCTACGCTCTATTGATGTGTCTCTCCAATAAACAAATATTAATCTATGATGTCATGTGAACTTTAATTATTTTTTTAATAAAACATGGTTGCTATAAAAACATATTTGTGAGATTTCTATTGTAATAAAAAAATATTATGTCAAGTCAAAAAAATTTAGAACTATTTTAATCTAAATTTATTCTCTTTTGTACATAAATGTCCGAATATTTTTTTGCTATATATTTTATACATAAAAAATATAAAAAATATTAATAAATGCCAATATTAAAATTGTTGAATATTTATTAATTGATGTTTTTAATGATAATAAATGTAAGGTTATTGTAAATAAATATTTAAATTGATCATAATTTAAATACTAAGAATAAATTTTCACATCTCAAAATTTATATGCTGCTTGACGTGATATTTTTATTTTAAATAAGTGAGAAATTTAATTAGAAACACATTTTTAAAATAAATCAAGACTTCCCACAACTAATCTCACGGTACAACCGAACACTCATTCTATAATCAATCCCGTACATATTTGTATCCGTGGGTTCCCACTTTTTCAAAAGTGGATTCCCATTCTCGTCAAATCCTATCTCGTGTAATCCCGTGACATCCGAACAGGCTCTTATGAATTGGCTGGCTCGTGCGTATAAAATGGTGCCACTATCTTCTTGTATTAGATTCATGCCAGTTGAGAAACCAAACTGGAAGTGACTTCTTCTTCAACCAACAAGGGCCGAGCAAGAAAATATCATATTGTGGGGCATAATCTTACAATTATTTTGAATTACAAGAATATCTTTTGTAACATATTGTTAATTTGTTGAAGTCCAAGTATGTTGGACCTATGGACCTAGGTTCCTAATACAGTACACACCCAAAACCATATCATACACCCCCATTTCTCTTGCTCTCAAGTCAAATTGGAAAGGCCAATGCCCCGCTTGCGAGGCTATATAACTCCACCCCTCGCCTACGGGCTTTAACTCAAAAAAAAAAAAAAAAAAACTCTGCCCCTGTCAATTAATTAAGTATTCCGTTGGTATGTTGAGAGTTTGATCATTTCTTTTTGATTGCTTCGGATTATGGGAGGAATAAATAACTTCATAAAGGTGCCAATGATATGTTTGTTCTATGTAGGTGTGGCCTATTGATGTAAACTTGAAGTTTATGGAACCCGTCAATCAACAGTTGATGTCTGTTGGAAAGGTAGGTAGTTAACTATGAACAATTTATTGTGAATATACATGTCCTTTTTTTACCAGACTTTAGAGAGTTGTTGATAGTTTGATAATCACAATAAATCCACATTAATACCAACTAAACACTAGTTTATGCAAACAACTAATAGAAAATAAGAACTCTAGCCAGTTTAGATTCCATATACCAAGATCCAGTGGCGGAACCATGTTGAAGGAATGGGATCAATTGACCTCCATTTTTTTTTTTTTTTCAATTTTTTTGTACTTGTGGCTTATTTTCTATATAATTTAGAGTAAAATGCTATGGTAGTGTAAAATTGATCCCCATTCACAGCATGAAAATTTTATATGATTGACCCCATTCAAGTGTTGACCCCCATAGCTTGAACTCTGCCAAGATCTGAGATAGATATTTTATTTGGTATATATATATACTAAGCTGATAATTTGTTTTCTTCATTTTAGTTTTGACGAAAGTTTTCTCATTTTGTTTCCTTTTTATACAAACAGTTCATGGATTCAGCTTTCAATCTCATGAATGCATCAACTATTGAAGAAAGGTAAGCATCCTGGCAGCATGGAGCTTTAAATAATACTTAATTTCATATATAATGAAGAGAAGCCATTTTGGCATTTTAGATAGGCTTTTTATGTATATATGGAGGCGACTAAAATGTCAATGCTTGTAGTGTGTATAAGTTTTTTGTTTCTTTTTGCAAAACATGCTTTGTTATGATACGGAACTGGAAGAGAAAAAAAAACTTGAAATCCGAGTCTAAATGCTCTAAATTTGTGATGGATACAGAAAATTGAAGTTTAAATCGATTTGGGCTTTTGGGCTATAAGCCCAGGAATCCAAAAATGATCACATTCATATCTTGTTTCTTTCTTTTGGACATGATCTAGTTAGATAAAATTAAAAATTAGTGGCTACAAGAAAACTAATTTTAAAGAGTTAAAATTAATTTCCCATAATCAATTTGTGGCATACGATAAAGTTTGGTGACATTCAACTATTTTCATCTGTGAATTTCTACATTGGGGCGCTCACACGTCGCTATTATTGATTACGAAGTCTGAATTTGTAAGATGCCAAAGCGAATATTTCATCCTTCAAAGATGAATAATTTTTAATTTTTTTGTTAAGTACATCTGAAAATAAAATTTTCAAAGATGCTTTCTTAGGAGTCCGGATAGCTACATATTTTACTCAGATCAAGTCAATAAGTCAATCAATCATTGAGTAGTGTGAACATTACAAAAGTATAAAAGATTTGCATACTGGTCCCTACTTATCGTCATTGACCGTATTAAGAAAAAGGTCTGTATTTTTTTATTAATTAATATCAGTTTATTTGTTTTGAATTTTTTTTTCTTTCTTTATAGTCGCTGTCCTTGCCGACTTTTTGTATTTATCTTAGATGCATCCCCTTTACACCTTGTTTGGATGGAGAGTAGAGGAAGTAAAGGGAGGTGAAAAAAATAAAAGGGAATGGAATGGAATAGAAAGGAAGATTAATATATTTAACATTTTCGTGTTTGGATGATTAATGAGAGAAAATAAATTTAATTTTTCTTTCCGTCTTATTTCTTGTTTGGTTGATTAAAATTTAGAAAGTTAATGAGAAATTCGGTGGTTGTTGTAGGTTTGTGACAAAAAAAACTTGTATAATAAATATATAGGTAAGATAGGGTTGAGAATTTGTGCTATTTTTTCTAAAAATATTTGCAACAAAATTTATTTCCATTCGTTACACCTCAAATTGGGAGGGAAACCAATTCTATTGATTACAATGATACAAGATTAAATTTTTAACCTCCTATACCCTTCACCTCCGACATAATTTTATCAACCAAACACGATTCAACGGAAAATTTTCTTTTCTTTCCATCCCCTCCCTTCCTCTACTCTCCATCCAAACAAGGTGTTAGTTTCTCCTCCAAAATTTGATGCTGTTACTTATTCCTGAAATTTCTTTAAATGGTAATTTCTTTTTCATAGGCACGAAGCTGAAAATCAATTTGCTAATTTTCTCTAAAAAGTGACAAAATTAACTTTTCTGGAAAGTTGACAAAGTTCACTTTATGGAAGTTATCAAAATTAAATTGCATAGAAGAACTTTATATCTCACATAGCATCATTGAAGAAAAAGTGAAAAGGTCTAGTTGATTAAATAGGGACATCGTTGAAAAAAGCCCCTTGGTCGATTTTGTTAAGATGTCCGCTATTTATTTTTCTTTTGTTAACATTCATACTTAGTTTCTTGAGAAATCAATATATCCCGTTCTTTTGTTAATGTCGTTATTAAGTTGGAGCTTGTAAAATAATTCACCATTAATAAATATTTGGAACGTGATACTATGTTATTTTATTTAAGTTTTGCCGGAAAGGATAATTAAATTTTATTCTAAGGTAATGTTCTTTGCGTAGGAAATCGCAAAATCCCACGAGACGATTTCTTGTGATTATTTAAAGTTGAGAAATTTTATTTTGTTTTTTTCTCAAAATTAATTTTGCAGATAAAAATAAACACTCCTGAGGAGAAAAAAAAACATATAATTATTATATTTACTCAAAATATTTTAACACTTAATTTTGTTATTGTATTAAACCCATGTTATATGCATGTTTCTCTATGCACTTTTTTTTTTCAAGATTAGATAACTTGCGCCACTATAATATATTGACAAGAAAAAAATTATTTACAAGTTCTCTATGCATTTAATTATGTAGTTTTGACCAGAAAATTGTGTGCGTGATTTGGGGAGCCCAGATAGCCTTCAATTGGTGCCGTCCTAGACAGGTAAAGCCAAACAAAGTAACAATCAGTGAATCAGGCGCAGCATTTGATCCCTATTAAGTGCGTGAATTGCTTGTCACCTTTCACATTGGTCCCGGATCTTTCGCTTTTTTCCTTTACAAGTATCTCCATGTGCCAATTTTTTTTTTAAAAACATAATTAAAAAACAAATTATAAAACCAACATGATTATTTTTTTTTTTTACAAAAATCATAAGAACTGAAATGTCATTTCGGTCTGCTATTTTTTTTTGGGACCGAAATGGCAATTCAGTCCAAGGTGGTTTACATCTTTTCAGAAAACAGGTGTAGCCTTTGGTGTAGCTTTCGGTCCGAACTATTTTTTTTTAGGGTTTGCTTATAAATACCCTTCTTCTCCCTCCAACTCTCAGCCACCATTTTTTTTCCTTCTTCCAGCTGAAAACGAAGATCCACAGTTCGAGTGTTAGGAAGTCTGTTTTCTTTAGATCGGCCTCTGCATTGTGCTTTTAGCTTTTGTCTGAAGATTGTAGTAATTTTTTTTTTTCAATTACGATCATATTTTAGGTTGTAAAATTAAAAATGATATTGAAGGTTGATTGTGAAATTTTTTGTTCAGGAAATGTCTCAAGTATTAATAAATGTGTACCACAGACGCAAAAGTTCAAACGCATCGACCTGCACATTTCCTGTTACTAACTCAGCCAGTCTTGATGAGCTAAGAAGACATATATATGTTGGCATTCGTTTGTTCTCTGGCCAGTTCGATCTGACAATCAGGGCACGTTTGAACACGACACCACCGACTCAGTAGAAAAATATCAGTTATTTAGCATAAACCACGAAATAATATGGCATATGGTGCTTGGACATGCCACTCCGGTGCTGAATTTTAAACTTCTAGAATTAGTGGTTGAGTCGGTACCAGTTGTTAGTCAGAACAATTATGACCCATACCCGAGTAGTGTACCTAGAAGTAGCAGACACATACCGATGCATGATTCACCCATATATTGTGATGACCCCCCACCCGAAATACCGGTACCGGATGATTCGCATAATTATTTTGACCAGCTGAATAATGATACTTACTCAGACACAAACTCTGACCTTGGTGACCCGGTTGTCGGGGAAGATGATATGGCTAAAATTGAGGATGAGATTAGGATGCAAGATGTAATGAAGGAGTGGAAAACGTCTATTCTCTTTATTAATCGGGGATTGCAGCATCCTTGTCCGGCATTTAATGACGATGTGCCGATGCTGTACAAGGATGAAACATTTTTTGGTTATCCACCCAGAATCGACGGTCCATTTTCGGTGGGACAGATGTTCGAATCCAAAGCCGATCTTAAATCCAAGTTTAATCCAAGCTGGAACGATAATTGCCATGCCAAAAAAATTTAACCCCCAAAATTTAATTCTAACTTACAAGTTTATCAGTAAATTTAAATCCAAACTGAGATTAAACAAATACCTTCATATTCGCCAAATATAATTTGTGTTGTTCTTGAGACAATCGCAATAAGGATTGTAAGGATTGTTCATCATCCATTTTGTACTATAATATAAATAAAATTACAATATAAAAAAAAAATACATAAAAAAAAATTAACATGCAAACCCAATTAAAGTTTTCTTGGCAGCTGCTGTCATAATTTCAAAAAAAATATATTTATAATTAGTTAATTGTACTACATGCAAAGGCTTACTCTACATACAAAATAAAATAATTCTACAGTTAGTTAAATTATACTAAAAAAACATAAATTACATTAAAAACAAATTATTCTACATTTATTAAAATAAATTTCATGAGCTAAATTACTATACATGCAAACTAAACCATTCTATTACACTACAAAAAACCTAAATTACACTAAACACAAAAAAAACTAAATTATTCTACAATTTATTTATACTACATGCAAACTAAACCATTCTACAATTACTAAAATTACACTAAAAAAATAAATCATTCTACAATTTATTTACACTACATGCAAAAAAACTAAATTACTCTACATGCAAACTAAATAATTCTACAATTACTAAAATTACACTACAAAAAATCATTTTACAATACAAAAACTAAATTACTCTACAATTACTTATTTATACTACAAAAAATTTATATAATTCGGATTGTGTATCCAAAAAAAATTTAACTACATACCTAACGAAACTTGTAGATCTGAAGTTTTTCTTGTTCTCCTTCCAAAAAATATACAAATCTATGTGATTAGAATAAAAAATAATATAATTTTTAGAGTTGAAAAAAAAAGAGTTGGTTCGGGTGGAAAGAAAAGAAGACGACGAAAGGAGAAAGAAGGAAGAGGCCAGAGCTTGCCGCGTGTTGGAAAAAAAAAAAGAAATTTAGTGGGATTGAAATGTCATTTCAGTCCGGAGATGTTTTTGAATTTTCTGTAGCCATTGGTATAAAAACCTGTAAAACCAACACATTTCGAATTACTATTTCGGTCAGAAAAAAAAATTGTGGACTGAAATGACATTTCAGTTATTATGATTTTTATAAAAAAAAATAATCACGTTGGTTTCATGAAGTTTTTTTTAATTATGGTTTATAAAAAAAAATTCTCCACATGCAATGAACTTTTTTTTCTTTATATTTTCTTTTCAAATCGATACCCCAGGCCCCACCTGTTCCAGATATATGCTTTTTTACCTCAGAAAGAATGGCAATCAGGCCAGAAAAATTATGCCGGTCTATATGATTCTATGACAATATAATTATTTTGATAGTATTAAATTTAATTTAATTTAAGAGATTGAATAAATTTTTTAAATATATCATTGAACATAAAAATTACCTATCTTTTAAATCTCATATAATTCGAATGCCGTTTAAGTATTTATCAAGTGTAATAATATTAAAACTACATGACTCCGATAAATAGAAAAAAATACACAAAATTTTATCGTTTTATATAGATATGACATATGTGATGTAATTTAAAATTTATATTTGGGAATTATCAAAAATTAAATAATTAACAGTTATTCCTATTCTTTTTTGTCAGATATTCTAAAATATTTGCGGCGGTGCCTTATTAATATGTGTGTCTACCTACGTATAGTGCTATTGCGGCTAGCCAGTAGGGAATATAGTTTTTTTTTATTTTTTATTTTTATCTTCATTAAGTCTCATCGGTCCACAAGTGCTTGCTACAATTGTAGGTCCGATTTTTTTATTTGTAGCATTGAAAAATAATTTTTTTTTAAAATAGCACGGCTCAGATTAAATTTTGGAAATTTGCGAAAAACGTTGGCCGAGAACGCGTTTTTCAGGAAGCGTTTTTATCTCAGATTGAAATACTTTTTTCAGTCAACATTTCTGCTAGGCATGTCATCGGATATTATGGTGTATATTTCGAATTTTTTTTATATATCATAATTAAATTTTTTTTTTTTACGAAACCAACATGATTACTTTTTTTTTTTTTTTACAAAAATCATACGAACCGAAATGCCATTTCGGCCCGTTATTTTTTTTATTCCGGACAGAAATGCCTTTTAGATCCGGTCTCCTTTTTAGATTTTCTGTGGCGGCTCATATGAAACTTGTGAAACCAGTATCACAGAAAATTTAAAAAGGGACCGGACCGAAATGCCATTTCGGTCCGGAATAAAAAAAATAATGGACCAAAATGGCATTTTGGTTCTTATGATTTTTGTAAAAAAAAATCATCATTTTGGTTTCGTAAAAAAAAAAAAATATATTTATGGTTTATAAAAAAAATTCGTATATTTCATGGTAAATTAAGGTGACTTGAAATTTATAGTTCTTAGTGCATCACAAATAATACTCAAATTACATTAAATTTGATTGTTAGGCTAAAAATATATATATATACCTATAAATTACTTTCAATTTATCAATTTTATTTTATTTTTTAATATTTATCAACAAAATTGTTAAAATAATTATTGTCAAAAGATCCCTTCTCTTATTTAAAATGCCAAGCACATTTTTTTTATCAACTATATATTTTCTCTACATCTTTATAATTATTGAGGAATTTTATTTTCTGTGATCATAATTTACATTCACAAAAGAAAAGGGATCTGTAGAGCCTACGGGCTTCAATCCTAAAAAGGAAAGAAGGAAAAGATGTCACAATAAAAAGAAGGGGGGCATATCTATCGTTTACTTTAAAATATGAATGACATTTGATGAGATTTTCAATTATCCATCACTTATCATCTATTAGATATCCAAATGGACCAAAAGCATATAAACGCATATCTGTGTGCATAATTGATAGATATCCATTGACAATCATGTGAAGTGAAGATGACAATTTAAAATGATCAAATATAACTAAACTATAATTTGTTAGATATCAGATATGAGATATTATAATAATTATTAAGTAATTATATTGTTGGTACGTAGGCAAGGGTAATACATTGATTTGATTCATATGGAAGATTTACTATCTGACAAAAAATAATTACACCATGTACATTGCAGTTATAAACCAATCTGGTAAACATCAAATTAGTAGATGTCAGGCATATTGAATTAGCAAACAAATAAACATATTACTTTAAAAACACATTATTCAAACAGACATTATGCTACATTAATTGTAAACTATATAAAAAAAAATGTTACAAGTATAAGTCCCATTATTTAAAAAAAAGGATAAAATATACAAAATGCTAAATAAATCAATTTTGGCGTAATAGTAATAAATTGTTAGTGTTGTGATCTAGAAGCCAATTATAGATGTTGTCTCTAACAGCATGTAGAGAGGGTAAATATGAGATCTTTTAAAATTATAGGTGTTGTCTCTGACAATGACAGCTTTCAACAATGCATAATAAATGTATTTTGAATGTGGAAGGCGGCTACCTTAGTCAAAACTGAAGTGGGGTAACTCCTTTTATAGTGTGGGCTCCAGATTTGTTAGATCTGTTCTAACAAAAATGATCTGTTCAGAACGGATTGTACGAATATTGAATTTAGGGTTTTCACAATTTAATTAAATTGATATTAACTGTTTTGAACGCTTATGTCCGTTCAAGACGGTTAGTACAATTTATCCCACAAAACTTGATAAGCATTCCAACATATGACATTCGTCCTAGCCGGAACCAAACTGGTCCTCTCTCTATCTCTCGTCTCTGCTCTCCTCAGGAGAGAATAACAACAGATTCCAATTTCCATATTTATGATTTATCTTTCAAGCAGTAATAAATGTTAATTAGAGATTTTTTTTGGTAAAAACAAAGACATAACCTACAGAATCATTCAAGCATAGGAATTCAGATCAAAACTGGAAGATTTAAATTTGATTAAGAAAACCCAAACTGAGAAATCAAAGGGTAATTTGAAACATTTGATTTTCATCATGGTTTGTAAAAAATATACCTATTTAGTTATTTATGGCAGTGGCCAGTGGATGTAGGCTCTATCGGCTAGCTAGGATGCATTTTTTTTAGTGGCCAGAGCAAGCTTCCTTTTTAGAATTAGATGTTGAATAAAGCATTCAGAAAGGTGTCCAGAGAATTGAATTTTTTTTTTATTTAAAGCTTGATAGTGACTACAAAGATTGTCCAAAGAATTAATTTCACACGCATAAACAACGGCTGCAAAAACTACAATGATTATTAATGCCAACTTATATGTAGAACCAGTTGACTGGAAATTTTATGTAATGGTTATGATTTTAAGTTGTTTAGGGTTTAGGGTTTAAAAAGATTTGCATTAGTATCAAGTTATCACATTGTCACTGGATTCCAACATATTTGAGAACAGGTAATGTTAATTTACTTGAACTTGATATTAATAAAAAGACACCGAAACTTTTTTTAAAAGAGGTGATAGTGGTAAGTGTTAACAACAGTGTTATAAATAACGGTATGCGCTCGTTGGACGGACGAGGGTACCGTCAAGTGATTAATCAGTATGTGGTTGATTAATCAGAATTATGCGGCTGATTAATCTTTTTCATTAAAATTATGTGTATATATTTTTAATTTATTAAAAATAATTTATTTAACTCATTAATCTTATCAAATAAATTTAATTTAACTTAGTTTTATTATTATAACATGACACTACGCTTATTTCTTCTTAACAACACATACACATTTTATATTTGTTAGTAGCACATTTATTTATTGCAAAAATAAATTCGAAAATTAAGCATTTTCAAATAATAATAATATATTGTTTGAAAGAAATGAAACATTCCAACATAAAATCACTAAATTTAATTTATGATAACAACTTAATCTCATATATGAACATGTCGTACTAATTGAAAAAATTACATCAGTAAGTAAGAACAACATATGATATATAAATAATAGAAGCATTAATCAATTTCAAAATAAGCAAGAAAAAAAAAACATATTTAAAAAATATTGGATGTATATCTAAGTACAAATAAAACTACAATACAGTATCACATACAGTCACAGAAAAAAAAACAATGTGAAAATAAATATTTACTGGAATAAACGGGAATAAATGGGAATAAATGGACAATTAAACTGGAATAAACGAAATAATCGGCCGATTAATCGGAAAAATCCGTTAATAGACCTCCGATTAGTATATTCGTAACAGTTTGACCGCCATTAACGATTAAACGGATGTTTAATCAGCCGTTAAGATCATTTTTTACAACACTGGTTAACATATCTACTAAAATTAAATGGCAGTCGCTTGTTTTTAGATTGAAATGGGAGTCAATGTCTCGCTGTTTTTCAATATTTTTTTATTATACTTATTTTTCTTAAGAAATTCATATTTGACCCTCATAAAATATAAGAATTATTATATCATTGATCCTTATAGTAAAAATCCATGATTTTGACGTGATAATTATATATACTTTACATTTATACTAACATTTGATATGGTACTTGTCCTCCAATAAAAAAAATAATGTTTTGTTCATAATATATGGCATTTGGACAGGGGCGGACCCACCTTGAGCCGGTGGCAACTGTTCCTTCTAATTTTGAAATTTAGTGGAAAAAATACGAATCTGATACTACTTTGTTTTTTTCTGGAAATTATTTTGTCTCTCTCTGAAACTAAAAAGCCCGTCAGATTAGTTCAAAAGCACTGTCAATAATAAACTTTATTGTTTTTATAAAAAAATTATAAAAATTTATAGGACCGAACCAACTTTGTTGTTTTTTAATATGTTAAATAATATAATTTTGTTGTTTTTATTGTGTAAGAGTATACTATTTTTATTATTTTTATTATATTGATTGTTTTTTTATCTAGTTAGTTAATGAGTTTGAATCCGATTCATGCTTTTCTCTCTCTGACAAAAATCTTGTGTCCGCCTCTTCATTTGAAACAATTAAAGTAAAATTTTCTGAAAATGACATCACAAATAATAGGAGCAGGAATTTGAAAATACGACAGACATTCGAGGGTAGTTAATTATTGCTTAAGACTAATTTACTTTGACTAGTCAATTAATGCCACAATTATTAAGTGATCTGCCACGTTACTGTTAGTCTGTTACCACAATTAATTTTTTTTGTCAGAAGACTCGATCGGAGCGAGTCAACAATTGTATTCTATACATATTCGATTGTCATTATTAGTATATATTATATAACAATGTTTTTAAATACAGATTTCAAGGCCACTGCAGCATATGCGGACTTTAATGTAAGTTTACATATGCATATTTTAAGCATATTTTAAATGAAAATTCATATATATACAGAGAGTGTGTGGCTAATATCAAAATGTTTGTTCCTAAGTTCTCGTGCAACCGAATTGTATTCGAATTTTTAAAGTCTAAACAGTCGATCTAAACCGTTAGATGTGATATCTATATTAAGATGTGCTTGGAGAACAAATTTTACATTTTTTTGAATTTTTTTACTATTTATTAAGCCACTTTGAAAATTGCTGATCCGGATGAACAGTAAAAACAGTGCAACCGAATTCTGGATCATGTGATCAGCTATTTTGAAAGTGCCTTAATAAATAGTAAAAAAATTTCAAAAAATGTAAAATTTGGTCTCCAAGCAGATTTTAATATATAAATCACATCTAACGGTTTAGATCGACCGTTTAGACTTTGAAAATCTGAAAACCATTCGGTTGCACGAGGACTTAGGAACAAACGTTTTGATATTAGCCCCTCTCTCTCTCTCTCTCTATATATATATATATATTCATATGTGTGCATTTGAATTTATTTCCACATAAATTAATACAAAATTAATTTAATAAATTTTATATGTAACAGTTATATTTGTAGATATATTCTAAATAACAAAACAAATTATACAAGAAACAATTATAATTTTGGGTTGTATTTCGCATAACACATATTAAATTTTGATTCCATGCGTCGTATACTAAATTTTGCACCCGCATGTCTGTATATGCGGACCGTATATGTGGTCACATATTCAAAACCTTATAAAAAATTGTATGACGATATGAGCGCGGCTACCGACTACATAAGCATATGCGGCAGCATATGTGGTCCATACAGTCTCATTTTAAAACACCGGTATATATTCAACATTTTACAAGCAGGAATTAACGTTTATTTCCTAAAATAATTATTATTTAAACAAGGACCAATTACATTTGTTAACTGTAGCCGGTACAAGATTACGTCTCTTTTTTGCTGCAATGGCAGGAACTTTTATAGATAGAAATTATATAAAAATAATGGGTCCGACTAATTGTACCCAAAGAGTTGTACCCAGATTTTACCCAAAAAAACTGTCATTTGACTTGCGCGAATACTGTAAAATATTATAATCAATACTGTAACTTCAACAACAAATCATGCATAATACCTAGTTCAAAATTCTAACAACCCAGTTTTTACCCAAGTTAGTTAAAAACTGTTAGTAACTAGAAAAGTAACTGTATTTCCAACTGTACTTTCAGCTTCTAGAAGATTTAACACAAACCATTTCCAAAACTTGTACAGCTGTACTTCAAGTTTATAGAAGATTTGAAAAACACACTTCTAAAACTTGTTGTTATTTACAAATTACACTTAAAATTTTGCAAAATTAATTTTTTTGCATCAAAATTAAAAAAAAAAATTCGAAATTAAAATTTTTAATTTTTTTTTAATTCATCATTTTTTCTTCAATTATTAATATTTATACATGGATATATATCATGTAAAATAAGATTTCAATACTGTAAAATTAGTAGATGCAAACTATAAATCTAACAGATGTTAACTACAAGATTTCAATATTGTAAATTTGACACATGAAACTATAAAAACATCATATACAAACTATAAAATGTCACCAGTCACAAAAAAAGTCATATACTGTACCATTTCACCACAACTAAACTGTATCATTTCACCACAAAAAGTTCATTAAAATCAACTGTATCATTTAACCATTTCATTTAACCATTTCACCACCAACTGTACCATTTACCATTTCACTATTCACAAATATTTTCAACTGTATCTAACATCAATATAAAACAAACACAAACAAAAAGCTGTTCAATCATTGCAATATTTGGATGGTTACTTCATACACCGCTAATGCAAATTATTTGGATGCGTGAGGAGCTTCATTGCTAGAACGACACGTTCTTTAAAAATGTCATCCTACAAAAAAAAAGAATTGTAAGGGATTTAGATTTATGCACATCAGTAGAGAGGAAAATGATAGGGCACATATGTTACTCACAAGTCCTAATTCTGTAAAATAACTCATACATCTTATAAAACTTAGGGATGAATCCTGTAAAATAACTCGTACATCTTATAAAACTATTGTATGAATCCTGTAAAATACCTCATATATCATACAAAACTGTAAAATGTTGCATAGATAATTTTTAAAGAAAACACTCACAAGTCCTAATCCTGTAAAATAACTCATACATCTTATAAAACTATGGCATTAATCTTGTAAAATAACTCATATATCCTACAAAACTGGTAAGTATAATGTATGAGTTAATGCATTTCAACACCTAATTGGCAGAATCATGAAACACTAGTTGAAGAATACTGTAGGTTTCATGAAATGGAAGCCTACGGGTATTTGAAAGTAAAATATATACATCATAAAATTACCTGTGTAAAGTTCATAGGTATCTCAGTAATCAGATTGTACACAAAGCGCACCACAAACATAGCACAGTTCATTGATTTGGGTGCCTGCTTTGGGCAGTCCTCATAAATAATGCCAACATCTTTCCATGATGCTTTAGCTGAAAGAAAAAAAAAATATCAACATCTTTACTGTATAAAACTTCAAGTATGACATGAATCCTGTAAAATAACTCATATATCTTATAAAACTATTATATGAATCCTGTAAAATACCTCATATATCCTACAAAGCTGTTAAGTATATTATGTAATAGTTTAATACATTTCAACACCTAATCCTTTAAACCATTGGCATAATCATGAAAAACTACTTGAAGAATACTATAAAAAGGTTGCATATATAATTTTTAAAGAAAACACTCACAAGTCCTAATCCTGTAAAATAACTCATACATCTTATAAACCTAAGGCATGAATCCTATAAAATAACTCATACATCTTATAAACCTAAGGCATGAATCCTATGAAATAACTCATACATCTTATAAAACTTATGATTTTTAAAGAAAACACTTGCAAGTCCTAAATCCTGTAAAATAACACATACATCTTATAAAACTAAGGCATGAATCATGTAAAATAACTTATATATCTTATAAAACTATAGCATGAATCATGTAAAACTAGTTCAAGAATCCTGTAAAATAATTACAAGAATCATGTAAAATAATTACAAAAATCTTGTAAAACTAGTTCAAGAATTATGTAAAACAATTGCAAGAATCATATAAAACTAGTTTAAGAATATTGTAAAACAATTGCAAAATTCTTATAAAACTAGTTCAAAAATTATGTAAAATAATTACAAGAATCCTGTAAAACTAGTTCAAGAATTCTGTAAAACAATTGCAAACATCATGTAAAAATTATTTATAATCACAGATCAAATATGTCTATCCAGATTCAGATCTAAATGTGTTAATATTCAAATTATGTAGTCAATTGTCTATAATAATTCCTCAAAGTCTGATTATTCAATAGGGCAAAACAATCAATCCATGTATCAACACTAAACCGATCTTTGAGTATATATAATACATCCACCTCAATTTCTAATTCTAAAACCGCAACAATCTCGTGCCTCATCCTTGAGAGCTTGTATTTCTATCTCGTGCCACATCTCACTAAAAATCAGATGTAATTAATAAAGAGTGAAGGGATCAAAATGAAAAATGACACAATAGAGATTCTAGAATACTAGTGAAGAAGCCACGGATGCTGAGATGAGATGAGATGCTCTTAGGCTTTCAAACACTCTCATCACCAGAGTCGTCTTTAATTGACTTACAGGTGGGCCAGTGATAATGATGCATTTGGCCAGAGCTATAGCTGTTGCCATCGCCGCCTATTAAGAAGTTAATTGTTTCCTTCCAAAACGAATTCAACGAAGGAGACGAAGGTTACGATAATATCAAGCAAAAACTAGAGACTACTTGATTGATCGGAGAGAGCGCGACGGAGAGAGATTGCCAGATCTGAGAACGGATGAGAGAAGAGAGAGATTGGAAATTAGCAGTTTACCAATTGCTAAATCTGAGAACAGAGGAAATAGAGATGAGAAATCAAATCGTAAATGAAGAAGGTTTTAAATAAGTAAAGTTTGAGTGGGGACCGCGCGGACAGTTAAAACCCGTTTGAAAGCGCGTCGGGGATTTTCCGTGGATCAAAGGTCGGATAACAGTACCTTTTGTCAAATAAGGAAGGTTGATAGTTGGAAGTTTGACCGTTTGACCATTTGGAAGCTGATCGGATTAGCTTGGGTAAAAAGTGGGTACAATGTGATGGGTACCAAAACCTTTTCTCAAAAATAATAGAGAATATGAGATACATTGTATTCATATTTTGATTTCACATAAGAAATTGAATTTTTTCGGTTCTTTACAAATTTCTAAAGGACCCGAAAAAAATATTCGGTTCTTTTAAGGACCATACCGTTTACTGTGCAGATGGCCTTAAAAAAATTATTTTTTTAATTCCGATTCTTTTAGAAAATAAAAAATAAATAAAATGCAATCTGTCTATTCTATATTATTTATATAACACGACAGGCTCATGTTAATCGATAGACTTGTACAATAATCACCATAATTACCTTAATTCTTGAATAATTCGTGTCGTATAATTCGTTTTTTTGATTCGTTTTTTTTTAATGTTTTTGAACCGAATACCGAATAAAATACAAAAAAAGTATCATACATTTTATTCGGGAATAAAATGTGAATTTTTTTTCTTCCTTGTAGTACGAAATTATTTCCGAATTATAACCGAATTAGCCTCGAATCACGAATTTTTAACCTCGCCAAATCGAAACCGAACTATTCATTTGTCACTATAACAATCACCATCATAATAAAGAATGTTCGTACTCGCTCATGGGAGTATATAAAATATGTGCCACAATAAATCTCACCTTGTAATTGGAATCCATGCCCAGAGAAATTTCCAAAAGATAAATTAATATGCGACTCCGGCCGAAAACTTGGAAACGTCGAAAGTCAATTCCCTCCCTTCCTAAATAAATCCCTCTTTTGTGTTTATCAATTCTCAAATTTATCGCGTTGCTTCTCGGTTAAAAACAGACTCCATATTTAACACTTGAGCAACAACAAATTTACGCACCTTTTTCTCGGATATTCCTTCTATTCTCTCCATGTATTTATAAACCCAGCCCGATCCAGTCAAACCCAAGCTGCATTGAGAGAGAGAGAGAGAGAGAGAGAAAGCGAAAGAGCGATGAAGCAGAGCGGGTATTCTCGCACCTTGAAATTTGTTATTTTGATGGTGGTTTTTGTCGCGGTTGCATCGAGATGCGAAGGAGTTACAAGTAAGTTTCGAAGAAAGCTTGAGGCCACCGAGGATATGCCCTTCGACAGCGATGTTTTCAGCGTACCGGGCGGGTACAATGCTCCGCAACAGGTACTGTTCATATTAAATACCTGTACCAGAATTGCCCGGTATTATTGAGCTAGAGTTGGTATTTCGTTTGGTGTTGCTATAAATCTTTTCTTTTCTATTTTACCTTCTTTAATCGCAATTCACACTTTATTCTTTGGGTTTGGGTGACAAACATAGTGACAACTTAATTGATCGGGAAAGATTCGGCGAGGTCAAAAATTCGTGATTCGGGAATAATTCGGGTATAATTCGGAAATGACTCGGAATAATACGGATTAGAAATCTGTCTTACAAGGAAGCAAAAAAAAAAAAATTGGGAAAAATTCGCGAAAAATTCAGAAAATTCAGAAAAAATTCATAAAATTCGCGAATTATTCGGGTATAATTTGGGTATTATACGCCAACCTTGTCACTATGGTGACAAATGGGTAGTAGACTAGTAGGGCACGCTGACTGTTCAAGGGACTTCATGACCGTTCAAGTTCTTTGATAATAAATTAGCACAGTAATTTTGGGCTTCTAAAGAACAAAAAGAGAAAATAAATTTGACAATTTTTTAAGGTTTGGGAACGAAAATCTGTTGACTTAATTTTTCAAATTAACAAAAATATTTTTTGTAAAATAAAAAAAATTAGGCATACTATTCGACTTAGGGGTGAAAACGGTATGGATTTTGGAAAAATTAGATGTGGATATCTGATATCCGAATATCTGTGTTGATATGGATACTAATATGGTTTTACATTTCAATTATCCGTATCCGAATAATAGATATATATCATATATTTTAATATATATTATGAAAAAATATTGTTATTCACCATTAAAATTAGATAAATATTATAAATTTTGATATTTTTTAATATTATTTTAATAAATATCCGATCTAATTTGTATCTGTATTTGTATCCAACTGATATCCGATCCGTATCCATATCCGGAAAATTAAAAAGGAATATGGATATGGTTTTACCACTATCCCCTCCGTATTCGCTCCGTTTTCACCCCTAATTCGACTCATAGAAATAGGTAACATTAATTAATGTTATTTTTATTAATATGTTTAATATGTTAAGTTGGATAAGTAATTTTATTTTAAAATGCTTAATATGTTTTGAGAATTTTCAAAGCTATATATGACATAAATTTTAAGTAAAATAAATTAAAATTAGTCATATAAGTTAATTTAGGAAAGTAATTATTTTTAATTTATACTGTCTTAATATAAAGTAGTTACATTGCCCTTTAAACATATGATGTATAATTTGTATATTGTTATTATATAGTCCCGTATTTAGAATCTCAAATTTTTATCATATATAGATCCAAATACAAATTTAATAAAATCTTAATAAGTTTGTATTCAAATTATTTTATCTGAATCTAATCACTATTTCTTTTTTTATGAAAAGATAGAAGTCTTGCCTTCAAATTTCAAGTTAACAAAGTTTTTAAAGAAATGTAAAAAAAGAAAAGAAAGGAAAATAGAAGAAAGAAAACGAAAAAAAAAATTATTACATTGCTACATGAAAGTTCTCTCAGAAAAACATTGCTTCATGAAAGATCGAATGCTCAAGTCTTTCTCCGAATCCACCGAATCCAATCACTTGGTTGCAACTAGACACGGATGTCGCGCAATTGGGACCCCTCTTAGGCAATTTCCCTCGAGACCGAATCTGCTGCGCACATGAGAGCAGGAATTTCCTGCCCCCATGTGTCACTGACACGTGGGTCTGGAACAAAACTATATCCCAATATTTAAATGCCTAAACCCTTCGGGTCCCACCTGTCAGCTATCTGGGGCAGGAAATTCCTACCCCCACGTGGGCAGGAGATCCGATTTCATTTCGCTTAAGCATAGCCCCAAGTCTGTTTGAATTTGCCTTTTGGTTTGACCGTTTGTGGTGGGCCAAGCGCTTGATTCGCTGGAAGAAAAATTAAACGGTCGTCAAGGAAGTGAACTCGATCCGACGGTCAGTAAGGCCTTTAAAGTTTAAACGGTGATATGGTCGAAGGGCTTCTTCTCAACTGTTGACGGAACCAATTTCTTTACGTGCCTATCTAACGTAAAAAAAGTCAGTTGATATTTGGCAATAGATTATTTAGATAATTTGGATAATTATTTTTAAATCTAAGTTTAAAATAAACAAAAAAATATTGATATGTTTAGACACAGCCTATCGACAAGATTAAATATAATTAGAGTATGTTTGATGATAGCAATGAATTGTTAATTGCAAAACATTGAAAATTTAAACCATTTGATGAACAGAAAAAACATAAGTATTATCATTTTTACAGACATAATAAGTGTATCATATTGATCATGTTTGTAATGTTAAGTTTCAAATTTATAATTATTTTTAATGATTGCAAAAATTGTTAAAATAATAATTATGAAGTGATTTTCCAAAAGTAATCCCTTAAAAGTAACGGCCTTAATATCTTGTACACTAAGTAAGAAAGAATCTAAATTTTTTTCTGTAAGAAATTGAAACCTAGAGGTTAAAATATTGGAATACAACAAAATGAAACGTAACCTATATGCTTCCAAATAATAGGTTATGTATTTTTCAGAGAGGAGGGTTCAAATATCTTTTTTTTTTTGTATCTCCATCGTACTTCTATTTTCAAAAACTTTAATAATTTTAAATTTAAAACTTAAAAGTTAAAATAAAACCGTTGTAAAAAATTATGACATTTCAACTTTGTTTTGGTTGTCATTAAGAGCTTATAAAAACGTACTAATGTGGATAATTTTTAGATGTTGATTTTTCAACTTATTGATTTACATAAAAACAAAATCAAAATGTGATAATTTTTTGTGAGTACATAAAGAAAATAACATAGATTAGATCTAACGGTTTTATTTTGACGTTTATGATTTAAATTTTGAGTTATTAACGTTTTAAAAATAGAGGCATGGTGGGGACACAAAAAATAAAGACATTTGAACCCTCCCCTTTGCCAAATTGGTACTATTAAGTTAATTAAGGAACCCATCCTAGATAGAGTGGGAAAAATAGCATGGCGGAGCCGGCTCCGTCACGGAATGGTACAGCACGCGTGTCAGTTACGTGCCGTGACCATCTTTTGAAACTTTGGCACGACACGACAGGGCACGTGGTCACGTTAGTCACGTGTAATTAGGACCATTAGATATTAATTAAATGGTGAATTTTGAATAAACTAACCTAAATTATGATCAAATGGTCACGTGAGTCACATTTGGTCACGGCACATTTGGACACGGCGTGACCATTCGCGTATCGTGACCACCCCTTAATATTTTGGTCACAGCACGGCACAACACGAGACCAAAGTCACAACATGTTAGTCACGGCACGGCACATTTTTTTTCTACTCTAATCCTAGGCAACAACTGCCAGGGTTTCTTTCAGAAAAAAAAATGTTAATTAAGGAACCACCGATCTTGGTAGCTCTGGTAAAAATAAATGATTTATAATATATAACTTGTTACCTTATTGCTTAGTGCTATTTTATCTTCTGGAATCTGGATAAACAGATATGGGTCTATTGTGCTGTCCGCAGTTGGTGCTGGGTGATGAGGTTTTATTATTTCTTTATATTTTCTCATGTTCAAATTGCATATCTTATTTCATCTTCACTTTAAAAGGTGCATATTACACAAGGTGACCTCAATGGTAATGCTGTGATTGTGTCATGGGTAACGCCGAATGAGCCCGGTTCAAATACGGTTCTCTATGGAACTTCCGAATTCAAGCCCGAGAAGTCAGCCCAGGGAAAGCATGGACAGTACAAGTACTACAATTACACGTCAGGTTTCATCCACCATGCCACACTTAAACATTTGAAGGTGTGAGATCTCTTAATTTTTATATGTAGTACAAAGGAAAATTTTCTTGCACCACCCAAAAAAGTTTCAATATACTCATGCAGTTATACTGTACAAACCTAAGGGCTAAGGCTCAATGCTCTTTAAATTTTGTAAAAACAAAATGATTTTAGAGTGAATGTTGTATGAGATTTTAAGTGGCAAAATGAATATTTTCTTCTTTTGAAACTTGAAATGATCGACAAGTTCAGTAATTATTTTTTTTTCAATTTGTTTCAGTATGACACAAAGTACTATTATGTCGTTGGTCTTGGGGGGCAAACAATGCGGAAATTTTGGTTTAAGACACCTCCTCAAGTAGGTCCGGATGTACCTTACACTTTCGGACTCATTGGTATTCTCCTTGTTTCTCTATTTCGCCTGTCCAAAAAAAAAATGATAAACTAAAAAATCACAAAATCTGAAAAATTCTATATTTAGCATGTCCGCAAATGTAAAATTGCAGACATAAACTGAGTATCCGCAACTTCACGTTGCGGACAAATCCTTTTTCTTTTTTCAGCCTTTTTGATCAAATCTGGTTTTTCAACGATTTCTGATTGGGCCAAAAAATTTTGCGGCCCACACTTAGCACATCCCTAATGGGCAACTAATTTGTTTGAATTTTTTTTTGTAAAAGTTGTGTTCACAATTTCTGTTCGCTATTTCATGTTGCGGACGTGCTAAATATTAAAATTTTCAGATTTGTGGTTTTTTTATTAATCATTTTTTGAGCTGAGCAGTCATATCCTGAGTTAATTTAATCATTTGCACAATTTCCTTTTATGTTTTTTTTTTTCTTTCAAAATGAAAAGGCGATCTTGGCCAGACCTATGATTCAAACAGGACGCTATCGCATTACGAGTCAAACATGGATGCTGAGGCCGTGCTCTTTGTGGGGGACCTATCATATGCCGACCACTACTCAGATCATGACAACCGGAGGTGGGACTCATGGGGTCGCTTCGTTGAGAGGAGCACTGCTTACCAACCCTGGATCTGGACAGCGGGCAATCATGAGCTTGATTTCGCACCTGAACTTGTCAGTATATATATATATATTTTTTTGTGGACAATTTACTTGCATCACCTATCATACACCAAATTCACCATTTTTCTTAAGAGTGTCTTCTTGAGTTGCATAGAGGAGGTGAATGGAGAGGAGCAAAAGAGAGAGGGATAAAGAGGAATATTTACCTTATGAGTTAAAATTGTAGGAGATGATGAAAGAAGAGAATAATTCAATAAAAATCTTCATAATGTATTGCCTCTTAATTTGAAGGATAAAAAATTTGACCTGTTTGCTGGGCATTTACCAGGCTGAAACAACCAAATGGACCTCTTTATTTCCTTCCCTTCGGAACTACTGTCCTGGATAATCATCTCACCATTTACAGAGCAGTCAGTGATTGGTGTTTTGGGTATTCTGAATAATTTAGGTGGCATGGTGTGGGTGATATTCCCATATTTTATCTGGAATCTAATAATTTATGATCTTATACACAGGGTGAAACGGTTCCATTTAAACCATTCACGAACCGGTATCATACACCATACAAAGCTTCTAACAGCACTGCCCCCTTTTGGTACTCAATAAAACGCGGTCCAGCTTACATCATCGTCCTGGCATCCTACTCTGCATATGGTATTAGACCTTGCTTCCATCTTATTTGTTTTTTCATTTTATTTCAACATGTGTGAGTTACGAGTTGTAAAGTCTACATTTTTACATAAATACCCTAGCAAACAATCATAATTTTATGTTATTATATTAATCGTGCTATCTTGTTGGGCATTGGGAAATGTTATAGTCAGTACTTGACAGTTTGTTACCGAGTTCTTCTACTGTTTGTGTTCTGTATTTGATTAAAATCACATAAATTGGGGCAATGTTGTTAACAAAACTCAAATCCAAAGCATTATTGACCAGTACTGGGCACAGTCTTTACAGTACTGATCACTAAGATCAACTATGTTTTTTCTTTCATTAAATTCATCAATATCTTGTTGTTTATATTTTAAAGTTTTAGATTCTTGTGTCTTGTCTATTATTTTTTATGCATTAATTGTTCTTTTCCTTTTATTTTTTTCTCAGGGAAGTACACACCGCAATACCAGTGGCTAAATGAGGAGTTGCCAAAAGTGAACAGAAGTGAAACACCATGGCTCATTGTTCTGATGCACTCACCATGGTACAACAGCTACAACTATCACTACATGGAAGGAGAGACCATGCGTGTTATGTTCGAAAGTTGGTTTGTGCAATACAAAGTTGACGTGGTTTTTGCTGGTCATGTCCATGCCTACGAACGAAGTGTAAATGTTTATTTCAAGGATATATTCTAGTTGCATCTACTCAAACTGTACAAAAAAAAAAATTATATTCTTATACTAGGATCTCTTATACAGTATCGATTTTGATCACCCAAATTAGACACTAATTTAAATATATACCTCCTTTTTTTTGAAGAAAATAAGCTGTAGCAGCGAAATATGTCACTTTTGGTTTGTCTGTTATCACTATATCACTAGCCCTCTTTTCACTCAGTACACATTTGTAGTTCACTGCATAATAGAACATTTTCCTTGACCTATTTGCTTTTTGCTGCCCATTGCCAATCTACTAACTTTTCATTTGTTTAAATTTCAGCATAGGATATCAAACACAGCATATAATATTGTAAATGAGAAATGCACTCCGGTGCCAAACCAGGATGCTCCTGTTTATATCACAATTGGAGACGGTGGAAATATAGAAGGACTTGCAAACAAGTATGCACTTCAATTTCCCTTTTTTTATGTGATTCCCTTTTGTAAAATTAAAAAATTGATTCATTTCTTTGGTTAATTTAAATGTAGCATGACAGAACCACAGCCAAGCTACTCAGCTTTTAGAGAGGCAAGCTTTGGTCATGCAATATTTGATATAAAGAATAGAACACATGCTTACTACACATGGCACCGCAATCAAGACGGAGAGAAGGTCGTGGCTGACTCGATGTGGTTTACAAACCGATTTTGGCTTCGGACTGATGATTCCTCAAATGTAGTATGAGCAAGAATTGTTGTTTGAGTTCTGCCTTTTTCCAAAATAATAGCAGGATAGTTTGATTTAGTGAAGAACAGTGAATAAAAGTAAATTTACCATGCCTTTCGTAAGTACAAGAATTTCATTCATTTATTTGCTTTTCTGTTTTCTTTATCTTATTTATTCAAGATAGAGGGAACAGCAACAACATAGAGCAATTTGTTCTCCTCTTAACATCACAACTATAAAACTTCATCACTTTGTGACAATTACCAGTTGAGCTACAAACAAAACAAAACTTCTTTATTTTTTATTTAAGTACATAACAAAACCGAAATTCAGTCAAGGTTTATATCAAGGTTTCAAATATAGACACCATAGAAAATCTCTTAAAAGGTACCATTGCTGCAATTTTTCAGAAGTCGATGATAAAGTTAGAATTTCGATTTATTAATATGGTAACTAAAAAAAATTCCGGCACATTTAGTTGATAACCAATGTTAAGTTGAGTTAGTTGATTTTTCTTTTGTAATGTAGTATTTTTAATTTTTTTATTATAGAAATGAATATTTTTAAAACTGCGTATGTATCTTTTGATAAATAAGAATAACAAAGAGTGTAAATATTTTGTATAACATATATAATGAATACATCATTATACAAGGAAAGCACATCATCTCAGACATAATTAAAAAAAAGGAACTTTGCAAAAACTTGAACTAAAGTTTACTCTAAATAAACCTATAAAGATACTTATTTTTAGAGAGAGATTTATTTCAGTAATATAAAATCATACTTAAAGACAAACAACAAAAATGATGAAAAGCCAGCATGAATAAAAATTAAAAAGCAATGCAAAAATTCTTAATATGAAAATTTCCAGCAATAATACAACGAAGCGCAAAAAGTGAAACGATTAGAAAATATGATTAACAAGGTAGAGTAAGGGGGATTTACAATTACAAGTCACAACTGCATCAAATTTTAGCAATCTACACATGCCTATACCTTTCCTTTTTATTTTTATTTTAGAAGTTTTTAACGCGATTTAAAATTGTCGATTCCAACTCTTAATTATTATTAATAATTCAGCATATTTCTATTTTTTTTTATTATATATTCATTTGTTATAGAGGAGAGATCCACTTACAACATTTGTAACTTACAACATTTTACAACAATTCAGTTTTGTGATTTTAAAAGTCTAAACAGTCGATCTAAACCGTTCAACATGATATCTATATTAAAATGCGCTTGGAGATAAAATTTTACATTTTTTTTATTTTTTTTTACTATTTATTAAGTATTTTACAAAATTGTTGTTTTTAGACAATTCTGGACCACTGAAAAACAACAGTTTTGTAAAATACTCAATAAATAGTAAAGAAATTCAAAAAAATGTAAAATTTTATCTCCAAGCACATCTTAATATAGATATCATGTTGAACGGTTTGGATCAACTGTTTGGACTTTTAAAATTGCAAAACTGAATTATTGTAAGATGTTGTAACTTACAAATGTTGTAAGTGGAAATTATTTAGTGAAAATTTACATAGTTTTTATTTTACTAGTATCGTGCCCGTGCGTTGCAACAGAATATATGATAAGATAACAAAAATAAGTTCTCATACAAAATGACAAATTTTCATAAAAAAACAAAATTAGAAATATATTCTAGATTTATCACAGTAATATGTATATAAATAAGGAAGTAGATAAATAGGAAAGTGAACAAAAAATTGATTTGCATTGTGATCCGCCGTATAGAAAATTTCAATTGGAGAGGGAGAAATAAGGAAACAAATAAATAAGAAAACGGAGAATTATATCGCTAAATTTTAGAGTCTGTTTAATTTTAATTGTAACGTATCGTGTGGCGGTATGTGTGGCGAGTATGTTTGTAGCTAAATTTAAACTTCTACACATAAAACAGATACATTTAATCAAAAGAAGATAGATTATGTGATTGGTGAGCTGAGATTAAATCCAAAAATTAATCTTTCAATCGTAGCCGTTGGCGGATCGGACACCCAACGTGCTTAATAATGGAACGGAGATATTCATTTGTTATAGACATCCCTAATAATCAGATATGGTATCAAAATTAGCATATTATCAACAAATTATTTTTCTCATTAGAAATAAGAGTAACATAAAATACATATATTCGAATCATTATGGTGAATAAATTGTTTTTTATCATGTTAATTTGTTATGTCATTACAAAATATATTTGGTTAACAAAAATTAGTTACAAACATAACCATATCTTTAATCAAAATACACCGACAAAAAATACTATTCCCTTTAAACATACATGTTTTTAAAACAAAAAGAGATATGGATAATTATATGTATTATATCCATATACCCAAAATTATATACAGGTACAAATAATTATATGTATTTGTATTCATATATGTTTTCGAAACTAAAATTGTATTTGTATCTGTATCTGCATAAATTATATTTGTACATATTATTTTGTTTTTTGAAAAATAAGGCTACGAAGTACATTTCATCATATTTGTACTCATTTGTATCTGCATATTCGAATTCGCAAAAAAATCAAATACAAATTCGATTAAGAATGGATAATATTCGATCCATTTGCACCCTAGAATACCCTCAAATGATACCCTCGAACAAATTACATTATTTGCCGTCATGATCTCAGCAAAATAATGTAAACTCAGAGGGGCTATGAGTAAATTC
This sequence comes from Carex kokanica, assembly GCA_025461125.1. Taxonomy (NCBI): domain Eukaryota; kingdom Viridiplantae; phylum Streptophyta; class Magnoliopsida; order Poales; family Cyperaceae; genus Carex; species Carex kokanica. Next base: position 173,679 of record JAJGRX010000709.1, read on the forward strand.
GTAAAAATTCCACGCTGCTCAGCTCCTCGGACTTGGTTTCCGATGAGAATCACGAGATCCAAGGAAACCTCTAACGAACGATGGAAGTGAAGGTTGACGAACCGAACTCAGACACTCAGCTATCGCATACAGCTGCGACCGCATCACCTGAGAACGGAGCCGGGACTGAAACGCACACTGACAATTCACGGCCTTCGCAACAGGACGCGGTCGCTGGATCAGCTACTGATGCGATGGACCTGGAGTTCGTTTGCTGCTTGCTTCAGCCTCCGATCTCTCACCAGGATTCCGATTATGTTGTCATGAGGCGTGTTTTGCTACTCCGCAAGGGGCAATCCAATCCCTCCGCCATTTCCCATAGAAAAGTATTACTGCTTCTCTCATTCTATCCTTTTCTTATTTATTAATGTAGCATGGTAAAATAGAAAATATTACGAACCCTGATGGAATATTTGAGACCGAGGCCATATTGTATGCATCCAAATTTTGATTACTTGAAGTTTGTTAAGCCTCACTCGACGCCTCATTATGCTGGTTCGAATATGTTAGTTTTTCCATTTTTGGGTGAAGCTTCTTATTTGTAATTACGGCTATAGACGAGGTGTTTGGGAAATTAAGTCCGAATCTTTTATGGGTGAAGGATTGGAGGTGCAATGGTAGAGGATATGTGGCATACCGGAACTTCATCAGACGACCTAGAGATACCAGCCAGCCAAGCACTCCTGGTCACAGGTGGTTAATAAAATTTTATTGGTCTTATATTTACCTTATAATTTTTCCACATATTTCTTTTTTCTCGAAGGTCGGCAATGTTAAATTTCTTGTGTTTTTGCAGTAGTGGTCGAAATTTGTTTGAGACAGACAGCTTCAATTCTAGCAGGGTTGGTAATTCCTAACTTTATACATTATATAATCTTATTTTGTAATTCCTACGGTACCCTCTATTGGTATCTATTTTTTAATAATCACCGAAAGAAAAATCAAATGTTATATAAAATGATTAAACTGAGTGCTAAGGTGCTACAACAAACAAGTGTGGTAATGGTATAGTATCACTAGTAATAGGATAGCAATATTGATGTGCCTTGTGGGAATCAATTCTGACTTCAGTGAAATATTGTAGGATTTAAGGACTAATAGTTTAGGTGTGAGCCATCGGGTCAGCTTCAGCTCAACAGCGAGCGATTCTGAACGTCAGTTTCGATTAGGGGAGCCTGCTTATTCATTCATTGGAATGCATTGCATTTTTGACAACTGTAAATTCTCAGGTATTCTTCTGTACTGAACTTGTTAATGCTGGTTTTAACATTCTCTCATCTTATTCAAAATGGTACAATGAATAGCATATAAAGATTGCCAAATGGTAATGCTTGTCATATTTCAGATGCTTTCCAGGATTGCATATTCTGTTACCATTGCTCCAGATTTTTTTAAATAGGATATATAATCTGGATTGTGCTGATGAATATTTACAGTGACAATATTGAAATTTGGTTATATGAGCTCGGATCTGCTTGCCTATGGTGCATCTGATGGCAGTCTGACAATTTGTCAAGTTTCAGAACCAGCATCAGTTCTTCATCAGCTAAAGGGCCATACCAAGGATATCACAGGTAGACTTTGATCATTGATAAATTAAATTTTCAAAAAGTAAGGTCAGAAAAGCACCTCTGTGATTATAAGCATAAGAGTAGAACTAGGGTGTTCTTAAGCTCACCAAGCCTCTTTGTGAGCTTAACTCAAAATCTATCGGATTGGCTTCAAACAACACATCCAAACCGTTGAAACCGATCTACTTCATGAGTGATGCATTTACATGTCAAATTTATAAATTTTCGAACTAATTTAGTATAAAGTCAAGCGGTCAAAAAATGATGAAAAATGAACTCATTAAAATTTAACTTATAAATCATCTTTTTTTTACCGCTTGACTTCATACTAAATTAGTTCAAAAATTTAAACATTTGACATGTAAACGCATCACTCATGAAGTAGATCGGTTTCAACGGTTTGGATACGTCGTTTGAAGTCAATCCGATAGGTTTTTGAGTTAAGCTCACAAAGGGGCTTTGTGAGCTTAAGAACACCTTAGTTCTACTCTAAGCATAAAGTTAGAGTGACAGAAAATGGTCTAATTATATATTAGAAAGATTAGGTATAGTATATTAAAGATGTACATAATAAAAGAGGAGCCCAGCCATGTTTTGGTCATTTTAATTTTCATGTACAACGAAGAACCAAACATAATGAACATAAAATTAGATCAGCGTAACTGCTTCACTGGTGCAGTGGACTGGTACTCAGATGATACACATTGTCAGTAAGCTATGTTCCCTGGTTTTGCCTAATTGTTCTCGCTTAATAATGTACAAGAAAACCCAAAATTGTCAACCAATTGCACAAGAGCCTTCTCTTTATAACTTGTGTACTTTGAAAACAGGCAATGCCCTTTCCGGAAAATAAAATCCAATAAAAGTTGCCTCTTGAAATATCTTAATATAGTTAAAACTTGTGAATTGGTTGAAGAAAATAAGAGTTAATACAAGTTTAATATGTAAAAGAAAATATTTTCTTTCTTATTCTCTTGAAACCGTTCTCTTTTTCTATATGAAGTATATGCTGACAACATCACAGATTTTGATTTTACATCCAACAACCAGTACCTGGCCTCTTCATCAATGGATAAAACTGTACGTGTTTGGGATGTCTTCAAAGGGAATTGCATAAGAGTTGTCTATGGGGTTTCTTCACAATTATGCATCCGTTTTCATCCGGTATTGTGTGCAACTCAATAAGATAATAGTTGTTACTTGGGATTTTTTTGCTAACAGTGGCCACTAGTTATTTGTGTTTTCATAAGAGACCTGTACAAAGAGAGATGAAAAGGGACCCTCATGTTCTTAATTCAAAACTGACCTGAAGAAAATAAAAATATTAGATGCAAAACTGTATTTGTTTGTTTATTTCTTACCCAATTTTACAAAAGCTGTGAAAAATTTATATAATGGTGGATATTTTCTGCAAAGGAAGAGATAGCTTGTGTGTTTTTTCTTTTTTGCATGAGATACATTTCAGTCTTTGGGAACCAGAAATTATTATACATATTGCTTTTTTTTTTTTGAGGTAGTATTATACATATTGCTACTTGCCTTCCCTTTTTTATTTAAAAGATGCCCAACTAACTATTCATTCTCACTATTCATTATTTCTCAGGTTAACAACAATTTCCTGTTGGTGGGGAATTCAAACAAAGAAATCAATGTAAATTATCCACCCTTTTTGAATTCATGATCTACTACTGCTCATTGTCGTAGCTTACCACGGAATTAGGATTACTGATTTATTTGATTTTGATATTGCATGTGGACCTAGGCGATTAACTTTAGCACAGGTAGAGTAATTAGTAAACTCCACTTGGATAATGAAATCACAGCTATGGATAATGATCACACCGGGCAGATTATTTTTGCCGGTGATGCTCAGGTATGCTTTTACAGGTTTTCATTATATTTAACTTTGGGCAAATTTCACAAATTTATATGTTAGAATTTAAATAATCTTCCTAAAAGATATGTTTCCACATGTGAATTCCCTGTTGCCGCTTTGATAGAAAGAAGAATCTGCTTGTACGGACATAAATCAGTATTAAGACTTGGCCAAAACTGCTCTTTCCTCCCAACTTCCCAAAAGTTTACTTCTTAATATTTTCATGAACCCTTGAAAAGGCTCAATACTTATAAATAGCTTTGATGTAATTCGAGGAGATGTAGAACTTCTGGGGGCTAAAATTCTGAATTGCTTGTATCCATTTCATAATGTAATACAGGGATGCATATATACTGTAAGTGTGAACTCGCATACAGGCTCCATATCCAGAACACACAAGAACAAAAGCATGAGGGGAAAAGCAGCAATTACGACCGTACAGTACCGAACTTTCTCTCTTGTGGCACGATGTCCTGTACTTCTTGTATGTGCCCAAGATGGCAACCTTTCATTTTTCAGGTAATTTTGCATAATTTTTTACCATTATTGTAATTATCATGAACTGTAGAAGAGCTCTGGACAAGACACATTTGGTACAACCCTTCCATGCAGGGGCGGATCCAGGATATCGGTCATGGGTAGGCACAAAATATTGACAAGAGTACAATTTTTTTTTTTCTCGTGGTGAATCGGAGCAGAGTAGCGGATAAGGATCTAAAAAAGTCACGACACGACCGGATACGTCACGGCACGACACCCAGCACACGTGCCGTGACCATTCAAGTGACGTGACCATCTTTCGAAAATTTGACACGACACGGCACGTCACGCGAAAGACTTGGTCACGACACGACACATGGTCACGTGAGTCACGTGAGTCACGTGTAATTAGGACCGTTAGATCTTTGATCGAATGGTGAATCTCAAATAAACTAACGAAATTATGAAAAACATAGTTAAACGTGACCAAACGCGACAATCATTGACCAATCACGTTTGGACACGTCACGTGGTTACGGAGTGACTAACGTGTTGTGACCATTCTTCCAAATTAGGTCATGTCACATATAAATCTGACTTGGTCATAGCACGGTACGTATTTAGATCTCTGGTAGCAAACTTCTTTTTTCTCTTGGCGAATCAACGATTTTTTTGAGTGGAGTAGCTAATCGGACTGTGTCTTTTTTTTTTCTTTCTTTTACGCAAATCAGTTTGGATTGACTTTCATTTCTGTGCAATTTTCTTCTACTGAGCCGTGAATTAAATCCAGGTACAGGCACAAGTATAAAATACCACTGGGTCTAAATTTTTTTTTAATCCAGTGCCTACCCCTGATCCTCTTTAGGTCCACCTATGCTTCCAGGTTATGATATGTTGTGTGGAGCAACATGACTGCATGAGATTTTCTGGAATTTTGCATTTGGTCATCTTCTTTCTCCTAACTGGATGTGTCCTGTGTAGTGTTGCAATGGAGGCACAAGGTTATTTGACACTTGTATGCGGTCTGAAACTAGCTCCCCGTATCTACAAATTTCGTTCCTCTTTCTGCCCTCTCCTTTCCCTTGAAAAAGGCGAATTTATTGGTATGTTATTCTAATTTTTTTTTTACTTCTGGTTTTCTAGTCCTTTTGTTTTAACTAATGAAGTACTATACTCCCTGAATTTTGTAGTCTCTGGCAGTGAGGATTCAAATGTCTACTTCTATGATTTGACTCGACCAAAGCATTCTTGTGTGAATAAATTGCAGGTGAGTATTACATGATGTGAAAGCCATCGAACTTCATAATCCAATTTTTGAGAAATCATTTTTTTATTATTATTTTGCCTTTTTTCCTATCTAGGGGCATGGTGCGCCGGTAATAGGTGTTGCATGGAATCACGGTGAGAATTTACTGGCTTCATCTGATTCAGAGGGTATGGTTATTGTCTGGAAACGTGCAAAGATTGGTTGAAAGTATTTTTTTACCATACAAAAATGCCGTACAGAAAATTTTCTTGTAAATGATACGGATGACTGTATCCTAGGGGAGAAGTAAAACACTATTTTCTGATAGTCAGAGAAATGGAAAGGTGATACAAGTCATATGTAATTTGATTTGTTTGTTTGTTTGTATCATAATTATTGTACTTTCCTATATTTGGCTTTTGAAATACACATTTGTTCTTTGGTTATTTCTTGATCACGCTGCATGCGCTTGGATCAGGTATTAGCATTCAGCAGTTAGATGAACCATTCTATAATTCTGGGACGGATGGCAATTGTAACTAGACTGATACATAGGAATATTATATGTAGTCTCTAATTCTTCACCTTCTAAATAATTTTCAACTGTTTTTAGTCAAGTTTTAGAAAAAAAAAACTAAATAAATGTGTGTTAGCACAATAGCAAAAGTATATTGAGCAATAATTGTGTATTTTAAGGAATTTTGAAAGACTCTGAAAGATCAAGATTGTTACTAGCTGTTGAAAAATAGTTTTGACTTGTTCAAAATTTTGAGATCAGTTCAATATCTTTGTGCATGTGAATATGATTTTTATATCCGTCAAATACATATAGAATAACAAGGGGAGCCTTTAACATTTAGTGAATATAAATAATTTATGTTCCTCACCTAAATTGGGGATCAGATCGTCCAGCTTTCGATCTTAGGACTCCTAGTCCATATCCAGACCAGGGCGTCAATCTATTCCAGATTCTACTCATTATTTATTAAATCTTGTAGTTTAGAGGTAAGTTTAATTGAGAAATGGAAGATGAATTTCTTCATATAGATAAACAAACAAGGAAATATTCTTTATTTATTATATTTTTCGAGCGAGCTCTCTGTATATGGAGATAAAAAGTCTATTAGATCTTTTCGAGAAAGAAAATTACAAAATAAGAATTTACTAATTTTATAGGGTGCCAATGATATTTTTTTTATCCGTTATCTGATTCGTATTGTATTTGATAAGACGAATATGGGTAAGGTTTTTATTTTTGTTAGCTTATCGAATATGGATATGGACAGATCTAACATAAAATGAATGGGGTCAATGATCCCCATATTCAATATGAAAATTTTATACGGTCGACTCCAATGTGTGTTTGATCCTCATAGGTTGAAAGTTGTCTCTACCTCTGAATATGGAAAAGATTTTTTTCGTTAGCTTAACAAATAAGAATACATAAAGACTATTTTGTACATGTTACTTTGTAGGTGTTTGAATCAAGGTTCTAAATAGCGTTTATAGCGTCATAGCGGGAAGGCTAAAAAAAAAGCTATAGCGAATAGCGTCGTTATAGCGGAAGCTATTCCAAATAGTATTTTTTTTTTTTTACATTCCGTATATTCAATATTTGTACTAAATATCAACATTATCTAAAGTCTCATAGAACAATAAATAACACCAAAGTAATTAAGAAATTATAATATTCATATTGAACCCGTACAAAGTCCAAATTGCGGTTCAAAATATCCATAGTAATATCATAAACTATTGATTTTTCCTATTAAAAATATCTTAAGCATCATGATTCATGACATAATCTATTTTTTTTCTATTCAAATTTTAATTTCGGTTTGGACTTTTTTTCTATTCAAATTTCAATTTCTATTCCCAATTTCAAATTGATTTATCTGTAGCAAGTAGCAACCAATTCAATTTCGGTTTGAGATTTTTTTTATCTTTATTTAAAACCCATATAAATTGCTTAAAAAAAACCCATATTTTATAGCGCAAATAGCGGACCGCTATAGCGGCCGTAGCGCAAATAACGTATTTTGATGTCATAGCGTAGCGTTTGGGATCCAAAAACGCTATAGCGCGCTATTTAGAACACTGGTTTGAATTATAAAAAGTCAAATTATATATATAAAAATATAAATTTATATGTGGACGATGCATGATATGATATAATTTTATTCGTGATTCAAATATGCATAATATAACATTAACTTTAACTTTATTTATTTATTTATTTTTCTCTTCCCTTCTCTTGCTTTGAAAAATATTTTATTATAGCAAAATAGAGGTGCAATAGCACCCTTGTGTTTATTCGATTCATATTGTATTCGATAAGACAATGATGAATAATTTTTTTTTTGTTAAGTGATCAAATTTATAAAAATAAATTTATATGTGCATGATATAATATTCAAATATGAATAGTATAACATTAAATTTTATTTTATTTATTTACTCTTCCTTTCCTTCTCTTGTTTTAAAAAATGTTTTATTAGAGCACAATAGAGATGCTAATAGCACTTTTGTGTCTGTTTATTCGATTCATATTGTATTTGATAAGACAAAGATGAATAATTTTTTTTCCCTTAACTTATCAAAATTAAATATGAATAATTTTTTTATTAATTTAATAAATGAATTTCAAAATGCTTTAACCCAATTCGTATCATACTCACCGAGTCATTGGCCCTCCTGTATTTTTAATAATTTTCAAGATCTATGACGCCTGAACACAACCGAAATTTTTATAAATAGGAAAAAAATTAAAAAAATATTGGTAAAGGGTATCATTTTGACGGAATTTCGAAATTATAGGTAGAACGGGTTGGTTTATCCTGTCCCACGGACGAAGAGAGTACCGTCAAACAATTAATTAAAAATAATTTAAAAAATCAGCCAATTAGTCAAAACAATTCGTAACAGATTGATAGCCAACGACTAATATTAATCGACCTAAACGGTCGTTTTTTACAACACTAGTTTTTTTAAGGACAATAATATTGTTTTCTCAAGTCTTTAAATGACCTTCATTTTCAAGTTTCAACGTTTCATCATCAGCGGTTCATCTTTTGTTTAGAGATTAGGGTTTTGACTGATAACACAACACCTATATTAACATTACACCCTCTCACAAACAAAACCATTTACTGGTCTCATCGCCGATACTCCCGAACCTTGTACATAAATAAACAAAGAGAAGAAACAACCAAACAAAAAGTATATACAAAATAAACGGAGGAAAAAAGAAAAGAAATTACAAGCAGAGATCTCCTTCCACCTCGCTCCCCCCTCCCTTCTCTCCCGCTCTCTCGTTCTTGAGAGAGCAATGATGGACTTGGATCCAAAGCAATACGAGCAAGTGGTGCGTCTCCTTCCTGTCTCTGTTTATTTTTCTGACATACCACTTTCTTAGAAAATCTTAGCTGAATTTGGTAATTGAGGCTGAGAAATTCCGTTTCCCTGGAAAAATAATTAACTTTAGCTCGTTAATTGTTGTAGATATTTTATATTTTGTTGCATTCCAGTTACTCAGCTTCAGTTTAGTTGAATTTCTAGCTGTTTCAAATTGAAAAGAAACAGGTACAAGGGTTTCTTTACAACGGACACAATTAAGCCTAATTAACCCTTTCCCTTAATTGGAAGCTTCTTCTATCTCCAAACTTTTCCAACAAAAGCCGTAATAAACATTCCATACTGTAACCAACTTTGTTAGAAAACCAATAACTTGTGCAGAATAGACTCTGAATTAATAGAAAGCCTGTGTGCACTCACAAATTGACAGCAACTTGGATATTTAGAAACAGCTACAAGCGTTTCTTTACAACGATAATTGGAAGCTTCTTCCATCTCCAAACTTTCCCAATAAAAATCCGTAATAAACGTTCCATACTATAACCAACTTTGTTAGAAAACCACTAATTTATGCAGGATTGACTCTGAATTAATAGAAAGCCCGTGAACACTCACTTGATGGAAACTAAGATATTTAAAAGAACAGAACTCCTAAACACTTCATATCAGCTTCTATTGTTACTTCGTTCCTGAACCAGAATCATCTTGAGGTGCTTGCTTCGTTGCTCCCTTCACCACCTCAATTGGTAGCGCTTCTCCTACTGACATTGGCATTCCTACTGGTGGTATAGTGGTGAATTTCTCATCTCTTCTGTCTCAGCATGGATCAGCTGTAGTGGTAGCAGCTTTGCTGAGTACACCTGTCATCACTTACAATCACTATCTATACCTAATTAATGTTTAAGAGAGATTATTAGTCCTTTCGTAGCTCTAAGCTTCTATTACTAAGTATAACTTGGATAAAACACCTGTTCATTTCTGCCCAAATAACCCACAACTTGATACATAACCAAATTTTCCAAAAGAATGGTTCCTGTCAATGTCTAACTAGAGAGATTATTAGTCCTTCTGTAAAACATAACCTTTTCATTTCCTCCCAAATAAGTGACACATAACAATTTTTCAAAACAACAGCTCCTATTACCTCTGAATTGTCAGTAAATTGCCATAGTTCATAAGCTAGAACAGAATGGGCTGGTAAGCTGCACATACCATAAAAAGTTGATCAATAGATCCACCTGACGATAATTAGATAATTTGGGTGCCTATACCATATCTATTAAAAAAGTTTATCAATAGATCCACCTGACAATAAATTAGATAATTAGGGTGTCTATACCATATTTATTTCAGCTAAATGTCTTTAGCCAAAATCTTAACCTTTGTGGTCAACACCACACAAGCTCTAATTTGTGGAGCTGCTTTGCAGTTCCAAATTTGACCTATATTGTTGTTACTAGTACCTCCTAAATTGAGCCAATGAGACAGATTTGAAAGTTAACCTTGCTATTACTTATCTGAGACTGAATCTGAAATCCTTTTTGACAGTCATAGTGTTGTTAACAAGGCTTAAGAAAACCTAGCTACTCTCAGGCTTTCTCCTCTTTTTTTTTTTCTGAAAAAAAATTGATGATACTAAGCTAATTACAGAATCTTCGCGATGATGATGTGCGGAACATTGTGTGGTCATATCTGGTGCATAATTGTTATAAAGAGACGGCCAATGCATTTCTCTCCACTGCAGGAATTAAGAACTCTAGTGAACCTATGTTGGAGATGGACACAAGGAAGTGTAAGTCCTTATAGTTAGTTTATTAGAATGTACTCTGTTAAGATAATTAGGGTTTTCTTTTGAGGTTTTCTGAAAGAAAAAGAAAAGTATAAGAACTTTTAAAGTGGTTATACTTTCTTCTGTAACTGTAGGAAAAGGTTGACAGTTTGGGTAAAATAGAAAGAGTACATTGTGTATGTGATGTATATGTGCAACATTTCTCTCTTTATGTTTTTTATCAAATGAGTAATTAGCATGGCAACATGACATAAGCAGTAGCATTCCTATTGTTAAATTTAAGTACTTCAGGATACCTATAATAGAGTTGAGAATTACATAGATAGTGTTGATTTTCAGCACACTAGCATATGTTCCAACTAAGGTCTACTGAGACTTTGTTTTTTGAAGAACAGGAGGGTTGGATGATGGTAATTGATTTGTTCTGTTCTTACCATCCTTTTTCTGATTCCTTCAGCAAATAAAAGTTCGTCCTCTGGCTGAAGGTGAATGAAGATTAAAAAAAGAACTGGATAATGCATTTTATATAAAGTAGTAAATAGTCTACATAAGTATTAAGTGAAAAATCAATATCAATAATGGGAAGTCCTAAAATGTTCTAGGGTTTTTAGGAGTAATGATTGTGATATCTTCTTCCAGATACCTTTCTTTGAATTTTATAATTGGGCATTGGAATGTTCTTTTTCAGTGATTTTACAACATGTGCAAGAGGGGAAGGTATTAAATGCTATAGAAATGACAGAGCAGCTGGCACCAAAATTACTCGAGTCAAACATGGATTTGCACTTTGACCTTTTAACTCTTCATTTTATTGATCTTATCCGCACTCGAAAATGGTGAGGAATTGGCTATCTTACAATTTTATTATGGAAGGATTCAAGTTCTTTGGTTATGCTTATATTTTCTCTAATCCAGTGGCGAGGCCTTGGAGTTTGGTCAAAAGAAGTTGATTGGCTTTGGAAAGGTTCAAAAGTATATTGAGAAAATGGAGGTACATTTCCAACGTTTGTATGCTTCACCGATCATATCGGTACATAAAGGTACCAGGCAGACTAGTTTGCAGACTAGTTTGGTATCTGGTCAACTACTACTGGTTGCCTTTCACATTCTATTGACCAGGGTGCAAGGGTTGATTTCTAAGCTCCAAAAATATCGTACTAAAAATCCAATGGAAATATTTAATTGGTTTGGTTGTGATGATAGCCATATAATCACATTATGTATTTCTTCTAACCTGAAAAATAAATAGGATGTGATGGCATTAATGGCGTACGAAGACCCAGAGAAATCACCTATGTTCCATTTGTTGAGTTTAGAATACCGTCAGAGTGTTGCTGATGGTCTCAATCAAGCTATTTTAGGTACATAGTAGCTATTATTTTTCACTCATTTTTTTGAGGTAAATGTAACATGTAACATCCTATATATTTCAATTTATCATTTGTATGCTTTTACTTCTCTTTATATGCATCTGATATTTCCTTCTCTATTTACTATTTGGACCATAAACTTAGCCTCTATTTTTCCTATGTTTATCTTGTGGCAATATAACCTTCATTAGAGCATTCTAACATGCCTGCCCATTCGGAACTGGAAAGGTTAGCACAACAAGCAACTGTGGTTAGACAATATCTTCATGAGTTTGACAAGGTGAACATCTCTTATTGTTGTTTTCTTTCCTTTTCTTCTTCTTCTGATGTATATGAGGTAATCAATTTCACTCTGCTTCTTTACCCCACTTTAACAGGATTCACATCCACCATTTTCACTGAAGGCATTTGTGAATAAATAATCGGGAGGTAATGAGATCAAGACATTGGTGGTACCATGTTGCGTGTTTGGCCTTGTAAGGTATTGAATTATGATTCAATCTTTCAGTGGTGCAAGTTGCAAAAGGCTAATACATGATTACTGAATGGTCCAAACGGTTGTTAGAAGATTGTAGGTTGAATGATTTACTCTTTTGTTTTTCTTATTCATGGACTCCAGTTGTAGTTGGCCTTTTATGGCCTAATTTGTATATAGATAATTTAGTGAATTTCTTTATTTATAATTGTATGTGTATTTGAGATGATGGCGAAGCTGTGTGTGTATCCATGACCTTTATTTAGTTTCTGGTTTTTCGCATTTTTGTCCTATGAAACTGAAGCTTTCAAATTACAATTAGGGGGATAACTAGACAATGTTTATTTTCTTGACAATGATTTTTCAAAAAGTTCCAATAAAATTATAAATTAAAAAGTAAATATATAAATATGATATTGGACATGGACAATCTAAGAACTAAATTTTTATGTAATTTAAGAATTGTTTAATGACGCACTAAAGACGGTTAACTAGACTGTCGAAATTTAAGTCACTTAGTGCATAATGAAATATGTATTAAACTTCATTATTTTTATAGACATGATTTGTGAATAATATAGATTATGCATATAATATTTAATTTTTAATTTATTTATGAAAATTATTAAGATTGTCAATATAAAAAAGCGTCAGGGATCCTTCCTCAATTACAACTATAACAATTATCAAGACAGGTATAAATTGCTACTTCAGCTCAGTTTACAGTTGCAGAATTTGTTTTCACTACTCAAGAGTCAAGTGTTCGTTGGTATTGTATTTTTAAAAATATATAACAATCTTTTTAGTTTGAATTGTTGAGGGGTGAATTATAAAATCCATCAATGTTTGTAAAAAATTAGACGAATTTCATCTGCTAAATAATGTAAATGTCTGCTTGTTTTGTTTTTCAAGTGGTGCCGTTGTTCATTTCTCTGGCATCAGTTGAAGAAATGAAAGCGCCCGAGACAAATGTGTGATCCGTCAAATGGTTAGAAATTCTCTTTATCTTTTTTTTCTTCTTTTTAAAACAAGCACCATACACGAACCAAATTCTCCATATAAAAGGAGTTCGTAGTTCTTTTAATTTCCATCGTTAACAATAGATTCTCTTTGAGGTGGAAAACTTGGAAACAGTATATATATATTTTTTTTTCAGAAATAGTTTAAGTTATGAATACTTGTTTTTTTATTGTCACAATCACTTTAGAATCAAGTTCCAGCATTGATAATGACTAGTGACAGTGCACATAATATTCCTGCTTTGCAACACTCTAATAGCTCTTCTATATTAATGAGAAAACTAGCCTCTTCTTTTGTGAACTAGCTACACTTTTATCCATATCAAATCTCAGATCTGAATCCATCAAAAGCATCGATTTACTCTCAAGTCTTTTTTGTAAGTATGAAGAGCAGCTATGAGAACAATACAATAGTGACTAATGGTTTTGCAAGTGAAGGATTTGGTGGTAGTTCTCTTGCAAATATGCATAATAGAGTATGTAATAGCAGATTACATTTGTTTTGAAAATTTAGTTTTGCTTTTGATGTACTTCTCTTTTTGTTTATAAGTGAGGCATTTCTAAACCTATTGAGCTAGAATGTTATATACAATGTTAAATCTCCCAAAAGAGTCATGATAAATTCTAATTCAATCAGAAATAAACTGACAATTAACTGAATTTTAATTTGGGCATTTTCAGATGCTGTCGTTTCCTAGTTATATGGGAGAAGGTGGATCGATAACTATCGGGACTCCTATTACATATGGCCCTTGGGGCGGTAGTGGTGGTACGATATTTGATGATGGCATGTACACAGGTATAAGACAAATTAATCTGACACGTGCATCTGGAATATGTTCAATTAAGATTCTGTATGACAGAAATGGTCAAGCTGTCTGGGGAAATAAGCACGGGTACAATGGTACAATCGGGATATCTGACAAGGTATGCCGATGTTGCAAGAATTCAATTTTATTGCTTTTATTCGTGATGTGTATAGTGATGTTTTTACAAACATTTTCGCTGTAGATAAAATTTGATTTTCCAACGGAGATATTAACACACATAACTGGCTATTTCGGCAACACAATGTTGATGGGTCCCACAGTGATAAAATCGCTCACATTTCACACTACAAAGACGGTACATGGTCCCTATGGCGACGAGTATGGTACGTTTTTCTCATCTTGCTTGACCGAGGGTCGGGTCGTTGGTTTTCATGGCCGCGAGGGTTGGTATATGGATGGTATAGGGGTTCATATCCTGGAGGGCAAGGTCTTGGTGCAACAAGTAAACGGTGGTACAGATCAAAGACAGATTTCACGTGATATTTCAGGCGACTCCAACAAGTTTGCTCTTGCCCTGAGAAAGGGAGGAGATGAGGTGATTGGTTATAATCAGCGACAAAAATCTAAAAAAAAATCTTCTCATTGAAGTTCCAAAGTTTAATATTTTTTGTTATGCCAATTTCAATTTGGAGCTGCTGGACATGTTTTTCAGGTGACTTATGGTGTGCTGAAAGAACCAGTGCCGATAGGGCCGGGGCCATGGGGAGGAGATGGCGGTAAGCCATGGGATGATGGGGTTTATACAGGAATTAAGCAAATATTAATTACAAGAGGCAAGTTTATCCACTCCATTCAAATCGAGTATGATCGCAGCGGGCAATCTGTATGGTCTTCAAGACATGGAGGCACCGGAGAATTCTCTCATAGAGTAAGTGAAAATCATTTTATATGGTTTGAAAAAAAAAAAAAACACGATTGATCTATACATGCATATACCTTCTAAACATTGGTATTTTTCTTAATCAAATCTTCCTTTTAAGAGGTTAAGTGGATAAGAGCCCTGCCTTTTAACTCTCATTTGCCTGTTCCGACTGTTTAGTACAAGCATCTCCTTATTAGTGGAACATTTCCTTTTAGAACGAAACTATTTACCTATAATGTGAGTTTAGTATGACTAATTTGAGCTTAAAATGTCATGCTTTGTTCCATATCGACCAACCTAAAAATCTAAAAGTCTCAGACTAAAAGATGATCTTCTATGCCTAACACTCCACAGATCAAATTCGACTACCCGAATGAGGTGCTGAATTGCGTAACAGGCTACTACAATACAAATCCCAATGAGGGGCCTGTTGCCTTGAGATCAATATCTCTATACAGTAGTAGGGGGAAATATGGCCCGTTCGGTGAAGAGGTCGGGACGTACTTCACCTCAGGCACAACTGAAGGGAAGGTGGTTGGGTTTCATGGTCGAAGCGGGTTAAATCTCGATGCAATCGGAGTTCACATGCAACACTGGCTTGGCGAGAGAAGATCCACTACGAAATCCATGCTCTCCAAGTATTTATTCTGATTTGAAAAAGGAACCAAGGAGTGTTCATAAAATTATATTCTTCTTTACCTATTATCATATTATATATCAATGGCGTGAATGTGTGTACTCCCAGAGCCTAATAATGAGAGTCTTTGACATAGCATTTTTGCACCTTACCGCTTGCGAATTATGAACGTTGTTCTTTGCTTTGTTAAAATGGAAACAACAAGTAGTCAGTCCATGTTTGGCTACTAAAATGATGATAAGTGTTCTCTGTCCGTTTACACCTTGAAATTTGAAAATTGTCATACTGGGCCCAACCTGATTTATTTGGGCCGTATTGCTAAGTGTTATTGTAATAAAACATTGAGAGAGTGCTGATACATTGTTCTTTTTATGGCCTGATCGACACAAAGAAGGAATTCAGAAAATAAATTGGTGTTTCTAGAAACTTTTATTTTGGCAGCAAGCAATTTCTTGCAAAGTAAAATTTGTTCCCTGAAAAATTTATATTTTGTTTTTTTGGGTCACAAGAATTTCCGGACATATAAAGTTTGTTCCTGGAAATATTATGTTTTGTTTTTTTGGGTTGCTAGAATTTTCGACGGGCTCAACGGATGAAGAGACGTGAATTTCTTATTTTATCTATTTTAGGCAGTTATTTGTATTTTCTTTATTTCAAATAAACACAACACTATAAATTATGTCTGGATATATCTTTTCGTATCATCTAATAATTAAGAAATATATTTTTCTTTTTGGAGTGTACTTGCAAATTACAATAGAGGTTATGACTTACGACCCACTACACTAAAATCTTCGGGCCCTGTTCGGCGCCAAAAAGGAAATGGGCGTGGGCGTTGGAATTGAACTAAATTTTACTGTACTCGTGGGAAAAAAAAATTCAACAGTATTCATCCGAACACGCCCTCGCCCTCAGCAAAATATATCGGAAAATAAATCATGCCTTGTGACTACCGCCGACTTTTGTTAGCGATAAGAGGTCAAGCATACTGTTGACAAAATCAGCAATAGTGATATTTTTTGAAATTTTAGCAATATGATGTGAGTGAGGCTATGGTGCTATGCATAGCACCAATGGCTAGTGTACTACGGCTCAATATGGTACTTTTTAAAATCCTAACGGTCGATCCGACCGTTCAATGTGATATCCATATGAATATGTACTTGCAAACTAAATTTTATATTTTTTCGAATTTTTTTACTATTTTTTCAGATAGGTAGAAAAATCAGTGTTTTTTGAAAATTCTGGACCATCAAAATTCTACCTATCTGAAAAAATAGTAAAAAAATTCGAAAAAATATAAAATTTAGTTTGCAAGTACATATTCATATGGTTATTACATTGAACGGTCGGATCGACCGTTAGGATTTTAAAAAGTACCATATTGAGCCGTAGTACACTAGCCATCCGTGCTATGCATAGCACCATAGCCTCTATTTTTTTTATGTTATAGTTAACAAAATTTGCCATTTTTTAAAATGTACCCATCTGTAATTAGTGTTTATATTATAGGCTCAACGGTCTTGAAAGAGAATTCGCATCCACTCGGACACCTTAGGTACAATTACTAAATTCAGACTGTTCTTTGACTCTGGCACAAATCTTGAAACATATCCTCTCTATCTATTGTTACAATAGGTATCGAATTTCTTTTGATCCGGCTCAAATTAAATTGGAACCGTTCTTTTCCGAGGGATACAGATTCCTTGAAAGAGGACAAGAAAAACCTATAAAACTTTTGAGCCGAATTTTCTGCATTTTGGGACCTCGGTTCTGTTTAAAACCAAACATTCGCTAGCTATTTTTCCTTGCAATTCAAAACTATCCATAACAGCATTTGGTACCAGTGACGCTGATTTTGCAATGCTGTTTCAGGAAATGGAGCACCGTTTTTCATTTTGCTGGTATCAGTCCAAGAAAGGAAAGCGCCGGAGACAAATGGTGATAAGTCAAAAATGTTAGAAATTCTCTTTAGCTTTTTTCTTCCTTTTCAAACAACCATCATACACGAACCAAATTCTCCTTATCTAGTTCGTAGTTCTTTTAATCTCCATCGTTAACAATAGATTCTCTTTGAAGTGGAAAACTTGGAAACAATATTTTTTTCAGAAAGGGTTTCAACTTTAAATTATGGGAGGAATTTCATTTAGACCTCTCAAAAACCTCAAAATTACGTATTACCTCCTCTAAAATTCATAATATCATAATTACCATTCTAATATAAAAAACTCTCAAATTTACTCAAACTATTCTTTTCTATCAAAACAGAA
The DNA here is from genome assembly GCA_025461125.1 of Carex kokanica. Lineage (NCBI taxonomy): Eukaryota > Viridiplantae > Streptophyta > Magnoliopsida > Poales > Cyperaceae > Carex > Carex kokanica. The sequence continues at coordinate 191,497 of JAJGRX010000709.1, forward strand.
ACTCATTTAAATTCAGAAAGTACCAATTTTACCCTTTCAGCGTAAGAAAAATGTTTCATCTTCTGACTTGTCGGTTGTGAAAACATATGGTTTATTTCTTTACTTGTGCTTTATACATAGGCGTATGCTTAAATGTCACTGTGTAAACATCACAAGTAAAGAAATGAATCATTTGTCCTCGGAAACCGACCAGTTAGAAGACGAAATATTTTTCTTACACAGACTGTATTTTTATTTTTTAATAATGAGTAAATTAAATACTTTATAAATTTAAAATGAGTATTAATAGAAAAGTAAATAAATTGGGTAAATATGTGAGTTTTTGAAATTTATAAGGGTAATTAAGATATTATGAATTTTCGAGAGAGAAATATATAATTTTGAAGTTTACAAAGAGTATACATGAAATTCCCCCTAAATTATTTATACTCGCTTTCTTATTGTTAAAATCACTTCAGAATCAAGTTCCAGCACTGATATCAACTAGTAACAGTACCCATAATATTCCTACTTTGCAACACTCTAATAGCTCTTCTATATTAATGAGAAAACTAGCCTCTTCTTTGTGAAATAGCTACAGTTGTATCTATATCAAATCTCAGTTCTCAATCAATCAAAAGTATCGACTTTACGCTCAAGGCTTTTTTGTGAGTATGAAGAGAATATATGAGAACAATACAATAGTGACTAATGTTTATGCAAGTGAAGAATTTGGCTATAGTTTTCTTGCTAATATGCACAATAGGGTAAGCAAGCATATTTTTCCTTTCTTTTCCTCTTTGACATTGTTTTGCTTTTGATGTACTTCTCTTTTTGTTTAGAAGTGAGGCATTTCTAAACCTATTTTTCTAGAATGTAATATACCATGGCAGCTGCTGCCAGATTCTCAAAAAAAAAATCTCCCAAAAGAGTCATGATAATTTTCTAATTCAATCATAAATAAACTGAAAAACAATTTCAAATTGCACAACTGACAATTAACCAAACCTTAATTTGGGCATTTTTAGATGCTGCCGTTTCCTTTTCCTAGTTATATGGGAGATGGTGGATTGACAACTATAGAGACTCCTATAACATATGGCCCTTGGGGCGGTAGTGGCGGTACAATATTTGATGATGGCATGTACACAGGCATCAGACAAATTAATCTGAAACGTGCTTCTGGAATATGTTCGATTCAGATTCTGTACGACAGAAATGGTCAAGCCGTCTGGGGAAATAAGCACGGGTACATTGGTACACTCGGAATATCTCACAAGGTGCGCCGATGTTACAAGAATTCAATTTTATTTCTTTTTGTGATATGTATAATCATGTGTTTACAAACATTTTCGCTGTAGATAAAATTTGATTTCCCAACAGAGATATTAACACACATAACCGGTTACTAGTATCGTGCCCGTGCGTTGCAACGGGAGCATATTATAAGAGAATAAAACAATTGCTGCTAACTTTTCTAACTACCCGCCCATTCAAATTACAGAAAAATGAAAAGGTGAGGGATCTACTTGCAACTTTCCTTCTATCTCTGACAGCCCATCTCATTTACCAATAAGTTGGGGAATGCTCCTGTGATGTCGCCATGTTCTCGATACTTACCAACAGACTTGGTTCCTCATTTATATCCCTGATTGTGTTTGGGCTTGCTGCTTAATTTCCTATCTTATCTAGGACGAAGACCTCATGGTGATCCAGTTGTAAACCACTCTGTTTTGTAAAATTAATAGAAATCTTTTCTCTTCCTGTCCAGTCCATGGCTCTCGATTTACTAATGGATCCTCAAAATTTAGCAATGTAGAAAAAAATTACATTTTAAAAGTGGTACTACCAATTAGTTTTTGCAATTTTAAAGTTCAAATAGTTGATCTGAAGTGCTCAACGTGTTCTCTATATTAAAATGTGCTTGGAGACCAAATTTTACATTTTTTTGAATTTTTTACTATTTTTTATGAATTTTTGAAAATCACTGTTTTTTATAATAAAAAATAAATAAATAAAATCTAAAGAACAGTGATTTTCAAAAATCCATTAAAAATAGTAAAAAAATTTCAAAAAATGTAAAATTTGGTCTCAAGTACATTTTAATATGAAGAATACGTTGAGCACTTCAGATCGATTATTTGAACTTTAAAAATCGCAAAAACAAATTGGTAGTACCAAAGCTTTGGTCATACCACTTTGATCTTAGTCAACTTCTATCCTCTATATATATATATATTTTTTTTTATTTTAACTTTGTAAGTATTTTATATTTATTTTTTTAATAAGAAAAGTGGAGATCTAGCCTACAACTTTCATTTAGTATAAATGACCTCTCATTTGAGTTTTCGAACTCACAACTTTCCACTCAGAGAATGTTACATTTTACACTTTAGTTCAATAAACAGTTTATTATCAAAAAAAATTTATGGTCTTCTTTTCCTATTAATAGACAAGGGATGTGCAAAATGTTGGATTTTTTTTTTTTGCGCTGTAGTAGCATCTTTTCAGTAAAGTTCCGGTTATCATTGAAAAAGAATAAATAATTTGTACCTCTTTATGTATTTGTTTCCTCGGGCACTTTGAACTTTTATTGTAGAGACGATTTTTTTTGTTTGTTTACACGAAGTCAGTTATCAATTCGGACTTGTATGAATATATTTCGAGTCAGATTCAAATTTTATTTCGAATTTTGTATGAATATATATATAAAGTAACAAAGAATTAATGACATGTGTTACAATATAAAAATACTAATTAAGAGGACAACTGTAATGCAACTAAGTTGTATGAAATGACAAAATATAATTTATAATAAATTACAACAATTATTTGCTATTTAAAAAAGTGGAGAATTTTTTTCATAATTATTATTATCAGATCAATAAGGAATTTTAAATCGGATCCAATAAAATATGAATGCGAATATAATAAATTAATGACATGTGACCTTTCTAATTTTGTTTTATTTTCCTTCTTCATGTCCTGCTAATTTGTGCTTCTATGATTTTCAATTGATCTGTATAGATTTGTATAGAAACAAAATTGAGAATTTATTCTAGATTTCTCACGGTAATATCTATAGAAACAAAGAAAGAGAAATAAGGAAGTGAAGAAAAAATTGATTTCCATTGTGATTCGTCATATAGAAACGTAAGGTGGAATTGGTTCAATTGGAGAAGGAGAAATAAGGAAAAAAATAAATAAGAAAACTGAGAATTATATCGCTAAATTTCATATTTGTTTAATTTTAATTGTAATGCATCGTGTGGCGGTACGTGTGGCGAGTATATATTTAGCTAAATTTAGACTTCTACATATTATTCAGATGTATTTAATCAAAAAAAGACAGATTATGTGATTGGAGGGCTAAGATTAAATTCAAAATTTCATCTTTCAATCGTAGCCGTTGGCGGATCGGACACCCAACGTGCTTAATAATGGAATGGAGATATCGGCCATACAATGTTGATGGGTCCCACAGTGATAAAATCTCTCACATTTCACACTACAAAGACGGTACATGGTCCCTACGGCCATGAGTATGGTAAGTTTTTCTCATCTTGCTTAACCGAGGGTCGGGTCGTTGGCTTTCATGGTCGCGAGGGTTGGTATATAGATGGTATCGGGGTTCATGTCCTGGAGAGAAAGGTCTTGGCGCAACAAGTAATCGGTGATACAGATCAAAGACAGATTTCACAAGAAGTAATCGGCGGTATAGATCAAAGACAGATTTCACGTGATATTTCAGGCGACTCCAACAAGTTTTCTCTTGTCCTGAGAAAGGGAGGATATGAGGTAATTGGTTATAACCAGAGAAAAAAAAAATCCAAAAATATCTTCTCATAAAAATTCCAAAGTTTAATATTTTTTGTCATGCCAATTTCAACTTGGAGCTGCTGGAAATGTTTTTCAGGTGACTTTTGGTGTGCTGAAAGAACCAGTGCCAATTGGGCCAGGACCATGGGGAGGAGATGACAGTAGGCCATGGGATGATGGGGTTTGCACAGGAATTAAGCAAATATTAATTACAAGAGGCAAGTTTATCCACTCCATTCAAATTGAGTATGATTGCGGCGGCCAGTCTGTATGGTCTTCAAAACATGGAGGCACCGGAGAATTCTCTCATAGAGTAAGTGAAAACCGTTTTATACGGTACTTGCCAATGCAATTGGAAACCAAAAAAATGATTGATCTATACATACATATATACCTTCTAAACATTAGTAATTTTCTTAATCAAATCTTCTTTTTAAGAGGTTAGGTGGATAAGTGTATTTTCCTGTTCAGACTGTTTAGTACAATCATCTCCTTATTTCTGGAACATTTCCTTTTGGAAGAATACTATTTACCAATAATGTGAGTTTAATATGACTAAATTGAGCTTATTATGCCGTGCTTTGTTCCGTATTGACCAACATAGAAATCTAAAAGTCTCAGATTAGAAGATGATCTTCTTTACCTAACACTCCACAGATCAAATTCGACTACCCGACTGAGGTGTTGAATTGCATATCGGGCTACTACAACACAAATCCCCATGAGGGGCCTGTTGCCTTGAGATCAATATTGCTTTACAGTAGTAGGGGCAAATATGGCCTGTTCGGTGAAGAGATCGGAACGTACTTCACCTCAGACACAACCGAAAGGAAGCGGGTTATATCTCGATGCAATTGGAGTTCACATCCAACCCTGACTTGGCAAGGGAAGATCCACTGGGAAAATCATGCTCTCCAAGTATTTATTCTGGTTTGAAGAAGGAACGAAGAAGGGAATTATATATTCCTTTTACATATCAATGGCATGAATGTGTATATTCTTAGAGCCTAATATTGGAGTTTTTTACATAGCATTTTCACCCCCTTACTTTGACGAAAACCAAAAACCGACTTGGACTCAGATCCAGACTCAGATTCGGACTTGGACTCGGTAGTCTTTCAATTTTCTAGAATGGCTAGACACAAGTCCCAAAAAAAAAGTCCCACGGGTCTTACTAGTTCATCATTACCTATGATGATTAATTATATTATGTTGTGTTTATTATGAAACTTTATTATGTTACTTTCTAAGTTTGCCTATTTAGATTATTGTTAGAGTTTCCAAGAATTAGTCAGAATTTCTATTTAGTTTCTCTAAATAATTATTATTGTTGTATTATAAGAAAAATGTGACATGCCATCATCTTCTTTGGATAGGAATCAGAGTAGGTCCGATGCCCATCGGACCTACCTTGGTTCGATGGGTGTGATGACCTTTCGATCTGCATCAAGATTCGTGTGCTATGTATCAAAATCCGTGCAAGTCTGTATCAATTTCCGTGCGCATAGATCTTAATGCTAATTGTACGGTTCTAGAGCTAATTGAACCTAAATGTAGGTCCGATGCCCATCGGACCTACTCCTATCTCCTTTGGATAATATATAATATGTTTATTATCTCCCTTTTTCTACTTTGCTTACTTAGCACTTAGCACGATAAATTATTTCTAATTCCATTAAATCAAATCAAAATCCGTCACTAATGGAGTTGCAACTTGGTATATGTTTGTCTACTGAGAAGTTCAAAATGAGAAGTTTTCTTTGTCCATCTACGCCATGAAATTAGAAAGATACCAATCTAGTTCCCTAAATTTGTTATCTGATCTGACATGCTCTTGTCCGTGCGGAATTGGTGGCTATTCATTCGATCTATATTAAGATTCGCGTGAACAATTTTAAAATACATGCATATCCAGTGTCTGTCATCGGACCGGAATTCACATCCTCTGAGATATCTCATATGTTGCGTGACTTTCCGGAAAATCTCGACCGTTCAAATACATTCTGCACGAATCTCAAGGCTCAAATAATACGGGTCCCCTGCGCTATTCCCGAATAAGCACCGGACACGTCGGTCACACAAAATATGAGATATCTCATAGATACGCACACCATCAGACGGCCCCCATTCCCATCTGGACATATTCAGGTTGATTTGCTCCCATTTGAAAATTGTCATATTGGGCCCAACCTGATCTTTTGGGCTGAACAATTATGGTATAGGGTCGTGTACCCATGTCTTCTGGGTTAGGCCGCAATCGCATCTCCATCTAGAGTGGAAAAAATGGCTCGGCGGAGCCGGCTCCGTCACGGGACGGCACGGTTATGGCACGGCACGCATGTCAGTTGCATGTCATGACTCGCGTGTCCTGTGCCGTGACCATTCGCGTGCCTTGTTCATCTTTTAAAACTTTGGCACAGCACGGCACGGCACGTAGTCACATGTAATTAAGACCATTAGATATTGATTTAATGGTGAATATCGAATAAACTAACTTAAATTATGATTAAATGATCACGCGAGTCACGTATGATCACGGCACGTTTAGGCACGGCATGACTCATGTGGTGTGACCACCCCTTGATATTTTGGTCACAGCACAGCATGGCACGTGAAAAATTAACTTAATCACGGCACGGCACAGCACGAGATCAAAGTCACAGTGTGTTAGTCACGTCACGGAACGGCACGGCACGTTTTTTCCACTCTATCCATCATCATAATTTTAATCGAATAATAATAAATTTCCTAATCAGCTTATATGTCTGAGAAATTCTTCATTTTAATTGTTTTAGTTGAAACTGGAAGGCTAGCGCTATCCTAAGCGCTCAAATTGCATTTTTTAGTGCAAAGAGAAACTTTTGTTTGATTAAACCATACTTACCCTTATTTAATACCTTCTTATTTTGTTTTAAACTGTATAAAATGGAAATATTTAATGCATTTAATATGGAAGAGCTGGTCTTATTAAGTTTTTATGGAAAATTTGATTTTACTATTACCATTTTTAATAAAATAGGAAATTAAGATGTCATCTACATCACCCATAAAATTCTCAAATATGAAATATTTAGTTTTTATGGAAGAGCATAAATAATTTGCAGACAAATATGAAAGTTTACGACCCACAAAATATTTTTGTGAGCAAAACAATAAATTAAAAAAAAACATGAATTTTACTTGTTGAACTTCTTCGGCCTGCTTATTTTCTTCTTCTCTTGTCATTCTGATCACCCGTAAAATTCTCAATGACCTATCCTACTTGCATCATAAATATTAGGCGATTTATATGATTGTGGTAACGTTATTTTTTTTTTTTTTTCATTTTGATTTGTTGTTACACACCTTTAGAATAGGAATCCGTCAGAATTACTACGCTAATTTTATAAACAAGCTATAACAAGCTTCACGGTATATCTCATGTATCAGATTGAATAAAAACTTCAATTCATCATCTATCCGCAAATTACTCTAAAAAATTCAACATGGTATCAAAGTGGGTTATATAACCTGACTCACAAAATCAAATCAATTGCCACAAAGGCCACCAAGTACTGCACAAAGACAGCCACCCCAAAAATATCTGCTCTTTCTTATTAATACCAGAAAAAACAGCAACCAAAAAACTGATTTGTTCTGATCAGATTAATACCAGAAAAATCAGCACAAACCCAAAGCAAAAAACAATAAAGGAAAAAATACAAAGCTCAGATTCAAGTCGCCATATTTTTTTCATTTTAATTTGTTGCTACCCATAAAATTCTTTGGCCTGCTTATGTCATGTGTTACACACCAATTTGGTGCATAAATAGTTTCAATTGATAGCTTGTCACTAGTAGCTCGTATATAATAATGATTGATATTGAAAAATTAGCAAATTAATTGGTCCACACCATAATAAGCTTTAATTGATATTTTTTTCAGCCAGTTATAAGTTCCTAATTTTATTCAATTTTTTTGTATGTTCCTTAGAGGATTTTGATTTGACTATTTTATGCGGTCAATTATGATTAATTTATTAATCTAGATGTTTGTTATGATTTATTAATAGAGAGTTACAGAAAAACTTGAGTGTAGACACATGCACAAAAATGTTTCTGAGACTCTACATAATAGAGTTGCTAAATCTGTTATCTTTCTCAATTAATAACAAAGATTTAATCAGAGGCAAAAATAAGAAGGTGTTTATTAAGGGTAAAACTGACATTAAAAACAAAGAATTCTCTTTGCGCTCAATACTAGAAATTATGATCTTAAAATAGCACTGCCCAAACTGGAAAGGTTTCCCAATTTTTTTTTTTTTTGTATCGACTCCCATTTAAAATGATCCTAATTCTAGTTGATGCCGTGTTAAACGATATATATTTATAGTATTAATGATAGATATCATATCGCTGCCTTCTTTGTTAGATCTCAGAAAAGCTTGATGGTGGATATAAGTGTTAATACCTAAGGTAGAGAGGCATGACGAGAAAAAGAAAATAATAAATTTTCTATTTGTGATATAAGTGTTAATACCTATAGGTGAAAATGTTGATATATAACATATCAAATATTTCTATACCTAACATACCAAGTGCGCGTGAAAAAAATTAATAAATGAAAGTTAAATTTGGTAAAAAAAATAAGTTTCAAAAGTTCAAAAGTAAAAAGTAGGCTAGGAGATCAACAAATTGAATTAGATATTTGTATTTTAAAATTATAAAGTATACGTGAAAACATCTTTATTAAAATTGAACAAGATCAACAGATTGAATTAGATATTTGTATTTTAAAATTATAAAGTATACGTGAAAACATCTTTATTGAAATTGAACAAGATCAACAGATTGAATTAGATATTTGTATTTTAAACATAAATAAATGAAGAAGTGTGATCGTGACATTTTGTGAAGCCAAAAACTTGTGGCATTGGAATTTTTAGCTTTGTCTTTCATCAAATTAATGTTTTAAATTTTAGATATGAAAAATTAACGGTTGTAATGGTGGAAAACGCTATAAAAAAATGTACAAGGAGAACATTAGAGAAAGACACAGTCATCGGCGGATTTAATAGTTGAAAAATGGGGTTAATGTCTTCCGTTTTTATATAATTATACAAGAATTTACGGTATTTTTGGTGCTATATATGTATTTTTCTGAAGAAAATATATATTCAATCCTCCACTTTGATCCTTATTATTATAATTTATATTTTTTTATGTGATACATCAACATCTAAAATGGTACTTAATTGAATTATATTTGAAAATTTTCTAATTTCATCAATAAACTCAATTTTCTTTTAGGAAAACTAAGGATCTAACCCTTATTTGATTGATGTGAATTTGACTATAAAAGTTACATAATAAAATTAAAAAAATTAAAAATGCTCAGAACAGTTGAGCTGGTGAAAATTTGGAAAAAAAAATTAAAATAAGAGCAAAAACAGAAAACAAAAGAAAATTGAAAATGTAGGGGGAAGGATGTTTGCGTATCAGCAAACATAGGTCCAATGGGAGCGGAGTAGGTTCTATGAACATCGGATCTATTTTGAATTCAATGGACTTTAAGACTGTTCGATCTGCTTTAAGATATGTGCGCTCTACTTTAATATTCGTACAAGTTCATTTCAATTTATGTGGACACATATCTTAAAGCGGATCGAAAGGTGTTGGAACCCATCAAATTTAAAAGTAAGTCTGATGTCCATCAAACCTACTCCGCTCTAGATAATAATACATTGATGCCAGTGTTGCCAGTGTGCACTATAAACACAGTTTTTGTTTCACCGCAAATAAAAGTTAAGATAAGTACATCGTTGAAAATCATGACCAGACTATTAAATGCTCGGTCCACACTTTAAACCAAACTTTTAATGTTTGATATTTATTTATGTTTATGTTTTGCAATTGTAATTCTCAAATACATATTTATTTTAGTTTTTCTTTTTCAAATAAAAATTTATCCTGATTTTTCTATTTCTCTGTTCTGACCGGCATACTTAAATTTCACTAAGAACATGTTGGGTTGTTTCGGAATTGCATGAGATGAGATTTTGAGTACTGAAACCCACAAATAAATTTATAAAAATCCATACCCTTGAGCATAATAAAAAATGGATCATGAAATATAGTTATAAAAAAATAATTTAAACAATATATTCATGAGAAATGTCAATTCTTTTGTGACATAGATGCTCCCTGATTTTTTTAATTATAATCGGCAAAAAGAAAAAGGTGATATAAATTCGCATATCTTTCTTGGTATCCCCAAATAAAACCATATATTACTGGACCACAAAAATATATTACTGGACCACAAAAGACTTAGGACAGGGTAGGATGAATCTACTTTGGATGGCAGCTTTATACCTGCAATATTATCTCGTGAAAATTGTGCTCAAATTGCTTGCTGATCGACTCTTTTGAATTTTTCTAGAAAGAAAGAATAAAGAAATATCACCCGCATTGACCTCAAAATTTTGGTACGGTTGGGTCTCAACCAAAATATAATATTAAAAGAGTGAGGCTATGGTACTATACATAGCACGATATTGGTTGTGTTATGAATATACATTTTTGGTTTGGAAGTCTTAACGATCAATTTAAACCGTTCAATATGATCTCTATATGAATATGTACTTGTAAACTAAATTTATACTCTTTAGAATTTTTGTACAATTTTTTTAAATGAGTAAAAAATCACTTGATCTGAAAATTCTAAAAAAATATAAAATTTAGTTTACAAGTACATATTGATATGGAGACTATATTGAATGGTTCAGGTGTACGTTAGGATTTTAAAAACAAAAATATTGATTCATAGTACAGATCAATCCGTGCTATGCATAGTATAGTCTCACTCCGTGCAAGGAACTCGAACTCTTGACTTTATAATAACTACAGTTTTTAAAACTATTTTTTTTTCTAACGAACTGCGCTACCATCCTTTCCATATATAATATATGTTACTAATAAAAAATAGAGATTTGTAAATTTCCAATGAAGATACTTTGTGGAAAACACAGACAAAAAGATAAATGGAAGTCCCACACCACACTAGGTCATCAGACTAGATCGTCTGATCTACTTTAAACAGTTCAAATTACGCAGAATATTCTTAGGAATCTTTACTTCAGTTTTATTTTTGTTGGGACCCACCACTTATATCCTAATAGCAAAATCTTGATCACTGTTGTGACTTCAAATTTAACCTCTTATAAGAGCATCTACAATGCTAATTGCTTTTAAATTGCTAATCTGATGTGTTAATTGCTAATATAATTGCTGGGATGTACCACAGTTTCTAAATTAGCAAATTTGCTTTAAAAGAAAAAGTTTTTTTAATGACACGCTGGTTAATTGATTGGTTAAAATTCAGGTTCAATTGGTTAAAAAGCAATTGCTGGGATGGAGGGGTTAAGAAATTAAAATTAACTTTAATTGCTAATGTCTAGTTGGCAGCGGTAATTAATTTCTAATTAATTTCTGGGTTGGAGATGCTCTAAGAGTTAAAATCGTCCATGCGGACCCAATTTATTAATTTATTTTTCGATTCGTGTTAATTAATTTCAAAATATTTTCTTACAAAAAGAAGAATAAATATCAAATTGCAAATTGTGTTTGGTTGATAAAGTTATGAGAGAGGTGAGTAGTACTAAATTAAGCAAATTAGCAACAAACAGTGCAGATGTAAATGTTACCCTTCTCCAATAAATTGAAAATTTTGTTTTAATCTTTTAATATAAAATGAAATTACATAAAATTTATTCATACAGCTTTCTCAATCTTAATTTTCTGATTTTGTTCCTGACGATGAAAAATTATCAATCGTAAACTACAAACTTGTTGCTGAATCTTTTTCTCATAATTTTATATAATTACTATCGACCATATTTTAATCCGGCAATTACTTATAATCAAGCCCCTAATTACAAATTTCGATCCTTTGAATTTTTATTTAATTTTTCAATATAAATTTACGTTTAATTTGGTGATCATTTAAATTAAACACATTTTTTTGGAACTCGAGATATATGACATTTTTTTTTGTCACTTTTTATCTCTTTTTATTTATTCTTTCTGGTAGTGGAATAATCTCGTGACTCGAGAGATTGCGTTGTTTTTGTTAACAAAATAGAAAGCATGATCTTCTCCTGTGCAGAATCTAATTGATGTCTCCTAAAGTGGGTACCACTCTTGAACTACCCTTAGTTCCTTTTAAGATCTGTAGAGATTTTCTTCTTTCTTTTTTCTAAGGAAAAGCACAAGTTTATCACCAAAGAAAAGCTGGATGGGTCTGGATGAATTATTTCTATGTCATATCTTTTAAAAAAAAATTATATCCTTTAATTACATAAAATGGTACAACCTGCCAACTAAATAAAATAACAAAAATGATAATGTTAGTCTTAAAAAATAATGCACAAAAAAATTCATGTACAAAAACATAATTTTTATTGTATTCAATAAAAAAATTCAAATATTTTGTAGGTGGTGTAGCAATATTATTTTCACAGGGAGTTGTTTTCACGTTTCTAATTTTGAAGGGATGTAATTGCTAAGTTTTACATCTTTGTCTTTTTCTTTTTTTTCCTTTTCTTCTTTTTTAGATGTTGCGTTTTGAGTTATTTATTTATCCATATATCTATCAAGGATCCTTTTAAAAGAATATTAGTAATATTTTATTTCTAAAATTATAAATTATAAATGCCTTAAAAGGTTAAAAATTTGTGTTATATGTATCTAAGAGGAAAAAACTTCTAAAATGATACAACTATTTTATATTTCTCTGAAGAAATTTTTTCAAGACTAACCAGTCTTTTGTGCATTTTAAGAAAGATATTTGTGCCCAAAGTTTGCAAAATATATTATATTTTTTTCATAGTTTAATTTTTTTGTTCAATAAATAATTCTCTTTTCGGAACGAAGTTTGGAAAACAACACTAATTTTAATAATTCTGTCTAAAATTAATTGGGTGAGTTCAGTTTAGCCAACAAAAATTTAAGGCAAACTTCTAATACAGTACACCATATTCATGTGTTTACAATATAATATGAACATATGCATTCATGCAGCCTCTTGGTGCATTATTTGTATGAACGTTCTCTTATATTGTATCCGTATTTTCACTGATTTAGTTGAACTCATAGGTTTAATTAAAACTGCAAAACGCACTTATATTTGTTAAAATCAGATAAATTACTATCAAATATTTAATATTAAAATATTTTTTTATAAAAAAAATATTGGGTTTCTACACAATATTATTTTTTAACTTTGTCTGTTCAGCGGTTAAAAAATAGTCTATTTATAGAAATGAAACCCTCACGAATTGGGCACGAGTAGTATTAGGATAGGTGATCTCCTGAAAAGTCCTTGTGTTGCTGATTCTAGTTGGGTTTCATTTCTAACCTACCCAACTTATTTAAGAATAAAGGCTTTCAAGAAAAAAAGATAAAAAATACTGGGTTTGACAAATAAGAATTTCTGGTGTATGTTTGTGTACGAAACTTTTTTCGCATTTAACGGTTAGGATGATAGAGAGACAATCTCAAGTGATTCGCAATAAAACCAATTGATGAGGTGGAATTTTTTTATAAACCATAATTAAAAAATACATATTTTTACAAAACCAACATGCTTACTTTTTTTTTTTACAAAAACCATAAGAACCGAAATGTCATTTCGGTCCGAATTTTTTTATTATTATTCCGGACCGAAATATCATTTCGGTCCGGTTCTCTTTTTGGATTTTCTACGGCGGCTCATATGAAACTTGCGAAACTAGTACCACAGAAAATCCAAAAAGGGGACCGGACCGAAATGGCCGAAATACCATTTCAGTCCGGAGTAAAAAAAAAGTTTCAGACCGAAATGGTATTTCAGTTCTTATGATTTTTGTAAAAAAAAAAATAATATGTTGGTTTCGTAGAAAACAAAATTTTAATTATGGTTTATAAAAAAAAATTCGCTGAGGTGTGGAGCATGATTTGGTAAGTGAAGGGAATAAATATAGTTAGGTGGCAGAGGCAATCTCTGGCTCTGCATCTCAATCCTCTGTTACGTACTCAAATTTGATAAATAATTATTCTGTGATGTATACACAATCTGCACTTGATTTATATGCAATGATTATCCTTGGATTTCCCTTCCCACTAGTTGTCTAGTTGTGATATAAACTATAAAGCCATGCATATCAAAATTGAAAAATGGGTCGAGTTTATTTATTGTATTTACATTTGCGTCCATTTTGTACGAAACATTAAATTAGTTGTAACGCAAAATATTGTACAATCTCAGAATAAGAAAGTACGACAGATACAGGTGGTTATTTACTTTGCCATTTGAAGAGAAAGGTGTACAAGAATTTTCAGACAAAAAAGAAAGACACCAAAACTTACATTGTTGGAAATAAATAAAAATTATTAATAAGTTGGTTCAACAAAATGCGAATTCATATCCTCTGCATTAACTCAAAAAAGAATCTTTTGAGTTAATGAATCTCGACAGTCCAATAAGTTATTCGTGCAAACTAAATCTGCACTAATATTAAAAGGCTCCCTATGTTATAGGCATGAGCCGAATTGGCTCCGTTTCAAATTAAACGGTTGAAATTCATTAACTCAGGTAGAAAATTGTAAATATTGTTTTATTATTTTTTTCATTATTTCTTACCTTTTCTTTTTTTTTTGTGTGGCTTTTGATCTGCGAATAACTATGGTGCATGAATACTGGTGTAGATATCGTATTGCATAGGATATGAGATACGACGATACAATAATTTTCTACATAATATAATACGGATATCGGACAATCGATATGTATCGGATACGAATACGGAACCCGGAACCATACGAGGCATCTGAGTTAACTCTGGTGAATACATTTAAATTTTCGCCGATGTCAACATATACATCGATTGGTTTCAACGTCACCGTATATTTTAATAATTTTATCAAATTGCGAAATTTTAGAGAAAGTCGCTCAGAGAAGAAGTCGAAGGGGTGAGAAACAGCTAGGGATGTAAACAGTCGGATACGGATCGGATAGTGGTCAAATTGTATCCTTATCCGTTATAATTTTTTGGATACGGATATGAATATAATTCGGATAATTAAAAATAAATTACTAATGTACATTCTAGTAAAAAATAACATTTAAATATAATTTTTTCATTCATAAATTAGATATAATATTTTTTATAATAAATTTGTTGGATACAAAACATATATCATATTATCAAAACATTAGTTACTAATCATGTCATAGTGTTATATTGTTAATTAGAATATATATGTATATGCAGTTTAATAAATCATTGGTATGTATATGCAATTTAAGAACATAAAGTATATTTATTATAGTTTAGGAGTGTAAACGGTCGGATACGGATAGTTAAAAGTCTTATCGTATCCTTATCCGTTATAATTTTTCGGATACGGATACGGATCGGATAATTTGAGTCATTTTTTGGATTCGGATCCGGACGAAATCGAATAATATCTGATCCGTTTACACCCCTAGAAACAGCGAATTACGGATAATTATATGTATGCGGATTCATATCCGCTTTCGAAACTATATATCTGTAAACTATTCAAATTTGCAAAAATTTGAATTCGGATTCGAATTCGGACGAATAATAGCCGATCAGTTTGCACCAGTGTTGTAAAATATGGCCTTAATTGCCGATTAAACGGCCGTTTAATCATTAATGGCGGCCAAACCATTACGAATACACTAATCGGAGGTCTATTTACGGATTTTTCTGATTAATCAGCCGATTATTTCCTTTATTCCCGTTTAATAGTTCATTAATTCTCGTTTATTCTCATTTATTTTCGTTTATTCCAGTAAATATTTATTTTCACATTATTATTTTTTTGTGACTGTGTGATAATAAGTTTCATAAATTATGTATTATAGTTTTATTTATACTTGGATATACACCCAATATTTTTATATATGTAATTCTTACTTATTTTGAAATTGATTAATTCTTCTATTATATATAGCATGTGTTTTTCTTATTTACTATGTTTTTCTTTTTACTACGTAATTTTTTCAATTAGTAGGACATGTTCATATATGAAATTAAGTTGTTATCATAAATTAAATTTAGTGATTTTATGTTGGAATGTTTTATTTCTTTCAAATAATATATTATTAGTATTTGAAAATACTTTATTTCGAATTCATTTTTGCATTAAATAAATGTGTTACTTAAAAATGTAAAATTGTGTATGTGTTATTAAGAAGAAATAAACATAGTGTTATGTTATAATAATAAAACTAAGTTAAATTAAATTTATTTGATAAGTTTAATAAGTTAAATAAATTATTTTTAATAAATTATGAATATATATACATAATTTTAATAAAAACGATTAATCGGCCGCATACCGATTAATCGCTTAGCGGTACTCCTTCCGTCCAACGAGCGCATACCGTTATTTACAACACTGGTTTGTACCTCTAGCTGATGCGTTCATGATATTAGAAAATAAATACCTAGTAAATTTGGGATTTCCGTATCCATATTTCTCCGTAATTTTGACATCTTTTGATATTATTAATTTAAAAATAAAAGTTCAAACAAGATATATGAATCATCGACTTTGTTCTATCTTAAGGACAATACGTCAATAGGATAAGATCATACTAATCATTTAAAATATTTCAATAATTAGAAGAGTAGGGGCCGTTAAAATTTTCCAAATCATTAAATAAGTCAAAGAAACCCTTTTGATACTTCTTCAACTCATTAAAATAAATATTATCACATTAAGTTCTACATCTTATATTACACATTATTGCCCCAAATAATTTTAATTGTATTGATCACTTTTAATTGGACATATAATTAACCATATACATTACATAATTATTTTACGAGAATAGTTCAAATGACTCATCGTGTCTCACATGGTTTCTCTTTGTTTCTAAAATTCAAATAGTCAATCTGAACTGTTTAATATGATATTCATATTAAAATATGTCTGGAGATCAATTTTTATATTTTTTGAAAATCTTTTACTATATTTTTATATATGTACAAAATCATATTTTTTTGGATAGTCCAGAAAAAATAATTTTGTACCTATCTAAAAAATAGTAAAAAATTTCCAATAAATATAAATTTTAATCTCCGAGCATATTTTAATATGGAGGTCATGTTGAGTGTTCGAATCGACTGTTTGGACTTTATGAAGTGCGATAAGGCATAAAAAAACATGAGGCATTTTAACACTCCTTTGATTTTACATATATAAATTCAATGTTGGGTTAATATTCCAACAATCTCTTACTCGAGCTATATGTGAAACCATATAATTATGTATTATTCAGATAATGGTAGTTGGCACTTTTTTTATGTCATTATAAAAATGTGTCACAAACTAATTTCATTCATCAATCATATCAATAAATAAAATCAAAGTGGTTTTTGTCACATTTATCATAACTCAACCAACGGTTGTCGCATATATATAGACATAATTAAATATTATTTTTTTAGTGAAGGTTGGATATTAAGTCACTAAATTATTTAATATCCACAATAATTTCTCGATACGAATTTTGAATTCATAATTAAATATCATAAATCATAATGTGAATATGTAGCCCGAAAACTTTATGCAATGTGATCATAACACGTCTATTTTCAACTAGTCAACTTCAAAAAAATTGTGAAGTCAAAATATATGATTTTAGTTTATTCATATTATAAATCTATTAAGGTTTGATTGCATCTGAAAATATAGTAAAAGATACCATCTATGATGAATGAAATCAACAAACCCATCCCAAATAAATTAAACAGAAAATGTGGACGAAAGCAATAATTCTCATCATATAAATGTGAACCAAGAATAGAAATATTGAACTGTATTTCTATAAGTAAAATCCCTATATTCAAAATGAAATAAAAGAAGAAGTAACATGAATGAAAATGACTTTTTATATAAAATAAAATTAGGATAATGAATAAGGCTTTCTAAGAAAAGAGAGGGGCGTGCATTGATGACTCGTCACACAAAATCACCCAAAAGGCCTAAAACCGGGACAACAGTGACAAATAAATTATTCGGATTCGGTTAAATTTTCGTGATTTGAAAATAATTCGGATATAATTCGAGAATAATTGAAATTATATGGATCAGAGATCTCAGTCCTACAAAGATTCAAAAAAAAATCAAAAGAAAATGTTTTCGGAAAAATTCAGAAAAAATTCGTAAAATTAAAAAATAGTTCGTAAAATTTGCGAATTATTCAGAAATAATTCGGTTAAAATTCAGTCAACCGAATAATTCGACGTTCAGCTCGTCATCACAAAAAAACGAATTATTCGTAAATAATTCGTAAATATTGTGATTATGACCGGGACAACAGTCATCAACACACTGAACACGGTAGTAGTCTAATGATAACATGGGTCAAAGGGTAAACAGCTAAACATGGGCGGATGGGCCGCTACGTCCAAATCTGCGAACAAGATCTTCAATTTGATTTGCCACGTTAAAAACAACAGAAACAAATCATGTGCTATTGATTTTCTCAACCCACCACAACGCGTGTATCTACCGTGTACCCTCTTACGTTTGCAGTTGCACGCCGGCCGGTGCCTCTAAAAGAATTGTGATTCACAGCACCAACTATTGACATCAGACATCCCTACAAAGAATCAGTTTTTTTTTTTTTTTTTTTGTGTCTAGACAACAAACAATGCTCTGTGTTAGATAAGTAACAAGTTCGTAATCTGATTGAAAATTTTATCAAATAGAAAAAAATACTGTCCTATTCTCTTATTCTTATTTTCTAATTTCTCCTCCACTTCCAATAGTCACTCCAAAATTCAATTAATTTCGCTACGTAATATTAAAGTGTTAGATAACTTGATCTCTAACTCTTTTTTCAAAAAAAAAAAAAAAACTATTGTGTGGTTCATAACTCAAATGTAGTGTAATTTTATTTTATACAGAGAGCTGAAAGATATTAATACATATAAAAATTATAAAACTCAATGGACAAAATTTTAAAATTTAAATTTGTAAGAGTGATTTAGCTCTCTTTTTCTAACACTATCTTCCGCCCTGACTGTGGAATAGGGATCAAGATTGGATGTCAATGTAACGCGAGTCATATTTGCTCAATATATGAAGAAATATATATATATGAGAATCAGAAATTTACCTTAGGATCGAATTTAGTGAAAATAAAAATTAAAAAATATATTTATAATAAAGTATAGTATTTGTTTGAATTAAACAATAATAAAAGAATCATGTATAGAATTTATAAATGACAAAAAAGTACCTAAGATTTGTAACTTTTTTGTTTAAATCATAGAATACGGATTCCATTTTGTAACTTGAAATCCTAAACATAATTAGAGAAAACGAGTTCAAATTGTGCAAAGCACAAGTAGCACCGGAAATTCTTTTAAAAAAATTATTAGGAGCTAATAAAGTAATTAATGTATTTTAGAGCTTAGAACAAAAAAAAATTATGACATCTTCAAATCCGGACCCTGCATCATTAAACAAAAAAAAACTTAAATAAAAAAATAAACATCACGTGCTTGCTATTCTAATTCTGATAATCTAAAACCACGTGAAGTTAAAATAATTATGTCGAATGGTCGATACTAGCGGTGTCAATGATACCCTTTTAACCGTTTACCCTACCTGTACCGTATTCATTAAGGCAGATATGGGTATGATTTTTTTTTTTTTTCATTAGCTTATCGGATATAGGTATGGGTAAAAAAAAATTTATGTTAGCTAAATGGGTATGAGTATGGGTAAAGGCTATTTCGTACCCGTTATAACCATCGTCTACCATTTTATTCAAGGAGACAGACTTTTCACTAGACATATTGACACCACACACATTTATAATAACACAACATCTTTAAAAAAAATTGATGTATAGATAATTTTAATCCTCTTTAAATATCTTTCTAACAACCATATTTTTTCCATAATATAATTAATACAATGATTTTTGTATTAGTTATTTGATTTCCATAATTACTAGATATTTTTTTCCTTTTTTTATTTTATTTTACATTGAGGTATTCCTTTTCGGCATCTTTTTTCTCATAGAAATATACATAGCTACAAAATTTACACGAAAACACATGAATTCAATTGAAATTTCAAGCACTAAACCATCAAGTTACACTCAAACCAAATTAAGTCAAGGTATTTTTTTAATGTTTTTTTTTGTAACTTTTTTTTTATATGTAATAGATCGAACTCAAATATATTGCTTGATTTTATAATTTTTTCTCTTAATTTTGATACTTATAATCTATACGTCTATTTTAATTAAAATTGTCTGGAATATTTTATCAATTTAAGTCTAATGGAAACAATTTATTAATTTTAGCATGATTGATATAATTTTTTATTGTAGTGTTTTGTTGTACTTTTGATTTATTAGTTTAATCATAATTTAAATGTCAAAATTAGTCATGATAGTTTACATTCAATATGTTTTTTATATAAGTAATCCTGTCGTTTTTTTAGTGATTTTTGCGCAAAAAAAATATAAAATGTTAATTGAAAAATCATTTTTTTTATAGTAGATTTTAAAAAAATTATGGAGTTAGATAAAATAAATCGATATATACAATGATGATAGATTATAAAAATATAATAAACTCATTCACAGTTGTAATTCCCATAAAAAATCTTAAAGATTCAATAAAATTAAATAATGAATACTTATTACGTGAGAGCTGACCGCCCAAAGATGGGGTGGTCAGGGCGTTTTTAAAATTATTTTTGACAAAGGGGCATATTTGTTAATTTTTTTTTTGGAGGGTATTAATAAAAATTTCGGTATTATACACTTCTACAAATAAATATGTCAGAATTCGCCATAGTAAATCCTTGCGCGTCTGAATCATTTGGCTTAGACTATTTAAAAAGAAACTTCGGAGAAATTCATACGAAACTCGGAGAGAAAGAAATAACGTGAAGAATGTTATAAATTGAAGATAAAAGAAAAATAAACAAAAAAGATAAAATATATAAATGATGACATTTTTTGTTTTTATGTCATGTGTGATGTGTACAACACAAACTTACAAAGTATTTATTTATAAGTTATAAATTGTAAATCAAAAAATTATTTAAATAGTAGAGAGATGAAGATGAATTATATTTTTTTTGGAAAAAAAAAGTGATTAATATTGAAAATTACAAAATGAAAGAGTTATAAATAAACTGACATCACAGTTATAATTTATTTATAATATTTTAAGAACACGTGTAGTAGACTCCGGATACTCTCAAGTAACTCAAATTTTGAGTTCAAATTTTGTCCATCTAATCATAATTCGGGTCAATCCGGTCCGTGGTAAAATGCACATTGTCCTTTTAATATTCATACCAAAGTAGATCCGACGATCTGAATCTAAACTCAAATTTTGAGTTACTTTAAGTGATCTAAGTTCATAGTAGTGATGTGCCATGAATGACCACTTCATTGTATCATACGGTTTTGTTACGGCACAATACGGTATGTGTGTTGGTCACGTATCGTGATTCACGTACTTCATGTCGTGATTATTTTTAGAAAAAATAACATGGTACGACACGATATACGAACCGGTCTAATCATTATATGATACAGACACGTCACGTTTTATTATTATAATTTTTTATAATTTTTCCATATTTTTTTTTTGTCTTTTTTCTTATTTTTTCTTTTTTACATATTTAAAATTAAAATAAATTAAACATGATCAAATGTGATTAGTTAAATCACTTCTGATCATGACATGTTGCTAATCATTCTTCGCAATTTTAATCACCACACAATACATAATTTAACTTGATCAAGACACTACAGAACACAACACCTATTTTCATCATGTATTTTTTTCATTTAGATGCTTTTAGGAAGTGTTGATAAGCCGTAATAATATCTATTGAAACCGGGGGTTTGTTATGAAAATTAAGCCAAGTTTTGATTAAATTAGGTTTAATTAGGTTAGAAATGTCCAAAAGTTCAAGTTACTGCCCTAGTTATGTTTATTTTACAGGTAATCAAGTGTTTGGAGCTTAACGGAGCAAAACGGGCGATTTGTGGCAAGTCAGCACATAGCCAGGAGAATCTGTCACTTTCATTGCGGACCGCAAGACATCTATTGCGGGCCGCAACATTATCAAACAGAGAGCAACTCAGACCACAGAATTTCGCAGACCTCTTGCGGCCCGCAAGGAATTTTATTGCGGCCCGCAGAGAAGCATTCAGAGAGTTGGACTTTGCGCGAGAAACAACCGCCTTCACTCATTGCGGCCCGTAAGGATCTTATTGCGGCCCGCAATAAGGCGGTTTCAGAGCCCGAATTTGCTATTTTTAGGGATTTTGTTTTATATTTTGGAAAAGTATAAATAGGAAACCTGTAGAACAGAACAGTTACGTTTTTTAGAGTTAATTTCTGATTTTAAGAAGAGAGACAAAGGAAGAGAAAAGGAGAGAGAAGAAGGGAGAAGTAAAGATCACGATTCAACCGGTTTTATTATTTTCTCTCTTTGGAACTCTTTTATTCTTTTTAATTTGATTTGTGCTTTAGCCATGACTGGCTAAGGAATATTTTAGGGTTAATTAGGGCTGTACTTGAAACTTTTGTTATGATTTAGTTGGTTTAATCTTTATTTTCTTGTTCTTTGATATGATCTGTTCTTTATTTCAATTGATTGTGAAGACTTAATCGAAATCACATGAAACCCTAGGATTTTGTATTTGCAATTGAGAAATTGAATATTTAGTCCTGACCATAAAGAATAGGGTATTTGATAGGTTAAGTACCGAGAGGTGACGCTTGTCTTATACGGGCTTTACCTAATTGTTTAGACAAACTGTACCAAGTACCGAGAGGTGAATTACGGCTTTCTAGATTAATTAGGACAGTAAGAACTTAATGACTTTAGATTAGCATAGCCAAGTACCGAGAGGTGACGTTTATTCTAATTTGAAGATGGTATTAATATAGAAATATCACTTTGTACCTACAACCCTAAACTGTGCCTTCATAATTAAAAGAACAAATTTAGTAAACCAATTAGTCATAACATTAGTGGATAGGAACCCTAAGAAACCCTAATATCTCATCTTTGTTAAAAATCAGATTTTGCTTTAAAACTTTAGTTTAATTTAGTTTAATCAAAACCAAATCAACCCTTTGAACAAACAAAAACCTTTTTACTTCTTTTACTAAATTAAATTGCTAGGTTAGATAAAATATTCCGACTTGTCCCTGTGGAGACGATCCCTAAATACTACTTGACTAGGTTGTACACTTGCAACTGAATTGAGTATAAATTAGGATTTATTACTTGTACTGCAGAAATCACATCAAGTTTTTGGCGCCGTTGCCGGGGACAACGGAGAATATTATTTCAGACCTAAGTAATTTAGTTAGTAATTGTTTTTAATTTTCTTTTGCTTTCTTTTCTCTCTCACTCGTGCAGGTTGAAATATGGCAGAAGAACCTCCAACCCCGGAAGCCACAGATTTGGTTGAGTGGTTTTCTAGGAGAGGATCAACTCATCTTTTCTACGCCAGACGAAACAAACACCCAACAAGAGGACCTTTCCTGAGTGTAAATCCGCGCCGGTTAGACATGTCGGCCGGAAATGAAAATGCTCGTTTGGAAAACCTTCAAAGGGAACGGGATGAGATGGCCAATGAACTTCAACGATTGCGAGCAGCCGCCGCTGATAGACAAAACATCGAAGCGGCTGATGCCAATCGCCCCTTGAGAGACTTTACAGCACCTAGGGCTGAGGAAATCCACCTTGGGTATACGGCACCCACCATCAATGCTGAAGAATACCAGATTCCGCCAGCATGGGTTAGCATGGTGCAGCGCCATCTGTTCCATGGTCTACCCCACGAAGATGCCACACAGCATTTAGCCAATTTTGAAGAAATCTGCAGCACAATCAAGGTACAAACTGTTTCTCCTGAAAATCTTAAAGTTATGGCCTTCACTTTTTCTCTTGCAGATAAGGCTAAAAGTTGGATAAGGAGCCAAAGACCCGAGAACATGAACACTTGGCCTAAGGTGGCAAATGCTTTTCTCAACAAATTTTTCCCGCCATCCAAAACAAACTCCTTGCGCCATCAAATCCACAATTTCCGACAAAGGGGAGAAGAAACCATGAGCGAGGCATGGGAGAGGTTTCAAGAACTGCAAAGATGCTGTCCCCACCATGGTATCGAAGGGTGGAATTTGTTGCAAATCTTCTACAACAGCCTTCTACCACAGGACAAGGGGATGCTAGACGCAGCTGCTGGAGGTAGTCTCATGAATAAAGGGGCTATTGATGGATACAAGCTGGTGGATGACATGGCTCTCAACCAAAGCCAATGGCACAACCCTAGGGAGACACCGGTCATCCTGCAGCGAGGAATGAAGGAGGTAAATTCGAATCCAAATTTTGCTGCAGAAATTGCCGCTTTGAATCGCAAAATTGATCAAATGAGCGTGAACTCGGTAAGCAATCCTTCTCCTCTTCCTTGTTCAATTTGTGGTGGCACCGATCATTTAGCAATTAACTGTGGTGTAAGTAATGAGGTTAGTTATGAGGAAGTGAATGCAATTAACCAAGGCAATTTCAAACCAAATAACAATCCTTACTCCAATACTTACAATCCCGGTTGGAGAAATCACCCAAACTTTTCATGGAGACAAAATGACCAACCAGCCCAAGGAAATCAAAACAACCAAGGTAACTCAAACTTTAATAGACCAAATCAAGGTTATGGTAACCAAGGGTATGGTTCGAATGCACAACCAAAGTCCAATCTCGAATTGATGATGGAGACTTTCATGACAAGTCAAAATCAAAAGTTTGATGAACTGACCAAAAAGGTAGACATGTTGGCAACTCAAAACAAATTACTTGAAAACCAAGTTGCACAACAAGCTACACAATTCTCTCGCCAACCGGGCACCCTTCCACCAAAACCCGAGAACAATCCCAAGGATGTCAAGGCGGTTAGGCACATGCTTCGCAGCGGTACGCAATATGAGGATCCACCCGTACCAAAGGATGACTTTGTACAACCGCAAGGTGAAGAGACACGAGGCAATGATGAGCACATCTCCACACATGAGGATTTCGCCTCAAAGGAAACTACACCAATTGCACCAAGCGGCCATGCGGAACCAGCAAAGCAATCTCATGATGAGCAGCCAAAGGTAAGTGCACAGGTACCTCTCTACACCCCTCCGCACAAATTCGCTCATTTTCCTGGTAGACTTAAGAATGAGAAAACCGACAAACAATTTGCCAAATTCCTTGAACTGTTGAAACAATTGAATGTGAACCTACCATTGACTGAGGTAATGACCCAAATGCCGGTTTACACCAAATTTTTCAAAGACATTCTTTCAAACAGGCGTAAACTTGAAGAAGTCCAAATGGTATCCCTAGACACAAATGGTAGTGCAATGGTAATGAATGAATTGCCCAAAAAGTTGGATGATCCGGGTAAATTTTCCATACCATGTTCTATAGGGAATGTCCAATTCAAACGTGCACTATGTGATCTAGGAGCAAGTGTGAGTCTTATGCCTAAGTCGGTGTATGATAGGTTAGGTGTTGGAGAACTCAAACCCACTAGAATATCTCTTCAATTGGCAGACCAATCGGTTAAGTTACCTTTAGGGGTGGTGGAGGACTTACCAATTCAAATTGGAAAGTTCTTTGTACCAATTGATTTTGTTGTGGTTGACATGGATGAGGACACTCATACACCACTCTTGTTAGGTCGACCATTTCTCAATACAGCAAAAGCCGTGATCTATGTCCATGATGGAATTATCACAATGAACATTGGTGAAGAAAAATTGACATTCGATATCAAAAGATCCATGAGATATCCATCTAATGATCAAAGTGTTTTTAGTGTTGAGATACTTGACAGGTTGATAGTTGAAGAGCTCACAAACAACATGGAGAAGGGCTCATTTGAGTATTGGATGGACCAGGAGTGCGAAAAACTTGACACAATGAGTTCTGTAGAGCTTATTGCGGCCCGCAGCAACAGCCATTGCGGCCCGCAACATCTTCAACCAGAGAAGGATGAAAATCGCATAGCCATTGCGGCCCGCAACCATACCTCTTGCGGCCCGCAACATCTTCAGTCAGAGAAGCTGAACCAAACAGAGCTCATTGCGGCCCGCAATGAACCCCTTGCGGCCCGCAACAAACCTTTCCAGATTGACGAAGAACCTATTCTAAGCCCGATTTTTCAAGTTTCGACCGCCGAGACCCTTCCTAACTTTGCCGAAACCACAGAAGATGCACCCAAGGTTGAACTAAAGCCATTGCCTTCGACCTTACGATACGAATACCTTGGCCCAAACCAAACCTATCCCGTTATTGTCAATGCATCTCTAAACCAAGACCAAACCTCACAACTTCTGCAAACATTGAGGATGCACCGAAAGGCCATTGGATACACATTAGATGATCTCAAAGGAATCAACCCTTCTATTTGCATGCACCGGATCTTGATGGAAGAAGGACACAAACCAACCATTGAAAGCCAACGGAGATTGAACCCGAACTTAAGCGAAGTCGTGCGCAAAGAGATACACAAGCTACTCGACGCCGGCATCATCTACCCTATCTCCGATAGCAAATGGGTGAGCCCAATCCATGTGGTGCCAAAGAAGGGAGGAACAACAGTGATAGAAGGGAAGGATGGCGAGCCAATTGCAACACGACTCGTGACGGGATGGCGCATGTGCATCGACTATCGAAAGCTCAATACCGGCACGCGCAAGGATCATTTTCCTCTCCCGTTCATAGATCAATTGCTTGAACGGCTAGCTAAGCACTCTTTCTTTTGTTACTTAGATGGGTATAGTGGTTTCTTTCAAATACCAATACATCCTGATGACCAAGAAAAGACCACTTTTACTTGTCCATATGGTACCTTTGCATATCGCAGGATGCCCTTTGGGTTATGTAATGCACCGGTCACTTTTCAAAGGGCAATGATGGGTATATTTTCAGACCTGATTGAGAAATCCATGGAAGTCTTTATGGATGACTTTTCGGTCTATGGTACAACCTTTAATGATTGTTTGACCAACCTGTCCAAAGTTTTGCAAAGATGTGAAGAGGTTAGTCTTGTTTTGAATTGGGAAAAATGCCATTTTATGGTTCAAGAGGGTGTTGTCTTGGGCCATGTTGTTTCTGAAAAAGGTTTAGAGGTTGATCGAGCCAAAGTTGAGGTGATTGAAAAGTTGCCTCCACCAATCAACGTGAAAGGTGTTAGAAGCATTTTAGGGCATGCCGGTTTTTACCGAAGATTCATTAAAGATTTTTCAAAAATTGCCAAACCTTTGACCAATTTATTGCTTAAGGATGCCCCTTTTGATTTTAATGAGGATTGTCTAGATGCTTTCAATAGGTTGAAAGAAGCTTTGATTTCAGCGCCTATCTTGCAACCCCCGAATTGGAACGAGCCATTTGAGATAATGTGCGATGCAAGTGACTATGCCGTTGGAGCGGTATTGGGGCAGCGAGTCGACAAGAAGCCGTATGCAATCTACTACGCAAGCAAAGTGCTAGATGAGGCCCAAGTCAACTACACCACAACTGAAAAGGAGTTACTAGCGGTGGTCTTTGCCATCAACAAGTTTCGCCCTTATTTGGTGGGTTCTAAAGTCATTGTCTACACGGATCATGCGGCAGTCCGTTACCTCCTTACCAAGAAAGATGCAAAACCGCGCCTCATCCGATGGATCCTCTTGCTCCAAGAGTTTGACCTTGAGATAAGGGACAAGAAGGGCACCGAAAACTTAGTGGCCGATCACCTTTCACGCATTGTGGCTGAACCTTCAAACCAAGACTTGCCAATAGATGACTCTTTTGCCGATGAGCAGCTCTACCAAGTGAGTACGGCCGAATACCCGTGGTTCGCTGATATTGCTAATTTTCTTGCATGTGGGTCTCTACCACCCAATCTCACATACCAATCCCGAAAGAAATTCTTTGCGGATGCCAAGCATTATTTTTGGGATGATCCATACCTTTTCAAGTTTGGTGTTGATGGGATCCACAGACGCTGCATTTCACAAGATGAGGTACAATCGATTCTCTACCACTGTCATTCATCACCTTACGGAGGACATGCTTCAACCAACAAAACTGCCGCCAAAGTCCTACAGGCCGGTTTCTTTTGGCCAACCCTTTTTAAGGATACAAGGATGTTTGTTATCTCTTGCGACAAGTGCCAAAGGATGGGAAACATAACCAAGCGACATGAGATGCCTCAGCAAAGCATTCTAGAAGTTGAATTATTCGATGTATGGGGCATTGATTTTATGGGACCCTTTCCGAGCTCATGCAACAACAAGTACATCCTTGTGGCGGTGGATTATGTCTCAAAATGGGTAGAAGCGATACCAAGCCCCGAAGCCGATTCAAAGACTGTCAAACGCCTTTTCCAAAAGGTGATTTTTCCAAGGTTCGGTGTTCCAAGGGTGGTAATTAGTGATGGAGGCTCTCATTTCATCAACCGATCTTTTGCAAGTCTCATGGAGAAGTATGATGTAAATCACAAAGTCGCAACTCCGTACCATCCGCAAACAAGTGGTCAAGTTGAAGTCTCAAACCGCGAGATCAAGCACATTCTCCAAACCGCTGTTGGACTAAACCGAAAGGACTGGAGTTTGAGACTAGATGATGCACTTTGGGCATACCGCACGGCCTACAAAACACCAATTGGCATGACTCCTTTCAAGCTTGTTTATGGCAAGCCATGTTATTTGCCGGTGGAATTGGAGCATAAGGCGTTTTGGGCTATCAAGTCTATTAACTTCGACATGTTTCAAGCTGGCCAAAAGCGCATCCTCGACTTGCATGAACTTGAGGAGATCCGTTTGAGCGCGTATGAGAATGCCAAAATTTACAAGGAGAAGACGAAGAAATGGCATGACAAGCACATAATTCGAAGGGAGTTTAAAATTGGTGATTATGTTTTATTGTTCAATTCACGTTTTAAGCTCTTTGCAGGTAAACTCAAGTCCAAGTGGAGTGGCCCGTTTCAGGTGCAACGTGTGTTTGACCATGGGGCGATAGAAATTTGGAGCGAGCGAACTGGAGCATTCAAAGTGAATGGGCAGAGACTGAAGGTGTACAATCACGGAGGACCGGTTGAAGGGAAGACAAGCATCTCTTTCCGATGCACAAACGAACTAGAAGAGGAGAATGGTCAAGCTCGAGACGCTAAACGAGCGCTTCTTGGGAGGCAACCCAAGCAATTTACCTTTTTGCACATTTAAATTTCGTACTTTAGAATTAATTTGCACTTAGATAGGTTAATTTAGATTTTTTCTGAAATTTTTCTGTCTTTTGCGGCCCGCAATCAATCCTCCTGCGGTCCGCAACAAAGCAAACAGAACGAAAAAAAAAAAAAAAAAAAAAAAAAAAAAAAAAAAAAACACAAAAAAATTAGGCAGTATTTTTATTTTTATTGCGGCCCGCAACACATTCCATTGCGGACCGCAATGACCACAGATTTTTTCCCAGTACTTAATCAAATTTTTAATTTTTTTTTCAGGTGCATTGCGGCCCGCAACCCTAACCCCTTGCGGCCCGCAATAGAGGCCAACAGACGCGCCGTTTCGGACCCCTCTCCTTCTTTCTACATCTTTCTTTCCCTCCTTCTCCTTCCGATTCCTCCCCTCCTCTTTCTCTCTCCGCCGAAACAGTACCTACTCTTTTTCTCCCTCCATCTCCTTTACTCCCTCTCTCTACCACCTCCTCCACCGTGCGCCACCATTTCTCTCTCTCTCCACCGCCGTGACCCCTTCCTCTCTCTCTAAACCCTAACCCTCCACAACACACCGCGCTCTCCACCACCTTCTCCACCGAAGCCGCCACCAGATCGAGACCTTTCGCCGACGCCGGAACCCTACCCGCCGTGTCGTGATCTGTTCCACCGCAACTCTTGCGGCCCGCAAGACAAGCATTGCGGCCCGAAGAGAAGTAATCAGAGAGCTCGCCAACACCAACAGTCCTTGCGGCCCGCAACAAACGAGTCAGAGAGCACTCTCCACCTCACAGTACCTATTGCGGCCCGCAACCAACCCTCTTGCGGCCCGCAACCAAGCACGCAGAAGCTCAAACTTGGTGATTTTTCTGGAATTTTGAAGCCTCGACTCGACGATTGGACTTCTCGGCTGCATTACTCCACCTCTCCATTTCAAATTTGGTTTGATTACACACATTCGGTTGTATCTCTAACTCTCTTTAATTTCATTTGAATCAATCGAAGTAAATCGAATTGCAAATTGTGTTTGAATCATACCAATTGTGAAGTATTGAACCAACTCAACCAACATGCCACCTAGGACAAGGAATAAGGGTAAGGCACCTGCCGATGATGATGATTTTTTACCCTCTAAACGGTCCAAACAGTATAGGGGCAGGGCCGGTAATACCAGTCACTCTAATGACACAGAAATGCCAGACCAGCCCAATTGGACCAATTTACCTGAAAATCGGTGGCCCGAAAACAATAGCCCTGATTTTGGTCTCAGGTTTGCAAATGAGTCAGACCGAGACGTGTTTGATTTTCTCAAGTCCAAAAGGGTAGTGCAGCCCAAATACATCCATATACCAACACTGCAATCATTAGGTATTTTGGATGAGGTCCAGTCCCTTATGTCTTCCCTTGGTATTTGGAATTACTGCACCACACCAATGCCAGCTTATCGTACTTTAACTTATGAATTTTTGTCTACTCTTGACATGGAACATGAGCTTCTGGCGACATATTACATGGACGGTGCGAAGTACTCCATAACCATGGATGAGGTCAACCGAATCATGGAGTTCCCTGACAGACCTGACGCAGCAGAGACCCCTAATTGGGATGAAAACACAAGCTTCTACGACTTCGCTTGCCAACTGATTGGTGGACATAGGAGGACCTACAAGGCCAGCCAGATCAGCCACCCCGTGTTCCGCTACATCCAGCGCGCTCTTGCCTTCACCATCTTTGCGCGCGGTGAGACGGTGGGTACAATGGGCGAGAACGAGCTTTTCTTCATATATGCCATGCTCCATGCCCAAACAAGACCCGAGGCAATTCCACATGTCGGCGCCTTCATGTTCGACCACATTCTGGGCGTGCGAAACAACGCCACTCCGGGCGGCATGATCTCTGTTGGTGGATTTGTGACCCGGCTTGCAATCTACCATGGTGTGATTCCTACAGAAGGTCCGGTCTACCGAGTCCTTGCCACGCGCCTCCAAAAGCAAACTGAGTTCATTGATATGGCGTATCTTCAGACAGCCGGTATGTTTTCTCGGCTTGGCGACTCGTTCTTCTTCATTTCCCGTGGTGGTCAGCATATCCCTCTGCCCCTGCCAGATCCTATCGACAGGGCGGATCCTTCCACTTGGATTCTGCCCCTTACAGTGGCCCCACCTCTACAGCCGCAGTACCAGCATCAGCCCGGTGCCGAGCCTGCCTCCCAGCCACATGTTGACCCATTTGGGGTACCTCCGCCAGAGCAGCAGCATGCACCACCTCCTCCTTCTTGGGGTCCCGGCCAGCCGACCCCGCAGCAGATGTTCGAGCTAATGCAAACTATGAACACCAACATCACCAATCTGGCCACTCAGAGTGAAACACAGTACACTCAGCTGCGCTCTTATGTGGACGAGCGGTTCAACTCAGTCGACAGACATATTGCCGACCTCCGCACCTATGTCCATGGTCAGTATGGCGAGCATCAGACCTTCATGACGGGCCGGTTCGACACTTCTCATTCCGCCATGACTCAGCTCAACACTCAGATGGGCCGTCTGCAGGTCCAATACAATGATCTGGCCGGCGATGTTGATGAGATGGCCGAGCAGCAGCATGGCACTTACCATCGGACCGACCGCATGTACACGCACATGTCAGAGTCTGGATTCATTACAGCTGACCCGATACCGAGGCGCCGACGACCTAGGCGTACACCACCTCAGGAGACCGCTGCACCTCCACCTGCACCTCCGCGGCAGGACTGATCCCCATTGTGAGCTTTCTCATCTCCTCTTTTTCCCTTTCTTTGTTTTGTTTATTGCACCGAGTCGGTGCCAATGGATAGGCTTGGGGGGGTAAATTGTAGGAGTAGTATCTTAGTAGTAACAAATTTTTCAAATTTTTTCGTTTTAGTTTGTTTCTTTTAGTTTAGGATAGAAATTGGAAAGTTTTGTGCAATTTAGGGAAAAACAATGCAATTTGAGGGCTTATTTCAAAATTTTTGTTTGGATATTCGGTGATATAACCTCATGGCACAAGAATAGGTAAATAGTTGGTGAATTATGATGCCTTATTATACCTTAGTACCTGTGATCTTCAATTAAAAACCCATTTTGCATGTTGAAAATCAAGTCTCATACGCGCAAAGCCAAGAGTTTCCGAAAGGCTTGGTGCCCGTAGGAGACTTTGCGCGAGACTCAGAAATCCTTTCACAATCGAACTTAATTGAACAAGGGTGTAGGTTGAAAAAAGTGAGCTATGTTGGATTGAAGTCCTTAGGACAGATATATCCGCATAATATTTCAGAAAAAAAAAGTGAAAAATAAAAGAACAAAAGAACAAAAACAAAATAAAAATGAGTGAATAAATGAGCGAGCCTAAAACAGACAGATGCACAAGTAAAAAGAGTCAAGAGCATCAGGCACAGCCTACACCATTAACTGAATTTTTATTTCAAAGGATTTTCTGGAATTGGTTATCACTTGTATAAGTGGGAGAATAAACCGAGATTCACTAACTCTGAGGTATCATGTGGGTATAAATTTGCTTAATTAAAACCGAAAACTTGCGTTTGTGAAGTGAAGAAGATCATTGAAAGAAATCCAAATAGTTTTTATTCGTGCTTTGAATTAAGTTGTTTAACCCTAATTTGCCTTGACTGACCAATTTTTAACCCTAATTTAGCTTTTGTTATTAGGATAGTTTAGATAACTTGGTTTAAAAGACGTAACCAGTCCCGGTAATTTTAATAAGTGTTTAGACTTGCTTGGGACAAGCAAGGACTAGCCTTGGGGGAATTTGATAAGCCGTAATAATATCTATTGAAATCGGGGGTTTGTTATGAAAATTAAGCCAAGTTTTGATTAAATTAGGTTTAATTAGGTTAGAAATGTCCAAAAGTTCAAGTTACTGCCCTAGTTATGTTTATTTTACAGGTAATCAAGTGTTTGGAGCTTAACGGAGCAAAACGGGCGATTTGTGGCAAGTCAGCACATAGCCAGGAGAATCTGTCACTTTCATTGCGGACCGCAAGACATCTATTGCGGGCCGCAACATTATCAAACAGAGAGCAACTCAGACCACAGAATTTCGCAGACCTCTTGCGGCCCGCAAGGAATTTTATTGCGGCCCGCAGAGAAGCATTCAGAGAGTTGGACTTTGCGCGAGAAACAACCGCCTTCACTCATTGCGACCCGTAAGGATCTTATTGCGGCCCGCAATAAGGCGGTTTCAGAGCCCGAATTTGCTATTTTTAGGGATTTTGTTTTATATTTTGGAAAGGTATAAATAGGAAACCTGTAGAACAGAACAGTTACGTTTTTTAGAGTTAATTTCTGATTTTAAGAAGAGAGACAAAGGAAGAGAAAAGGAGAGAGAAGAAGGGAGAAGTAAAGATCACGATTCAACCGGTTTTATTATTTTCTCTCTTTGGAACTCTTTTATTCTTTTTAATTTGATTTGTGCTTTAGCCATGACTGGCTAAGGAATATTTTAGGGTTAATTAGGGCTGTACTTGAAACTTTTGTTATGATTTAGTTGGTTTAATCTTTATTTTCTTGTTCTTTGATATGATCTGTTCTTTATTTCAATTGATTGTGAAGACTTAATCGAAATCACATGAAACCCTAGGATTTTGTATTTGCAATTGAGAAATTGAATATTTAGTCCTGACCATAAAGAATAGGGTATTTGATAGGTTAAGTACCGAGAGGTGACGCTTGTCTTATACGGGCTTTACCTAATTGTTTAGACAAACTGTACCAAGTACCGAGAGGTGAATTACGGCTTTCTAGATTAATTAGGACAGTAAGAACTTAATGACTTTAGATTAGCATAGCCAAGTACCGAGAGGTGACGTTTATTCTAATTTGAAGATGGTATTAATATAGAAATATCACTTTGTACCTACAACCCTAAACTGTGCCTTCATAATTAAAAGAACAAATTTAGTAAACCAATTAGTCATAACATTAGTGGATAGGAACCCTAAGAAACCCTAATATCTCATCTTTGTTAAAAATCAGATTTTGCTTTAAAACTTTAGTTTAATTTAGTTTAATCAAAACCAAATCAACCCTTTGAACAAACAAAAACCTTTTTACTTCTTTTACTAAATTAAATTGCTAGGTTAGATAAAATATTCCGACTTGTCCCTGTGGAGACGATCCCTAAATACTACTTGACTAGGTTGTACACTTGCAACTGAATTGAGTATAAATTAGGATTTATTACTTGTACTGCAGAAATCACATCAAGTGTACTTTTTTTTTGTGTGTTACAAAGCCCGTAGGCTGGAACCATTATCAGGGGCGGATCTAGGATTTTCGTTGAGGGCGGGGGGGGGCAAAAAAAATATCGAATCGGGTTTAAATCCATTAACTAATTGAGTACTCGATAAAAAATAATGCTTTAAGTTATACTTTCCAATGCTTTGACTTATAATTCTAATTACCAATCAAATTCAACAAATTTATTTGAATTTTAACCCTATTTAACCCGAATTACAAATCAAATGTCCAGAGGAGGGCAAAAAAATTCCGAGGGGGCAGCTGCCCCCTGACCATTATACATCATAATTCCCAATTTTCCTATTACATTGAGCTATTACCAGAATCTGTTCCTATTGTTCTCAGTATTATAAGGTAAAAATTTTATATCTTGAGGGTTGGATAGGTGAAACCCAATGTGTTCAATACTTCTTATCTACCTAAATTTTAGAAAGTATACTTGCTACCAATGTTGTAAATAACAGTATGCGTTTATTAGACGGACATAGTACCGCTAAGCGATTAATCTGAAATAATCGGTCATACTCGGAAAAAATTAGCCGATTAATCAGAAAATTTCTTAACAGTTGGTCACCGCCAACAACTAATCGGCTTAAACGGACGTTTTTTACAACACTACTTGCTACTATGATTTTTAACGAAACAGGCATTAATATGTCTTATTTTTTATTTTATTTTTAAAAAACACCCCCACCACACGTGATTCAAATCACGACGTGATTCACAATAAGTATCAAGCGGTATAATTTTTTTATATATTAATACAGCTTCTAGAATATATTAATTAATTAGTAAACTGACTTGTGAATTTAATATATGCATTCATGTAACATATTACGCGAGTTTCCCGTTCGTTTCCGAGAAAGAGAAAATTAAAAAATGTTGTATAATCTGGTCATCGATCGTTAGTTTTGATGCCTTAATTATTAATTAGAATTGAAATTATTTGACTTTGGCTTAATGCACTTACATATCTTTATTAAAATCAGCAATTTGGATTTTAAATTAATAACAATATTATTATTGTAAGGGATGAAAAGGATTTGAGAGCATAAAGAAAACAGAAACCCTTATTCCGATGGATTTCTCCCGTTTATAACTGCTTTTTTTAAAAAAAAATGGTCAATATATGTTTAATTGAATAGAATAAATTATACAATTTCTTATCGTGTGTGGCTATAATTTTATGTAATATAGCATGGTATTGCCTTTTTATGACCCACCACAGCATGGTCGCACCATTGTAGCCTAAAAAAAAATATATGAAATCCAGACACATTACCTTTTTATTATAATAGGCCTTTTAAGTATATTTGCATTGCTACTACGAAGATTCTTTTACGTAACCATGGTTGGATTGGATGAATATTTCAAGAAACAGGGATAGGCAGGTAATAATTATGCTCCTCCTTTCCAATCAATCCTGACCCCACCTGACCCCTCCCTATTTAAATTCCCTTTCTCTCATTCATCCCTCATCTCACGCACCTCATGATATCATATAATTCACATTTTCCATCTCCCTTCCTCTTGGCATCCCTTTCTTGACTTCCCCTAAATAATCAAACCATTCCCACATCTATAAATACCCAACCCACCATCCCTTGTTTTTCACCGAGAAAAAAAATTAATACTATAGCTCAAGAACATGGCTCAAAAGATAGTGGTACTACTCTTTGTGATATATAGATTGATATCCACCGTCGGCCTGACGGTGGGACCTACCGAGTTACTCCAACTTAGTAAAAATGGAGGAGCCCAAATTAGTTTGGACTCCTCCGACATAGCTAGGGCCTCCGTTGATTTCGGAGGCCTATCACAAGTTGAGCCAATGGCTGTTATGCGGCCTAACTCGGCTAGTGATGTTGTCAGCTTAATACGATCAGCATACCACTCGGCTCAAGGTTTTCCTGTCTCAGCGAGGGGGCATGGCCACTCCATCAATGGTCAGGCTTCTGCACCAGGCGGGGTCGTAATTGACATGAGTCACAGCCCGGCTGCCAACCCGGCCTCGAGGTCGGTTCCAGTCTACTCACCAACTTTAGGCGGGCATTATGTCGATGTGTGGGGCGGTGAATTGTGGATAAACGTGTTGAATTGGACGCTAGAAAATGGCGGTCTTGCGCCCAAGTCATGGACCGACTATCTATACCTATCAGTCGGTGGTACACTTTCCAATGCCGGGATTAGTGGCCAAGCCTTTCATCATGGCCCTCAGATCAGCAATGTATATGAGCTTGATGTTGTAACAGGTTGGTTTGACTTAGCTAGACTACTCCCTTGTTACTTGCATTACATGTACCTCTTTTCTTTTTCCTTTTTTTTTTTTTTTTATTCTCTTTTCTCACTATTACAAGTCAAATGATGTATTCATTAATTTCTACTAATAAGGATGTGATGTTTGTTTGTGAAGGTAAAGGGGAGGTGGTGACTTGCTCAGAGAAAGAAAACCAGGACCTATTCTATGGCGTGGTTGGTGGGTTGGGGCAATTTGGTATCATAACAAGGGCTAGAATTGCACTAGAGCATGCCCCAAAGAGGGTATGATATGATCTCTCTTTCTCTCACTGTCCGAGTCTCTCTCTTTCTTAATTTGTGTTGCTTGGGAATGCACGACTCGTGCGAAGGAACATGTGAAGGATATTTAGTTATGGGTCTAGATTTGTTGAGAGTCCATCTCATGCTGTACCAAACCTGTAGCTAGCTAGTACAGCCATCTAGCTAGAAATGGTCCATGGATGAATGGTGATCGATGCCTAGCTAGCTATTACGTGTCTGTCTAATCTCTTACCACTTACCAGAAATTAAGCTAGCTGATATACCTATCACATACAGTTCTGACGCAACAAATTATCAAATATGGTCCATACTCCGTAGATCGATGTTGATTTTGGAGAGAGACTCTCTAACTTCAACATTATATATAATTAGTAGCTACTTTCAAAGAGTCAGTATCGTAAAATAGTATTTAATATATCTATAATTCATATTAAATGTTCCAAAATTGCATATACTGAGTTACTAAGTTGATATATGTTCGCTGGATAAAATTAAATTGCATATACATTTGATGATTTAAGCATAAAAATTTATCTATAATTTATGAGATTGCTGTTTGATCTAGGTTCGCTGGATTAGAGTGTTGTACTCTGATTTTGCCTCTTTTACACGCGATCAAGAGCATTTGATCTCGCTGCACGGCTCTGACAAGTTCGATTACGTAGAGGGGTTCGTCATAACTGACGAGAGCCTCATAAACAACTGGAGATCATCCTTCTTCTCGCCCAGAAATCCAATCAAGTTAAGCTCGCTCGGGTCCCATGGTAAAGTCCTCTACTGCCTAGAGGTGACGAAAAATTACGATGATGCCACTGCTGGAACAGTCGACCAGGTTAGATCATTATCAACATACATATATATGGTTTTTATATGTTGAGTTAGTGTCTGGTACTGGTACGAAAATAACCATTTATCATTAAATTTCACATGCGAAATTTTCATAAGAATCACTTTACAAAAAGCAAACAAAGTTACTTAATTATCAACAGCCAAAGAGACATATCGCCGTCTAATTAATGATGGTTGGTGATTGAATTGGGCTTGACCAGTGTCTTTTCCATGTACAAGGAATTAGAAAAAAAGCATTAATTATCCCATTCCCATATATGTTTCCTCAGCCAAATCACTTCCTTTGCTTTCTCACTTTACCTAAATTGGTTAATGATTACAGATCAAGTTTTC
Organism: Carex kokanica; assembly: GCA_025461125.1. Classification (NCBI taxonomy): domain Eukaryota; kingdom Viridiplantae; phylum Streptophyta; class Magnoliopsida; order Poales; family Cyperaceae; genus Carex; species Carex kokanica. The sequence goes on from JAJGRX010000709.1 coordinate 229,611, forward strand.
TAATTAGTCTTTTATATATATCCCAAAACCATAGGATAAATCACATGATGAACATGGGGAGTTGGTCTGGTCCGTATATATGCTATTGCTAGCTAGATCTTATTCTATGTGCATATCCCTTTTTCCAACCGTATCACCTTTCTTTAGCAAAGCATGATTTGCCTGTCAACCTCTTACAATATAAAATTGTCTTGTCGGAAAATAAGTGGTACCCATAATATGCTCTCCAACGTGGCAAATTAACTTTGCAACTTTTATTCAGGAGGTGGAGGCATTGCTCAAGGAGCTCAAGTTTATTCCAGGAACAATGTTTACAACAGACCTATCATACATTGACTTCTTGGACCGGGTCCACAAGGCGGAGTTGAAGTTGCGTGCGAAAGGTCTATGGGAGGTGCCCCATCCATGGCTTAACCTCTTCGTGCCAGCATCCAAAATTAGGAATTTCGACCGAGGGGTTTTTAATGGCATCCTCGATAACCGAACAAGCGGGCCAGTTCTCATTTACCCAATGAACAAGCACAAGTAATATAATCATCTATACCTCTTTTTATTTTTAGAGTTAATTTGGCAATTAGTCAATTATTATAGATTATATAGCTAGATCTCAATGGGTGAATTCAATATGTACACTGCTGGTATCAGTTCAACCAACGTGAATATCTAACATTTATATATCTATACATCATATGTGAAAATAATTAAGCAATATCTTTTGTGAAGAAGAATAATCTGTACTGTCATCATATATGACCAATCATAGATTAGTTTTATTTTCACTTAGAGGAATCATAAATTAATATATTTGTGCTGCTGCTGGATTTATTAATTCCCGTTGTTTGACTTCATTAATTAAATATGTAATTAGTAAATTAATAAGCAGTAAGAACCGGCCTAGTAATAGGTTTTTGCATTGGGTCTAAACTATACACTAAATAAAAGATAAAAATATTATCAAAAGGGTTCAAAGTTAGTACCGACCTAAACCATGTTGGTACTTGTTAAATTACAACCTACGAAAGCAGAAATTAATTAATGCATCTTATGAATAAATAATTCACATAATTATTCGCTTTTAGATTTTGTTTGCTCTGATTCCATTCATGCCCCCCTTCCCACACCACATGAAATGCAGGCCCACACAAACAAAGAAACATCACTTCTCATCAGAAGAGCCCTTGTATATATTTGTCTTCCACTTGTATCCTCAAATGGCCAACTGGATTATTTAAAAACCAAATCAGTCAGTAAGTTGTATATATACATAAATCTTTGTAAGTTATTTCAATATAATCAAATTAGGGCATGACCCTTATTTTTCCTCAAAAAAATTTAGACCAAGGTGCAAAATTGATTTCTCTTCTTCTCTTATTTATTAACTGACTATTTGCTTTCAACAAAACTATAGTTTTAGAGGAAACATTGAAAGTGATGTATAGCAACTGCGAATTTTCTGAGTATATTTTTTTCAGCTCTGTTTCTTGTAGATCTCATATGACAAATTAATTAGCACAGGTCAATCTGACACTTGCAATTCCATCACACCCTAACTATGCTAATGAGAAAATTGAACTTACAATAGAACTAACAAGTTCTCAACTAATATGATTATACAGATGGGATCAAAGGAGCTCCGTGGTAACACCCGACGAGGATGTGTTCTACTTGGTTGCGTTCTTGCGGTCTGCCGTGCCTGACTCGACTGAGCCGAGTCAAACCCTGGAGTACTTGACCCAGCAAAATGAGAGAATAATTGAATTTTGTGCCAGTACCGGTATTGAGATAAAGCAGTACTTACCGCATTACAAAACACAAGCAGAGTGGGCCAGACATTTCGGCCGAAAGTGGGCCCGGTTCGTCCAGCGCAAGTCGGAGTTTGACCCGAAATCCATACTTGCTGTGGGTCAGAGAATTTTTGAGCCCATGGGATCTCACTCTTCTTTGGTGCCCTTAAGAGAGAGTATTTAGAAAGCAATTAAATCTTGTTGAGTATAGAATTTTTTAGGTAGTAATTTGATTATATTTGATTTTTTTTTCTTTCTTAACACAACATGTACAATACAATAGTGTATAAAAATAGATCAACAGTTTGTTTTATATTGGGTGGTCCAAGAAATTTTGTGTAAAACTCGTCAAGTCAAGAAAAAGGGACCTGGCCTGACCGATAAATTAGGTCAAGCCCATTAAATTTTTAATAGTACTGTGGGCCTGATGTTGACTTGATGGGGCCCATTTAATGGCCCAGCTCCCCCAGCTGTCAAGGTTGCTCTCTCTCTAGGAGGCGCTGCCAGCTGGCAAAATCCATCTCTTGATTTTTTTTTTTTTTTTTGATTCGAACATCCATCTCTTGATCATAAATAAGATCAGCGAATGTGCCGATGTGGTATTCTTTATTATTCTCACAAAGGAAATAATTGTTATAAATAAAATTAACATGGATGTTCATAATTCTCAATATTTATTTCTCCACTATCCACTGCAGTTGGAATTCATATCCCATTATTATTGGAATTCATTTTCCCATTTATTATTGTAATTGATTTAGATGGCTTTTCATTCACAATTTATGGCCTATAAATAGAGCTTTGGTAATATTGTATCGTACACATGAGAAATATATGAATAAAGAGATTGTCATCTTTTATGTGTTCTCTCTATTTTGTTTATTGTTTGTTTGTATTTATTTTATAATACGTTATCAGCATGAGAGCTTTACTAGTTGAAGATTCGAGGTAACTTTGATATCTTTTATTTCAATTTCATTTAAATAAATAATATTTTTAATAAGTAATTACTAAATGGAATAAGTTATCAGTTTATGTACATTTATTTTAAGATGTTTAATATAGTTCATATAATTTTACATGAAGTGCAATTTTTTTTTATAATTTTATCTTCTAGAAGAAAATTTCAAGAAATCTTCCTGAAAAATATTTATATAATATACAAATTTTATATTGAGAATATTTCAATAAATCTTCTTGAAGAAGATTTCAACAAGGTTCATATAATGCACAAAAAATAATATTTATATGTTACCTTCTTACATTATATTATGTTAATGAAATGGCCTGAAGCCATATGAATACTGTATATCAAAGTTAATTTATCTTTATATTATATTAATATTAAATGGTCCGAAGCCATCTGTTAATTATAAATTCTTAACTTCATCTAATGACCTGAAGTCATTTGTTAGTAATTTCTCGATTGTTATCAAATAACAAAAAATGTGAGATATCAATTTGAATAAATATGACATCATATTAATATGTCTATTAGTTAGATAAATTCTCAATTTATCGTATGGGCTGAAGCCATTTCTTAACCATTCAATATTAATTTGACTCATATTAATATTTTTTTGTGTACTGTATTTTTTTACTATGCGCATGTAAAAAATTGTGACATTTCAATTTTGTTTTGGTTGTCATCAAGAAAATGTAAAAACATACTAATATGAATAATCTTTAGATTCAAATGATTGATTTACATAAAAACAAAATTGAAATGTGATATTTTTTTATGAGCACATAGAGAGAAAATAACATAGATCATATCTAACAATTTTATTTTGACGTTTATAATTTAAATTTTGATACATTAACGTTTTTAAAAATGAAGACATAATGGAGGCAAAAAATGAAGACATTTGAACCCTCCTATATATATAGAATGGCTAATATCAAAACGTTTGTTCCTGGGCTCAGGAACAAACGGTTCCGTTCTCCAATTTTCGAAGTTCAAACAACAAATCCAAACCGTTAGATGTTCAATCTATATTAAAATGTGCTTGGAGACCAAATTTTACATTTTTTGGAATTTTTTTACTATTTATTAAGCTAGTTTGAAAACCGCTGTTTTTATGAAATTTCTGCAGCATTGAAAAACAGCGGTTTTCAAACTAGCTTAATAAATAGTAAAAAAATTCCAAAAAATGTAAAATTTGGTCTCCAAGCACATTTTAATATAGATTGAACATCTAACGGTTTGGATTTGTTGTTTGAACTTTGAAAATTAGAGAACGGAACCGTTTGTTCCTCAGCCCAGGAACAAACGTTTTGATATTAGCCATTCTATATATATATATAGATAGGCTAATATGCTTTTAGTAGCATATGGGCCGATATGCTTCCAACTCAATATTGGATTTTCAAAGTCCAAACAGTCGATCCAAACCGTTCAAGTTGATCTACATATTGAAATCTACTTGGAGACCAAATTTTACATTTTTTGGAATTTTTTTACTATTTATTAAGCCACTTTGAAAATTACTGATCCGGTGGTCCAGAATTTGGAAGCACTGTTTTTACTGTTCACCCGGATCAGCAATTTTCAAAGTGGCTTAATAAATAGTAAAAAAATTCCAAAAAATGTAAAATTTGGCCTCCAAGCAGATTTCAATATGTAGATCAACTTGAACGGTTCGGATCGACCGTTTGGACTTTGAAAATCTGATTTTGAGTTGGAAGCATATCGGGCCATATGCTACTAAAAACATATTAGCCTATCTCATATATGAGGAGGGTTCGAGTACCTCATTTTTTCATACCTAATGTGTACCTAAAAATCTGAATCGCACATTTGATTTTGGATCTGTGGTCCGGATGTGTTCAGAAAAAATGTGCCTTTTGATGTCTCACTATTAGATCTATTATTTCGACCCGTTTCCAAATCAGAAATGATGTTTTGAATCACTAAATTGCACTGTTTACATTGAAATATCAATAGAATATGGTACTGCTGCAGTTTGGTTATGACTTTGCAGGAAATGGGCGAAAACAAGCAAAAGAGCAGAGTTCTGACATCCTCCATGCGGGCCGCGTCCCACCTGACGCGGGTCGCATCACAGCCCAGCGCGACCTCCGACGCGACCCTCACAGCGCGCATCAGACCCAACCCGACGCGGGTCGCATCCGAAGCCATGCGGGTCGCGTCGAATTAACTGCGCCAGGCCCAATTGAAGCCCAGTAAGACCTCTATATATAGAGCTGGGCCTGCGCGATTCAGGGGATCCAGAATTCATTTTTAAAACAGAAAGATCGGTGTTTTGAAGAGGAGACTTGGCGCGCAGGACAGAGGAGAGGCGATCTGGAGCTTCAAAGGGGAATTCGGCCAAGATCTTGATTCAAGCTTGATCTTCTTCGATTCTCTTCTCCTCTTCATCATGATTTGCATCTTCTATATCTCTTTTCTTTTATCTTTGATCATGTTTGAGTAGATTTTCAGTTTTGAGGGATTTAGATGTAATCCAAACCTTTGCTTGATAATGAATGTTGATTGAATCTGAATTGTTATTCGTGTTTCTTGATTTTTGTATTAATTGAAATTGCTTGACCTAAATTGCTTGATTGATTCTTGATTGTCTACTATTGATTGCTTATGGCATTTCTTTTTGTAATTTGGCCTTGATGTATCTTGTGAATTAGGTTAAGTACTTGAGGTAGGTCTAAGATCCGAGAGGTGAGATCAATAGTAGCCGAAAGGTGAAATTTCCATTAGTCGAAAGAATAGTGGATGCCTTTAGTAAACGGGATCAAGAACTTAGGTTTGAATTGAATCTAGGAAGGTGAAATTGCAATTCCGTACCAGGTCTATTAAGCCAATACACGAGAGTTGAGGTTCAGTGACATTAGGTACGGTCAATCGAGCCTTACACGAATTAAACAACCAGAATCAGAAACATTCAGTGTCAGCTCCAGGACCACGCGGGTCGCGTCACAAGGTCGCATGCGAAAGTGTGCTGGTCGAGTGAAAGGTCCAGAGTGGCTTGAGGGCTACACGGGTCGTGTGTGAGAGCACGCGGGTCGCGTCACAAGGGTCGCATACGAAAGTATGCGGGTCGCGTGACAAGTCCAGAGCAGCAAAGTTGAGGATGAAGTCTGAAACCCTCGAAACGCTTTTATTTTACAGATAGTCTAAAATCAAACGTTTAATTGTTTTCATTTTCTGTTATTACGATTGTTGATTGAAATTAGGAACTTTAAACAAATTCAAACACCCTTTTCAACTTCTAGTACCTAACTAGGTTGAGTCAAAATTTAGGATTTGAGTCGTCCCTGTGGATCGACACCCGATTATACTACTCGATAGGGGTTGTGCACTTGCAATCCTTACTCGTGAAGTGTAAGCGCGGTTTTAAAAGGTACGCCCTCAAGCGTACCGAAACTTGCGTTGCGCTTTCGTGCGAACACCTTTAATCTCTCCATCTCTCTCCAGTTCCTTTTTTCGCTGCCGCCCTCCAGTTACTCTCTCTTTCTCTCCGTTTTGCTCTCTCCATGCTCCAAATCGCCTCTGACTCCTCCGTCTTCTCAGCTTTCGCTTATTTTCAGGTCAATTTCTTGTGAGTAAATTCCTTCTATTCATTGGCCAAAACAAAAGCTTAAAGATGATTGTGCTTACTTGCGATATGAATTTTGAATTCCATTTGAAAGGTATTCACCACAACCGAGTCTCTCATTACTTGACAAATGCTACGATTTCACCAAATATCAAAGAGTCAAATACCAAAAAAAATAGGGAGTCGCGATCAGCCATTTTTGGGCGGGGTCTGACCCAGGAGCGATGTGGTGTGGGGAGAGCGAAACAAAGAAAAAATGGGGAACTGGAGAGTGTCAGTGAAAAAAAGAGAATCGGAGGGAGACAGAGAGATTAAGTGTGCTTCTTTTCGGAAGATGAAAGGTCCCAAGAAAACATAATCCGGACCACAGATCCAAAATCAGATGTAAGGTTTAGATTTTTAGGTACACATTAGGTATGAAAAAATGAGGTACTCGAACCCTCCTCTATATATATATATATAGAGTAGAACTATGGTGCTCCTAAGCTCACCAAGCCCTTCCGTGAGCGCAACTCTAAAACCTATCGAATTGACTTCAAACGACATTTTCAAACCGTTAGATGTTCAATCTATATTAAAATGTACTTGGAGACCAAATTTTACATTTTTTGGAATTTTTTTACTATTTATTAAGATGGTTTGAAAATCGTTGTTTTCCAATGGTGCAGAATTTTAATAAAAACAGTGATTTTCAAACCATCTTAATAAATAGTAAAAAAATTCCAAAAAATGTAAAATTTGGTCTCCAAGTACATTTTAATATAGATTGAACATCTAACGGTTTGAAAATGTCGTTTGAAGTCAATTCGATAGGTTTTAGAGTCGCGCTCACGAAGGGCTTGGTGAGCTTAGGAGCACCCTAGTTCTACTCATATATATATATATATATATATATATAATTGTGCTATTGTACTTCGCGAAGTAAAGCCAATGTTTTACTTCACGCTCATATTCCCATTTTGAAAATCCAAAACGTCGATCCGAACCGTTCAAGTTGATCTCCATATTGAAATGTGCTTGAAGACCAAATTTTACATTTTTTAGAATTTTTTTACTATTTATCAGTGTTCTAAATAGCGCGCTATAGCATTTTTGGACCCCAAACACTACGCTATGACATCAAAATGCGCTATTTGCGCTACGGCCGCTACAGCGCTATAGCGGTCCGCTATTTGCGCTATACGATATGGGTTTTTTTTTTTAAGCAATTTATATGAGTTTTAAATAAAGATAAAAAAAATCTCAAACAGAAATTGAATTTGTTGCTACTTGCTACAAATAAATCAATTTGAAATTGGGAATAGAAATTGAAATTTGAATAGAAAAAAAGTCAAAACCGAAATTAAAATTTGAATAGAAAAAAAATAGATTATGTCATGAATCATGATGCTTAAGATATTTTTAATAGAAAAAATCGATAGTTTATGATATTACTATGGATATTTTGAACCGCAATTTGGACTTTGTACGGGTTCAATATGAATATTATAATTTCTTAATTACTTTGGTGTTATTTATTGTTCTATGAGACTTTAGATAATGTTGATATTTAGTACAAATATTGAATATACGAAATGTAAAAAAAAAAAATGCTATTTGGAATAGCTTTTTTTTTAGCCTTCCCGCTACGACGCTATAAACGCTATTTAGAACCTTGCTATTTATTAAGCCACTTTGAAAATCGCTGATCCATTAGTCTAGAATTTCGGATCAACGTTTTGGATTTTCAAAATAGAAATATGAGCATGAAGTAAAACATTGGCTTAACTTCGCAAAGTACAATAGATGGACTTAGCTAGGCCATGGAGTAAAACGCTTTGTACTCCACGCCATATTTTCATTTTAAAAATCCAAACTACCGATCCGAACCGCTCAAGTTGTTCTCCATAATGAAATGTGCTTGGAGACCAAATTTTACATTTTTTGGAATTTTTTACTATTTATTAAGCCACTTTGAAAATCGCTGATCCGGATTAACAGTAGCAAAACAGTAAAAAATTCTGGACCAATGGATCAGCGATTTTCAAAGTGGCTTAATAAATAGTAAAAAAATTCCAAAAAATGTAAAATTTGGTCTCCAAGCACATTTCAATATGTAGATCAACTTGAACGGTCGGATCGGTAGTTTGGATTTTCAAAATGGAAATAATAAGACGTGGAGCACCAAGTCGTTTTACTCCATGACTTAACTAAGTCCAGCTCTATATATATATATATATATAGAGTAGGGCTATTGTACTTCGCGAAGTAAAACTTCGTTTTACTTCACGCTCATACACCCATTTCCAAAATCCAAATCGTCGATCCGACCGTTCAAGTTGTTCTCCATATTGAAATGTGCTTGGAGACCAAATTTTACATTTTTTGGAATTTTTTTACTATTTATTAAGCCACTTTGAAAATCGCTGATCCATTGTGAATAGTAAAAAACAGTAAAAAATTCTGGACCAATGGATCAGCGACTTTCAAAGTGGCTTAATAAATAGTAAAAAAATTCCAAAAAATGTAAAAATTTGGTCTCCAAGCACATTTCAATATGGAGAACAACTTGAACGGTCGGATCGACGATTTGGATTTTGGAAATGGGTGTATGAGCGTGAAGTAAAATATTGGTTTTACTTCATGAAGCACAATAGCAAAATTCTATATATATATATATATATATATATATATATATATATGAGATGGGCTATTGTGCTTTGCAAAGTAAAGCCATCGTTTTACTTCGGCTTACTTTTTGAATTTTCAAAGTCCAAAACGTCGATCCGACCGTTCAAGTTGATCTACATATTGAAATGTGCTTGCAGACCAAATTATACATTTTTTGGAATTTTTTTACTATTTATTAAGCCACTTTGAAAATTGCTGATCACATGGTCCAGAAAAAACAGTGCAACAAAATTCTGGACCATGTGATTAGCAATTTTCAAAGTGGCTTAATAAATAGTAAAAAAATTCCAAAAAATGTAAAATTTGGTCTGCAAGCACATTTCAATATGTAGATCAACTTGAACGGTCGGATCGACGTTTTGGACTTTAAAAATCCAAAAAGTAAGCCGAAGTAAAACGATGGCTTTACTTTGCAAAGCACAATAGCTCATCTATATATATATATATATATAGAGAATGGCTAATATCAAAACGTTTGTTCCTGGGCTCAGGAACAAACGATTCCGTTCTCCCATTTCCAAAGTTCAAACAACAAATCCAAACCGTTAGATGTTCAATCTATATTAAAATGTGCTTGGAGACCAAATTTTACATTTTTTGGAATTTTTTTACTATTTATTAAGCTGGTTTGAAAACCGCTGTTTTTCAATGTTGCAGAAATTTCATAAAAACAGCGATTTTCAAACTAGCTTAATAAATAGTAAAAAAATTCCAAAAAATGTAAAATTTGGTCTCCAAGCACATTTTAATATAGATTGAACATCTAACGGTTTGGATTTGTTGTTTGAACTTTGAAAATGGGAGAACGGAATCGTTTGTTCCTGAGCCCAGGAACAAACGTTTTGATATTAGCCATTCTATATATATATATATATATATATGTATATTGTTATTGAGGAGGGATCCAATTACACCTTTTTTGGTGACACACTTTGACACCTACCATTTTTAAAGTCCAAATAGTCGATTTAAACCGTTCAACATGATGGATATATTAAAATGTGCTTGGAGATCAAATTTTACATTTTTTTGAATTTTTTTGCTATTTATTAAGATGGTTACAAAAATCGTTGTTTTCAGACCATTGAAAAACAGCGATTTTGTAACCATCTTAATAAATAGTAAAAAAATTCAAAAAAAATGTAAAATTTGATCTCCAAGCACATTTTAATATGGTGATCATGTTGAACGGTTTGGATCGGCTGTTTGGATTTTGAAATCGCAAAATTGACCTATATAAAAAACGGTGTCATGATTAGTCACCAAAAAAGGTGTAATTGGATCCCTCCTCGTTGTTATTATTCACTCGATTATTTAACTTATATTATAAATAAATTATTTAATTATAATAATAATGGAACAAAGGTAACGTCCGAACATTTGCGTTTCATTATTCCAACTAAAAATTGTTCCTTTCCTTCGCAATCGCCCGTGATTCCATCCTTCGCCAAGAAGATATCGCCTCCACCTCCGAGTTTTTTTACCATATTTAAGCAGAAGTGTTGTGTTGATCGTCTATGGCGCAGGGTTTATTATCCTGCCAGAAAAATATATGATGGTGCGATGAGGTGGTAACATATTATGGAAATTAAATGTAAAGTAAAAATCATGAATTGAGAATAGAACTGTATCTTTCTTAAGAGAACTCGCACACACTCGTTGGTTAGAAAGATGCTTTCACAGAAGAACTATCAAGGATATTTGCGACGTCATCGAGGATGGTCAATCCTAGGGGTATTTCTGTAACTTCATAATTCGATAACAGCTATTTATAGCCGCTTTGGTTTTGGAACTGGCGAAAAGACCTGACAAATACAAGGACAGAGAGAAGACAGGAGAAAGATTGAAAGAAAAGCATATCGAGAAAGAGGAAAATGGCGGAAGAAGGAATCGCGATCGCTTGCCACAGCATTGATGAGTGGACCCGACAACTCGAGCAGGCCAACGAATCGAAGAAGCTTGTACTTTTGAGATTTTTTTTTTCTATGGCTATTTTTCAAATCTTGTCGCATCGAACGCAGTCGATTTTTCATTTTAGGATAACATTTCATCTATAGCGTGATCATGCTGTGGATCTTATCCGTATTAATTAACAGTAGAGTTATTCTATCTTTGTGTATTAAAGAATTGATCGACAACTACCAAGTCGTTTGTTTTAAGACCTTGCAAAATCAGAAATTGCTGTTATACCCCTATGAATTAGGAATTTGTATGTTTACCTTAAGCTTGTACATAGCAAAGCTCAGCTATAGAAATAACTACTTTGTTTTTCCAAACTTGCAAAATCAGTATAGCTTCTTTGTACGGGTTTAAATTGAACTGATCAAATGTTTTCTTAAACGATCTGATTGAGAATTGCTCCTTGTGCAGCATTATTGAAATGAACAATTTACTTTTTTTTTAGAAGGACAAATTCAGTATACTTAAATTGATATGATGTCTGTACAACGGGTCCTACTTTTTAATGCTTTTTGGGATCAAAGTCAAACTCTGAGGTTAAATTATTGTCAAGTGTGTAATTAAGTCCCTAAAACTAAGAAATACTACTAACTTAATGGGTAAGTTTGAGTGAATATGCCCAAATTCTCCTGCATATTTTGTTAGCTTACCAGACTCTGAAATGAATGTAGTGTTGGCTCAGTTAAGATGCAGAATAATAAATTGGATACAGAACTTACCTTCTTGCATGATTTAGTATCTCAGCATTCATGTTGGGGTGATATTCTTTAAGTGTTATCTATTTGTTGGTGCATAGGTGGTTATTGATTTTACTGCTTCGTGGTGTGGACCCTGCCGTGCAATTGCACCAGCATTTGCTGATTTTGCAAAGAAATTCCCCAGCGTCCTCTTTCTTAAAGTTGATGTTGATGAGCTGAATGTATGTTTTCTGGCACTTGTAATTTTTTTTTTTTATATTTCTACATCCTATAGATAGATATTCTAATTGAAATTCAAAGTTTTTTGTGTTTACCCTTTTAAAAGTCTTGAACTATCATATATGACTGGGAAATGGAAAAACCCACCTCTACCTGTATGCTGGTATCCCTGTAAAGCACAGTAGTGTTGCTTTATCTTTTTTGTCCCGATTATGGTCTTATTAGCCTAAATACTCCGTTTCTCAAAATGTATAGAGCAGTTGTGCCAAGAACTTCTTTCCATATATCCTCAATAGTGTAGAAGCTTTTCAGTTGTTGGTGGGATTATGCATAATATTTCTTATTTTGCTAGAGTAACATGTAATGGCATCCATATAAGTTTGTTGTTCTCTGTAAAATTACATTTTTATTACAGAGCGTTGCACAAGATTGGGCAGTTGAAGCTATGCCAACCTTTGTGTTTGTGAAAGAAGGAACAATTCTTCACAGGATTGTAGGGGCTCAAAAGGAGGAGCTCCAGAAGAAGATTGAAGAACTTGCTTCCAAGTGAACTCCTTGCCAGTTTATTGTGTGTTTAGTTCATTTAAGAGAAACAGACTCTGGTCTTAGTTGTAATTTGCTTGAATATTATAAATTAGGGTCCTATGCTTTGGTGGTGTTTGTATGAAAAGAGTACTTGTTTACTGGTTTGTTTGGTTTGGCGGCGTTTGCTATATGCTTTTGGCCACTGTTTGAATGCAGAGATTCGTTTTTGTGGTTTCTAAATCTCTCTCTCAGTCTTCATTCTGGATATCTAAACCTACTTTGGTGCAGTTTAGTGTAATCTCATCTAGCTGTTCCAACCTGCTGAGCAGACAGTACTGTATATACGCACTGCCTGACATTTCAAACTCACATGAACAACAAAGATACATACCGTGAGGCTCTATAAAACAACCACCTATTACTGTTAATTGAAGAAAATATTCAAAGAAAATACTCTTTCAAGTTCCATCAACATTTTACCTGCATAAGTTATGCTAAAATTTAAGAGTACAGTAATCAGAACTCTGATCACTTCAACAAAGCCAAAATTCAGATCTATAAAATGAAATAACACATTAGCAGCTAAAGCCTTTACAACAAAGGAAGACTTGCAAAAAAGACAGACTTACAAAATTATGTGTAGCTGGCTGACTAAGGGCATTAATAGTTTGATTATTTATTTACAGACCAGCCAAAGACATTCTTCTAGGCCTAAAAAACTCTAGCTTCAACCTGCACGAGCAACTAAGCATCTGGCACTAAAGGGTAGTTTTGGAATGAGGGGGGAACAGATAAATAAACCATTAGTAGTATCACTGAAATTAACAACATGGTTAATCGTTGGAATTAGCCTTGGTATGTGGACTAAGCATTTCAGTCACCTGCAAAAGAATTTTCAAACAAACATAATGTCAATTGTCAAAACATCCAACTTGCTTTTTTGTTTTTGTTTTTTAAAGCATGTACTCGTGTAAGAATATTTATGATAAAAGGTAGGGACTCTTTTTGTTGATCCGAACTGACCAGACTAATGCTGATCCATTGGGTTAATAAGTGAGGTTCATGTCAGGTTTTGGTTACCCTGTGGGCAGGTCGGGTTGGGTCAAACCTGACCTGTTTGCACTTGATTATAATTTTGTGAAATGAAACCAGTGATGACTTGGAAGAAGGAAAAATCAATATGTGTACCAAAAGTGACCAGATTGGACAGTTGTGCAATTAATTAACAGGCATGGTCAGGTCAGACTGACAGGTATGTTTTTGAAAGGATGCGACCAGGGCAGTCCCAGACCATGTCGCCCTATCACAAAGTTCTTTTGTAATTTGCTTTAAAGATAATACAAAAGCTAAGAGATGTGGTTTTTTGTATAAATAAGTTATGAACCATATGGGAATGCGTAAGTGCAATAACACACCAGCATGGATCAAAATCCAAAGATCCCATTACATCCTTTCTTATTGAAAGGGTTTCACAAGGACTTACATTGGAATGAACTTAACAAAGGGGTTGATACAGAAACAGACCTTCTATACAAAGACTTAATGTCTTCACGCACGGCCGGGTTCTCCAAGAAAATATCGTCGCAACTCTCAACCGCCACCTCATCCAATTCAAACTCTCCATAATCACAATGCTCACTCCACTCAAACCACATTTTAGAGATCAGCTCCTTCTTGAATGACGTTTGGTGAACCCGCTCCTCTGGCGAACCAGCTGCCACCAACCGGTATGTGTACACCTTTTTTGTCTGTCCCGGTCGAAATGCCCTTCCGATTGCCTGACGGGTCACTGATGGGTTGAGGTGCACATCCAATATAACAACCCTTGATGCACCAACCAGAGAAATCCCCTCACCACATGCTTTGATTGAGCCAAATAACACCTTAGCATCTGGTGAGTTGTTAAACTGGTCCATGGACCACTCCCGCTCGTCAGAGCTAGTGTCTCCTGAAATGACAAAAATTTCCTTGCCTACATGCCATCCTTTAGTGTGTACTAGTAGCCTCTCAAGAAATTTAAGTGGTACAATGTACTGACTAAATGCAAGGAGCTTTTCTTGAGCTGCTACAGCTAGGTTGAGAATACCCAGAAAAAACTTGGTCTTAACCCCATCTACGACATTGATTGAGTCCACCAGTGCATCTATTTTTGTGCTGATAAAAGATGCAACACGATCCTCATGTGCAATTTCTGATATCTCTGACAAGCTTGGGTGCATGTATACAGCAGTGCCAACTGCACTTCTCTTAAACTTTTCATAACTTGAGAGCTTTCGAGCGAATTCCTTTTGTTTTGGGCTTAGTTCAAGCATAATGGTAAGATCCACCAGACCTGGTAACTCATCCAAAAAGTCACCCTTGTAGTAGTGGAGTACATCCTTCGTCAGTTCCCTTAGATCTTGTATGACTCGGACCTTGCGATTGAAGGCATTGTCATTTCGTAGTGTTTGTTCGACCAATTCGTAGAAGGCACCCTCACCAATGCTATTGGAGATGCGGCGCGAGCCTGCTATTTCCACTCGGCTCAAGACACGCTTTACGATGGCACGAGCCTTGTCAGACTGGAGGAACTTGGGTCTGACAAGGTTGAGGATGTTAAACACCTCACGCACATGGTTTTGAAAAAGCGTGCCAGAAAGTACCACCTTCCTTCTAGTTTGTACCTATAGAAAGAGGGAGGGAAAGGTAAATTAATTATTTATTCTAGTTCGAAATATGAATTTCCGAAAAATTAACCTCATTAGTAAATAAAACCCAGTCTTTCTCATTTTCAATGTTTGTCAGTTTCTCCGTATACAAGATCCAAGCTCAAAACTAGGGTTAAGCAAATTTAAAAGTTACTAATATGCCGTATTCGTATTGACTTGTCTGATACTTCCCATAGCTACTTTAATATATGTTCTCCAGTACCAAAATTGCCTCGCTAAATTTTAATTCAATTTGGGTTGGAAGAACAACGTCACGAGGTAGATTTGTAAATCATCTGATAGAGAATATTTTAACTATGCTTATTTACTGTATAGGTGTTGGTTTTAATGAGAAATGTCAGGCGCTAAACATACATCAATATGATGTATCTTGGCAAAAGAAAAGGCAAACACATTTTGTGTAGCACGTATTTCTCATGCAAAATCTTGACTTTACCTTAGCTAAAGATTCTAACACATTTGTATCTTCATTTCTTGGCGTGTGGCCTTCATCAAGGATTAACAGGCTGGGTATCTTTAGCAGCCTCTCCTGACAGGCAGCTGCAACTTTGCTAGCCGCAGCGCCACAAATTATAGTTGAAAACTGCTTGTAACCCAAGAAGAGAATGCTCCTTGTTTCCTGCCATTGGTTAAGCACCTCCAGCTGCTCTGGCCGTTTTTCAGCCTTCACCGAGTAGAAATCAAGCAACAGTATATCCTCCACTTGCCATCTGTCAATAGTATAAAAGAGAACAACCATTGATACAGTAAATTCAAGAATTTAAGATTAATAGGTTGGCTCACATGGTATCAGATTAGTATGCCGTTAGTTGAAGCTATTTTATACTATGCATACATTAGCAAATAAAATATCACTGGATCTAAATTGAAATCTAAAATTTGAAACCTACATTTATGATGGATTGCACCCAAAAGTGGTCCCAAAACTTGTAAAATAATCCAAAACCTTATAGCAACTCTAAAACTTAAAAGGTAAGAAAGAAACTTGCCACCCTTTTAACTCTTAAGAATAAAAAATAGTAAAACCCCAAAAACTCTAGGAAAAGTTGTAGCAAGTTATTTTTACACTGAACCCACACCAGGTACTTGGATTGGATCTATCTAATAAGACAATTGAATGTTCGAACTACCTCTGTAATTCCCTCTTCCAAGTTGGCAAAATCCCTTTCGGCAAGATAACTAGTGGCCTAGCTGAGGGGTACTTTGCAAGAAAACTCTGAATAAATGCTATCAGCATAAATGTCTTCCCTGAACCAGGTGCATGAGCCAGGATGCAACCACTTGGACTTTCAGAAACTAAGTTTTTCACCAAAAAGTCAAATCCCTCCATTTGGTGCGACTTGATCAGCTTACGGTGGCGTGGATGGATTGCAATTTCAGTTACCTCAAAGTCATCTTGAGGGAATTTCAAACTCTCGAAGTCTGTGTTGTCATCAGCATTGTTTCGTGACCCATGGGGCTCATAGTAATAGGATTTTCTCGTGCTCTGATATAAGAGAGATTTTTTGGTTATAAAAGAGAGATCTTTTGTTTTAAGGAATAAAAGACTGATATAAGAGGTGAGAACCAAATACCCAAAGTCAGTCCTGATCTTTACAAAAGGAGCCCAAAACAAATGAAGCCAAGAATAAATGAAAAGGTGGTATGTACTGTAGGACTGGCTCAGACCTAGAGATTACAGCATCAAAGTAGGACAGCCAACATGCACTGCACCTTGATAGTGTTGTCAGTTGCCACACTACCATTGAACCAACACTACTTGGTACGCTCTCAGTTTTCCAAATAATATTCATATGTACCTTTTTAAACTGGAAATCAAATATTGTCTCTATCTTCTTCTTAATAATCCCACAAATTTTGCAAACGAGCCCCAAGTCATCCCTTAGCATAAAAGAGTGTTCACATGTGTCTTCTTCATCATCATCTTCTGCCACTTTCTCCTTCTCATTCTCTTCCCCTTTCTCCTGTGCCCTCTCAGCCTGCGAAAAGGAAAAAAAGAGAGTTAAAGATCCAAGTGGACTGTTAAATTGACAAAAAAAAAAGAACAGGAAGGTTTCATTAATAACAACAGGATGTAAAAAAATATCAGATATAGCCCTGCAAAACAAGAAACTTCATGCACAGCCTTAAAAGACGTAGGAATTATCACATTATATCCTCCAGCACTGCTCCTTCAAAAGATGACCAGATACCCTCTCCATGCAATTTTAATCTAGTTCTCAGGACGGAAGGGGAGGAAAGAAGGTAATGTTGATATTTTCAAACAAATAAGAAAAGAAGGATTGCACTCGTATATTCAACTTTTTGCTGTGTCAGATCATTTGTTGTTTTGCCAGTTATGCTGATTATGCATGACTTTTTTATGTTTTTTAGGTTCAAAGAGGAAAATTATCCCTATAAAATAACATAAACTGTAACAAATTACCTTGGAGTATTCCATTGCCACAGACATATCTTTCCATAAATCTTCTAGATCATCGCTGTCAGAGTCCTCAATTTTCTCCTCAGGATAGGAGCTTTCAACTGGAGAGGATGTCTTAGTAGGACAGACTGCAGGTGTCCTTATCGGGGATTCAAATGGGCCTTGAAGTTGGCTTTCTGAGCAGGGAATCATTTTTCTCTTTTTTCCAATGTCAGACCGCAGTTTCTTGGTTTTCCTCTCATAAGTCACAATGCTGGGATTTATTGGTGGTGTTGCTTCAACATTTTTCTCGACATGATTAGCAACCTAAACAAAGAATTAAAATACAATTTTCTCTGAATATACTCTCCTTGCAAGCAAAATAAAAATAAAAAAATTATATAATAACAAGAAACCTCAAGATCCTGAAGACGTGCCTCCTCAGGGTACTGTTGTAAAACAACCTTCGAGTACTGAACCTGGGGTTGCCAACCAGGCCCTTTTGGAATTAACGGGAGAGCCAAACCTGATGCAGTTGGGCTGAAAAACGGCACGATTTGACCTCCATTCTCATCTGTCATTGCTTTATTTAGCTGGTTGTTCATGTCAGACTGTTCTACCTCCACCCAAATATCTGAATCTGCTTTTTGAGTAGCAACCAAAGCGTTTCCATTTCCTATTCCCGTTCCATTTCCAGTTTCATTTTCGATTTTGTTTATGTTTTCCCCAGAATCCTCATCATCTGAATCGATCACTATAACTGCTTTCGATTCCAATTTCTTTCCTGTTTCTGTTTCCCATTTTTTGTCATTTTTCTCTGGTATTGTCCTGCCCTTTCTATCACAGTCCAGATCTACAACAGGGGTGCTTTTTAAACTGTTAATTTGGAAAATGGATTCAACCTTGACATCTGTGAGACTGGGGAGGGGCTGGTCGGGGAGGTGATTGAGCAGGGGCTGTTTGGCAATTTCTGATTTAACCTAGTGAAGAAATTGGCCACTTGCTTCTTTTGGGCAATTATAGCAGCCTCGACTTCCTTTGTGATGCTTCCGTATTTTGGAGGGTCATGCGGGTTGATCACATTCGGGTAAGAAATAGGGGTCGAGAAATCTAGTAAGTGTCCCTGGTCGTGCACTCCAATGTGCACCCCATTTTTATATTCAGTAGGAGTTGTTTGATTGCTGTCTGTGCTGCCATCTGAAGCTTTTCTCTTTCTGCCTGAAATTGCATTAATAGAGGAGAAATAGTTAGCTTAATGTCCAATACAAGGGTCACCATACCATACTGGCCAATATGGTATCAGTATCAGCAAGATACTTAATTTCAAGAGACCTTAGACACATATGCAACATCAAGTGCTTTGAAAATTTATTATACAAAAGAATGCTAGTTTGCGTAAAATATAAATTCAAATGCTTTCAACTTATTAGAACTGTATAGTCAACGTTTTCCAAAGAATTCAATACAGAATTCTAAAGTATCCTAATAATTATATATATTAATTAAAATTTGAAGCCCAATTCTTCAAATGCGGCCATTGGTGCATTGAGCCAGAGCCGATATGTTTGCCCACTAAACACAGTGTTCGCCCACTTCAAAGTAGAGCTACCTATTGTTGTTTGCTGGTCACTTCCCTGTCACTACAAAATTTGTAACTCAGGGAAGTGGAGCAATTTATAGGGACTCGTGACTCTTTTGAAGAATTTCAGCTTCATTTGCTCTGTCTTCTCCCACCAGGTGAACAAACACAGTCCTACTTCTGACTTCTTTCCTGACGACTATTGGAACTGACAGCACAGTATCTCACAAAGAATTGGTATGATCTAGTTTGGAGGTTATATTAAGATGGATGCCTCATCTCAATTCAATATATAAAATCTTTTCTGAAACTCTAGTTGGTTCTGCAAGTTAGAAACTTGATTAAGTGCTTGTGGACAGCTATGCACAACTATTGATGCCTAAGGTGTTTTCCTTTGAATCTGCTTGCCGCCTTGTCCTATGATGTAGTTATGCCATGGAGAACTGCACATTTGAATTTCCAGGAATTGGGTTGGGTTGGACACCAACTTCTGATCCCATTCTTTGAGGACTCTTGAGGGATAAGAAACAAAGCAATGCATAATTTTATCATTGTTGTGAAATAGCAAACATCAGAGGGTGTTTTCCAAGACCCAGTTAGAAGGGGAACTATGTGAATTGGTTTTGTAAGTATATTGTGAGTATTTTATTTTAATGACAGTGGGATCTTTATACGATCATCCCAAATTTTCCCCATGAAAAAAACAGGTAAGGTACTTGGTGATTTTACCCCCAAGAAAGTACTAGCTAATCATATAATATTTACATGCAACGATCTTAATTCACAAAGAAAAAGAAAAACAAACACGAAAAACCTTGCGTTTCCATAATCCAAGAAAAAGAAAAAGATTAACGAAGGTCGTTATTTGGTAATTATAATTGGAAAAATCCAACCACATTGGGAAAGTCGCCCAGCACCCAACACAAAATACTAACAAAATCAACCGACATGCGCTTATCGGCCGATGAAACCCAACAAAAACTAAAGAAATAGCACCAAATTCGTAGTTAATTGGATAGTTTCTAAAGAAAGAGAGATCGTATTTAAGAATATGCGAGAACTGACCCATTGCAGCTCCTCGCTGCTTCGGTTACTCCGTCTATTCTATTGGAATATGTTTCTTTCTTATTATGGGTTTTAAGCTTTTAAGGAGGCGCCATTAACACTTGGCTAGATATGCTTTCAGCAAAGTGCGCACGAACTCGAAGGAGGCGAGACCGAGGGAGCTGCTTTCGTCAGAAGAAACGGAAAAAGGAGGAGAAAGGAATGAGGATCTTGTGAAGCGAGAAGATAATTATTCCCGTAGAGATGGGTTATTTGTGCATTTGCGAATTAAATCTCTCTGTTTTATTTCAAGTTTTGGTCTCTTGGATCCTCTTTAATAAGCGTGCAGATTAAATTGTCTCTTGGATAATCGTGCGAATTAAATCTCTCTGTTTTTTGGTCTCTTGGATCCTCTTTAATAAGCGAGCAGATTAAATTGACGATGAACATATTTTCTCGCTTGGAACTACCCTCCGGATGGCGGGTCCGGATCCCATAAAGCGACACAATTTTTGGGTTTTGGATCGGAACCGTCCGAATCGAATCCGTCGCTCGAGATCTCCTCGCCTGACTCTCGGGATGCGTGCGCTCCACTTTAGTTGGATAGTCACGGATTCGAATCGGACGGTTCCGATTCAAAACCCAGATCTGAATTCCCGGATGGCGTCCAATTCTCCTCTATCCTGGCGAAAATTTCCCAACCCGGCCCCATGAAAACTATATTCCTATCTATTTTTTTTTATATACATACACAAATTATATATTAAATAAATACGGATATAATACAAATACCTATATAATTTGATATCTCATTTAATATTGTAAAACAATTAACAAATTATACGATATAAAAATAAAACTAACATAAAATACATATATAATTCGGATATTCAATATTTGTGGTGAACAAAATAATTTTTCTCATGTTAAAATTCTTATGTTATTATAAAGGAGGGTTCTAATACCTCATGCCTTTCATACATCATCATACCTCATATTTTATATTTTCATTTCCAAAGTCTAAACTGTCGATCCGAACTGCTCAATATGATATCTATACTAAAATATGATTGGGATGAAATTTTAGAATTTTTGGAAAAAATTTACTATTTTCTAAGATAGATACAAAATCACTATTTTTGAACAATACAGAAACAATGATTTTGTATCTATCTTAGAAAATAGTAATTTTTTTTCCAAAAATTATAAAATTTCATCCCAAACATATTCTAGTATGGATATCATGTTGAGTGGTTCGGATCGACAGTTTGGACTTTATAAACAAAGATATGAGATGAGAGATATGATGATGCATAAAAGGCATGAGGAATTGGAACCCTCCTCATTATAAAATATATATCTCGTTAACAAAAATTAATCACAAATATAGCCGTATTTCTAATCAAAAGATGCCAACAAAAAAAATATTCCTCTCTAAATATATATGATTCTAAAACAAACAGATTGTAAAGTATGTATACATATAATTATCTGTATTTTTATTTTTATTTTTATTTTTTTTTTTGGCTTCTTACATGACCCGTAGGTCTACATTTGAAAGGTCATGTCTATTTGGCTAGTCTCCTGCTTGCAGTTGTGTGTTCTGTGGTGGAGTGGCACTGTACTCCCTAGTCTGGCCCGACATTCTCCCCTCATTGGCAAGATTGTGAGCAATTTTGATGCCCTCATCCTCTCTGGTGCAATATTTTACCTTATATCCTCCATCTGATTGCGACTGTACCATCCAGGCGTTCCATACGTGATCATGCGACCGCCAGTCGTGGATTACCGGGTGACCATGCGACAGAGAATCGACAGTTTCAATAGAGTCAGAGAGTACTATTCCTTGGGCACAATGTAGTTGACGGAGCAGGTGATATGCTTCTAAAACACCTCTGGCCTCCGCCTGACTTGGTCCCATAGCCTGTATGGACATTGAGATCCATCTGATTCCAGTGCCCCGTCTTGTCAGGTATAGCCCAACTCCCGCTGCCCCATTTTCTGACCATGATCCATCAGTATAGCAGATATACTCCGGGTGAGAGTTACCCGGGTTAAACCGTAGGCGACTGTCTTCGGCTTCCCTCCGAGTTGGGGTTGCACTGGTTGTGGAGGGCAGAATGTCGCATGCTTGCATCGTGTCTGCGAAATACCTTTCACAGGCTACAAGGTTGTGCTGTTTCCCCCCCATGACTACATCATTTCTTGTTCTCCAAATTGCCCATGCAGTACAGGCGAACTGGCAGACGGCCTTGTTGGGCATAGATGTTGCGATCTGTCGGAGAATTGATTGGAGATTGCCTTGGAGGTTGTCAGTTCTTATTCCAAGAGGAGATCTCCACCAAAAAGCTCTTGCCGCATCACATTGGAAGATAGCATGCCTAATGGTCTCTGGCTGCTTTTTGCAGATTGGGCATAGAGAGTCAATGGTGTGGATTCGAGCGCTCAGGATCGATCTTACCGGTAAGGCACCATGTATACATCTCCAGATGAACAGTTTTAATTTTGGTAGCAAGCTCCCATTCTTCCATATCGATTCCCAAAAACCCTTGTCAGCAATATCCCCCCGATCCTCTCTTAGCATCTGGTATGCCTTACCTACAGTGAACTTCCCATTTTTTGCAAAGGTGTAGGTGAGAGTATCTGGGGCAGACCCTGTGGTGAGAAGAATTCCTTGAGATACTGATATGGTTAGTGCCTCCTGGAAACCAAAAAGGTATTGCAAAGATTCAAAATCCCAAGTTCTCGTGCTGGGGTTGAGGAGGTCCGATACCCGCATGTTTCTTTGGGCCGTTGAACATGACTTGTGCCTTGACCAGTTAGGGAACCAGGGTTGTGAAAAGACTGGTATTTGTTGGCCGCTTCCAACTTGCCATGTCAGATGGGGTTGGATTGTTGGCTTGAGGTGTATTATATCTCGCCAAAGTTTGGAGGAGTTGTAAGTACGGTTGCTTACCCAGAAATCAGATCTGGGACAATACTTTGCCCTGAGTGCCTGGAGCCAGAGAGCATCTATCCCTGCTGCGAATTTCCACACTGTTTTGAGAACCAAAGCCTTGTTCATATCTGTTAGGCTTCTCAGGCCCAGGCCTCCCATCCCTTTTGGCAGTGTGATTGCATTCCAAGCTACATAGGCTAGTTTTCTCTTTGCCGTATCCCCTCCCCAGAAAAAATTGCGCATGATGCCAGTAAGCTTGGCAGTAACCTTAGCCGGGATGAGAACCGTGCCCATGGCATAAACCGGCATGCTTTCTAGCACCGATTTGATGAGGATCAGACGGCCAGCATGTGAGAGCAGTTTAGCCTTCCAAGAGTTAAGCCGTATTTCAAACTTTCGGATCAGATAGTCAAAAGCCCCCGAACCCGATATAGCCACCGGGCAGCCGAGATAGTTCTCCTCTACACCAGCTTGTTGAACATCAAAGTGACGGTGGAAGATGCTTTGATCCTGTACAAGAACAGTGTTAGAAAACCATACCTTGGATTTTGCATTGTTGATCCTCATTCCCGATAGATTACAGAACTGGTGTAGCGTAGTGGAGATTGTTCGTACTTCTCCATCCGTGAGTTTGCCCATGAGGAGTAGGTCATCTGCGAACATTGAACAGGAGATGGGCTGCGCAGATGGTGCCACTTTGAGCCCTCTGAGTGCTTGCTGTTTGATCTTCAGATTCAGCCATCTTGCCAAAGGATCCATTGCCCTCTGAGTGCTTGCTGTTTGATCCCTCCTTCTCCGCGGCTTCCGATATGCAGTTGAAATCTCCAATTGCACATACCGGGAGGCCATGGTCATTTGCATAGAACTCAATTCGATCCCAAATGTAGTCGTTAACTCTGTTTTCGCAGTCTCCATAGACAGCGAACAGTATCCAAGGTGGAGAGCTAGGATTTATTTGTACTTTTGCAACAATAAAAAACTGAAAGGTTTCAAGAATTGTGACCGAGATGTTGTCCGACCAGAGCAGCCACAGCCCTCCGCCGCGACCTCTGGAAGGGACAACCTCGGAGTTGGATAGTGCCAAGCGTGAGATTCTATTTACAGCTTTTTCCTTCGAGCATTTGGTCTCTGAGATAAAAGCGAGTTTCGCTCCGGTGCTTTGTAGATAGCGCCGGAGGGTGGGAATTGTCGAGGAGCCTCCGGAACCTCGACAATTCCATGAGAGGAGGCTCATGATTGCTGCGGCGGTCGAGCTGAGCTCGCCGCCTTAATTCTCTTGAAGGTGGTACCTTCCATAGGTGAGTCATCGGTGGGTGAGGGGTGGGTCGGGGTATTTGGGAGTGAATTGAGGGGACAGTGGTTCTGGATTGAGGGAAGAGAGGTGGGTGCGAGGTGGCACTGTTGAGGGGCAGTGGCGAATTGGGGCACTGGGTCTTCATTTAAACTGGGTGGGGGTTTGCTTAGGGGTGTGGATCTTACATATTTTCTTTGCTTTGGGCTGTTGTTGGGTGGGAGTGGTTGGATTGGTATTAGGCTACTGGTGTCCAAGAGGTGTATGGGTCGTTTAAGGCTAATTTTTTCAGATTGGGGATCTTTTGGGGTAGAGGTTTGAGGTATGTCACTGTTTGGGCCGGAGGGTGATGATTTGGCAGCCCGGTCTTTGGGTATCATTACTGGACTGTGAATCCACGGCCCCAGAATTGGGTTGAGGATATTTTTGAGGTCAGGTCGATGGTGGTTAGATGGCAAGGCTTTGATCCGGGCGAGGGCCATTCTATCAGCACAGCTGTCCATTTCATGGCCCAGCAGGCAGCAAAAGCGGCATATGCGTCCAACTTTTTCATATACCAAGTAAACTACGGATTCTCCTAGGATCGGATGGTCTACACATGTTCGGTCTTTGAGTGGTTTTTTGAGGGATAGCTGCATTTTGATCTTGAAGAAATGCTTACCATTTATGGAGCCCATAACCGGGTCCGATAGTGGCTCTCCAATCTGGCGGGTAAGCATGCGGAGGCCTTCTTCCGTTAGTTCATCACATTGGAGGTTGTGAAATTGAACCCAAAGTTCACCATGGGTGATGTCAGCCGTCGCAGCTTCAGCTGAATCGCACTGTGCTATCGCTACTAGGTCTTGCCGGTATATCCATGGGCCTCCATTGAGCACCTTAGACCATTCTTTTTTATCTGCAAACTCAACTAAATAAGTTCCCCTTGCCGTTTGCTTGAAAGTTGTCTCTGGTGCAACATCCCATAATTTCCGCATTTGGTTTTCAAACTGGTTCGTGAAGACCATTTTATCTGTGCAGACCACCGCTCGGAGGCAGCAGGCCCAGTTACGAGGCTTGGCTTCGCTTGGTTCAATGACAACCTTGTTGGCCGGGTTATCAGCTTCCGTCTGCAGCTGGGCAAATTTTCGGATGAGTTCTTCATCAGCAGGGTCCATGTGTTTTTTTGTGTGGAGGTTCAGGAGAGATGTGTTGGGTTTTGGCAAGTATGGCTGATGGGTTGTATGTAGAGGTTTAGGGTTTAAGGAAATGATGGATAAAGGATGGGGGCCTAAAATGGATAACTGGGGTATAGTCGGTGCAAAGGTAGTTTTGTCTTTATCGGGGTTTGTCTCCAAGTTTGTTTTGGTGGGGGGTATTTTAGGGCGTAATAGGATCTGTTGGAAGGTTCTTTCGTTAATTTGTCTTATGTTACAGAGAGGGGTTGGCAGGAAAGCCTTGCACGCGAGGGGATATGCAAAAGGGGAGGTTTTTGGTGGGATTTTCTGGGGCAGGGTGTAATGTTTGTGGCGCGGAAGGCCTTTGTTTGTTACCAGAGAAGGGAAGGGGTTTAAGGCTAACACATTTGGCAGTAGAGAAGTGGGAGTAGCAGACCAAAAGGGATATTTTTTGACTGCACTGTCTGACGCCACTCTGGGCAGCATCAGGGTGGCATTTTGTTTGATTTGCTCCTTGTTGTGTGAACGCGGTTCAGGTGGTGGGGGGGTGATCCATGGCGTTCGGCCTTCCAGGCTGGATTGTTGGTCTTCGTGGTTGAAAGCGGCCTCGGTTCGGCGGCCGGATAGGAGACGGTGAGCACTATTTAGTTCATGCCGCAGCGACAAATCTGGTTGGGGATTATATTGTGGGGATTGGGTGCGCCAATCCATCTCTGATTGCTCTCCCCCCATAGTAGGTCCAGAATAGTAGGGTGGTAGATGGTCACCGGCGAATTCCCAGCCCAGCAAAGAGACTTTACATGTCGTCCATCTGGAATCATGTACAATCGTCACTGCCGGAGGTATACGAGAAGGGTCAAGGCACTTAATAGTCACTCTGAGGGATGACCGATCAGCACCTCTCAGATTGGCAGCATCAATGTAGAGGGCTTCTCCAAGGCTGGCAGTGAGCAAGCGGAAATACTGGGGGTGCCAAAGGAAAGTAGGGTATTGGTGGAATTTGAGGTAGACCTTGTATGAGGGAGGGGATGTCCTCCAGCTACTGTCCTCACTCCATGGCCACAATGATAGGCTATTTTGGGCAGCCCATAGGCGGACCTCTTCTTCATTCAAAACTCGGTGGCGGTTTAAATGCTCTGGTAGCCTCAGTAGGTACATGGAGCGTGAAAGACGTAGTACCGGAAAGTGGGCTGGTTCACCATTGTACCTATGTGCCAGCATATCTTGAACCCTGTTGGGGGTAGAGTTAGGATCCAGAGACCGGAAACCAAGTAGGACAGTTTGTCGACTATCATGTTGGAGGAGCGTGCTATGAGAGGTGACGGGCAAGTAAACATGAACGTTGGGGGCTGCGTCAGTAACAGATGGGTGTTGGGAGACGAAAGGTGTACTCATGATTCACGGAGGATGAGAGTGTTACCACTTTTTGAGGAAGGGTGTGGGAGGGTACGAGCTAGGAGGAGGAGGGGATTAATAAGAGGGAGAGGAGAGGGAGGTTTGTGAAGGAGAGGTGAGCAAGGGAGAGGGGATCAATGGAGGGAAGAGGAGAGGAGAGGAGAGGAGAGGAGAACACCAGCCAGAGAGTTAGGTTCACAGTTCACTTAAAACCAATTATTACTTATCTGTATTTGTATCCACACAAATTTATATCTGAATGTTTTTAAAAATACAGATACAAATAATTGGTTACGTAAAATTATTTTTATCTGTATATTCATAAACGTATATTGAAAAATATAAAAATATGGTATAAATAATTATTCGTATTCGTATTAGTATTTGCATCCGAAATCAAATCAGTGTTCGTATTCGAACGAATATTTGAATTTGCAAAAATTCGAATACCGTACGGATAATATCTGTTTATTTTGCACCCCTATCCCTCTCCGTAGCGAAATCACGCTAGCCCTATATCACCTCAGTGTTGGGCTCCACATGAGAGGCATGTTGGGGCTTGACTTTGAGGTGCGAGAAGAGGGGATCTAGCCCCGATATTTTTATTAATCGAATTTTTTTTTTTTCACAAAACGGCATGACTTGTTTCGCATGACTTATGTGGAAATTCTATATATAGGTAGAACGGAATGCTTAATTCTGTCTCACGGGATGTGAAATTTGATTCCGTCCGGATTAACAAATTCACTAACCAGCGCTAACGATAAATCAAAAGCCAATGACATGACATTTCATCTCGTCCGACCTCAAAAAAAAAAAACTCTGAACGGTAGGGACCGTCCCGTCCAATTCCAATTTCTAGAGTCATTGTATTTAAGTTACAAAGTATACCAAATTTTCAATCAGTCAATTAAGCTTTGGAGCCATTGTAAAGCGAACATTGGATGCAAAATTATTTTGGAGCCATTGTATACCAAATAGGAGCGAGATAACCTTTTAAGAAAACCAGTCAATCAAGCTCCATTCTGGAACATGTGGTTAAGATATAATATGCAAATCAGTAGAGCTTGGAAGTTATAAACAATTATTCCTTGGACGGGACAGTCCCTATTGTCCGGAATTTTTTTTTTTTTTGGAGGTCGGACGGAATGAAATGTCACGTCCTTGGCTTTTGATTTATCGTTAGCGCTGGTTACTGAATTTGTTAATCCGGACGGGATCAAATTTCACGTCCCGTGGGACGGGATTAAGCATCCCGTTCTACCTATATATAGAATTTCCGCAAAAGTCATGCCGTTTTGTGATTTTTTTTATTAATAAATTTTTTGGAATCTAGTGTTGTGGCAACGAGAGAAAATATTCTAGGGTTTTGGCTATAATTTTACGAGTGATGCACGTACATGCAAAATTTTGAATTTTTTGAATTCATTTAGTATCAAGTCAAGTGGTCAAAATTGATGAAAAATGAATGATAAAAAATGAAGTTGTTTTAATGCATTCAAAAAATTCTCAATTTTGACCACTTGACTTGAGACTAAATGAATTCAAAAAATTCAAAATTTTGCATGTACGCACATCACTCGTAAAGTACATCGGTTTCAACGGTTGGATTAATCTCGTTTGAAGTGAATCCAATAGTTTATGTAGAGTTGTGCTCACCAAACTCTCCAAAGAATTTGGTGAGCACATCACACCCTAGTTCTACTCTTACTTAATAATCTCATTTTATTTCTAATTTTAACGAGAAAAAGGCTGATGCTGCTCTTTTTGGATATATTGTAGTGAATTGAAGAAAGGATGGCTATGGAGGCAGTATCATGAGAAATCGAGCCAAAATAAAGAATCCGAATTATCTGTTAAAGATTGCATTAAAATCCACACTGCTAATACGATTGCAATAGAAAGAAATTTGGCTAAGTCATAAAGAGAAAAACATAACACTCATTTTGGAAAAAATCCTGAGCATTGTACGTTCCAAATCTGAAGTAAGTCCCGCCATAAAAGTTGTAGATCTCATTATCTACTTTCCAATATTTTTTGAATCACTTCAATCAGAGATTGGATGACAAATTTATGACCAAAATATGATTAGGTGTTAGGGTCACATTACCATTGCACCCTGCAACACAAACCATAACAACATCGCCTCTGTGGGCGGTTACAACCATAGTGACAAGATTCGCGAATTATATCTGAATAATTTATTTTTTTGGTGATGCCGAACCGAACGCCGAATTATTCGGTTGACCGAACTTTGATTGAATTATACCCGAATAATTCGCGAATTTTATGAACTTTTTCCGAATTTTACAAATTATTTGCGAATTTTTCCTGAATTTTCCGAAATGTTTTTTTTTTTTTTTTTGTTTGCTTCCTTGTAGGAGTGAGATCTCTGATCCGGATTATTCCGAATCATTTTCGAATTATACCTAAATTATTTTCGAATCACAAATATTTGATCTCGCCGTACCTTTCCGAACAATTAAGTTGTCAGTTGTCACTATGTTTACAACACGTTTTTAATCTTCAAACTTCTAGAATTATCCATACCTGCCCCATAACTTCTGGCATAAGGCCCGTAGGGAGTCTATTCAAGCCCCGAAAATAGAAAGAAACTCATCCAACAACTGTGGAATCATCAATCTACCGCAGGGAAAAATCTAGGGCGAAAGAAGAAGAAGGAGATATTTTTCGTCTTCAATTATGCTTCCCTTTGATTTATCATTGTATTTATGCCTATGACAAGCTAGATCTCATCTTCTAAGACTAAGGTTGGAAACTTTGATACTTTTTTATGTTTCCGATTACCATTTAGACTTTTATTATTTTAGATGTAATTAATTCTTACTTTTAGTTATGTCACTTAAATGATCAAAAATTGCGTTGGCAGCATTTTTTTTGTTAATTGAAAATTATCTAATTTAACTAGTATCTTTATATCTCATAATTTTCAATTAATTATTTGCACTACTTATTATATGTTAATTTTTTTTGGGAGCACCTAGCTATCCTCATGTAACAATTCCCCATTATATCTCAGGCATTAACTACTTGATAGACCATTAACTACCTGGAGGGACTACTAATTACTTGGAGGATCGCCTAATATTTGAAAGATTCTACAACTGGCGTGACAAATATGGATACTTATGCGCGCAAGTATTAATATATAATATATCACATATTCATACTTAAGATATCAAGTATTTAAAAAAAACTAGACATATCAGCTTTCTTTTATCTTTCTCTTCACATACCCATATTTTACACGTTTTAGAGGTGGATTATTTTTCTCTGTCCAATCTTGCAAATATTTCTAACGATTTGTGAGGACTTTTGCGAATCTAAAATCACGAATGTCTTCTGTGCAATTTTCTTTTTCAAATTAGATCCATGATGACATACTTTCGGGTTGTCCGTCGCGCAAGTATTCATGCATCATCGTGCAAGTGTGAATAATTCATGTATCAAGTGTTTGTATCTGACAAATTATATTAATTTTTTTCCCATATGGCACTAGATGATGTCAAGTATTAATATCAAATATTGCAAATATTTATACATCGTCATGCAAATGTGAATAGTTCATGTATCAAGTATTTGTATCTAACAAATTCTATCAATTTTTTTTCCATATGACACTGGATGATGTCTGAAAGTATTAATACTTACACATTGAAGTATGAATTGTTATGTTGTAAAGTAATTTAAATCATTTAATCTATTTGGTTCTTGCATGTATTTATAGTTACTAAGGAAAATATTCATACTTCTAACTGAAGTATGAATTGTTACGTCATCAAGTATCTTAATTTAATATTTTTTTTACAAATGACTATGTTTGGTGATTGATTGTATTAATATGTAATATGAAAAGTATTCACACATGTGCATTAAATGTACGAATATTTACGTTGTAGAGGATTTATTATCAACATATTGTTAGAGAAATATATTTTGTTACAAATCTCTTTTTTCATCTTTTACTTTTATTCCTCGGCCCGCTTTCGGGGATTAAAATATCACATTATTAAAGGATTTGAAAGTAAAAATCCATCATTTTTTGACAAAATCAATTTTCTACCTCATTTTAATTTCCCTCTTTCTAGTCCAATTAGGGGTGTTCATCAGATCCGTTTTATTTGGTTTTTAATTGAATCGGAAAAAATTGGTTCAAATGGTTCAATTTTTCAGTTTAATTGATCCGGTTCAGTTTTAATTCTGATTTATTTGGTTTATGAAATTCGGTTTGATTTCAATTAAAATCCTCGTTAATCGAACCGACCAAAGACCTTCCAAATCCATCCATGTAAAAAAGAGAAAAGCAATCTAGAGAAACAAAAAAAGAGAAGCGATTGAAAAAAAAAAAACATTAAGAAAGACAAGAAAAGCGATCGAGAGCGTAACGAACAAGTATCCTCTATTCCTCTCCAATATGTGTAAAAGATTCCCTTCATTTTTACGGTTTGAGATTTATTATCAGCCGCTTTGAAATTCGGGCCAGAGTAGGGGCAATATTATTGTGATTTGAGATTCATGCAGAGTTAAAAAAAACAGTTCAGATCCACTAATTCTAAAATATTTCCTTTTACAACATATTTTTTTTTATTAATAGAATAAACAAAACAAAAATAACGACAAAAGAGGACACATTCGTGAAGAGTAGAACTAAGGTGCTCTTAAGCTCACCAAGTCCTTTGTGAGCTTAACTCAAAAACTTATCGGATGGACTTCAAACGATATTTTCAAACCATTAGATGTTCAATTTATATTAAATTATGCTTAGAGACCAAATTTTACATTTTTTGGAATTTTTTTAATATTTATTAAGCTGGTTTGAAAACCGCTGTTTTTATTAAAATTCTGCACCATTGGAAAACAACGGTTTTCAAACCATCTTTATAAATAGTAAAAAAATTTCAAAAAATGTAAAATTTGGTCTCCAAGCACATTTTAATATAGATTAAACATCTAACGGTTTGAAAATGTCGTTTGAAGTCAATCCGATAGGTTTTTGAGTTAAGCTCACAAAGGGCTTGGTGAGCTTAAGAGCACCTTAGCTCTACTCCATTCGTGAAATCTCGAAATATAAGAAGATTGTTATGGTTTATAATGTTCAGAGAACGCTATAGTCCATAGCGTCCAAATAATTCAAAAATCTTAACCTAATCCAGTCAACTAATTCAGTCTGCTAATTAACTTTACCATGAAAAAAAAATCTCTTACCGTCGACCATTGAGAAAAAAGAAAAAAAAAATAAGGTTGCCGTGAACATTAATCTAGCGAAAGTGCGAAACTGTTTCTCTCGATATTTTTTTTGTTTTTCCTATTAATAAAAAAAACGGCTTTTACTGTGAATTCGTAACAGATGGAGCGATGGTCAGGCTTTTCAATGGAGGGGGTTATCCGAGATGATGGAAGTTCGTGAATGAAGGCGTTCGGCGGCAGCGGGAGAGCTCCGGCGATCGACGTGAAGAGTGTCAGACGGCTGCATCGGCACGAGCGGAGAGAGAACCAGTGCACCTTGGTCCTTGTCAGTTGTCAAGCACATCCATGCTCTGGTTCACCTTGTGAGTGTAAATTTGTCGTGGCTTAACCGCTTAAGCACAATCCTTCGCTTCTCTGTTTATCTCTCAATATCCTCTTTTCGTTTTGAACTAATAGGAAGAGGGACCGAATAATTTAGTTCAATTAACTGACACAAGAACTGAAATCTTCTCTTTATGTGCTTGTAATTTTTGCCCCAATTCTGTTTGATGAGTTGCCAGTGAAGACGGGAATGTAGACGGGAGAATTCTGCTCCTTGATTTTGAATTGACAAAAAGGGATTATAGCTTGGTCTAATTGGGAAGCTCTCTGATGCTTTCTGCCTTTTTTTTTTTTCTTTTTAAAAGGATGATGATGTTTTGTTTATTGAGTTTGCTATGTCCTTTTAGGTCCAAAATAGAGAGAGTGCCATTGTTTGCTCGAAGTTGCAGATTTTGATTATAAAGGAATTACTGTTACTTGATTAATGGATTTATTTCTACAACAAAGTATAAGATCAGTGTGGTTTCTATTTCTATTGTATTTGGGCATTAGATATTTTTAGATCTCTCTTTTGTAAGTCTCCTGTGAACATGCTGTTTCAACATCCAGCATCCAGGATTTGGATGTGTTTTTTTTTTCTCTAATTAGTAGGCAAAAAAACTTGAAAATATGAAAATATGAGTTGCCTGTTTCAACATTCCTTTTGTATTTCGGTTTGTTTGGTTGAACCGAATAAACTGAAATTTACTTTTGTTTGGTTTTAATCGGTTTATAAATTTAATTTGGTTGGTTCGGTTCTATTTTTGAAAACCGAACAAAACTTTAGTTTGTCTATTTTATTTCGGTTTTAACCGAACCGAACCAATGAACACCCCTAGTCCCAATCTTTTACTCGCCTCTCTCTGTGACTTAAGTTTCATGCCCCCTTTGCTTTGCATCTCACTAACAAGGTAAACTACTAAAGCCCCGATACATTTACAAAGATCCCCTCCTGTCTCTAAGGCTAATCTGCCTTAATTTTGTTATGTAATAGTTCTCCTCCCGGAGATTTTGAACCTCTCAGATTCGTGGTTGACCTGCTGGAATCCGAACACTCTTATCTATCAATTTCTCTTGATTTCCCAGCTGAACTGTCTTTATATTCCGACTTTTTTTCCTATCTATTTCTTCAATATAAGAAGTCTTCTCTTTGGCATTTTCAGGGGTTGTTTAGGTCCTTTTTTTTTTTTTTTAAATTTTACTACGGAATGACTATGTTAGCTCGGGTTCAATGAAATTGGTAGGTTTTTACACAGAAATATCTATTTTTGAACGTCCAAATAAATATTCTACATTTAATAGCAATCCAAAATAGGTAAGATAGCTTTAAACCCTCCCAATTATCTGAAATTTACAATTGGTTACAGTTCAGTCGCTTTTACAACCCCAGAAAACAACTTTAGGTGTTTCTGGAGATTTAAAGAACTAATACCAGCGCTCAATAATTGGATTAGTACGACTTTTACTTTGCACATACTCTAGAGCTTCTTTGCTAAAAAAAGGTAAAGCAACTTTGTTGAATTGAAAAAAAAAATTAGGCAGGTTAGAGATAACAGTTACTAAATTTATATCTGATATCACAAGCAGGGTTAATATGTCGGGTTGGACAATATAATAACCTGCACCATCTGAGCTAATGAGTGCCAATTTCTTTACAATTAAAACTTTTCCCAACAATCCTGTGACGTACTGTGATTGTCTAGAAGTTTTGTTTGGTAATAGTTTTTTGGCAACAGTACAGTCATATCTACAATTTGGTGTTTCTTTCCATATCAACAGGTGAAGTTAAAAAGGTTATACAAAGAAATTAAAGATAGGAAATAAAAGCAGCATCAAGATTTAGAGTTCATGGCGGAAACACCATCTGACGAATATGGAACAGAAGCTGGTCCCTCAGAAGAGCACAGTGAGACTGGAGACTCAGGTTCGAATGTGGAATGGAGGTCTTATGAACAGGTGGAGAGTGGGACGCCCTCCACTTCTCCTTTTTGGGATACTGATAGTGAAGATGACGGTTTGTATTTCCAAAGTTTTTCATTTTGGAAGGCACTTGTATTAATTTCTTGTTACTTGACAAAGGTGAATACTTAGGTGAACATAGGTCTGGTACATGCTGATCTCTGTGTGACTGACACAGTACCTGCATTGAACTTAAAATGTATTCTTAAAGGCTCTTCTCGTTTCAATTGGATATAAGCACAAGTGATGTAGAAACTTAGAATCAGTATCCAAAAGAGAAATTTCATGCTGTTTGTCCTGTGGAGTTGTATTCTGATGGAGTTTCTTAAACCAGTTGTTTTATTTTTGAATTTCTTTTATCAGGACCGAAGCCTTCTGAACTATTTGGAAAACATACCTGGAAAATAGAAAATTTCTCAAAAGTTAACAAGAGAGAATTGCGCAGTGAGCCCTTTGATGCAGGTGGCTACAAGTGGTAAGCTCACAGTTGGGTCCAACTTTTGTATCAAGTACATTTAAATTCTTGTTTTTCTTGTCTTTTCAAGTTTGGAATCCTCAAATTATTGTGCAGGTATATTTTGATATATCCACAGGGGTGCGATGTGTGCAATCATATTTCCTTGTTTCTCTGTGTGGCTAATCATGACAAACTCCTTCCTGGTATGCAACAAATGCCTTGTCTTCTCTGGGTTGCTAATTGTAAATTTTTTTAATAGCTAAGTTTTTGTATGTGATATTCTAGGATGGAGTCACTTTGCGCAGTTCACCATAGCTGTAGTCAATAACGATCCAAAGAAATCAAAATATTCAGGTTGGTTAACTAGAGATACATACATTTTCTTATTAGCTCCACCCCCCTCCAAACCAAAAAAAAAATTCTTTTGCACACCATGAAGAACCTCTATGATGAATTAATATATAATTGCATAAATTTTAAATGAAATTATTATTTGTAGATACATTGCATCGGTTTTGGAAGAAAGAGCATGACTGGGGCTGGAAAAAATTCATGGAATTATCAAAAGTGCAAGATGGTTTTCTTGGAGAAGGGGCTCTTGTCATAAAAGCTCAAGTACAAGTTATTAGGTACATTTTTAATTTGTAGTTATATTATAATTATATTCAAGCTTTTAGTCTTTCCTATCAGACATATCAAGTTTATGTTAATGATCCTTTTTGCTTGCCTACTTTCATTTTTGATACCAAAGGGAGAAACTTGACCGCCCATTTCATTGCCTAGATCGAATATACCGGCGAGAACTGGTACGCATTTACATGACAAATATTGAGAATATTTGCCGACATTTTGTTGAGGAAAGAAGAGCACGTCTTGTCAAGCTTATTGATGATAAATCCAAATGGTCAAGGTTAGATATTTCATATTCCTGTTTTCTATGTAGTTTCACATGCAACCCAACAACAACAAAGCCTTTAGTCCCAAACAAGTTGGGGTAGGCTAGAAATGAAACCCAACTGGAGTTTGTGAGGGTTTCATCTCCATAAAAAGGCTGCATTTAACGTTGGCTCGCCATGCCTATCACAACCCTCCTTTTTCACATGCAACCCCCTCCAAAAAAAACTGCCAAAAAGTTTTTTTTTTTTTTTTTCTCTTCTGATGCATCACATTACGAAAAAAACATTAATGCTGACTACTAAACCCTAATTGTACAGAAACAATAAAACGAGGTTGGTACCATTGTACCACCAGCTCACTCTTGTTTGGGACCAAAATGAATTGGTTTTGGCATGAGATCTCTCATATACCTTATTTAACAAATCCAAGGAGTACCATTCTGTGTAGAATTTTTAATTTGTTCGGCATTTCTTGCAGCTTCCATGCCTTCTGGCGGGGTACCAGTGCAAGCGAACGGCATTGCATGTCTAGAGAGAGAAGTGATGTCATACTAAAAATAATAGTAAAACATTTTTTCATAGAGAAAGAGGTCACCTCTACCCTTATTATGGATGCCCTTTACAGCGGACTCAGAGCTCTTGAGTTACAGAGCATGAAAAAAAATAAGTGGAGTGAAGTAAGGCTAGCTGACCTGGAGGAGATGCCCCCTCCCATGGTGTGGGTTGAACAGGACATGTTTGTCTTGGCTGATGATGTCATGTCACTGCTTGAGCGTGCTGTGTTGGAACCAGTGCCATATCAGACCACTTCTCCCAGCAAGGATGACAAGGTCTCGCAAAACCGTACAACCAAAGTAGGTTCCTTCGATTCGTTTTATTTTATTTCCTTCTTTTCTTTACAGAGTTTTGCTTCATTATCTTTGATTTCAGATGGGATATTGGGTTGGTTTTTGGGTCAAACCTTACCCAAGAAAGTTTTTATACATTCTTGTTCTATACAACATCAGTAAGCCTCTAACTAACCTAGCCCACATCATTAGCGTTACACATTAAGGGAGACCCAAAGCCCTAAATATATTAAGCCCAAATCTCTTTCCCCAAATCACAAGTAATTATTGTAACCACTACCTTTTCCCTTAAATGTCACAAGTTACCCATCTCATCGGTTTCCTTTCATCCCGTAGCATCTGTAGGTCTCTATCTCCTCAGATAGATTAGATAATCGTCCTCGATATTAGATAAGGATCCTTTCCCTCACTCCCACTCTCCTCATAGATCTTCCATGACTGGCCAATCAGCCACTACCTCTGATGGGGATCTTTCCCGCTTAGTCCGACGCAACACCGCTGAAATGGTCTCCTTTGACCTGTCCTGTTCTCAGCTAAGCCTACAGGTCACATCTGATAAGCTTCTCTTTGACCCGCTTGATTCTCAATCAACCCAATCAACTGACGACGAGGGGCTTATTCTTGACATGGTACACACTATCTTTACTGCGATGCTATACCCAGTCGACTGAGTTGCTGCTCCCTTCCATTCTCAACAGAGTCCAACACCACTATCCTTTATCTTACCCTCTTTCAAATTAGTGTTTGTATGAAAATTCTTGCTAATTATGGTCTATGGTTTGATTTTATTGTAGTCAAATCAGGAAGTTTAGTGTTCTTATTTGATGTCTTTTTGGAGATCAATTACTTTACTAAACTGGCATGTTACATTAATTATATAGCTCCATTTTTGATATATTAGGCTGATGGTTTATTCAAGAAGAGTATTTTAAGGATATAAAAATTAGTGCACATGTTGGATCTGTTGATTTGGTCTTTGGTTTGATGGGGCCTGACTTAGGTTAGCATTTGCAAGTAAAAACAACAATCCGATCATACCTGATCCCGGCAGCCCAATTCAGTTCAAATTATTATTTTTTATTATTTTTTGTGCTTCATGAAGGTCTAAACCAGACTTGGTATCTCAGTTAATTCACTTGGCATGTAGGATGGAACCACTCCACTGGAGGAAATAACCAAGGATACAATTGAGCGTGATGAGAAACGACTAACAGAGTTTGGTCGAAAAATACTTGAGCTATTTGTTTTGTCCCACATAGTTAGGTATAAATTTATATATTCTTAAATTTATTTATACCAGTGCTTCTGCTTTACCAATTAAAAGAAGTCCAACCTTTTGGAATGCTTTTCTTTTTAATATGGATTGTGTAAGCAGTGGAATAGAGGTGTCATACCAAGAAGCTATAGCTCTAAAGAGGCAAGAGGAACTCATTAGAGAAGAAGAGGCTTGGATAAACGAAACTGAAACAAAGGGAAGGCGTGAGAAGGAGAAAAAGACAAAGAAAAAACAGGTGCCATATCTTTTTCTTTTTAAATAAAGAAAATAGAGTCCTACATCATTTTCTTATGTTTTGATCTTGTATTAATATAGGCAAAGCAGAAGAAGAACAAAAAATCTAATGAGAGAGAAAAGGATGAAAAGCCTGACCTAACCAATCAGGAGGAAATCGCTGATGACAACTCAGCTGAGGATGGGATTATGAATGAAGTAGCTTCAGAGGGTGTTTCTGAAACTGGAGAACCTGATGTGAATGAAGGGGAATGTGCCAATGGAGATGATGCTTCAATTGAAGAGGTAATGGCTGACCTAGAGGTAGTTGGTTTTGTTGAACGTGAGACAGTGAAAGATGAAGAGATGAGGAAGAACTCGAGTTCTGCAGATGATGATTGGGTCCCAGTGATTGCATCAAACAAAGGCAGCTCCACATCAAGCAATAAGATCCATACTTCTCCTAATAGGTTCTTTTTTTTTTTTTGCTTCTGAAAAACATTACATAATGTCAATTTCAACACCCACTAAGATTTCTAATTATAATAACCAAAAAATAAAAATACAGAGGGAAAAACCAGCGAAGTAAGAGTGCAAATGAAAAAATGGGCTGGACTTCTGCAGCGAGTTACCCAAATGAAAAAACAGGTTCCTCTCCTCTTTCAAATGTCACAAATGAGCGAGTGGGTTCTACTCCTGGGGTGATCAGCAAGTCCAGTGAACCTTTCACCTCAACCAACGGCAAGGGCCAAAACCCACAGCCAGACTCAAGTGCTTCTCTCTCCCTCAAAGACCGTATTCAGAAGCTTGAGCAGCGTCTGCTTGAGGTGCAATATATATTTTTTCTCTCTCGAGTATATCTGTTTGTGCACATGTAGTAAGTTTAAGTGATCAATTATAGGAGCTTCAGCTGCAAACAAAGAGCCATTTTTCAGTATTATTTTTTATGCAATTTGACCTAAAAGATATCCTTTCTTTCTTCAATTCAACACTCTCATTTCAGAAGGAGCATTCCATGCTTGAGCAAAAGAAGCTAGAATGCAAGGACCAATCCCAAGCCCAAGCCCATTTCAGACCTCAAACCCAAACCAAACCAGCCATATCCGTATCTGCACTGACCTTATCTGCATCAAATCCTTCTGACAAGCCCCAGTTCACTGTAAAACCCTACATCCCCTTAAAATGCAGCACACCTGCTGCGACCACCAACACTGTGACCTTTGGTGTGGTCAGCCCTTCTTTGCCTGGTATAACATTATCATCTCCTATGGTTCCCAATTCTGCAGCCTCTACTGCAGCAACCATCCGTCCTACACCAGCCAGTGCACCTGGAACATTTGTGATCTCCAACTCTTTTTCCCTTCCTGTTGCCTACACTCATGCTGCTTCAGCCACAGCTCCAGTACCGTCTATGACAAACAAACATACACTGACCATCCGGCCACCTCTCTCCCCTAAACCAGAATCCATTTTGAGAATTACACCTGTACCCGCAAACCCTGCTCGGACTAAGAACTTTACAACTGCTCAAGCAAGTCCTGTCTCGAGGCCTTCAAGTGCACCAGGTTTACCTCCCCCTGCAATGAGACCCGCAACACCAATGGGCACACCAGCTCAAGTCTCACCATATTTCTCGCAATCAGTCAGCTCATCTGGTCGGGTTGGCACCCTACCTGACATGGACTCCTCTCCTTCAGCTTCTGGTACTTTCCCCCAGTCTTATCGCAATGTTATTACAGGGAGTAACAGTACCAACTTAATAGGTTTAAACCCAAATTTG
This sequence comes from Carex kokanica, assembly GCA_025461125.1. Classification (NCBI taxonomy): domain Eukaryota; kingdom Viridiplantae; phylum Streptophyta; class Magnoliopsida; order Poales; family Cyperaceae; genus Carex; species Carex kokanica. Next base: position 269,529 of record JAJGRX010000709.1, read on the forward strand.
AATCTGGTTGGCTTTACCCCCCAATCCAGTCAGTCCTTTGCACAAGGTGGTATAAGCACATCTCAATCAAATTCATCCTATGGACGTCAGTCGGCCTCCTTCGGGCAAATCAGAGTCGACTCAGGCACTAGTGGTACATCCCAGTCAAATTCATCCTTTTTCTCATCATCTCCGTCTTTTAAACCTCCTTCCTGGAAGCATGGTATGGACAGAATGAGTAATGAGGAATCACTTGAACAAGCAGGCTCAATTGGGTCACACCAATCTGTGGGCCCAAGCTGGTCATACCCACAAGGGGACACTAGCTGGCCTTACCCACCACTGGGTCCAAATGGGTCCGAGGACCCCAGAGATCCACCCAACTGGCGTACAAAGATAGCAGATGAATTCCCGCACATGGATATAATCAATGATTTGCTAGAGGAACCAAGCCACCTGCTGAATTTTACCTTTCCATCCTGGTCGATGCCCATTCCGGGTAGCAGGTCACAGCTCAATGCGGGCTTGGCTGGCGGGTCATCCTTATTTGAACCTCCTGAGCGGTACAACCCAGGCTTTACAAGGCCGGCCTATGGATCTAATGCGAGAGAGGGGAACACTTTTCAATTTAGTAATGCACCTTTTAATAGTGAACCGTATTATGTAAACGGTCAGAACGATGGTTTTGTCCAAAAGTTGGGGTATGATTATTCAACTGATTTGAGTATTAATATGGGGGTTGATTTGATTGGCTTATCCCATGGAAGTGGGGACTATTCATATACTCCGGGCGGGGTGAGTCGTTTCAAGTATCCGCATGACAGTAGCCATTAGGGGATGGAGGAATCGATATTGAAAGGGTGAGAGAGGAAACTTAACAGCTCCTGCCAAGGTTATCAAAAGGTTGAATTTATGGAAGTAATTTGTTATTGGCGTTTATATTTGGAAGATGGAGGTTTTAGAAGCATGAGGTGCGACTTTATATTTAGTTAAAGAAAAATAATGTCATGTAAATTATAATTATGTGTCTTTTAGTTTATATTGTGCTTTGCTTTGCTGGTTCTTAATATTAGTCTCCTATTTTCGTCAACTGAGCGGAATTTTATAAAAATAGCAAATTTTGATTACGTTTTTCGTAAAAATTGAGAGCATACAAAATAAATTCGAAATTGGCTATTTTTGATATTTTGAAATAGGGCTGCCTTAAAATATACATTTAAAGGCGTCTATGTGGCATCGATCAAATGCAGTTGCTCTCACTTTTCATTTGATGAACTGCTCTCGTTGGTATTTGAAAGGCCACCCTCTAGCATGTACGTATGATATTAATTGATTCATGCTTTTTACAGTTGATATTTAGAAGAGTAAAAGAGATGGAAACAAAATATATAGTGATCATTGAAAAAGTTTGTGATCCATTTTTCACCCGTGCAAGAAATGTTGTTGCTATATATCATAAATGAGTCCGGCTACGTTATTTATATAAGCATATCTGACATATGCTTACAAGTCATCTATCAATTTTCAAAGTCCATATGACAAACCAAAACCATTCAATATGATCTCCTTCTTGAGAGCTTCGTTCACATATAAAATTTTAAAATTTTCAAACTTATTTAGTATCAAGTTAAGTGTAAAAACTAAAGATTTTTGCGTGCATCTTAAGGCATTATTTTTTTTTGAAAAATCTTCATTTTCAAAAATTATAATAAAATAGTAAAAATAATTCAAAAAATGTAAAATTTGGCCTCCAAGCACATTTTAATATGGAGATTATGTTGAACGGTTCGAATTGCCTGTTTGAACTTTGAAAATGTAAATATGACTTATAAGCATATGTCATAATATACTTATATAAGTAGAATAGTCGGACTTATCATAAATAATATGCTAGTTATTTTACTTTCCAATTAGACGATATTTCTTTCGGGTAATTTTTTTTTATTCTACTTGCCTTTTCACCAATTTAGGCTACTTGTAAGGGAAGTATGACATCTTTAATTGCGGGGTCTAGACAGCTAGACCCTCTAAAAAGGCCTTGTATAAAAAAGAAGAAGAAGAAGAAGAAGTTAGGCAACTTGTATTGAACAACAATGCATTAAATAACAGTTAGCACCCGGTATCATGTCACGAAGCTAGCTCTTACAGAAAATTACCCGGAGACCCTCAGTCCTTAATCCATAAATAACCTCCTTATTGATATAATTTACTAACTTGAGATTCCTGCTGCTGCTGCTTTCTCACACACACACACACACAAACCCTCTTTTCTTTTCTTTGCCTTATCAGAAAAAGAAGGGATAGAACATGAACACTATATAATACTTCTAAGGACTCCGTAATTCGTAAAGGCTTTTTTATCCAGAGAATAACCTCAGGCGGGACCGCACTACTGCTCGACAGATGGGGCATCTTTGTAAATTCTCTCCACATTCCCTACAACACTGTTTCAATTATTAAGTTTAGCTCAAATCTACCTCAAACAATCATATTGCATATTCTTCCATTTACAGTATGCAAACACAAAACACCAAGTAGAGGGTCATTTCATAAAATCCAATCTGGTACCAATCAGAAAAAAAGATTGGCTTCCCTGTACCAAGCTGTCATAAAATTCAAACCATATTGGCGCATTGTAATTCTTGACCCAAACTGAAAAATGATAAATGAATGGAACAATGAAATAATGTAGTTTACCGTATGCCCACATCCGAATGCCAGGTCCTTGGTATTTGTTAGACAAATTGGGCAAACCTGAAGGTAGAAAATATCAAATTACACAATGATCTTTGACAGGGTTGCTATGCACAATTAATATTTTATTTTCATATAGGAAGTCATGAGTATTTTATTTTCAATAAGATGGTCAATTTAATAAAAAGTTTTCAAATTTGTTTTTACTGTATTGTGTGGTGATTTGTGATGCTGGCACTGATACAATGCTTACCTTCTTTGTTACTGGTATAATTATAAATAAACTAAATTAGACATTAAAAAAAGCTCATGGTATCAAACCGGTTATCTCACTCCCAATATACATACATTATTTAAGCTGAAACTGCACCCCGAAAAAAACTATATATAAAAGAGAATGTGTACTTGGTTTTGGTCATCTGTAGTGGTAGTAGATTGCAAAGAACTAGGTTGTCTCATTGATGTTTGTCTCTGTGCAGAAGGAATAGGAGGTGGTTGTGGGTTCACTCTCTTTGCTTTTCCGGTCACACGCCTGTTCAATGCAAAATTGTAATATACTGCAAAACTTTTTTTGTTAAAATGACAAAATATTCTTATCATTGATTTTGATTCTGTATTTTTTATTTCCCAAGGGTATGTTTGGATGGAGAGGGGCGCTACTGAGGTTAGCACGCTAACTCAGATGTTCAATGATTTTAATTCAACTGTTTAGATACTTACTTTTTTCTGTTCCCTACCAAGGGGGAGTCTCCCTTAACTCACCTCTTTTTTTTCTTTTTTAGATTTTGGTTTTTATATGGGTATCTTTTCAATTTTCACAAGAAAAACATCTTTCCTGAATTAAATTTCACAAGAAAAGCATCTTTCATGGATGCCGTTGCAGAGATGAAAATTACCAATCCACCCTCTGGAATCATAAATTTATATTTGGACTTTGTGAAGCACATTTAAATTTTATATGAATCTGGTACTGCAAATATACAAGTTAGAATGTTTGGCAGGGTTTGAATGAAAGTTTTTCTTTGTTTTTGTTGTACCCTCCGAAGCAAGGTTTTTCATACAAAAATAATAACTAATAATTAGGCAAAAACGATTTTACCCGAGAAGGCCAAGTTCTATGGTAGCTTTGTATTGAAGTGGCACCTCCATTAAAGCAGCTAGTGCAAAAGCGGCCTCCTTATGTTGCAAGCTCACATTTTTCTCCATGATCGAAGTAAAGTTAACAAACTGCATTATAGTTTAAAGAAAAAAAAATGTATAAGCATAGTAATTAAAAATTATCATAGTAAAGTTAACAAACTGCATTTTTCAAATGTATTATAGATTTGATTATCATAGTAATTAAAAATTATCAATCATGCATAAGCATAACATGTCTTTCAACAAATGAAGTTCTGAAATGTTCTACTAGTACCATTTCTAATCTTTATTTTTGTGTTTCCTATGGTAGAGAAAACAAAATATTAATGCATACATAAAAGAGGAGGGATCGAATTACACCGTTTTTTGGTGACATCGAATGACATCATTCATTTTCAAAGTCCAAACAGTCGATCCAAACCGTTCAATATGATATATATTAAAATGTGCTTGCAGATAAAATATTACATTTTTTGAATTTTTTTACTATTTATTAAGATGAGTACAAAAATTCAATGGTCTGAAAACAACGATTTTGTAAAGTACTTAATAAATAGTAAAAAAATTCAAAAAAATATAAAATTTGATCTACGAGCACATTTTAATATATCCATCATATTGAATGTTTTGGATCGACTGTTTGGACTTTGAAAACTTTGAAAATTAACGATGTAATTCGATGTCACCGAAAACGGTATAATCCGATCCCTCCTCTGCATAAAATTCATGTTATGCAAGAAATATTAATTTATTGAAAATTCATCGTCAAATGTATAAAAAAACTGCAGAAGATTCAATTAACTACATTTTTCTCTCTTTCCTGTTCAGACGAGAATAACCTTTTAAATTTAATATTCATAAGAATTCAAATTCAGAATATAATATTTTATTGAGTGTTCATTAGTAAATTGTAGTACCTGAAAATTATCAAAAACACGTGCCGGGATTTTGTCATCAAAACTTTTCATGTCATCCCATGGGCCATCTCCTACTCCAACTAACACTATTGATAATGCATAATTACTGCAATAAAAATAATATATGACTAATGTAAAAATGGAGTGCATAATAAAGATTGTGAAATAATTGCAAACTTGTTGAAATTTTCTTTGAGGTGTTGATTTTTAATTTATAAGACATTACAGAGACCACACCTTGCCATGACTATGGAATCAATGGTTTTCTTCTCTTGTGGGCTTAATTCTCCTGCGCTTGTTTCACTACTTCTTGTGACCTTGAAGTAACAATAATTGTTATTGAATTTAACATTAATTACCAACCCTAACTGGTACGCCATGTATGTCCCAATATCTTTTTGGGAATCAAATTTCTATGTTTTTATGAAAAAAAATAAAAATAGAAAAAGTAATTAAGCCAAAACCAGAGACTGATATTTAGTTCTTCCTTAGGTTTGGAAACAAAAAATTAATTGAAATTAAATTGAGGTAATTATATTCCACCTGGCCATCGGCGATGATAACAAGTACATGGTATTGGCCACCACTTTTCTCAACTATATCGACCGCTGCCTCAACAACAGGCGCAAAAGAAGTCGGACCTTTATATCAAGTATACTTCTGTCAATTTCTTTTATATAATTACAATGTAAAATTACATAACAAGAAAACTGAGTGCTTTTAATTTCGCTAACAGGTGATTAAAGACCAAAACCAAAAGTACTGTCCAATTATAACCATTAATAAGGTTGGACAACAATACAAATCAATTGTTGGGATGTAATTACATAGTTATTTAAATATTCATAGTGATGCAATATTATTTGTTTGGGTTTTCTTTAGGACACCTATGGTTAGTAAGATTAGTACTAAAACTAACCAGATATATATGTAGAGGAGGGATCCAATTACATTTTTTTTTTTGACACATCTTGACACTGTTTTTTTATAGGTCAATTTTGTGATTTTAAAATTCAAACAGTCGATCCGAACCATTCAACATGATCACCATATTAAAATGTACTTGGAGATCAAATTTTACAAAATTGTTGTTTTTCAATGGTATGAAAAAAATAATTTTGTAACCATCTTAATAAATAGTAAAAAAATTCAAAAAAATGTAAAATTTAATCTCCAATCACATTTTAATATATCCATCATGTTGAACGGTTTGGATCGACTATTTGAACTTTGAAAATATTAGATGTCAAAATATGTCAAAAAAAAGAGTGTAATCCGATCCCTCTTCATATATGTAATACCTGATAACCTCAAATGTGGTACGATCTTTCTATAACATGTCAAGACCTCCTCAAAACCATGACACGGTGAACCATCCTCATGGAAGTTGAAAACTCCATAATCATGAGTAGTAGCTGTTTCAAAAAAAAAAAAAAAAAAAATTTGAATTACACAAACTGAAATACAAAAACGGAACAAATTGCTTCAGATTTCATGGATCTGGTCTGATAAACTAAACCTACAGATCCATGAGAAAGCAAATAAGGTGAACTGGTAGAGGTACACACTTGCCAGTACATATCACAAATTTAATTAAATAAAACAAAACTTAATTTACCATCTCCAAAGCCAAAACAAGGGATCAAGTTATCTTCATCAAAAGGCGCCAAAGCCTTGCCAACTATTGTAATAGCTTGCTCATATGGATTGGGTGAGTTCCCAATTTTGTGCAGACTTTGTTTATTGAAAGATTTCATCCCTAATATTAATGCAAACATGTTATTATTAGAATGAAAACAAATTAAGTGCAATGTTACATTAATTGTCTAGCACAGACATGGGAGCTTAAGGCAAAGATAAATCAAGATTAAGAGGTTTCCTTTGCTCAATATCTTATTTCCAAAATAAATCAAGATTAATATGGAATAATGTACCAGTCCATTCATTGCTTTTGGTGAAGTCAATCCCAACTATCAGATTGGATGATTCAAGGCCTAATGCTGTTAACTCAGCTGTTACCTATGAAAAGCAACGTCTGATTATTTCATCAAGGAGAATAACTAGCAACTCCTTCAAGATTGACAAGAAAAAAGAAGTAAAAAGTGTCATTTGTGAAATACTCCTAGTTTCCTTTGCTTTCTCTTGTCAATTTGTAAGTGTCATACAAGAATCAGAACAACATAAAGAGGAGTAAAATCTTAGAAAACACACTGTAATTTAGAACTCATATTTTCAAATTATTTTAATGAAAAACAAATTGAACTTCCAAAGCACTCTGTGTTTGGATATTAGTCAAACAAATATCAGAATATTGCACATCAGAACCTTTGCTGAAAGTTACCAGGAAAAATATTCATAATGAAGAACATATATTCTGTTTTTAACCAAATAATCTCTTTGCAGTAACAACAAAAACATAGAACTAGAACTTTACTTGATCTAGAGAGGTATAATTATCAGGTATGAGTGCATATTTTTTTGACAATACTCTCTTTCTAGATTCCTCGCTCACATGCGCCCTTGATTGTTGGCGTTGCAGCTCTGGTCTCATGATCGTGCTGCGCTGTCTCCGATGACTCCCAAAAAATGTGCCAATTGCACTTCCCATGATGAATTCAGAAGAAAAGAATTAAGATTGGATTTGGTGCTTATATTGAAAGGTTGTTTCTCTCTCAAGTTTTGTAGAATTGATGCATGGAGTATCCATAAAGAAATGGAGCCAACGAGTTTGATAGATTCTTTTCTGATATAATCTTTTCGTCAGTTTACTCATTAGAAGATAGAAATAAAAAATGTTTGCATTCAATATATAGATTGTATTAAAATATTTTTCAATTAAATTGTTCGAAATCTGTATGTGCAACCAGAGGTGGATTTAGTAAGAGAATGATTTTTCAAAATTTTCAAAATTTGTATACTTATACATGATTTTCTATATAGTTTAGAGTAAAATACTATAAGTAATGTAAAATTGACCTCAGTGCTCATCTTGAAAATTTTATATAATTGACTACATTCACGTTTGATCTTCATAGTTTGAAAATCTTGCTCCGCAGATGTGCAACTTAATGTTTACTTTAATTGTTGACTTCAGCATTTCCACTAAAATAACCGAAATTCTATTCAATATTTGCTACTTCTGTTATTACTATTAATTAATATATTCTTTTTCCATTTTGTAAGCAAAGTACGTATGTGTGTGTGTGTGTGTTTTTTTAAAGAAAGATATCTGTTTAATGCATCAGTGCACAAATACATGTTTCTTTATTTCTCAATCTATATGGTTTTATTTTCTTTCATGATTAGTTTTTAAAACCGTTAACATGGTATAGTGGATATCTTTTTTCTTAATCCATAAAGCAAAGAACAATCTATGAGTCACACTTTTTATAGAAAAGATAACAATCTAAGGCTGGAATAAAGCAAACCAGAGGAAAGTGCAAACCAAAGTGATAAGAGATGCTCTGAAGAATTCAGTGTACCTTTTTTTATTTTGAAGGTTAAATGCTCGATCTCAGATTCTCTGTATCAAGTTATGAATGGTCAGAGATGCATTTGTACCTCTTACATGTATATTACTAGTTTAAATAAAGCGCTCTATAAATTATATCTGTGTGGTGAAACATGCATTACCAGATGTTGAACCAATCTCATATTCTTGTATAAAAAGTAGGAAGGAATATAGAGTAGAACTAAGGTGTTCTTAAGCTCACCAAGCCTCTTTGTGAGCTTAACTAAAAATCTATCGGATTGATTTCAAACGACACATCTAAACTGTTGAAACTGTTTTACTTCACGAGTGATGCATTTACATGTCAAATTTATAATTTTTCGAACTAGTTTAGTATAAAGTCAAGCGGTCAAAAAATGATGAAAAATTAACTCATTAAAATTAACTTATAAATCATTTTTTTTTTACTGCTTGACTTTATATTAAATTAGTTCAAAAATTTAAAAATTTAACATGTAAATGCATCACTCATGAAGTACATCGGTTTTAACAGTTTGGATGCGTCGTTTGAAGTCAATCCGATAGATTTTTGAGTTAAGTTCACAAAAGAGCTTGGTGAGCTTAAGAACATCTTAATTCTACTCAGGAATATATATGGGAAGCTTCTTATCTCCTTCCTTGAATGGTAGTCTGATAGCTGCATCTATTTTTTCTTTATTAAAGTTTCAAAAAGATCAATCTCAGATCAATCTCTTTATTCCCTTGCCTTCTCGAATTTTCGTTTAGTAATATTCTATTTCATACTTTTTTGTTTTAAATATATAAAGACTTCCATTAATCTTTTTTTTTTTTTAATTTCTGTTAGATATTTTGCAGACTTTTATTTCATATTTAAATTCTAACCTACTTAAAAACTCTTTTAAAAAAGGGAGAATTTCACGTATACCCCTCAAAACTTTCAAAATTACGTATTTCCCCCTCTAAATTTTGAAATTACATATTTCCCCCTCTAAACTTCCGAGATTTTTATTAATACCCTAAAAAAAAAAATATTAAAAATGCCCTCAGTTTTAAAAAATTTTTAAAAATGCCCTAACCGCCCCATAATGGGGCGGTCCACTTATGGCAGAAAACCGCCCTATTTCTGGGCGGTCCACCTCTTCCAGAAAACCGCCCAGAGATGGGGCGGTTCAGTGTTTTTTTTTTTTTTTTTCAGATTTTATATATTTTTATAAGGAAATGTATATTGATGTATATATATTTTAAGATGTATATATTGTTTAGATATATTTTTCTTTTTTAAGATATATATTGTTAAGATATATATATTGTTAAGATGTATATATTTTTAATGATTTAAGATGTATATATTTTTAAGACGTAGGTATTTTTATTGTTGTTTGTACTAATTATTAATGATTTATGTTGTCAATCTGTGCATATTTAATTGCGTTATGAAAATAACAAAACTGAAGCATATAAAATAGTTACAAACTACGAATTAAATAAGTTCACAAACTCATCGACGACGACCGAACAAATTTAGAAATCGACGAGTTCTGGATCTGCTTCCAGTCTGTTGTGCGACACTACTACCGCTACCGGATGCCTCTGCATGACTACTACCGCTACCGGTGGCCTCAGCAACAACTCTAGCATTTTCTCTTTCGTTGGCTTCGTTGATGGCATCTGCATTCCAGTTCACCAAAAATGATATGTTATTGAAATCGTAAAAAATAAAATGAATTATAAAATACAAAATGAAATGTACCTGCTCGCTGCCTGTCACAGGTTGAACGGCGAGCCTGATGTCCCATTCGCCTACCCTGCATCTCATCCATTGTCATTACAGCACGCTTGTGGGGCCTTCTCCCTTTCCTGATATAAAAAGAAGTTAAATAACTATATTAAAAAGATGGTCAGTGCATATACAAAGTATTCTCCCTTACCTGATCTTCTTGGGTGGGTTGAGTTCATCCCCAACGTAGGCTGGCCAAGCATGCTGGTTGGGATAAGGATGGAAGGATGCACCCCAAGTACTCGCAAGGTAATCGGTACGGTACATGTCGGCGACAAAATCATCCTCACAGAAGTTTCTCACTCGGCACACCGCCATAACATGAGAACAAGGTAGGTGAGCTAGTTGGATTCCTTGGCATGTACATGTTACAGTATTGTCCACTCCGATAATGACAACATACTTGTATGGTCTTTTAATAAACTCCATAGTCCCATCTGCTCTACGGCTGGTTGGAACATACTCATTCGGAGAGTGCACTTCGAATTCCAAGGTGCGATCCCCATACGGGACAACAGTCATAACTGAACCCTTCTCCCTATGTTTACGTAGTTTGCCCTCCACCCTTGTTGAAAATGCCTGGTTCCTGAAGAGTAATTCTCGTGCTTTAACACGCCGGTCAACGAACCATGCATTTAGCTTGTAGAAAGTGTCCTCCACAATGGCTGCCACGGGCAACATTCGGCTCTGCTTGAAAACAGCATTCAAGGACTCGGACCCATTTGTCGTCATTATTCCCCATCTCCAACCTCCATCTTTTGCTTGAAATATTTTCTCATATGCGGGTGCTTCTTGCAGATCTCTCGGATTATTTTTCCCCACCTTGAGTAAGTACGAATTTGCCTTCGGACAGTACTACACAGAAATAAATTTTCAGATTAGAAAAATATAAGTAAATAGTTTATTAAAATTTCATCTAAAATATACATACCTTGGCAAACTCTTTGAACATCTCTTCCAGCCTCCTCGGCTTCTTCCTTCTGCATCCAATTTTAAATGTATCTGCAACCCATTGGTCGTTCCCGACATGCTTGTGGAGGTTCTCTGCAACGTGCTGCATACACAGCCTGTGCACACATTCGCCGTGAGCTGTCGACCACCCGAAATCTGTTCGATCAAAGACATACTTGATTCCTTTGTGCTGGTCTGATATGACGCAGAAGAACCTGTTCCCAACCACCTCTCTTCGCAAGAAACTCATGAAAAAACCCCAATTTTCACCGTCCTCCTTCTCGACAATTGCAAATGCCAAAGGCAACAACTGGTTCTCGGCATCATATGCACATGCTATCAACAGTCTCCCCTCGTAACGGCCAGACAAGAAGCATGCATCTATACTGATAACAGGTCTAATATATGGCACAGCTTGAATGCACGGACCAAACGCCCATGCTATGGCCTTGAACTGCATCGCGCCGCGCTTCTCAGGATCGGGGACATTCCAACATTCAAACTTTGTGCCGGGATTTGTACTTGATATGGCATGGAGCAGTGGTGCAAGCAAGTTGTATGAACCCTTCCAACTACCGAACAATCTGCAAATCGCAAGTTCACGCCCTCTCCACAACCTGTTGTACTTTGGGATTACATGGTCGTAAGCGTGTCTCACCGCTCTACCGACCTCCTTAAGGCTGATCGACGGGTCGTCCTTAACATCCCTCTCAATTACATCGGCAATAAGTGATGCCGTAAGTTGTGCATGGTCTGTCCTTGACGACGCAGACTTGCATGTATGAGGTGGTTCACATTTCTTAATGATCCATGCGTCCCCCTTACCCACAGGGGTTGCATACAGTCGGAACTCGCATCGCGGTGAGTCTTTGCAAACAACAACTAACCTTTTTCGATCTCGCTTTTGTATTGTGCACTCCCAGTTGCCATGAATATGAGTTTCTTGGACTTTCTTCACAAGTTCCTCTATGTTGGTATAAACCTGATTCGGAGCAAGTTCTGTGTTGTAAACGACACGCTTCCCAAAATAACTTATGTCTGCTTCTTCAAAAGCAGTAGTATCGTTGAATGTGCCTACCGGATGTCTGTCTGTCTGACCTCTAATAGGAAATCTGTCATGGCTGGGTGCATAATCTCCATCACCGTCTGATAATGCATCAGAATGCCACTCCCCGTCCCAACTATCACCCGAGTTAATTTCATGTTCCGGTATGGCATCAACCCCTTCAACCTCCAACATAGCATCTCTCCGGGGAACAATAATAGGTACAATTATAGGTACGGACGGTGGTACAGCAGGAAATCTGGCATGGATTACGGGTTGAATAGGAGGCGGCGGCGGTGGTGGTGGTAGGTCGGTGGTATAATCAGTGGTGTAATCAGTGGTGTACTCAGTGGTGTAATCAGCGGAGTGCTGCTGCACCGGGTGTTCAAACCCCGAGTTGTCATAACCCGAGTGTTCAAAACCTGAGTGCTGCTGCACCGGGCTATCATGACCTGTATTGTCCGTAGAAGGTCCAACCCCGGACCGACGCAGGACCTTTCTGGAATATAACTCCATTATCGGGGTACCCGCAGATTGAAAAGTATTATAAACACATCTCCAACCATCCTCATCTGTTATTGGATACTTTACATAGTAAGGTCTATCCCTCCCTGTGTCAACCCGAGTAACTAAATCTATGTCATACCGGTTGTTGTTTACACCAATCCTTTCGAATACCTTTTGCTTAAGTTCCATAAATGAGGTGTTTTCGTTAACCTCAAAGCCGTGGGTTGGATCTTTCGTGTAATATACTCCCTCCACACCCACCACGAACTTCCCGCCCATATGCAGTGTAACCAACATTTTGATAGCTACATTAATAAACAATATGCATTAATCTACAGTAATCTGCAGTAATCAACAGTAATCTACAGTAATCTACAGTAATCTACAGTATCTACAGTAATCTACAGTAATCTACAGTAATCTACAGTAATCAGCAGTATCTACAGTAATCTACAGTAATCAGCAGTAACCTACAGTATCTACAGTAATACACATTAACTAAATAATAATAAAATAAAAATATAAAAAAATACCTTCGGAGCACAGTAAAGAGCGAGAGGCGGGCGAGAGCGAAAATGAGGTGTGAGGGAGAGAGTGCGCAGTTTGCTGGGATTTATAGGATGTATAGTGGACCGCCCCATAGGGGGGCGGTTTTCTCGGCCAACAGAACCGCCCAACCATAGGGCGGTTTGGTGGGTATGGTGAACCGCCCCATCATGGGGCGGTTAGGGCATTTTTAAAATTTTTCCCAAATTGAGGGTAGATTTGATATTTTTTTTTTTTTTTAGGGTATTAATAAAAATGTCGGTCTAAACTTCAAAAACTCACAAATTTATCCATTTTATTGTCTTTATATTAAAATTCATTCTAAATTTATAAAATACCCATCATACTCAAATTTGAATCTAAAGGATTCCCCTACCGTCCGATCCGAGCGCATTGCATTAATATTTGTGCGCGTCACTTCAATATCCGTGAGTGTTAGCTTCAAGATTCGTGATGATCTAGCATGCACGGATCTTAAAGCAATGTTGACCCCACAAATCACGTTATGATTCGTGTACGTCGCTTCAATATCCGTGTGTGTTTGCTTTAAGATTTGTGCTGATCTTGCACACATATCTTAAAGCAATTCAAACGGTAGATGAACCCTTCAAATTCAAATTTGAGTCCAATGGGTTTTTATGTTTTTAATAAAGGGTAAAATGGATATTTTATAAATTTAGAATGAGTTTTAATATAAAAAACAATAAAATGGGTAAATTTGTGAGTTTTTGAAGTTTAAAGGGGGAAATATGTAATTTCAAAATTTAGAGGGGGAAATACGTAATTTTGAAAGTTTTGAGGGGTATACGTGAAATTCCCCCTTTAAAAAAAATAAAATACACAGGATATGCAGCTAGCAAGTTCTATTTTGAGGCCCGCTTTGTAATATCAGTCCATTTATTTCTATTACTTGGGCTCTGTTGTGGTTTACTCTGTGGCCCAATAGAAATTTGAGGATGGCTGTGCCAGAGACTGACTGATATCTGATTTTCATGTATTTTACCTACTTTTCTTACTTTTGCCTAATTTTCATGCATTGACTCGTGTCCGTTTCTGAGAGGTTTTTTTTATGGAGATCCTCTCAAAATCTGGCATGACACCTCCTTGGGGGAATTCAGATCCTCTCCGAACCGTAATAGGAACCTTTTACAATTAGTGGATCTGGAACGTTCTTTTTAACTTGGCACGAATCTCAAAGCCCAATAATATTGTCCCTGCACTAGCCCGAATCTCAAAGCGGTGGGAGTAAATCTCAAGCCGTAAAGTGAGGGAAATCTTTTACAGTACCTGGGAGGATACTTGTCCTCCTTCGGGGCACTAGAAAAACAATTACAACATTGTAAGGATTCAATCCTTTCTTTAGATGTCCTAGAAGAGCAGAGAGCCTTAACAAAGCAAGAATTCCGGGCACGCATTCAATACAGAGAGCAAGCTTTTGAGTTAGCTAACAATATTGAGATTTGGTAAGTATTTTCTTTTTTCTTTTTAATACATCATTTCATTTTAAATTCGGACTTCATTTCATTTTATTTACGGACTTCTTTGTAATACATCATTTCATTTTTTTTTTTTTTGTAGAGATCCTGCCTCTTGAAAAACATAGCGAAAGGAATTAGTATGGTAAAGATATCTGGACAGAAGGCTTATGAACTTCTATTACTTGAGACAAGTCGCGATATTCTAGACGATCTTGGGCATATCGCAATGTTCAAAGCCATGGTCGAGAAGGCCGGACTTCCATTTGATCTAAAATATATCGATATCAGCGATGATAATCCAGACCATTTTCCGAGGAATCCAGAGGTCCAAGTTCCTCGAGCGACTGCCGATGATGTTATGACAGGATGTTACCACTCGCTTGAATCCATAATCATAGACGGACGCAACCTAGGAGATGATGGGTCGCCATCAATGGTGGTTCCTAAACAGAAGACTAAAAAACCCAACAAATTTAGCCACTGTTGATCTGAAAATTCTGTACCATTCAGATCAAGTGATTTTCTACCTATCTAAAAAATTCTAAAAAATGTAAAATTTGATTTGCAAGTACATATTCATATGGAGATCATGTTAAACGGTTCGGATCGACCGTTAGGATTTTGAAAACTCAAATATTGAGCCGTAGCACGGAGGCTCTCTATGCTACGCATAGCACCGTAGCCAACTCCATATTATATATTTATTAATAAGCATTGAAAATAGTACTTTAATTAGTTTACTTGCGCTTAGCATGATAAATTTTTTTTTCCAATAAAGTACTGTATATGTGTGAAATGAATGTTTATATGTTTTATTGTTTTATTTAATAAATAATAAAAATAATTATTATATTAGTATTACCCGTTATTTACCCGTTACCGTTTCGTTATCCGATAACCATAACGGGTAAGGGTAGGATATGAATAAGATAATTTGTAGCGGAAAGAGTAAGGTACAGGTAAAAACAATTTGTAACGGATACAGATATAAAAATGCTTCCACCATTTTTGCAGGATCTTCTATCACGAGACTGATTGCAATGGAATATGCTGATCTTAACAGGGCCCTGGTTGTGGATGTGAGGCGCTGGGAGTGGTTACTGGTACGGTTCAGTGTGTGGAGATAGAGTTATTTCGCAAGGACGGGGTTACGGTATGGTTCTAGGGTACGGAGATAGAGGCGCGGCGAATACCAACTAGTACGATCCTGGTAGACCAGTCAGATTGGACTGAAAGTTCAGTGCTGAACTCAGGGTGTAGTTTGTAATTTTTAATCTTTGAGGGTGTTTTTTTATTAAGACCAGTAGGAGCCAATTCTCTATTCATTTAGTAATTCTGATGTATGTTATACTGTAGAAGATGATGCTACAGGATTGTAATTTAAAATTTCATATATAATATGAGGAGGGATCCAATTACACCTTTTTTGGTGACACATCATGACACCGTTTCTTTTATAGATTAATTTTGTGATTTCAAAATCCAAATAGTCGATCCAAACCGTTCAACATTATGGATATATTAAAATGTGCTTGGCGATCAAATTTTACATTTTTTTGAATTTTTTTTACTATTTATTAAGATGGTTACAAAATCGCTGTTTTTCAATGGTCTGAAAACAACGATTTTGTAACCATCTTAATAAATAGTAAAAAAATTCAAAAAAAATATAAAATTTGATCTCCAAACACATTTTAATATATCCATCATGTTGAACGGTTTGGATCGACTATTTGGACTTTGAAAATGATAGATATCAAAGTGTGTCACCAAAAAAGATGTAAGTTGATCCCTCCTCATATAATATATGGTTTGGCAGCCATTGCCAACATTTTAGAAAAAAAAAAGAGAGACAGAGGTTTGAATGGCGGAGGTCTGAGAGAAGTTATGTTTGTTTTATCTTTGTGAACAATAAAGTCGGGAGAGAGAAAGGGCTGAAAAGGATATATTGTTGACGTGTCATTCAAAATGCAATTAAAACTAATTGCACCGATGGAGGGGGTTGTGAAATTAGAATTGAAGTTAATTTCATGTTAACTTCCAACATGTATTTGCAATTGCAAATCAATTGCACCATTATACGTATATTTTACTCATATTAAGTTTTCATTATTAATCTTACCGTCTTGCTGAACAAGTTCCCTAGTATGGATTAAATTTTTAATCTATTATCCCTTAAGAAAAACTGCAGAAGACTCTTATATATAGATATATATGTGCTTGATATAAGAATGGACTTGTATATCATTTAACCCTTTAAATCATTTCATAGTTACCCATCAACTCTTCAATATATCTTCTATATCATTTAACCAATTAAATCTTTTCATATTTACTAATTAAAAAATAAAAAAAATATTTTATTAAATATACAACAAACTTATAGTTTATATGTGATTTAAAAATTAATTGACTCTTTATAAAAACATATTTTAAATCTTTTTATTTTATCTTCATGAAACATAATTTTTGTTATGACCTAATTATTCCTTTATTGAAAAGTACTTTCCTGAAGAAATTGAAAAAATAACAAGTGAAAAATATTGTTGGAGTTCAACATATATAGAAAAAGATTTAAACAATACAAATTTCTAATTGCATGTAAAACCACGTCATCATGAACGCGTCATTTCAACACAGAACTCCTAAAAAGTGGTACATAAACTAATAACTTTATCTAAAATGTAAGTAATTGCACATGATTGATCATGCCAAAAGGATACGCATACATTTTTCTCTCTTTCTTTTTTATTTGCTTTTTTTTTTAAATTATGAGTTTGAGTCAAGCCACCAAACACACTTTCAAACTCCTAATTATATTACATAAGATTTTTTCACTTTGTGAGTTTCGAACTCATTACCTCCCACATGAGAGCCATGTGCCTTTACCAAGATACATCTTATTAATATAACGAACAACTTATTTGGACATGAAATTTGAGAGAGCATTTAAAAATCTTTCAACTTCTTAAATTTGAAGACAAGACCTCTTTATCAGTATATATAAAAAAAAACATAATCCTTCAACTTATATTTTGAAATCCGTTTTTCTAAATATTTTAATATTTAAAGTAACAAAATGACCTTTTGATCTCATTAAAAAAAAAAAAAATGCATCACGCTACATGTGAAAACTCACGTGCTCAATTTGTGTCGTAGGTAGTAACGTATACTACTCATGCCGAAATTTTTATATATCAGAAAATAAATTAAAAAAATATTAAAAATACGGGACGCCATGGCATATCCCGACCCGGGGAAAAAAAAAAACATATAGGGACGCCATGGCATATCCCGACCCGGGAAAAAACGTAAAAAAAAAAAAAAAAAAAACGGGACGCCATGTCATACTCCGGCCCTAAAAAAAAAAATTAATTTTTTTTTCTACTGTGTTCAGTCAGAAATCCAATAATTTTGATCAGATTCAAAATTCATTTTAGAGAAAATGGCTACATAGATTTTTGTGTTATTTATATCAAAATAAAGGTATGAAAGTCTAGTTTCTAGATAATATAATTTCTCTATACAAAAATATTACAGATTGGTACAGTTTTAGCGATTAATTGACAGAGGTCAGAATTCAGAAAAGCTGAAATTCCAGTGAGCAGTCCTATAATTTTGACCAGATTCAAAATTCAATTTAGAGAAAATGGCTACATAATTTTTGTGTTCTTTATATCAAAATAAAGGTATGAAAGTGTAGTTTTCAGATAATATAATTTCTCTATACAAAAATATTACAGATTGGTACAGTTTTAGCGATTAATTAACAGAGGTCAGAATTCAGAAAAGCTGAAATTCCAGTCAGAAATCCAATAATTCTGACCTCTGTCAATTAATAGCTAAAACTGTATCCATCTATAATATTTTTATATAGGAAAATTATATTATCTGAAAACTAGACTTTCATACCTTTATTTTGATATAAAGAACACAAAAATCCATGGAGCCATTTTCTCTAAATTGAATTTTGAATCTGATCAAAATTATTGGACTGCTCACTGGAATTTCAGCTTTTCTGAATTCTGATCTCTGTCAATTAATCGCTAAAACTGTACCAATTTGTAATATTTTTGTATAGAGAAATTATATTATCTGGAAACTAGACTTTCATACCTTTATTTTGATATAAAGAACACAAAAATCCATGTAGCCATTTTCTCTAAAATGAATTTTGAATCTGATCAAAATTATTGGATTTCTGACTGAACACAGCAGAAAAAAAAATTGATTTTTTTTTTTATGGCCGGAGTATGGCATGGCATCCCGTTTTTTTTTTTTTTTTTTTTTTACGTTTTTTCCCTGGGTCGGGATATGCCATGGCGTCCCTATATGTTTTTTTTTCCCGGGTCGGGATATGCCATGGCGTCCCGTATTTTTAATTTTTTTTTTTTTCGTTTTTTTCCGACGGGCTGGAGTATGCCATGGCGTCCCAGCGGGACGCCATGGCATATACCAGCCTTCTTATTTTTCGAAATCCTATGAACAGTTTCTCATTTTTAATATTTTTTTAATTTATTTTCTTATATATAAAAATTTCGGCTACTCATGTCTAGGGGTGTCAAGTTGTCAACGATACTCTTTTATCCGACCCCTACCGTATCTGATAAGACGGGTACGGGTAAAATTTTTTTTTCGTAAACTTATTAGGTACGGGTATGAGTAAAGATTTGTTTTCGTTATCTAAACGGATAAGGGTATGGATAAAGCCTATTTCGTACTCATTACCCAATCAGATAATTATAAAAAAAATTATATATATTATATATATTAATAAGCATTGAAAATAATACTTTAATTAGTTTACTTGCGCTTAGCATGATCAATTTTTTTTTTTCAATAAAGTAATATATGTGTGAAATGAATGTATATGTTTTATTGTTTTATTTAATAAATAATAAAAATTATTATTATATTAAATATTATCCGTTATTTATCCGTCATTTTTTTGTTATCCGACAATTATAACGGGTAAAGATAGAATACAGATAAGAACAATTTGTAACGGGTATGAATATAAAAATGGTTCCAACCGACCCTTACCGTATCCATTGACATCCCTACTCATGTCAATATAATTCAAATATATTACAACAAATATTTATACTATTACTCTATTAGTGATCCTCCGGTTGAAATATCGAAATTGATCAACCAAGAAAAGGTAATCGTGAGTCTGGGAGATGCGACTCCAAAGGGGAAATATCAATATATTCATACCCCATAAATACCAAATGCAATTGGCATAAACGGTTTACTGACGTGGCAGTCGGTGGCAATTGACAAACACCCGAACATCTCCGTTAGGCGATATTCCTCATTGCAAAAGCGAGCTGAAAGTCAAAAGTCAAACTCAAGCAAAGGACGAGATCCAGCGAATTTCTCCCAACTTCCTACAAATGTTCACTACTACTACTCTCCACTCCCCACAATAATAAATTGGTTAAAAACATTACATTCGTTTCATGAACCAGAGCTCGGCACGCGTTATTTTAGTAAGTAGTCGTAGATTATGTCTCGTGGGGTTATAATTACTTAGAAGCTCGTCAGAGATCTATGGAGCAAGCTACTCCGATTTCTCCTCCGGTACTTAAAAACCTAGAAAAGTAGGAGAAACATGAAAGACCTCTCTCTCAGTCACAGTTCGTGTAAAATTGAAGAAAGAAGCATCAATGGAGGGACGAGCCAAGTCGGAAGAGAGGATAAAGCAATGGAGAGAAGGGGCAATAACGTACTTTTACCTCCTCTTCTACGTTGCCATCTCCAGTGGGCAGATCTTTTTCAATAAGGTACCTTCTCTTTTCCTCTATCGTCAGTTTTTTATCCTGCTCATTTCTCATAAATTGCGAATTAGTCCTGATGTGGAATTGTAACACTTGAGGCCATGCCCATTTATTGACTGATACTGCAAATGTAAAAACTGAGAGCAGCAAAATTTAGGACTAAGGTGCAATTATCTTTGCTTTTATGTTTTCTCTGCCGTCATGTATGATTGTGTGGCCAGTAGTTGTACAAATTGCACCTCCTGTTTTAATTCTTTATATTTGGGAAATACAGCATACAATTGGGGATTATTTGGCAATTGGCCTTTTATTATGAGATGCTAATATCCGGGTAGAGATGTTACATTTGTCAAAAGAAGTTCAGGGACTCCTTCGTCATTTACATTTGTTATTTCTGCTCTGAGTGACTCGTTGGTAATTTACATTTTTTATTTTTCTGAGTGCTTGATGAAAGAATAAAGTTCGTACTTTTCTGATTTGTCCCTGCATATGCAAAATCTAGCCTTTTCCTTCTATTTATTTTTTCTGGCCTCCATTTTACATATTCTTTCTTCTTTTGTAGTGGATACTGTCGTCAAATGATATCAACTTCCCATATCCAGTGGCTCTTACATTATTGCATATGGTTTTCTCATCTATTGTTTGCTTCATGATAACAAAAGTATTTAAGGTATATTTCTCTTATTATTTTCTATTTTAAGTTAATTTTGCAATTCTTATGCTGTCTTTTGTTAATAAAGAACCTTATAAAAAAACCTCATGAAATATCAAAAATCATGTTTAATTCCCATCATTGGTATTATATCAGTAAAATTTGGTTTATATTTGTCCTCGCCATTGACTGGTACACCACTGGTACAAAACTCTTTGGATAAGAAACCTTTTCTATTTTAAATCTCAGGTCATGAAGGTCGAAGAGGGAATGACATCAGAAGTGTGAGTAGTTTGATTTGAATATATGTCATTAGTTGTACTTTTTTCATAACCTATGAATTAAAAGTCAAAAGCCCGCCTAATAAAAGGTGAGTTTATGATCTCTTGAAGTTTAATGAGCATTCCCCTTTAGTAGCCTTCCTTTCTGTTTTTGTTCCGGACTCGAATCGCAGATCCTGCCTTTTCTGTTTGGACCATCTAATCTTAAACCATAAAACAAATGCACAGCAGCAATTTGATGAGTCGTCAAAAACCCACCCCTAAATGGCGCCATTGGATTGATCAGATGCGTTCGTTTTAGATTGGACATTTGGACCAGAAAATCAGATCGTACGATCTGGGTCCAGAATAACAGCAGATATGGACTCCTGGTAGTAACTCCCTTGGGATTCTTCACCGAGTGGCATCATCAATTTATCTACTTGACATTTGCTGATGTCATCCGGATGAGTTTTCTGTAATGGGTCAAATTTCCAAAAGCCCAAAGGGGCTTCGCAATTTGCTGATGTCATCTGGATGAGTTTTCTATACTTGGATGAAATTTCAAAATGCCTTATGGGCTTGCATCAGATTTTATCATGGTGACATCACGTGGCTGTGTTCGAGGGGCAAGGGGTTCACCACATGGGAGGTGTTGGCGGCAGGTGGGAGCAGGTAGGGGTTGAGGTTTGTGGGGGGGGGGGGGGGGGGTGCATGTACAAAACACTTCCTTAAATTGGAATACCTTTTGGTAAATAAGAGAAGCATTATCCTGAAAAGAAGGCCCATCTCTTGGGGTCAGCCTCTATGGTCATTTACCAGTGGCTTTTGATACTTTATATATCAGCTGATGTGATCATGTTGTCACAGTATAATGAACTAATACCCTTGATTTAGTTAATGTTTTATTCCATAACTTCTGATCTGATTTGCTTGCAGATATTTAACATCAGTCGTACCAATAGGTGCCATGTTTGCAATGACACTATGGTTAGGGAACAGTGCATACCTCTACATATCTGTTGCATTTGCACAAATGTTGAAAGCTATAAGTATGCTTTCAGTTTCCTTCTTTCTGTGAAATTTTATAACATGTTTCTCCTTTATTTGTCTTTTGTATTGTTTCGACTTTTGAGTGATAATTTTGTGATTACATAAACTATTTGGATGCCAAAATGTGTATTTCATCTGAAAGGTAGCTTGGTTCAAGAAATATACTTTGAGAAAAAAAAAGCTAGTCTAGGCAAAATGTTGCAGGGAACCGCAATCCCATTTTCTACTCCTACTGCAATTTATATTATTATTTTATTTTATTTATTATGTTTGTATATTTTCAGTGCCAGTGGCAGTATTTTTACTAGGCGCAGCGGCTGGGTTAGAGGAGTTGAATGGTAGGATGTTTGTAATAATGTCAATTATTAGTATTGGGGTGGTTGTGGCCTCCATTGGGGAAGTTACCATCATCTGGGTCGGTGTGGTATATCAGATGGGAGGCGTTATTGCTGAGGCCTTGAGGCTTATTTTCATTGAGATTTTTCTGAAGAAAAAAGGTGTCAGATTGAATCTCATTTCTATGATGTACTATGTTAGCCCGTGCAGGTGCCCTCTCTCTCTCTCACTGATTGCATTAGTATCCTCCGTTCATAATTAGCCTCAATTAAGCTTAGTCAATTGATGACAAATAGTGTCATCGATGCAGGCATTAATCCACGATACCTCTATTGTACAAATGGGTTTCAGTTTGGTTCTTGCATGTTTCAATTTATTCTGCTTAGTACAGAATTCTGCAAACCAACAAGAGAAAAATTAGATGATTGAACAGTAAAAAGTCTGAAAATTGGTGAAGGTGCACCCTTTCATGGTAGTCAGTGCAAACTGGGGCATTTTTTTTTTCTTTTACTCATAGGAAGTGTTTTGCTCATTAATGATATTTCTTATATGTTCTTTTTCTAATTTGATTTTCCTTTTTCTTCTGATGTAGTGCGCTGTGTTTATTTGTACCATGGATATTTCTAGAAAAACCCAAAATGGATTCAAGTGGCTCTTGGAACTTCCCACCTCTAACACTCTTCTTGAACTGCATGTGCACCTTTGTTCTAAATCTCTCTGTCTTTCTTGTCATTTCTCGTACCAGTGCCCTGACTGCACGTGTAACTGGTGTTGTCAGGGACTGGGCAGTTGTTCTCCTATCAGCTGCCATTTTTGCTGACACAAAGTTGACTTTTGTAAATATCATTGGATATGGAATAGGTATGCTCTTAGTAATATTTTTCTGATTCTTTAGATTGGGTATACCAAAAATACTTTAGTAGCTATTATTTTTCTTTTTGTCTACAAGCCATAGGCACACACACTAACCCAAACAAAAAACCCACCAGCGCCTGCTGGAATTTGACCCCTTAGATCTCCACTATGGGGAGACCCTTTTGCTACCTTTAGGCCATAGCCTCGGTGGTATAATAGACTATACTTGATCGAAACCAAGGACTGCAGTACCACCTGGTACTGACCAATATAGGCTGATACATACCAGCATAAAACTGGATTGGCATGCTAAAAAACATTAAATATGCTAATAAAAAAGAAGCGAAAGGTGGAAAGGTGTAGCATAAGCAGTACCCTATGTGCTAAATATGCCACACCAACCAGTGCATGCGGGTACTGGCATCAGACCATCAGACCTGGACAGTACAGTGCCAGCACCAGATATGTCAATTCCTTGATCATGGCCACACTATGTACACTGCTTCAAGCCTTCAACCTTATTATTACAAAAAATAAAGTGATTTTTGCATAACTTGGTTCTCTCTACTTCTCAGCGATTGTGGGGGTCGTTGCATACAACAACTACAAACTGAAACCTGCATTGCATTCAGTGAACTCACAAGCTGGAGCCAACAATAACAACAGTCAAGAAAAGGATTCTAGAGTTCAGATACCCTTAACATCTAGAAAGGAAGCTTCATAGTATAAAGTCTATATTTGCTAGAATTCTTTTGTCACACTATTTTTAAGTTCAAGGCAACACAACGTTTTGGTCACATTTTACCTCCGAAATACTAGGGTTTCTCCCATAAGTAATGGGAAGATTTGTCATACTTCGTGTATTTTATGCTTAAAGAGGGAAAAAGAAGAAAAACTTGAATTTTGATCGTAATTAGCCTTCAATCTGTAGTGTCTGAATTCTTTGTTGTCCATTGCTGTAAGAAGGATATGTACAAGTACAATAATGCCAGATAGGAATTGTAATCTTTCAAGTAAAGCATTGCCATAGATATATCACATGTCTCTGTACTAAATTGCTACCTTTTAATTCTTTTCACATCGTTCTTTGTTTAATATAATAAAATTTGTTTGAACTGGTCTGGTCTGACCGGTATCATCTGGTGACATCAGGAAGTTCCAATATCTGAAGCTTTAGTCCGTTTTTGGCTCTCTTAAGTCTGGTTTATCAAATGTATTGTTTACTAGTTCCAAAAGAAAACAAAAATATTATTGATGTAGCATTTTCTTTTAAAACCATTCAGGAGTATTCACGAGAAATTTTTTGGTTGAATTTTAAATGTGTAACCTTCTACATAAAACATAGTGTATTAATTACTAGATTAAAACTGATTCTCAGAATTTTTTGAAGAGTAACATATATCTAGAAAATAAGACCAAATGTTCAAATTGTTATGTTAACTTTAATAAATGTAGTGCTTTCTGTTATTTATTTTTGACACATGTAATAATATTTTGTACTTGTAAATGTTCAAGTCTAATAGCACTGTATGAGAGATTCTGGTCTCAAGTTTCTGATGGAGGTAGGGTTGAAAACGGATCTGGATTATCCGTTCCGAATCCACTCCGAATTCGACTCAAACGGATCTGGATAATTCCCGGATCTCCATTGCATTATTAAGCATGTTGGGTGTCCGATCCGCCAACGGCTACGATTGAAAGATTAATTTTTGAATTTAATCTCAGCTCTCCAATCATATAATCTATTTTCTTTTGATTAAATGCATATGTTTTATGTGTAGAAGTTTATATTTAGCTACAAACATACTCGCTACACATACCGACACACGATGCATTATAATTAAAATTAAACAGACTCTAAAATTTAGCTATATAATTCTCTGTTTCTTTATTTATTTGTTTCCTTATTTCTCCCTCTCCAATTGAAATTTTCTATACGGCGGATCACAATACAAATCAATTTTTTGTTCACTTCCTTATTTCTATACATATTACTGTAATTAATTAACTACAGATAATTCTTCCGGATTCGGAAACGAATACGGATCTGATTCAGTATTCAGATCGGATATCCGTAGAAATCAGGATCCATTTCTCAAAACATCCTCTTTCCTCTTATCTCCGCTCCCCGTGATTGATGATTGCTTATTTTTCAAGCCTAAAGGGCTTTATATACTATATGTGTTTATTGCTTTGTGGGACTAGCACTACATCATAGACCATCCGGACACAAAGCGAATTTTTTTTTTTGTATTACAAATTTCTCTTATGTGTTGGTACAATATGTCTTTTAATAAAACTTGTGTCAGGATTTAATCGCAAGATCCGACTCAATTATCCGATAATTATTCGATAAGTTAATTATCCGATAATTATTCATTTCGTATCTGTATTCGTTTAAGACGGATTTGATTTTGAATTTTGATATCCGTTTACTATCTACATCCGTATTGGTATCCGCTCATTAAAAAACGGATACAAATATATCAGCATTATTCGCTCCTTCGCTCCGTTTACACCCCTAGATGGAGCCATGGAGTAGAGTGGGAAAAATGGCACGGCGGAGCCGGCTCCGTCACGGAACGGCACGGCACGCGTGTCGGTTACGTGCCGTGACTCGCGTGACTCGTGCCGTGACCATTCGCGTGCCGTGACCAATTGTTGGCAAAGAAGGCACGGCACGGCACGGCACGGGACACGCGAGTCACGGAACGGTAGACACGGAAGACATGCCAATCACGGCAGTCACGAGGCAATACACTAACATACCTTCCTATAAGGTATAATTTTATTTTAATTAAAATGTTTACATTTAAATTTCAATTAAAACATTTGAATTTTAAATAATCGTTTCATATTTTTTTTTAAACGTTAAATGCGATCAAACGTGACTAACGCACGTTTGGTCACGGCACGTGAAAAATTTACTTGGTCACGGCACGGCACGTTTTTCCCACTCTACATGGATGTCCTTAATAGCACTGTAGCATAAAACAACACCTTCCGAATAAAAGAATAAAAGATTGTGGTTTCAAAATCCACATAAAAGTCCCTGTGAACATTAGAATTTGAATAATATGTTTCACATAGTTCTATAACAACCTCCTATATATTGAGTCCCATTTGGATCACCTCCGGTATTGCACATCCACTTATCAAATTCAGACCGTTCTTTTAACCTAACACGAATCTTAAAGTGGATCTCTATTTCTAAATAGGTATCAGATTGAGTTTGGTCCGACTTAGAATAAATCTGGACCATAAAGTTGTGAGCCTACTTATGCGATACCTGAGAAGATACGGACTCCTATGAATTCGCATCCTATGAGATATCTCAAACTCAGAGTGTTTCTTTTTTCAGAAATCTCAACCGTTCAAATACGTTCTGCACGAATCTCAAAGAACAAATAATACTGGCCCCAGGCACCGTAGACGTCGGTCACGCAAAAGTACAGTACCAGGTAACCCCAACAGGCCACCACATCTGCGACTGCGATGTTGGTTGCATCGTTTCAGCCCCACTCCGTATTTTGTACGGCTTACTCCCAGTGCACCCAAAATTTCCTCGCTGGACCTAGCGACAAGTGGGAGAAGAAGGGCAGCCACAGCCGCAGCCGCCGCTCTCCACCCTCTCCGACCTGCTTTCCTCACGGGAAGGTAATTAATCCACGCTAATTTCCGTCTCTTTCTCTTACTGCAAGTACCCTCTTCATTTACTTCAGAGTAAAGGAACTGGCTCTTTTGCCTTTGTAATTGGAGGGGCACATATCTCTTAAAATTTTAATACTTGATGTTCTCATCTCATGTTCTATACAGGAGAATGCAGTAACCTCAATCAATTTTATCCCTTTCACAATATATCTTTATTCAATGTAATGCGAATGTCGTTTCATATTTTCAGGGTACATTAAAAATGGAAATGCAAAATTGTTCCTCAGATGAAGTCTCTTCTATATCACAACCTAACAAGGCTGATTTCCCACTGCCGGTTGCATTTCTCGAGTTTCTCGAAGAAAATGGACTGGACCCTTCCATTTACTCCTTGGCTGACTCTATACCTCGATATATTAGGTAACTACACAAAATTTTACTTTATTTTTTCTATTTTGTACACAATTTTCTCTTGTTACACTAAATTGTTCAATTCTGAATTCTGAATTTTGAATTTTTGTACAATATTTTTTTATTGCATTAAAAAGTTGGAGGGCTTGTTCTTATTGCTGATGTGTACTTAATTACACAATTGCACTTATCATGCTATTTACCTGTTCTAGGCCTGGCTAGCATGGTACCAGGCTGCTCTGTGTACCGATCAAAATGGCAATTTTCTGTAACTTCTTTTAGCCAGATATTAATAATCAAGTCTAAGCTATCTTTGGCTAATACAACACAATAAACCAAATTTTACTGATGCTTGATCTTCATCAAAACCTTGATATTATATATTATTTTCTCCCCAATTCTTCTTAATCTGACTTTTTTATATTATTGATAGTGCCAATCTTAACTTTGTATTATTCTTTCTGAAACTCAAGAGTAAAGCCAGAATATGAATCTGAAATTGGCGCGATTGAATCTGAGTTAAATTGCAAGCTTGAAAAGGTCATTTGGCTTCCTAGTTTCTACTCGATCCCTCCTCAAATTCAGATTGCTGGTGCTCAATCATACCAGCTAGGTAAGGTGAGATTCCCATTTTTATCATAAAACCAGAATTGTCATATGTGTACTGGTCCCAGGCGGCTTTCATTAGTATCATAAAAGAATTAAGAGTAAAGTTGAGTAACATAAATGATTATGGGATTTGAGCTGTGGTAGATAACTGACATTATTATATTTGACTTCATCTGTTTACCTGACCTCTGAGAAATATGATTATGTTCTGTGGTTTGGATTTTTTTTTTTTTTTGTAATTTGTGTACTTGAGGTGTAATTTATGTTCATTTAATGTAAAATAATACGCAGATATATGGCATGGATGCAGCCTCTGGTGCAGCTGTGTTAGCTTTAAATGTCTCACCAGGAGACCATGTTCTTGATCTCTGTGCCGCTCCTGGTATTTCTATCTTCTTATAGGATAACATACTGATACCATACCAGCCTTTAGCAGGACTGTCCTTTTTCCTTTTGTGTGTGTTTGTGATTTTTTTTTTTTTTTTTTTGGTGGGGGGCTTAAGGGGTTAAGGGGTGCTCTTACGATTCCAACTATATATGTATTGACCGTACCAAGCTGGTAGACTTATTTATTCTAATTCTAAGATTATACCTACTGTTCTTTTGTTGTTGAGTGGGATTGGGAATGATAGGGATTTCTAGACCTGACATTGATGTAAAAAAGAGACTGCAAGCATTCAAATACACACTCAGAGACACAAGTGTTAGATTAAACCAGCAACTCAGCTTATTGTTTCTGATCTGTACCTAACCGGTTATTTTTCTTCATTATCAGGTGCAAAGCTATGCATGCTATGTGAAATGCTCGGTAGGAATGGGTCTCTGACAGGTGTCGATGTCGCAAGGCACCGATTAGCTGCGTGTCGCACCATGTTGAGGAAATATTCCCTTGGAGATGTATGTCGCCTCTTTGTGTGTGATGGGACCTCATTTTCTGTTTTACCTTTCAGATCTAATTATGAATCAGGTATTGTCCTTTCCACTATTGAGTTTGCACCAATAATACTGACTGAGAATTCACTTCAGACTGCTGAAGTACTATCTAACTGGCTTCTGAGAATTTTGGCTACATTGTGATTCAAGAGTGATTAAATATTAATCAGGTATTGCCTTTCAGGTCTAAGTATGAATCGGATATTGCCCTTCCCACTGGTTATTTTGGGCCATTAGCACCGTGTACTTACTGAGGATTTCACCTGGACTGCTAAAGTAGATTTTAAGCAAAACCTGAGGATTTTGGCCCCATTGTAATTTAAGGGTAATAAAATAAAGAAGATTATGGGTTTAGGATCGACCTATATGGACTGACTAAAATTATGATACAATGTACTGGTAGGATAGCATGCGATACCAACTGAAATCAATGATATTTCATTATTACTATTTTTTTCTTACCCCAACTACAAGAAGAAAGGCAATAAAACTGGAAGTATCAAATGTTGTGATTATACTGTACATGAATATAGTCATCAACGCAACTGGTATGGCACCAAAAAATTTATACATCACAACCAATTTGTTCTGTTATTTTACTGAAATCTGGCCAGATCCTGATGTGACTGGAGTTAAATATGGGGATTGGACTGACAAAAAATCAAGGAAAGAGAAGAGGAGAGAGAGGAGAGCAAGAGAGAGGAATGACTCCAAGCCTAATCCAGAGCCCGAATTGCTATTCTATGGTAGAAACTCTGGAGTAGCAGAGCTAAGTAAGAGCGAGCTATTCCGTCCCATTAAGGATGATGAACCGTGTACCTCAGGCTATGATAAGGTATGTGAAAGAGCATTTTTAATACTGGGTTTGCAGTTGTTACTAAGACTTGTAAGAACTGTTATGTCTCTTGATAGTATTATCAGTTTGATTACAATGTGAAGAACTTTCTCTAGTTTGAGTTTTGTTTATTCTTGATTCATCCAGTTGAGGTTAAATTGAGGATAAATTGGGTTATATTGTAGATTTTGTGAAAATTGTGTTGAGAGTTTAACTGAAGCTTAATCAGGCTAAATGTTTCTTCTGGGCCTCACTTGAATATCTGAACACAACTTTGGTATTTTGCCTTCTATCCAAATTTAAATTTGGTCCCGGTTGAAAATTGTATTTCAGGTCTTGGTGGATGCTGAATGTACTCATGATGGATCAATTAAACACATTACAAAATTTGAATCATGGGGCTGGAAGACACTGGAAAGACGTGTGCTTGATGCTGAAAGAACTGATGATTTGTTTAATCTTCAGGTTATCGTTCTCGTTTTCAAAATCAACTTTAGATGTGATGCCATTCTTTTACTTTTATGTGTTGGATTCTAAGTGAGATATTACCATAAATATCACCTTAACACGTCAAAATTTTCTATCCATGCACCATCCTTGCAAATTTGTCTTACTGAACTAACTTCTTTACTTCCTAATATCCATATGGGGCTTTGGAAAAGGAAAATTTCTTTAAATTTTCTTCAATGAATGAGAACTGGTATGGAAAATTCTTCATTAGATCAGGGATCATTGCCAGTGTATTGAGTTGCAATAATGAATAAATTGGTAATCCAAAACAAACATATGTTTAATTTTTATTAAAATATTTGCATTCATGTTTGGTTTTTCAGTTGCGGCTACTCACGAATGGTTTCAAATTATTGAAAACTGCTGGCACTCTTGTGTACAGTACATGCAGGTTAGGTGTTTCATCTCACTTGAAGATTTGCTGTTGTTGCTGTTTCTAGTACAGTATTGGACAGATGGCACAAATAAAATGCCTGTGACAATATAGACCCTGGAAGAGCTGCCTGTCCCAGCCCAAAATTTTTTTTTTTTTTTTATTGTTTGACCAGATCTTTATATTAATCATTTGTTCTGCAAAACCTCAATTGAGTCCAAAACAGCCCAAAAAGAAGAAATGAATCACAATGATGAAAAATAAGTTTGTTTGATATCAAGATATCAACTGGTATCAATCATTTACTAGTCATATGATTGGAAACAGAACTGCAAATTGTAGCAGTGCATAGTAAAGTAAAAAATTTCATCTTTTTTCTTTTATTTTAATTGTTTATTGAATTGAATGCCTTGAGCAGTTTAACAGTTGCCCAAAATGAAGATGTCATAGAGCGCTTTCTTTCTCTCAATCCTTTAGCTGGTAATTCATTATTCATTTGTATGATCATTAAGAAAATTTTACATATAGGACCTGTTATTTTAGGAAAATGTATCTTGCATGAAAAATGACAATCCATCCCATGGCAAAGATGTCAATTGCCCTCAAGTTTTCTTACTACATCAAATCCATAAATAGCCAAAGAAACTATGTACATGACAAAAATGTCCAATTGAAAGAAATACACACTTGGTGTGGTTAAAGTAATGAACTGTTGGTTGTTATTGGCAAATCTTTGTTTTTAAATTGCATAGCACAACCTATTTTTTTTCCTAAGTTGATGTTTTCACTTTGCAATTCATAGAGTTACAAGAGGTGGATATCGCCGATAAATGGCCCTGCAAGCCGGGAAGAATCCCCAAGACCCTTCGTTTCGACCCTGCCACTTCACAAACTAGTGGGCTTTTTATTGCCAAAATTTCTAAATTACTTTAAATCTTGTGTTTCCAATATAGTCCTTCTTGCTTATTTTTTTTTATATATATTTTTTAGCTTGAGCATTTTGTCCAACTCCAAATTTGTCTGCTTTTTTTTTTTCCTTCCTTTCTTCAAAATGAAATGTAGTAGCAGCAGTTTTCTTTCATTTCTCTGTCCGTGCATTAATTGATCCATATTTGTAGTTACCTGAAATGTGACCAATTAAACCAGTGTTATCAGAACCGGACCGGACCGGTCAGTTGAACCGGGAAAAACCGGAACCGGTCACCTGTCCGGTCTGGTTATGTAAAATGATCGTTTCTGCTGTTGGCCCGGTGGAAACTGGTTCAACCGGCTGAATTATTATAAAATTGCTGAACTAGTTAGATTAAAAACCCCGCGATCTCATCCTAGCAGCGGTCTTTGTGAGAAACTTGAGTTTGTCCTTCTCTCATCCCTAAGTACGGATCTTCATCTTCTCTCATTGCGCACCCCAATCTCTTCGAAGAAAAATCAAAATCCAAACTTGCGAAACCCTAAATCATCTGGTTAGTGCTGTTAGCAGTCTTGATTGGTACCTCCCGCTAATTAGGTTGTACTCTATTAGTAATAAATGTCCTATCACTTCTAATGAAACACTAAATTATCTAAGAAAGAAGCTTCGCATACATAGCACCAGGTGATTTTTGACAACCCTTTCTTCTTACCTTTTGCTATATTAGCTTTTATTGTTTGTCAATGGCTCAATAATTGTCATTGTGTCAGTTCATTTGTATAAGATCTGATATGTCCCTTGCTGACTGTTGTGCTCCAATCCAAAGGGAAAAACAATAAGAATATTGTTATTTTGATGAATTATGTAATGAATCGTAAAAATAAATAAAATGTATAAATATTGTCATTTGAATTATTTATATAATGAATTATGCTATCTACACAAAACGTAATTGAAATTGGCATTCTAATAATATAAGAAATTACAACTCATTATCAAACTTAAGTGCTTGATTTTTGAGAAAAATCGGCAATTGAACCGGTTGATCCACTGGTCCGACCGGTAAACCAATGACCCGGAGCTTAAACGGGTCGATGTCCGGTCCGGTTCTCATAACATTGAATTAAACTTGAATTAAACTATTGGCAAGAGAAAATTTTCTCCTACAGATTCAAAAAAGAAAGAAAGATGCACTTGCATTTTACTCAAAAATTTAATATCTATCCATTATACATTGCAAATACGGGAAATGCTCGCCATTGGAATTGTGAAAGCTGCTGGTCCCAGCATAGAATTATGTTTGTTCCCCGTGCCGACATTTTTATTAATATCCAAAGTTAATTACAAATTAATAAATATACCCACTAACGTTGGGAATTTATAAAAATATCCATACCGGCTATTAAATGGCCGGTTTCAATTTTTTTCGGTACCGGTCATTTAATGGCCGGTACTAATTTATTTTTATTTTTAGAGACACTATGAATAGCAAGATGCTGAAATCTAACACTAAAACTTCGAATTTTTTTTAAATATTTGTTAGATTACTTTTTTTGATATATAATTAGCATATTTTATACTAAAATACGCTAAATTACTTGAAATTATGTTAAATTACGCTGAATTATACTAAATTACGCTAAATTACAATAATTATGTTAAATTACACTAAATTTCGTTAAATTACACTAAATTACGCTAAATTAGGCCAATTTTGTGCCATTTTTCATAAATCATAAAAAATAGTAAAAGAATTCCAAAAATAATAAAAATTGGTATTCTACAAGTTCATTATATAACTAATATATACTGAGCTACTTAGATTGAATAATATAAATGAAAATCTTTAATCGGAAACTTCAACTTAAGTTTTGAGGCTCTTCCATTTGTTTTTTGGCAATTATGAATTTTGAAATATGACAAAGCTAGCATTGACGCATGCGTATTTTCGTAAGCTTTCCGAAAAGTGGTCATTTGCTGAAATTGGACACTCGAGCGCCGTTTTATGGCCGTTTGAAGTTTCATCGTCGTTTTTCGCCTTCTCAGTGAAGATATCATCCATATTCATATGTAATTTAGCATAATTTATCGTATTTTAGCATAATTTAACATAATTTAGTGTAATTTAGCGTAATTAGTGTAATTCAGCGTAATTTAACATAAAATCAAGTAATTTAGCGTATTTTAGTATAAATATGCTAATTATATAAAAAAAGTAATCTAACAAATATTTAAAAAAATTCAAATTTTTAGTGTTAGATTTCAGCATCTTGTTATTTATAGTGTCTCTAAAAAAAAAAAATAGTACCGGTCATTAAATAGCCGGTACCGAAAAAAATTGAAACCGGCCATTTAATGGCCGGTATGGATACTTTTATAAATTCTCAACGTTAGTGGGTATATTTATTAATTTGTTATTAACTTTGGATATTAATAAAAATGTCAGTTCCCCGTGTGTAAAGTGTAACATCTGTTTTTTAACCAGAAAATGGGGAATATGTATTGTCATATATAATAGCAATGCTTAGTTGTTTACTAATAAAAGTATAAAACCCTATGTAATCACATATCATTGAATCCGGTAAACTGAGAAACAACTATGACGTAGACCCATGAGACCTCTACATCAGCTTTTAAAAATCAATGACAGTTCTCGATCCTACTTGAAAATTGTTGTAAATGCACCAACTTATAGTCCCCCCCAATTTAATGGTGTGGTTATCACTGTTGCATTGATCAATCAAGCATTTAATTACGAATAAATACTCCTTTTCTGCAACTAAACTAAAATAGATCTAAACCTGCCTGATATTATATGTCTTATTCAAGTGCCATCTGGCGCATGCAACAGTAAATGCCATAATTGAGCTTTATTTCTAAATAAATGGTACAACTGTACAAGGTCTTTTTCATTATGATTTTGTATCTTGGGATAGTCGTAACAATATAATTGCGGTGTTAGGACTTGGGACAGACAGAAGCAGCACTCGTAACTATCCGAATCTGTGGTACTGGTTTCACAAGTTTTCATATGAGCCGTCACAAAAAATCTAATATTTTTTTTAATTATGGTTTATAAAAAAATTATAATTATTCTTCTACCGACAACTTTGCAATGGTTTTTGAGTATTGAATTTTTTTTATATTTTTTATTAGAGAATTGAGTCGTCAAGACTTATCTTCTTTGTCGTCTTCTCTTTTTCTTTCCTGAATAAAAATGTTAACTGCAATTGTTTTAAAATTTATGTAGCGTAAGAGTTGTACTGTTGTAGTACGAATTATATGATTTTTCATTGTGATTCTATTTTACGTATGTTGTATAAAGCCGAAACAGCATTATCAGTATCAGAGTTGTCCAGAAACTTGTACTAGTGAATTTTACGTGACATTAGAAGTATCAGATTAAAAAAAACCAGTGTTCTAAATAGCGCGCTATAGCGTTTTTGGACCCCAAACGCTACGCTATGACATCAAAATGCGCTATTTGCGCTACGGCCGCTATAGCGGTCCGCTATTTGCGCTATTTGCGCTATACAATATGGGTTTTATTTTTATTTTATTTTTAAGCAATTTATATGGGTTTTAAATAAAGATAAAAAAAATTTCAAACATAAATTGAATTTGTTGCTACTTGCTACAGATAAATCAATTTGAAATTAGGAATAGAAATAGAAATTTGAATAGAAAAAAAGTCCAAACCGAAATTAAAATTTGAATAGAAAAAAAAAAGATTATGTCATGAATCATGATGCTTAAGATATTTTTAATAGGAAAAATCGATAGTTTATGATATTACTATGGATATTTTGAGCCGCAATTTTGACTTTGTACGGGTTCAATATGAATATTATAATTTCTTAATTACTTTGGTGTTATTTATTGTTCTATGAGACTTTAGATAATGTTGATATTTAGTACAAATATTGAATATACGAGATGTAAAAAAAAAACGCTATTTGGAATAACTTCCGCTATAGCGACGCTATTCACTATAGCTTTTTTTTTAGCTTTCCCGCTACGACGCTATAAACGCTATTTAGAACCTTGAAAAAAACGAACATTAGCGAACACCAAAGAAGGATGATCGGAATCAATTAGAAGAATCGGTGCGCTTCCAAATTGCCTTGTTTGTTCTCAAGCTCTAAGGTAAAAATTGCAACATGTTACAATTCTAATAACTAACTGCATGCATTCAATGCGTTTTACACGTGTCAACTAATTAAGTACACTTGCATTCAATATGTGTTATATCCATGTGTCAACTACAGAGACAGCTT
Organism: Carex kokanica; assembly: GCA_025461125.1. Classification (NCBI taxonomy): domain Eukaryota; kingdom Viridiplantae; phylum Streptophyta; class Magnoliopsida; order Poales; family Cyperaceae; genus Carex; species Carex kokanica. The sequence continues at coordinate 305,483 of JAJGRX010000709.1, forward strand.
GGTTTCAGACGTAGGGGTGAAAACGGATTGAACAGTCGTAAAATTATATCCGTATTTGTTTTTTTATTTTTCGAGTACGAATACGGATTGGATATTAGACGGATATATACATATCTGGATTGGATATCGGATATCCGTAGATATATACATAAATATTTTTATAATATAAATTAAATATATGATATATATTTACTATTCGGATACAGATAATTAAAATTCAAAACTATATATGTATCACTATCTGCACAAATATTTGAATATCGGATATCCATATTTAATTTTCGAATACGGACCGAATTCGGATAATATCCAATCTGTTTTCACCCCTATTCAGACGACGCAAGATTCCAAATTGGCGCTCCTCCTGCAATGTAATGGGGCTGTTATTTTGATAGTTGAAATTATTGTATTGAGAGGTGAAAGAAAATTTTAGTTTGTTTTACTCTAAATTTGTTCTTATATATGACTCGTTTATCGATGCTAACTTCTATAATATATTTAAAAGTCTATTAAATGATAAATCTAAATTTGTCCCCTTTTATTAAAAGTAATTATAATATACCACATATTTCTTTCCCCAATTTCTTCCTCCAACTAACTAACTAACTTTTTTTTCTAGCTATAATTACTAATTCTAACTACCTGGTGGTCTCCATAAATTAATTAACAAATTTTCTCTCTTTATTTCCTTCCTCTCTCTCCCTCCTTCTCCCACCTCCGCCTCCGCCTCCCTCTTTCACTTCCGCCTCTCCCGCCTCCCTCTCCCACTTCCGCCTCTCCCACCTCTCTCTCCCACCTCCGCCTCTGTCACTTCATCCCAATCAAGTACGCCTCCACCGGGTCAGATCCATCGTGTCTATGTTCCTCTTTCTCATACAGTAGTGAGTTATTTGCAAAAAACAAAGCTTTATTAATTAATGGTGAATTAGGCCAGTGCGTACTAAGTACTAAGAAATGATAGAAAAATAAATTTTGAAAAAATTAGAGGTGTATGAATGAATACTTCAATGTATATGTATGAATACTTGATATCTTATGTATAAATACTTCAACGTATATATATGAATACTTCAATGAAGTATGTTTTGTTTCTTTTAAATATTGTTTTTTTTTAACATTTCAATTACATAATCTGTAAAATTTGATAGATTATTTTTGTTTCGACAGTGAAAGTGAAACATGTGACAACTATTTTTTATTTCCAAAAACTAAAATTGAACTAGAAAGCAATAAATAATGTTCAATATTATTCGGCTGCTCTTGTAAAATTAATCGAGGTATGCACATATGCTTGTAATACTCTTGATACATGAACTATTTACACTTATACGACGAGGTATGAATACTTGCATGACGAAGTATGAATACTTGTGCAACGGACAACTCGAAAGTATGTCATCATGGATCTCATTTGAAAGAGAAAATTGTGTCGAAGACGTTCGTGGTTTTAGATTTACAAAATTCCTCACAGATCGTCAGAAATATTGGTTAGATTGAACGGAAATAAAAAAACCACCTCTAAAAACGTGTAAAAGATGAGTGAGTGATGTGTTCAGTTTTTTTTTTAAATACTTGATAGCTTAGGTATGAATACTTGATGCATTATATATGAATACTTGCGCGCGCCAGTTGTAAAATCTTTCAAATATTAGGTGGTCCCCAAATAGTAAGTGGTCCCCCCAAGTAGTTAGTAGTTACTTGAGTAGTTAATGACTGGGGGAAGAAATGAGGGAAGATTACGTGGATAGCTAGGTGCTCGCTTTATTAATTTTTTTTATTTTCTATTCTATTTTGAGCCTCCTCATTCTACTCTATAAAAAATATTCAAGTGCAGAAGATTTAGCTAGTTTTTAAAGGAAGAGAAAAATTTCCAAACTAAACTAAAAAAATTCAAAATTTTGACTCCTTTTCTCTATGATCACGGTCAAACATATAGCGAAAATCACTATTTTTTATCCGAAAAATAGTAAAAAAATGAATATGAAGTAGCTAGTTTTTAATTATTTACTGCAAATGTGTTTTTGAGTGATTTTGGCAGGTTTTGAAGAAAGTTGCATATTTAAGCCAAAAACAGAACAAAAATGTCACATTTCGACGATTATCGAATAACCGTCGAAATTGGACATCACATGGAGCATGCAACACCTCTCATGAAGTGCACAACATACGAAATGGCGAAATATCAAGAAACTCTGCTAAGTTTGAAGACCGTGCGACATAGTCCAGAGGCTGCACAGAAAGCAAATCGGGCCTTCTAGAAGGCTTGTATTGCTGACATGCCACGCTATTTTTAGATATTCTTGACCAATTATGGGCAAACCCATGTTTTCCATGATCTCCATGTTCTCCACTACTCACATCATTGTATATGAAGGCTATAAATACCCCTTTAGACATAATTTTATGTATCAACTATAGTCATAGTAATCCTCATAGTTATGTTAGGTTAGAGAGTTACTTAGAGAAAGAGGGTATAGCCATTAGAGGTCGAGTAACGGATAAATCATCTAAGGGTGCAGAATTCGACTCACTAGAAGGCATAGGAGGTTCTTTCATCTTCAATTGGGTTGTATTTATGTTCTTTTTATTTATTTCTTTTGTTGCTATGACCATGAGAGGCTAAACTTCTCATCTTTAGGATGAGGGTTGTACTTGAATTCTTAGTTATGTTTTAATACTTATTCATGTTTTGTGTTTGCTTTTATGATATGAATTTCTATTGCGCTTTATCTTTTTATACGTCATTGCATACATAGTTTCGTCTACAAATTGTCAATGTTCTTCACATGCCTTTAATAAGAAATTCAGAGAATTCTTGTGAGGAATTACTCGTAAGTAGTGGTGAGATTGGGGCTAACAACGATTCAAAGACTAAGGTTCGAACCCAAGGTGCTCTCTTGGCTGGATAGTATAGATTGCATTTAGATTAGGACTAATCCCCCCCCCCCTTTTGCTAGATTAGGCCTTAGTTAGATCAACATTAGAAAACCCAATTTTAGTGGGGTCTTTAGGTTTATTTCAACAACAAGGCAGCATAGGAAAAAAACATATTTTCATACCTAAAATACCTCAGTCTTGGTAGCCCTAAAACTGATCGAAAGATCAGAAAACCCTCAGATCGCATAAACAAAACAACTCAGTATACCGTGCGGGTAGTAACAGTGCCGTACGCGGGAGTACTCAGGAGACAATCTATACCGCACACAGTAGTAACGGTACCATACGTGACATAGATAAAAGTCAGAACTTGTATTTTGCATGATTAAGAAATATAGGAAACCTGAACCCTAGAAGCTCTTTATCTACCGTATAACTTTATTTTAATTATAATTACTTGATTGCATTGATCACCACAAAACTTAAAAAAAAAACCCGATAACCTAGACCAGTAAAAATTGTTAAAAACTTAATACACTATCTATGTGTATCAACACCCCAATATGATTGTAAGTTGAAATTAGAGTTCATAAATATCAAAAGTATAGTTCTCATTTTGATTCATCACTCTACCCTAAAATTTTCAAAATTTAGAGTTTTAAAATATATTATATGCTAAATTTTTATTTATGCATCTTATTCAATTCAACTAATGATTCTTCCTTTTTCTTAACCCTATAGTTAAAAAAAATTAGCTAGTTTTATATGTTCCCTCATTTTAGTTTTGAACAACCAAACTCACTTAATATATAAATTGTGTGCCTTATATTATATGAACATATTAACGATTTATTTTCTTTTTGTGTTTGCCTATTAATTTTCACCGAATTTGTACTGCTATTTTGTTTTTTAATTATTTATTGTGGAATTTAACAGGATTTGTAATTAAAATATTTTGTTGATTTATTATCTCATATGTTTTTTACTAGAAAGTATAAAAATCTATGAACTATTATCAACTCATATTATTCGCCAAATAAGAGGTTTTGGGATAGTGCTGGGGTTTAATTTTCAGCAGTTTAGATCCTGTTGAAAGGAGTTGTAATTGAAAGAAGAAATTATTACATTTATTTAAAAAAAATTTGACTTATAACAAATAATATTTTGTTTCTATAACATTTCTTTTGCTGATGCTACATCTTTATATATTCATGCAAATTTGTAACACATGGTTTTTACAAGTTCTTAAATTAACTCCTTTTTAGAACAAATATCGTTGACTGATCCTGACATGTCATATGATTTTGTGAATCTAACACATACGGTTATTGATCCTGACATGTCATATGATTTTGTGAATATAACACATACGGTTATTGATCCTGACATGTCATATGTCTGTTAAGTGTTACCTATCTATATATTATATCAATTAGGATCCATTATTATCTAACCTTTAAAATTATAAACTTTTAATCACTATATCACTAACAAATATGTTGGGTTTTAAGTCAATATCTCATAACCGCACCGGACATCGACCCGATAAGACTTGAGGTCTTATATGTAAATTTTGTAAGATAAAAAAAAAAAAATCTAATGTGGATACAACAATAATATGGAAATTTGAACCTAAATCCTGATGGTGTACAGAGTACCTAAGGGATATTTTACGAATTGTCCTTCCTTTAAAAAAGATCAAACAAAATATCCTCATTAATCTAATGTGAGATTTTTTTGGTCATTTAGAGTTTATTAATTAGTACTTGATTTTTTTAATATGAAGTTGTTCACTTTATATTATAACTTTTTAAATATATTTTTTTTATTGTAGGAAGTTTGAAAGTTTGATACAAGCACATAAGGTTAAGACATTAGTTTACATTTATGATTTACCATTTGTAGTCATGTTTAATTTTATTTTATTGTACTCTTTCGTATTGTTGGTATTAGTAATATTTTTGGACTTTATGTATGTGAAAAACAAAGTTGAATGTTTTTAGTATGTGATGTATAAATTTTTTGTAGTTGTGTAAGCTACATTATGATTTTTTTACTAAATAAATTATATGTAGAATGTATAAATTTAATATATTCATATGTTAATTATTTTTGTACTGAATAAACTATACGTAGAATGTCTATATTAATATAAAGATTCATATGTTAATTCAAAATATTTTACAGAATAAATTAATACTATATTACAATGATTGTTAAAAGGATTAAGATGTTAAAAATATTTTACAAAATAAATTTTATACTGAATATATTAAGACTTTACAAATCTGCACATGAGACATTAGATGATATTTGAAATCGTCTAGATTACGATGGATTATCGAAGCAAGAGTCATCAGTCAAAGAAAAAAAAGACAGAAATTCAAATAACTAAAAATCTAAACATAACTTAAAAATAAAATGAGATATAACTTAGCAGTAAGTCAAACACAAATATTTGAAGTTATTAAAAATGAATGATATCTAGGAAATTAAATGCGGTATGAAAAAATTAACAATAATGGAGCCTTCTTTCCTAAAAGATGGGAGAGAGAGAGTAACGTGTCAACTAATTAAGTACACTTGCATTCAATATGTGTTATATACTTATATGCATGTGTCAACTACAGAGACAGAGCTTGGCTTCATCAGACGTAGGGGTGAAAACGGATTGAAAAGCTAAATCGGATCACCCACAAAATACACTCTTAATTAATCCGCAAATTAAATTCCTCGGACTCACCTGTAAAACCGTAAAACCATTTTGCAACTTGAATAGTGAGTTTGGTTGATTTTCTGCAATTCTTCTCTCTTTTGGTGACTTTTGCGGCTTCTTCGTTGTTGTTTGTTTATTTAGCTTTTTTTTTCTTCATAAAATTCTGCTTCATTTCTTCGGTAGTAACACCTACAAATAAAATCCCAAACTACGGTAGTAACACGCTATTTAATACTAGATTAGAAAAAACAAAGTATTTAGTTTAAATGTTAAGTGAAACTCTATCAAAATATATGTTCAATCAGTTAACAATATTTAGTTAATTATTAAGTGATATTTACTAATTAATTACTATAGGTATAACATATGTGTTAATTTTATAAAAGATGTATTTGCATGATTTTGTGAACCTAACACATATGGTTATTGATCCTGACACGTCATATGATTTTGTGAATCTAACACATACTGTTATTGATCCTGACATGAATATGATTTTGTGAATATAACACATACGGTTATTGATCATGACATGTCATATGTCTGTTAAGTGTTACCTATCTATGTATTATATCAATTAGGATCCATTATTATCTAACCTTTAAAATTATAAACTTTTAATCACTATATCACTAACAAATATGTTGGTTTTAAGTCAATATCTCATAACCGGACCGGACATCGACCCGATAAGACTCCGGATCAACGGTTCACTAGTCGAACCGGTGAATCAACCGATTTAATTGCTGATTTATTTAAATACTTACGTATATATATATGTGAGATATGAGGAATATTATATAATACATATATCCAAATAATACAATACAAAACCGAATTTTTAGATATATTTCAAAATTAACACCTAAATAAATGAAAATACTGATTTTATTAAAGAGGACTGAATATTTTCCTTTAAGGTTGAAGGATTTAACGTCCCAAATTTTTTATTTGTATTTGATAAGTCTGAAGTCTCGTGCCCTGAATTAGCCAGTTGACTAAGTCAAGTCCGAGAAATGCATTCCTTTCTTCTCAACTTCAATGATCAAGCTCGAGACTGACGACTCGGGCATGTTCTCCTCATCTCTTTATTTTGGTGTCTGCAATGAACTGTCTTAAGAAGGTCAGTTTTGTCTTTTGCCACCTTCGCTGTTCGTTTTGCTTTCCTCTCTATCGGACATGCTCCTATTTTGTTTTTGTGTTTTCAGATGGCATAGAAGACCCCTTCGCCTATCTAAGCTTGGTGCACGTGAGCTGTGGAAAGAGTGTGTAAGTGGTTTATGTGAGCCACGTTTAAATATGAAAATACCGAATAGAAATGAAAAACTCAAGCGGAACAGTTTTGAACCGGGAATTTGCGTCGGTTTGATTTAGCGTTTTTTTAATAAAACCGGCCGGTTAAACCCATTTTGAACAGTTCATTAACTGAAGCGATGTTTATGAAGAACCGAACTGGACAGGTAACCGATTTCGGTTTTTTCCGGTTGAACCAACCGGCCCGGTCCGGTTTTAATAACACTGTTAAAAATAAAATGAAATATAACTTAGCAGTAAGTCAAACACAAATATTTGAAGTTATTAAAAATGAATGATATCTAGGAAATTAAATGCGGTATGAAAAAATTAACAATAATGGAGCCTTCTGCCTTCTTCATTTGACACTTTCCAAAAAAAAAAAAATTCCAAATTTAAAGGCGGAGTAATTAACGTGGAGAGAGAGGGGAGAGTAAGGGAAAGGAAGTTTGGGTCCACAAGGACATTTTGTCAAGAAATTTAGTAAGAAGTTATTTTATTTGATAAGATGGGCATTTTGTAAAATTCCCCGGTCCGTACCGTATTAGGAGAATATTGAGTCGCTAATTCAAATTGTTCCAGACTCTTCCTTTTTTATTAGGCCCACCGTTATGGGCTTTGAATTGAACCATGTGAAAAAATGTACTGTGTGAACTCCTAAGAAATTAAGTTGTGAAGGAAAATTATTTAAGTTTACTCCTCAAATTTCTAATAAAATTAAAGTAACACAAAATGCACCAGAAGTTAGGATTTGACTCAGAGGTTAAAGATTCTTTTGAGATAGTGGATGATATTTTCTTTTCTCACAGTGAACATGAGTTCAAATCTGCTGAAATTCAACTTGAATTTATGAGTCTTAAAATCTCCCTCCCTATATCTATCTCTCTCCTCCTTTCTCTTTCTCTATAGAGAATGGGATCCGGTGCTATTCAAATCTCTACTATTCTTCTGTTATTCTCTCTATCTCTCTCTTCTTTTATCTCTCTCACGTGATTCTCTTTCTCTCTCCTCCTTTTTGAAGAGAGATATAGAGAGTAAAAGAATAGCAGGAGGCTGCTTTTCTATAAATAATAGCAGGAGGCTGCTTTTCTATAAAGAAAAGCAGTAGAGTCGGACCCTTCTCTATAGACACAGAGGGGATTTCAGGACCAGAAATCCGGTTAGAATTTTAGTAGATTCCAATTCAGTGAACATATGGCTCGTTGGTACAAATTTTTTATTTATCTATTTAATTAATTAATAGAATAACACTAATTTTTATTATAAATTTAATAATATGATGACTAATTTTAAAATACATGTGTCGAACAATTTTTATTATAAAATATTAAGCAAATATAAGATGGGGGAATGGACCTGAACACATACATCTAGAACTGCATGCTTCAACAAATTAAATGCATTTATGTATTCAATTAAAGCTAAACTTCATAATGCATAACTGCCTGACCCCATGCATTTTTTTGTTTTAATACAGGGATCCATTATCAGAAAATTACAAACCCTACCCCTGTTTGATTTTACACCTGTAACAAACGCATGCATTTTTTAAATGCGGTCTTAATTAAGTACACGGGCTTAATTAGTTAAAAATGTTAAATATATACTCAGTTTTAGACATATAGTGTTATTAAATTTTTTAAATTCAACATGTTAGTGTTATTAATTATTTTTTTAAATGTGGTCTAACAATACAGAAAAAGGTGACAGCAAGCTGATTTGAGTTTTAGCTCAAAAAAATTATATGGATATTTCTGGTCTTTAAGGGTCTGTTCGGCGTGGTACTGTGCGTGTGGGAAAAAAAATTCACTCAGACTGAATTTTTTTTCCCCACGCGCACAGTAAAATTCAGTTCAAAAATTTTATGTTCCCAGATCCATTCCCGTTTCCCTCTTGGCGCCGAACATGCCCTAATATTCTAAGTCGAGTGAATTTATTTTTTCAGTTAATCAATAAACTTCATGAAGTTATATGAGAACCTACTGGATATGTTTCAAACAATAAATTTATATTGTTGATCTTTAACTTATTGGACGAGTTAACATATCTTAATTTGGTCATATTATTCCTTTTAAGACAAGTCAAATAAAATCATTAATTTTCAGAGGCATTCTCACACGCTACATTTATTTCTTCAGCTTGTAGCCTTGTACCATTAAAATAAGGTATTTTCCAATGGAAAATAATCTCCTGTGATTCACAGGACCTGCGATACCATCTCAACTGTTGGTCTTTCTCAAGATGCGTGCATGAAAATTTACTTTTTCAAGAACGTTTCTGAGATCCGTGCACAGAAAAATTTAAACCGTTGATCTCGGAATTTTAAAATCCTGCGATCCCTCTCAGAATCACAGCAGATTCGGACTCTTTCTAATGTACACAATCTGCTAGCTAGCTCTCCTTGTTACTGGGATTTTAACTTCTTTTATTAGGGTTAGGGTTATAATAAGGTATTGTCCAATGTACACAAATATATTGATAAAAATAATATTATTTATAAGTTCCTAATTTCTAATTCCTCGCCACATAAAGTTATATAAATCACTCTTAAATTGTGAAAAGGACTGCCAAAAGCATGACAAGCGCATTGGCCTAATCAAGACCCTCTTTTCTCCTCTATTCCTGACATAATAACAACCAATTGTGTACATTTTTCGAATTTTTTTTACTATTTATAATTAAGCCAAATTTAAAATCGCTGATTTTAATATATAGTGAAAAACTTTTAGATTATTGAAAACAGCAATTTTAAAACTGTTGCAATAAATAGTAAAAAAATTCCAAAAAATGGAAATTTTGGTCTCCAAACATATTTTAATATAGATTGAATGTTGAACGGTTTGGATCGACTGTTTGGACTTTGAAAATGTAAAAACCGAAACATTTGTTCCAAGATCAAGGAACAAACGTCTTGATATTAGCCATTCTCACTCTCTCTCTCTCTTTTGATAACCCTCTCTATCTCTCTCTCTCTCTCTCTCTCTCTATATATATATATGAGTAGGGTTAAAATACACCATTGGTTTTGTACTCCAATCATGCTCCATGTCTTTTTCTCTGTTTTCAAAGTTCAAACAATCGATCCGAACCGCTCAATATGATCTTCATATTAAAATGTGCTTGAAGACAAAATTTTATATTTTTTTAAATTTGTTTACTATTTTTTAGATAGGTACAAAATCACTGTTTTGGATGGTCCAGAATCTTCTGAAAACAGTGATTTTGTACCTATCTAAAAAAATAGTAAACAAATTTAAAAAAATATAAAATTTTGTCTTCAAGCACATTTTAATATGAAGATCATATTGAGCGGTTCGGATCGATTGTTTGAACTTTGAAAACGGAGAAAAAGACGTGGAGCATAATTGGAGTACAAAACCAATGATGCATTTTAACCCTACTCTGTATATATTTCAACGTTCCCAGAGCCGGTGATTACTGATTAGGCTATTTTAAAAATAGGTCAGGCATGCACGCATCTCAATAAAAGAAAACAACAACCCACAATGCATTGTAATTTAATTTTACTCGCAGCATGGTGAAGTTACAGCATTCATGATATATCACTACTGCAATAGATATTGCTTGCTAATTAACTAGCCATATCATATATCATATCCTTTATAAACATAGCACACAATTAATAACTAATTATTTGTGTTAGTGGAGGAATGATGGAGAGGGATTTCTCTTATTAGTTGTTTGATTAGTTGAAAAAATTTAGTTGCATTGTGTAACTTAATTTCCCTTAATAGGTAGAATATATATATATATATATATATATATATATATATATATAGTGAGTGGCTAAGCTCAAAACGTTTGCACCAAGTCCTTGGTGCAAACGTTTTGTTTTCGGATTTCCAAAGTTCAAACGGTCGATCCAAACCGTTCAAGTTGTTCTCCATATTGAAATGTGCTTGGAGACCAAATTTTACATTTTTTGGAATTTTTTTATTATTTATTAAGCCACTTTGAAAGTTGCTGATCACACGGTCCAGAATTTTATTGCACTGTTTTTACTGTTCACCCGAATCAGCAAATTTCAAAGTGGCTTAATAAATAGCAAAAAAAATTCCAAAAAATGTGAAATTTGGTCTCCAAGCACATTTTAATATGGATTAAATATCTAACGGTTTGGATCGACCGTTTGGACTTTGCAAATAGGAGAACCAAAACGTTTGCACCAAGGGCTTGGTGCAAACGTTTTGAGCTTAGCCAGTCTATATATATAGAGTCCGACTAGGCTACTCCATGGAGTAAAACGACTTGGTACTCCACGCCATATCTTCATTTTCAAAGTTCAAATAGTCGATTCGAACCTTCCAACATGTTCTCCATATTGAAATGTGCTTGGAGACCAAATTTTACATTTTTTGGAATTTTTTTACTATTTATTAAGCCACTTTGAAAATCTGAAAATCCTTATGAACAGTAAAAAACAGTAAAAATTTCTGGACCGCCGGATCAGTGATTTTCAAAGTGGCTTAATAAATAGTAAAAAAATTCCAAAAAATGTAAAATTTGGTCTCCAAGCACATATCAATATGGAGAACAACTTGAGCGGTTCGGATCGGTCGTTTGGATTTTCAAAATGGAAATAATGAGGCGTGGAGCACCAAGTCGTTTTACACCATGGCTTAGCTAAGCCCAGCACTATATATATATATATATATATATATATATATATATATATATATATATTAGATAAAAATTGGAAACATGCATGGATACCGACAGATCATGATAAAAAAATTATATTGTATAGGATTAATTATTAATAACATTCGACTTTACAAGCACAATAACCTTTGATATTAAATTAAATAAATTCATTGCAATATTTCATATATAGCCTCACAATGTTTCCTTCCCTGTCCCTATCTACGCACCAAACATAGGTTACGTGCATATATAGGACAGCACTGTTACCACTTACCATAACAATAGTGTGAGGCATTTAACAGTTGATTTTCTGTTAACAATCAAATATATAAATTAATGACTTTTAATTCAGAAATGGACAAATCAAGCATAGACGCATGCATTATTGCAATTAATAACTATGGTTCTTCTATGTCGACCTTTCACACCTTGAAGTTACTTCATGTTGCATGGTTAGTTGAAATATGATTATATGTATATGAACTTAGCATCCGTAAAGAGCAAGTTAATTAAACAAATGATGCAGTTTCAAGATCGTCCCTGTCTCTGTGTTCTGTACTGAAAAATTATTGCACAAAATTAAACCAAGTATATATATATATATATGCTCTGCAAAGGTAGAAATATATATTCTGAGGTGACGCCGACAGTAACTTAAACATGTCACGTTTTTCTGCTGAATAAGTGTAAACGGTAATAACTTAATTGGTCAAATTAAGAATGGAACACGAAAGCTGCATTTTTCTGGTAAATTCCACGGATTGAAAAGGTATCATTCGGAATATTTATATATCTCATGTGAAACTTGTTACAAGGGGCGCGGCTCTATGTATGAATTCTATATCTGTATTGTATACGGCTCATTCAAAGGCATATATCTCATGATCCACATAACCTATTTTGATTGGCCATTTCTTTTGCTAAAAATGAATGGTAAAAGTGATTGCCATAGTTTAAAAATGTTAGACCAGTAGTCAACCTCATGACTAGTACCCTTGACCGTGCAAAATAAATGACCAAGGGGTTAACGTTGCCTATATAATAGCATCAAGAGAACAAACCCTAATTATCTCATGCAAGAACAAAATGGCCTCCTTTTCAGGCTTTAGAGATAGAAACAGGCAAAGAAGCATCGCCTCTCAGCTTGAAGGGGCTCTTCTTATCTCTTCTGACATCTTCCCATACTTTGTACTAGTTGCACTCGAGGCAGGCGGGCTCCTCAGAGCAATTGCCCTTCTCTTGTTTTACCCCATTTTTTGGCTGCTGAACCTCACACATAATCGAACCGCAGCTCTTCATGCAATCATATTCATCTCCACTTTTGGCTTAAAAATTCAAAATATAAAAGCGGTTGCAAAGGCAACTCTCCCGAAGTTCTTTTTGGAAGACCTTCGGGAGAGTGCATTCAAAGTTTTTTCGGGGTGTGGAGGGAAAAGATATGTTTTGACATGTCTCCCCAGGATCATGGTAGAACCTTTTGTAAGGGAGTATTTGGATGTCGATTGCGTGATCGGTACAGAGTTGAAAGCAATCGGTCGAATGTGCTCTGGCCTGGTTGTCCCAACAGGTGCCGACATGGCAGATATGGGTTGGTTTCAAGCACTGAAGGCAGCTCGTGAAGATGATCAGCTAATTGATGTTGGATTAGCTGCTAGGAGCCATGATCATTCTTTCTTGTTACTATGCGAGGTATTAGTTTATATTTGTTTTCTTTTACATAACAATGTTTATTTGTTGCCCATGTTAATTATGCTGAAATTTTCCGTTGAATGTGCTAAGAAAGCTAGACAATCAATTTTTTCCTTAACATTCAAGTGCCTAATAATTAAATATGTTATGTTGCAAATTAGGTCTTTCCAGATTTTTCTTTCAGATTGGGTATTTCTGTATACATCAATTCCCAAAACAAAATAAAAATACACGTCTAGTTGAGTTTTGTTAAGGCAATATTTTTCGTGTAGGAGACGTGCATGCACATTCAACATATGGGCCTACAAGAATCCGTGAGGATATATAAATTTTTTTAACACGTATAGTTTAGAGTAAAATGCTACGGATAATGTAAAATTGATTCTCATACACAACATGAAAATTTTATATAATTGACCCCCATACTTCTGGACATAGGCATTAGCTCTTTTGTTAAACAAACAAACAAATAAATGCATAGTACATGCCAGATCATCAATTTTGTAATTAATTACATTGCTGTTTAAAAAAATGAACCACACGAAAGTGATGCTTTGTGTCAAGATTATAAGGGAAAAAAGAATAGACGGCTCGATCTGATGCAAATAATAATAATAATAATGATAATAATAATAATAATAATAATAATAATAATAATAATAACCGTACAAAATAAGTTCTGATACTTGCCTTGGAGAATTAAAATCTGCAGTAGCTAGTAATAACTTGACAGTGAAGTAAAAAGAGAAGGGCACCAATTTGAAAACTGTCACTTGTTTTACTTTACAAGAAAATAGCTGTCACAATCTACAAGACAAATTGCAATACTTGAAAACCTGTCTTTTTTTCTCGTCTGACTTGTTACTTCCAAACATTAGAGGAGGTGTGTCTCTAGTCATTTCTTTCACTGTTTTTGTCTCACTGTAATGAATGTATGTACCAAAAGTATATGCAAAATTGATTTATCAGCACCTAATCTATTTCTATTATTTTTAGGAGCATTATCTAATTTCGCCACAAGAGGATGCATCACCCTTGGCAAGAAGAGACTACCCCAAACCTTTCATTTTTCATGACGGGCGGCTTGTAACCCGACCCGATCCATTAAGGCTCCTTGTTGTTCTCCTTTGGCTTCCCTTTGGTGTATTCTTAGCCACCACCCGCATCGTCATAGGCATTGTGCTCCCATACAAACTAATCTTGATGTTCATAGCTCTTACTGGGTTCCGGGTAAGAGTCCAACACCTAGAGACCAAACAACGGCCCGACCCGCAATCAGGAGTTGGCTCGGCAACAAATAAAGGCACATTGTATGTTTGCAACCATCAGACATTGCTTGACCCGGTGCTTTTGGCAACTGGTATTCTTCGAAGGGTCTCAGCTGTGACATACAGCCTAAGCAGCTTTTCAGAGGTGATATCTCCCCTTCCTACCGTCCGATTGACAAGAGACCGCTTAAAGGACCGTGCAATAATGCAATCAATGCTTGAGAACGGGGACCTCGTTGTTTGTCCTGAGGGCACCACTTGCCGAGAGCCTTGCCTGCTCCGGTTTAGCCCTTTGTTTGCCGAAATAGCTGAGAAAATTGTACCAGTGGCAGTCAGGGCTAGAAGTAGCATGTTTTATGGTACAACCGCAAGGGGGTTTAAGTGGCTAGATTCACCATTTTTCCTGATGAATCCTTGCCCTTGGTATGAGCTGACCTTTCATGAGCCGGTGCCCGGTCGGCCAGATTCAACCGAGTTATGCTATGACATTGCGAATGGCATTCAAGCCCAGTTGGGGCAGACCCTGGGGTTTGAGTGCACCAATTTAACTCGCCGAGACAAGTATAGAATGCTTGCTGGACATGATGGTATAGTCTCAAGGAACTAAGTTGCCCTGAATTTTATACTGTATTTTAGATTTATATTACTCTCTCGCCGAACATGTTAACTTCATAATTGCAAACTGAAAATATTATATCATGTTATCATCTGCTATCCAACTTTAGTTCATTTTAATTGCTAGGCTATCATTGTGACTTGTGCTCCGATTTCTATGTATTTAATCTTTTAGAGCTACTTCAAAATGAATTATGTACTATATTGTGCTTGATTTATAAGATGCTGGAATTTTTTTCAAACACCTTCCTTTGGCTAAAGAATAACTCTCGTTGTCAAAAGGGAATTCTTCTTGAACTTCTATTGAGAAAAATTATGGCACCTAAATTGATCCAAGTTTTCAAAAAAGCATATAGCAACTGTAACAATAAAAATGAGATTAACCAAATGATATATTATATATAATTACACAAATGTAACAGGTAAACAACAATTGAAACTTCCATTCAAAAGCCAAACAGCACACAGTACTTTTACAGAAGCACCACTTAACTTGGGTGCTTGATCACGCAAACAAGGGTGAAACAAATAATCAGTATGCATAAAAGGCTCTACTGCAATGGCATCATTCACATTATCATACCTTTACACTTGATGTTCTCCAAAGATTAGCATAGTTGCTTATGACCCTTTTTTTTTTTCCCAATCACATGACAGCTGGCATCAACGTAATCGATCAATTCAGATCAAACATTCTCATCCTATATCAACTGGGGCCCATAAATTTAGTCAGACTTGGCGAACGTAGACTTCAGACCTAATCTACTCCATTGGATTAAAAACAGGATATTTAAGATCATGCCCAAATAGTCTTCAATGATCCAAAAGAAACTTCAAGAGCAAAGGCAAGAAAAATTTGAATGGGGCCACCAAAATAAAACCAAGAGAAACAAACATGTACACAACAAATTCTTCAAAGGCAAACCACAGTTTTGTTCAAAACCATTAATGAAATATGTACTTTCTCAGGGACAACTTTACAAGTACTTCAGGAGCATCCAAGCGATGGCTGCCAAAATTACAATGGCAAGGATTGACAGTAGGAGGCACATGCAAGAGCAACCAGCATTGTTTCTTTTGTTCAAAATTGCGAGTCTCTTTTGCACCCTCTGTTCTCACAAAAAATTTCAAAGTATTTCATTTGTTAGAAAGGATAAATTGAAGTATGAATATCTTTCTTTCAAAAAAAAAAAATATAAATAAAAGAAAAACTGGCTAGTGTAATTCCAATATTTTCCTATGGTAATTCTTTCTACCTATAGTGGAATTACAGGCCTATGTTGTACAAGACGAACCAGCTTCCCCGCAAATTTTGGTACAAGCATGCTTCAATAGTACAGGTACAGTATTACTAGTAGTGCAAATAAAGAGGCATAGTAATAAGTTGGCAGATGCAGCTAACTTGATGGTAACGTAATACATACCACAAAACACAATTGCTATTTTGCATTTTTGGCTTGTCCCCCTCTTTATGTAGGTCTACATAACTTGTCCAGTAGATTTGCTGTACCAGACTATTAATGCCCTATGGATGTATGACAAAACAGAACTAAAATGATAAACTAAATGAAAAGTAATACCTGAAGGCGTGAATCAGTAGCTTCCACACGCTGGTCCAAGGTATCCTGTACCAATTATAGCACACAATACAATGTAGCCACATTACCAAATTAGATACACCAAACATTAATTAGTAATAAATCACATATAAAAATAGAAAATTTGATATGGAGTGATTAAGCTTGTCAGGATGCTCAGTAAGGATCTAATTTCAATACATGCTAAGGAGGTTGTGTTTGGTTGCGTGGATTAAGAGATAAGAGGCTTAATATGGCAAAAGTGGCTGAGGAGCTAAGGAGGCTTAATCTATGGGTACAAGTACCTCAAGAATCCAGGCAAGGATTAAGAAATGGGGCAAAAGGAGACCCAAAGAGGTGATCTTAATCCATATTAAAAAACCATTGTTCGGGAGGATTTAGTGACCAAGGATGCTTAACGAAGGTTGAGGGACTTATTTTCATTTATTACTTTCTATAGAAATACAACAACATGAAATTTAATTATTTCCTAATTGAATAAATTCTGTTGAAAATGGAGATACTAACAATCAATCTGGTATGCAAACTTAGTTCCTCATTAACTGCCAATGCAATATGCTTTGTGCTATACACCGTCTCCTCCAGCTTCTCTAACCCCTCATCTTGCTCTGCACATATATTATTAACAATAAGCATCATATAACAGGTGAAAATAACAAAGTCTGTTGTTTTAATACAACACTTTAAAAAAAAAAACATTTCTTATCCCACCAAGTAACACCCCATACCCAATACAACAACAACAACAACCAAGCCTTTAGTCCCAAACAAGTTGGGGTAGGCTAGAAATGAAACCCAATCAAAAATGAAATCAAACTCAAACCCAAAGCAATCCACATGACACACAAGGTCTATCCTGATCTCAAATACAACTAACATCAAACCCAACTGACTTGAAGACCCACATTTAACATAACCTGACCTTGCCCAAAAATAGAAACCAACCACATCATTATGGAATCGACTTTACAGGTTAATAACTTGAAATGACCTCAGAGAAGCCCAATGTCCAAGGTCTTACCTGAGACTCAAAATAATCAAAATTCAATCATCTGAAAAGAGACTGAATAAAAATGGAACAGAGCCCAAATGACCCAACCGCCATTTGTTGCCTGTATCTCACCAAGTGGTCAATATAACAAAATGGTACCTCGCATAATTTGTCTCTGAAGACCGACAACACCTTGATTATCTAACCCAGCAGCTCTCTTTACTTCATCTACAGTCCCCTTGCTTGATCCCAGCAAATCCTCCCTTCATCATTCATTTATCGAACGTAATAGCATTTATTTAACTTTATAGGAAAAAAAAAATTACAGCAAAGCCCTTTGTGCTGGTTGAGAAAACCAACCGGTAATAGATCAGTCAAGTCAAGTACCAATAAGAAATATTTACCAGAGAGAATGGTACTGTATTTGCCAAGTTACTAATTACTAGTGATAATAAATTTTAAGTGATGTCTAGCCAAGGCTCAAAGTAGAATCCACATGACATAGTGTGACCAGTACAGGTACGAAAGAAGAATAAAAACAGAGAAAACAAACCTGTTAGCTGCATAAGACATATTTAAAGAAGAAGCCATCTGTTTTTCTCTTGCTCTCAGATTTGAGAGCATTTCCTGCCTCTTGTGCATCTCTTTATCCGATCTATTAGATTAAAACCATCTGTAAATTAAGTGAAATTTTCTATGGTATGGCCCAAAAGTATTGCAGCCCGTGATTTGGTATAATAAACAACCCATAGTAAATATCCTAATGTCCAGTCTGCCTGAAATAATACCGGTGCCCTGGTCTGCCCCATATATGTTCTAGACCAGTAACTTGCTAGATCTAAAATTTAAACTTCTTTTGTCCCTTTTGGGCTCCTCTCTTCTTCTTGGGGTTAGATCTAGCAAGTTTGGGGCTAAAATGCAGCTCCTAAATTTGTATGCAAAGTTCCAAATTTCCATTACAATTACAGGAACTCTCAGTTTGTACCATTACTGTTAGCCTGGTATAATCAAACACAAAATATGCAAACATATTACATGGATTTTCTTGGTAGACTGGAAAGATCCACTTCCAGTTTTGCAAGTCGAGTGCCAAGAATGGTTATTCGTCTGCGCAAGCCTGACAGATATCGCTGTGTCTCTGGGCCAGATGGCGGAAGGGACCCACGCTCTGACAGCATCTTGCTGACCTCATCTGCAAGCCTACTGGCCTCTCCATACTCTTTCACCCATAGTTCTGCAGGATTTGCCATTTCTGAAAATAATAAATAGAGTAAATAAGAACATAATAATCATAAAAAAAAACACAAATAATCCTGCAAAAAAAATACAGAGCTGATAATCAATTGCACAAGGGAGGACTAGTTAAGACTTGGTTGGGTCCTAATTCCAAAGATCAAGGTTGCTATATTGTCAGGTACGAGTCTCAGTACCACTCAACTATGGCTAACGCGCCCCCCCCCCCCCCCCCCCCCCCCCCCCCCCCCCCCCCCCCACCCCACCCCAACCCCCCGGCCCCCATTTCTATTGTTTGGTAAGTACCTTACTTAAGGTAGGACCTTCTACCATAACAAGCGATAGTCACTCCATTGCGTTGTGTTGCTACCATGGTTTGGAAAATCTATCTATCGGCAGCCCATGATTCGATCCGATCCGATAATTGGTGTTTTAAACCGACTGGCCAAAATCGGATTTGGGCGAAAAACGCTTGAATCGGGAGAGACTCACCTTATGCCCGACGATTTACGCCGATCTTGACTGATTCTTAAGATTTGATTTGGTTCCTGAATTACTAATGTATGAATGCAATAATTTTGTTGACTATAATCAATAATTAAGGTATAAATCGCAAACCTGATTTCTTGAGGAAGATGGACAAATACGAGTTGGGAGTTGGGACGAATTGGTATCTCCCCTTCTCTCTCTCTCTCTTTGTCGCCACGTGTGGCGTGCCGTGAAGTCTCCGATGAGTCAATATGGGCCGACTAATTTAATTAGTGACCCAAATATATGGGTCTATTTTGATGAATCAGGATTAGGGCCCATAATTAAATTTAAATTTTGTTACCAGCCTGCTTTACAGTAATTGTAATTTATTAATAAAAATACCGTCATCGGCATGAATTCGCATCCTCTGAGATATCTCAACTTTTGCGTGTTATTTTGGAAAATCTCAACCGTTCATATACATTCTGCACGAATCTCAAAATAATAAATAATACTGGTCCCCGCACTATCCCCGAATAGGCACCGGACACGTCGGTCACGCAAAAGTTGAGATACCTCAGAGGATACGCACCATGGGGCGTCGGGCCTCTTTAAGAATGTCTCCTTTTAATAACATATACAACCGCAATAACAACATCGAACTGGAGAGGATCACGATACGTAAATCAGAGACGTTGCCTTATTTTACTATTATTCGCAACTGTATTGTGTAAGGGCATTTTGGGAAAAAAAATTCATATTAATCAGACCATATTTGTCCAAACACTGAATTTATTCAGTTCTTAGTTACATCAATTATACTACTATAGTATTGATTTTCATTTTTGTCAAACCAAAAGATGCATGTTACACATACCCATAAAAAATTTTTTTGATTAATTTGCTAGATGCTCGCGACTTCACTTTGATTTGGTATATTCAGTTTATTTAATTCTTAATTGTCAAAACTGAATCATAAATTGAAAACCGAACTACAACTGTATTAATTAAATCCAATCGAATCGAATCAAACAAACTAAATATTTGTACCGTTTTGTCCTAAATGAATTTGAAAATTAAACAAGCTGAACCATTTGAACACCACTAAACAAAGGCATCAAAAAATTCATTGTGAAGCCAAGGTGATAATGACAAACTCATAATTCGGCAATAATTTAGTGACGTTTAGAAATTCGTAATTCAAATAAAATGTGAAAATATTTTTTTAATAATAGATATAAATATGTTAAAAAAATTAAGTATAAAGAAATAAAATAAATTTTTGGAATAATCCAAAAATAATTTTGGTATAATTCAAAAATAATTCGTAAATAATTAATTGAGAAAATGTTGAAAACGATCATTTAATTTGTCTATTCTTTTCAAAGGTACCGAAAACAAATCATTCGCAAATTATTCACAAATTTTGTTACTATGCTTAGGCCCTTAAATACTGTATTTAACCTGCTGCACAGTTCGAAACATGGTATGCTTGAATAAATGCAAATAGCATTAACATTAAAGTAATATATGTTTTTATTTTTATTCATATGCAATTTAAATGTATTTCACTTTTCAAAATTGTATTATTAGTGTTATTTTATGTGCCCGGCTAGCACGATATATAACATCAACTTTAAAACCTATCAAATTGACTTCAGATTGTGAATCCAAACCATTCAAACCGGTTTACTTCATTATTTATACATTTACATGTAAAATTTATAATTTTTCGAATTTATTTAGTATCAAGTCAAATGGTCAAATATGGAAATTTTTAAGTTAATTTTAATGCATTCATTTTTTAATATTTTTGACCGCTTGACTTGATACTAAAATAAATCGAAAAAATAATGTTTTTGCATATA
Organism: Carex kokanica; assembly: GCA_025461125.1. Taxonomy (NCBI): domain Eukaryota; kingdom Viridiplantae; phylum Streptophyta; class Magnoliopsida; order Poales; family Cyperaceae; genus Carex; species Carex kokanica. The sequence continues at coordinate 326,767 of JAJGRX010000709.1, forward strand.
ACGTATCACTCATAAAGTAAATCGGTTTGAACGGTTTGAATTAGTTATTTGAACTTTATCCAATAAATTTGGAAATTGGTATTATATGACGTACACCGGTGTCATACTAACCAGACTCTTTACTAATAACTCAATATTTTGTAGGAATAGCGGACTATCTCTCTTTGGCCATTAATATCAGTGTTCTAAATAGTGCCGCTATAGCGTTTTTGGATCCCAAACGCTAAGCTATAACATCAAAATGCGCTATTTGCGCTACGGCTGCTATAGCGCTATAGCGGTCCGCTATTTGCGCTACGGCCGCTATACAATATGGTTTTTTATTTTAATAAAACCTATTTGGCAGCCACTGCCAAATTTTTCAAAAAAAATATATATGGGTTTTTTTAAGCAATTTATATGGGCTTTTAATAAAGATCCAAAAAAGCTCAAACCGAAATTGAATTTGTTGCTACTTGCTACAGATAAATCAATTTGAAATTGGGAATAGAAATTGAAATTTGAATAGGAAAAAAAATAGATTATGTCATGAATCATGATGCTTAAGATATTTTTAATAGGAATCGATAGTTTATGATATTACTATGGATATTTTGAACCCGCAATTTGCACTTTGTACTGGTTCAATATGAATATTATAATTTCTTAATTACTTTGGTGTTATTTATTGTTCTATGAGACTTTAGATAATGTTGATATTTAGTACAAATATTGAATATACGGAATGTAAAAAAAAAAACACTATGTGGCATAGCTTCCGCTATAGCGACGCTATTTGCTATAGCTTTTTTTGTAGCCTTCCCATTATGACGCTATAAATGCTATTAGAACCTTAATTAATATATATAGCTTGTATTATTAAGCTAGGAAGATAAGCAAAATCTTTATATCTTATTTTATTTTATGCAGAATAAACTAGACAACTAGTTTCTCCAATACATATATCTAATAATACATGCAAGCAACTAGCTTTTCCATGTATGTTTTTCATTTTTTTTTTCCATTTCATCACTTTAATTATTCTAATGCCACCTCCTTAATTTATTCTTTCTCTTCCTTCTGACCTTGAGATCTCTTCTTGTAGTTTACGGAATGCTGCATTCTCCAAAAATTACCCACAATTAAAATCTTCATAATTAAGATCATAAAGAAGTTATGTACCTAATTAAACTAAGGACTCAGTTAGCTAGGTAGCCTATTAAACAAAATGCAGGGCTTAGTATCGGACCTGGCCTATTATTAAATAACCAAAAAGTTGGTACAAATCTCTGATCGATCATGTGTAATTAGTGTACACAAATTCACCTGTTACAGTTGAAGTCCGTGCTGATAGAGAAGGGCAACGGTGTGCCACAGGCAGCAGGGAGGTTCGCCACAGCATCATCCTTAAGGCCCGATATTTGGCCTGCCGCTTGCTTCACGCAACTGCACGCAAAGCGACGCTCAGTTGTGTTTTTCGGCAATTTCCTCAGCTGCTTGACCCCAGCACAGCACGATCCAGATGGCGCCTTCTCTTCCCCAGTCATGTATCCCACACAGGGCGCCACACAGAGGTCCACGTCACCGCATGACAAAGCGTTGGTTGGTGATGCAACCAAGTAGGCCACTGCAAGGATGACAAGGAGAGCTGCGGCGACACCCTTCATGGTAAATTGGTGTGTTTTTGTAATTAGTTTTTCTGTTTTGCTGGCTTGTTGTTGAGCAGGGAATTTATAAAGGTGAGGGGGCAGATGATGCCAAATAGAGTTTGTTTGTAAAATGGGACCATACCGGTTGCTTCTTAGCTTATTGTTCTGAAAACAGAAAGAAAGATAAAGGTGATATATTGAAGATAATGTAAGTTCGTTACAAAAGGCTGAAGAATCAATTAATATTAATCAGAGCTCGCTAGCTAGCTAGCTAGTGTTGCTTTTTAATTGTGCTTAATTCTAATAAGCTTGCATACAAGTTCACCGATCCAATTATATATTTATTATCCAAATTATGAGTGAGACTATATATGGTATCAGGCATAGCGCGGATTGGTTCAAAGTTCGAATAATCGATATGAACTGTTTAACATGACTTTCATATAAAAATATAAAAATATACTTGTTGACTAAATTTTACATTTTTTTAGAATTTTTTTACTATTTTGTTAGGTAGGTAGAAAATCACTATTTTTAAATTATCTAGAAGTTTTAGATCTAATGATTTTCTACCTATCTAAAAAATAGTAAAAGATTTGTAAAAAAAAAGTAAAATTTGATCTACAAGTACATTTTCATATTGAACGGTTCAGATCCACTATTTGGACTTTGAAGAAAATAGAGATATTGATTCGTAGTACAAACCAATCTGCGCTATGCATAGTACCACAGCCTCAATCCCAAATTATTATTACTTGCTATTAATTAGTTCAAGGAAACTTATAATTTGTATTTAGTCCAATAAGCCTTCTCTTCAGGCAATGTTAACATCTTTTGTATTAAATGCTCCAAAGGTGATCAACGGATCAAGCATTAATTGGCCATGTGTTGTGGTTAAATTTGATAAAAGAAGGCTCATTTTCCAAATTACAATTTTGTGGGAATTCCGGATAAATTATTATTGTTGTGGTCCTAAAACATGTGAAATTATTTTGAAAGTCTATAGATCATTAAGCAAACCCCTTAAATCAAAATCCGCTGAATTCAATGTGATCCATTAACAATACAAATTAGGTGACAGCCTTGGCTTAGCAATGGCTATGAGAGGCTGGGCTTTAGGCATAGTCATACCATACACCTCCTGTGTGTCTATCTCTTCTGGTCGCACTCCGCCTGGTGGTGACCAATCGAAGCAATGAAACAACCTCGCTAAAGCCATGAGCACCATCGTCGTACCAAGAGGTGCACCAGGACACTTTCTTTTACCAGCCCCAAATGGTAAAATTTTGAAGTCGGGCCCGTGGCTTATCTCAACCCTCTTATCACCATCCTCCAAGTGTCTCTCCGGCCTAAATTCTTCAATATTATTCCACACACGCGTATTTCGGCCTAATGCGTGTGTATTAATGAAAATGCGGGTCTTGGCCGGTATGTCATATCCTCTGATTTTGGTCGGTTTTAATGATTCATGAGGGATTAAGAAGGGACCAGCAGGGTGCATGCGGAATGTCTCTCGAACGATAGATCGTAGATAGGGTAGTTGAGTTAAGTCAGACTCTTGGACCATGCGGTTGGGTCCCACGACAGAATCAAGCTCGGATTGGACCCGTTTGAGCACATGAGGATTTCTGATCACCTCTGCCATGGCCCACTCATTCGTCACAGACGATGTATCAGTAGCAGCTGCAATCATGTCCTACATGAAAAATATATATGGTTTTTACTATTAACTATTCGTATCAGTATTAATTTTGGCAACAATTAATCTGTATCATATTTATATGTAGCATGACCAAAAATGATTTTGATTAACTCTGATATAATGAGACAGTAAATAACATTATCTTTTAAAGTGAAAACCTTGTGCAAGATTTAGAAGTAGAAAATGCATGGCATCACCTACCTGCATGAGAGCTTTGATCTCGACATCATCCATGACTGCTTTGCCATTATCCCCTGGCAAAGAAAGAAGCACATCAACAAAATCCATCTCCACTTTGCTCCCATTATCATGATCATTAGCAACATTATTATCATTGTCTCTCTTCCTCTTTCTTTCTCTTCTCTCCCTATGCTCATCAATTATCTTCTGGTGAAACTCATCTATTTTTTTCTCCACCTCTCTCATCTTCTTTTCGCATCCATACAGGTCGATCCACCTCCAAGCAGGTAAATAATCCCCCAAATAAATCAAACCCAACAACCAAAACAGTTCATGTGTTATATGCATGAATTCCATTGCCTCGTTAGGTCCCGCCGATCCAGTACCAAAATATTGTTTCCCTAGTAGCATCCTAGTAACATTATTCATAGAAAAGGCGCCAAGAATCTCCCTTAAATTAACGGGCTGCCCTTTCTGGGCCTGGCCCCACACAGACCTGACCAAATGCTGTGCCTCCTCGGCCCGATGTGACGAGAAGGACTCCAGCCGCTTGGTTGTTAACAAATGCTCCATGCAAATCCGCCTCATGCGCTTCCAATGTGGTCCCAGGGGGGCCAATGCCACGTCACCGCAACGGTACGCCAGGTGCACAGCTGCAAGTGTACTTGGCCTGGAAGCGAAAACATCGTCTTGTTTGAGAAGGATTTCTCGGATTACATCTGGATCATCCGTTGTGATGGCATCAACGTTGCCTAGCTGGAGATAAACTAACGGGCCATATTCGGTGCAAAAATTTGCAAAGTCTCTATGAGGGAGGGGGCCCAGTTGTAAGAGGTTGCCAAAAATGGGCCACCGAGGCGGTCCCGGTGGTAGCCTTAGATTTGAGGTGTGAAACTTTCTTCTAAAAATGTTTGAGATAAGAATCAATGAAGAGAAAACTATGATCAAAAGGAGGATATCCATGTAGATTGGAATTAACTTCTTTTACTTGTTTCTTCGATAAAGAAAACAGAAACACTCTTGGAGAGGATTTATTATTAGTGTAGAGGTTTGTCATGATTTATGTGTTTGTCAATGTAGTTAGTTCCCATGAGAAGGATGATACCTTAAAGAGGACATAATCTTGGCATGGAGGGTACAACAATATTAAATCGAGGCTATTTTGTCATAACATGCATTATGTCAGTGTTTCTAAGTTGGGTTCGGTTTTAGTCAACCAGGGTCAAAATAAAAATCCAATAACATAACTATTACAAAAAAAATGAAGTAGAACTAATTTAAAGTTCAAAATGTAAAATCTTTAAATCAATTGTAGTCACGATTATAAAATATAAAAATATCGACATTGAAAAAGAGTTTCGTGAAAATTCGAGATATAGTTAAAACGTGATAGTCCATAACGTTCAGGGTACTGTAGCTGGACGTTATGGTCTATAACGTCCAGCTACAGTATTTTTTTTTTTTTGTTGATGTTGCTGCTGCTTTGTTTGTGAATTTTTTTTTTTTAAAAAAAAAATACTGTAGCTGGACGTTATAGACCATAACGTCCAGTTACAGTGTTTATTTCGGTTAATTAGCAGTAATTTGATTTCGTTAAGCTGGCCGTGATGTTCCATAACGTCCTCTGGACATTATGGAATATCACAGTTTAGCTATATATGGAATTTTCGCGAAACTCTTCTTCAATGTCGATATTTTTATATTTTATTTTCTATTAATAAAAATTTCGGCAGTTACACTGTTATACTACCTTTTTTTGTCCTTTTTTTGTCCTTTCTTTTTCTAGTATCTATAGGATATGCCCAAGGGCTTTTCCTCAAAAAAAAAAGTATCTATAGGATGTTGTCGTATATTCAAACAATTCCTTGCATTCATAGCTTATACATTTCATGTAACTTTCTCCAATTCCTAGAGAAAAATATAGCAATTGGTCAGCAGTTTAACTTCCCAAAATGAAATTTGAAAATTGTTTTGTAAAGTCCTGTTTGAAACATGAAATTCTAGGCGTGTCGGTAGTTAATTACAGATGCATATAATTTTCTTAGTGAGGCAAACCAGCTAAAAATTAAAAATGGCACAGAGAAGGCCTCAACAGAAATTTTGCCCCTCTTCCTAACTCTAACTTTACAAAGTAAAAGTGTCCTTCTACCCCATGGGGCAACTTGAGGAAAAAATAACAAGATAACAAGTAATGTTTGATTAAAATATTTAGAAAAGATCTTTCATACCACCAGAGCCTTTAACTTCAATTGTAGAATCTCCTCCACCTTAATAATAGAGAACTCTTGCAATTTCTCCAATTTGCAAAATTGAACCCAAAACAGACAATCTACACGTGTACAGGACCCCTCTTCAATAAAAGAGCAGAAGCCAGGAAAACCACTCTTTTATCTTTAGCTGACACAAATCCCGTTGCGATAACCATATTCTGACTACTACACATTGATGGATTACATTCACAATTTCATATATCTACAGCAATTCAATGAACCAAAACAAGTAGCCTAATGCGAGGTTTGAGGGGGGTTATCTGAAATTACAGCAGTGGGCCCGGCCACGAGACAATTTGTTCCATAGACAGAGCATCTGTCGAGGGGACTGGTAGTGTGCAGTCAAATAGTTCTCCAAGCAGCCATACTGACAGAATTTCCAGCTATGGGAGTACTGGACTGGATCAGTAGAGTTCAATTTCTCCACCCATAGACCCATGCTAACATCTTCCATTTTAAATAACTACATCACATACAGAACAATGAACAGATAAATTAATTAATAAATATATACATAATAAAACAAGAAATTTTCTGTTGTATCACACAAAATATGTTGCATAATATAGCATGGAATATGTCATCTTTGCCACCTCTCATAATTTTTCCAAAAGATTTGAACCATTATCCTCTTATCCTTTCAGAACAAATAACAAATAGAAACGAGATGCAGGAGTTTGGCCATCTTTTCGAGAAATTGGAGAAGTTACAAGCACAGAGGATATCCTCAATGCTTGTGAGGGCATACATACTTTTGTGATGACCCTCTGTGCTTGGGATCTCCCCAAGGCCCCAACAAAATCCTCTTCCATATTTCTTTATTTTTATGAGGGCATTAGCCAACAAAACGGAAGTTAACACTGTTTTCATGCCCAATTTGTCAGAAAAGAGAAATCAGTCAGGGTTACCCCCATTACATGCTCTCTCACGTAGATTGAGGGGCAACTTGGTCTTTCAATGTCCATGAACAATGTGGAAGGGATCGTTGGGGGATGTTCTCGATGCTTGTTGTCGGACAACTGAGATCTCTTGTTATGCCATGAGAGAGAGAGAGAGAGAGAGAGAGACTGACCCTTAGGCTCTGATTTGCATGCTGAGAAACTATAAATTGGGCTATATCGCGTGAAATAACGTATCCAGGTCCATTTGCATATGGCGGATATATATTTTCTGGCCATTCCTACATTAAGCATTCAAAAAGATTAGTGTGCATGAGTTCCATTTTAACATGAAGAGATTGTTAGGTCGATTGAAGTGACAAGATAAAAAGAAACTCAAAATGCCAGACTTCGAATGACCAATTTCAGCTTTACTATGAACTCCTAAAACAGTTCTTTGAATAAGTTGAAAAGTGACTGCACAGAGAGAGACTTGACAGGGAGCTTTTCCTTTATCCGACCCACCACATACTACCAAGAGTCAGATTAATATTAGTTGGGATCAGGCAAAATAATGCCAGTTCTTCTCATCACTCCAACCAAAACTGTAATATTTTCAATCAACCTTCTCTTTCTAGGAAGACTTTGAATGAGTTGACAAGGACAGGTATAACTAGTGATAATAAATCCAAAACATATTAAAAACAGAAAAAATATGTTAAATATTTAAAAAAAAAAAAAAAGTAATTCACAACAATGAAAAAGTAATTGTACCTCAAAAGAGACAGCCCATTTGCCAGATCGAAGGGGCCTATGCAAGAGATTGAGGTTACCCAAATAAAGGGGTCTTCTAGTAGAGACTAATTTTATTCTTCCCATAATGAAATTTACGCGAACAAATGTGTCATCGTCACATTTCATTATATATGCCGCAGAGATGTTTTTCACCTGCAAGTATTTGTTTCTGTAAGCTTAATAAGTTGTATGAGTCTTGGTGCTGTACAGATCAATTCACATCTATTTCGTTTTATAAGGAGGGACCTGGTAGCCCACAAGAGCTGATAATATCACCTCAACTGTGCATTACATATATTATGGCAACAGGCCTCCTAAAATATAATAACATCTCCTATTTCCTCGGTCTTTTCTATCTTAAGAAGATTACTCCAGAAACCCCTCCCACCTCACATCCTCCCCCAAGAAAAGATGAAGGAAAGAGGGGTTGCTTTGGATCATTTCAATAACCGAAAAAATGAAGGCGCAAACGGTTTTTATTTCTCATGTCTTATCCATCAGCACACAAGATACTTCCCCATTTTGCATAAATATATATTTTGTTTAAAGACCAAGTACTAAGACGCATATAATTACTATTGTTGGTTTAATCTTGTATTAGTATATCATGTATGAATAATGAGTATTTAGACCAATCGATGTAGAAAAAGTAAAGAGAGATAGAGAGACCCCATATTCACAGATGGCTATGGTTTTGAGAACAACAAGCTCGTAATGGTCTATAAATGGTAAAATCACAATATCTCCAAAATACTCGGCCTCTTTCTTCAATACTGCATTCACTTCTTTCCTCAGATTCTGCACAAAAATTGCAAACCAACAAATCAATACAAGGATATTACCCAAGATGTCATGATTTTGATTGGACCTTGTCTATGGTACCAGTAGATATAGAGACTGAACAAAATGATAGCAGTCAAATTATGCACATTCAGCATTATTATGTACCAATCCATACTGGAATAAAGCACACAGTCCTTGTGGATAGCAGCATGTACAATAAGTACCAGTAAATGCTTCCTTTAGCTCCACTTAACAGTACAAAAGCCCCAAAAAGGTACATATCAGCCGCTCAACACCATACCAATTCCCTTACCAGAGCAATAAAAAATCTTGCAACCACATTAGAAGATTTGATATCCTTGTATTGCATCCATGTCTTTCTTATTGCCATCCTCTCAGCAAAGTGGTTTGAGGCCGAAAGAATACCAATAAACAAAAACACTGGACCCTTTGGCAGAGGCGGGGCCCGCCACTCATCTGACATTTCTATGACTTGCTTGAGAGAGAAGCTTGGATGAGTAGCAGGAAGTGCAGTTGCATACACCGAGTGTATGTCAACATCTCCCTGTATCGCCAATCCAGTTGCATCCTCTAGTGAGAAACCCTAGAAGTGATAGAAGAAACTATAAGTGGCAGTTCAAATGCATACTATTCTAGTCACGAAAAGCAGCCAAAATAAAAACAGAAGAATTACCGGACGATAGGGAAAAGAAGTGATGTGTCGGCCACCAACCAAAATGTGGTAACCCTCCACTCCAGCTTGTATGGTAAGTACAAACATTCTCCCCTCGACAAAAGGGAAAGGCCAAGTCATAGCTGGCTTCTTTGCTCGGCCAATAAATCTCTTTAACCATGAAGTTGACTTTGACTCCTTGGAATCTGTAACATCATCTCGGGCCCACTTCTCACATTTAATGAACCCATCCACTACACACATAAATTGTATTCTTTTAAAAATGCAATTAAAAGAGAGGATTTTTTTTATCAAGGGTTGAAGGTCAAGCCACCCAACTATTTAATATCTACAAGAGATCCCCCATCCGGGTTCAAAAGAAAGGATTTAAAATAAGTTACATCATTAAAGAACCCAAAAATGGCCGTCCTGTCTATAACTGTACCTTTAATTTATAGTTATGATTGTGAATTGGCAAATAGTATGTGCCAGGAAAAGACAGATATACTCAGTATCTGAATTATATGTATGATTAGTAGCAGCACCCTCGTGCAAATCTGGTACTGACTGGTGTACACACCAGTACCATAAACAAAGTACAACTACCAAAAATCAACAAGTATGACTAGACCAAAATCAAGTACCAAAACAAGTGTCACCAGTACCACAGCAAAATTGCCATACAACACAAACCAAGTACCAGAATTGGTACAAGTACCATTGGCAGCATTAGTACCTCTGTCATCTTCGTCCTGTGAGGGGGAACCATCACATCGCAATGCGTGTCCCCATTGCATCCTATAACACGTGTTGTGCTCAATCACAGGCCTCTTATTCCAATCCCCTCTTACTCTAGGGTTAAGATGGAGTATCTTCGGTGCATCCTCTCCATCAACAGCTCTCAGCCCTTGCAATTCCACAGCAAATTGAGATACCATCACTGTATCAGTACCAGTACCATGTACAAATTCTTCATGGGCCACACGAGGTGTGCCGACCAGGGTTATGGCAGACCCAGCAGACAATCCACACGGAAGGAAGACCATTCGGTCCGTACCAATCTCTGTACCAGTTACTGAGACACCAGAAGGACAGCTTAGGTCATTTTGTCTACCCAAATTGGATAGTTGGTCGTGGAAGTTTGAACCATTTAGTTCGAAATTTCCTATTTCTAACCATGCCTTTTGACCAAGGATCCATGCCTCCTCGGTCATTTTCTCAAGTTCAGTTAAATTTAAGCTTTCATTTTGTGTGTTTTTGTTATGGTGCCAAACAGGTCTAACAGGTAGGAGATGTACTGTAGACAAGTGATTGCGGTGTGTACCAAGGCTGCGTGTATCTTCTAGTATCCTATGGTGTAAAGTGTTACGGTGCATCGGTTCCGTGGAGATTGCAGGAGTGTCTAGGCCAGTGAAGGTATCATCACCACTGATCTGGACAGCAATCTCGAGGAATTTGTGAAATTGAAAGGAGAGAATGAGGAGATATAGAGATCCAACAAAAAGTAGAACATGGGATAATCTCCACCTTCTCATTGGAAAATATGAATTAAAATGAGAACTACACTAATCTTTTTGGGGCATCAGACCTAAACTAGTAGGAAGTCTGAATCATTCCACTTCTTCAGGAAACCCTAGAGGCATGATCTAGTTCTTCCAACAGCATTTCGTGAAGATTGAGAACTCGTTAATGCACAGTTTTGATATTTTTATGGACAGTTTCAGTTATGAGAATCTGAAATGACATAAAAGATTGACGCCGGGGAAGTAGACATGAGAAAAAAATAAGCGAGCTTCAGGAATTTGAGCGGAGCAAAACAGAAAAGTGGGATCTTTCTCAGTTCAATAAATGAATAAAGATCTACACTTGCGAGAATAAGGAGTTAAGACTAAATTAGAGAATAAGGAGTTCATTAATTGAAGCAATTCGAATAATTCCAAATGGGAAATTTAGATTTCTGAGAGAAACCTTTCTGGGAATTTTAACAAGGTAAAGGTGACTGGACGAGTAAGTGACAATGGAAAAGGAAACAGCGCAAAACACGGAGGCAAGGAAGTTGGAATTCACATCCTCCCAGGTCCCTCACTGAACCTGTGACCGAAACAGACGGTCCAGATTTTTAAATTGACACGAATCTCAAAGCACAAATAATACCGCCCTAAGTCATCCCGAGTAATCACCGGCTGAGAGTAAATCTGGGCCGTCCGTTCCGGTCAGGTTTCCTGGGAGGATACGGATCCAGGAAATTGTACTATTTTTACTTTATAGTCCAGTCCTTGATACAAAAATTACGAGGAGAAAGAAAAATTGGTAATGTCTTCATTTTCCATCCTCTTTTGTTTAGTTGAATAACAAAAATTCTCTTGAGGAAAAATTGTTAATTAATTTCTAATTCTCTCTCGGGAGCGTAGCACGCCCCTGTGTTGTTGCAAGCAATACTCTTAGTATGCTATTTGACTAATTTGCAAAACATACAATAATTGAATTTAACAATTTCTTGGAGTTAAGATTGTTCACAGGTTCAAGATAATTGGAATTGCAATATGGATCAGTTGACCTGAAGAAATCATCAAGACATTTATCAAGAATTCAAATTGTAAAATTATAGACTTGGTAAAATAGATTTGATGTTGAAACAGGGAACAATCGTTACCAACGATTATATAATCGTTGTAACGATTATAAAAGCTGCACAGAAAATCGAATTTCCAGAGAACAATAGTTACCAACGATTATTAATAGTTACCAACGATTATAATAGTTGGTAACGATTATATAATAGTTGTAACGATTATGAAAAGCACAGGAAATCAAATTTCCAGAGAACAATAGTTACCAACGATTATATAATCGTTGTAACGATTATAATAGTTGGTAACGATTATATAATAGTTGTAACGATTATATAATAGTTGTAACGATTATCAAATTCTCGCAGAAACTCAAATTTGGCTGAAACCCTAATTGCATATAAAATACTAATCGTTATAACGATTAGACAAACGTTGGTAACGATTGTAGGCAGACTGCTATTTCCGAAGCTGCCTCTATAAATAGAGCAATTAGGTTTTCTCCCAAAAAGAGAGGAGCCGCCCCATCTTTTCAAAAGCGAATTTTCTGTGTGCTTAAGTCCCTCCATTGTTGAGAGAGCTTAGAACTTCAAAATCCCTCAAACAACCTCAAATCTACTTCACTAATCTTGAGTTAGATTAGGTTAGAGTAAGTTTTTGAGTGTTTCTCTTGAGAATCTAAACTTAGAGACTTCGTTCTCTACTCGAGTTGGCCGTGTGACTTCCCGTTGGTTGTAAGGGCTCACCGGTTCACAAGTTGTAACCTTTCTCATTGGGTAATAGAAAGGCGCACCGAGAAGCGGTTGCGACGCCCCGGAGACGTAGGCCATTTTGCCGAACTCCGTTAACATCCCGCGTGTCAATTTTCTCTAAACTCTTCTATTTACTTTATTTGTATTTAGTTTCAATTTTCAGTTTTTAAAATAAATTAGTGGTGCCTTAGGGACAACAAAGTGGTATCAGAGCCAGGTTACTCAAATTAAGATTAAGCAAGTTACTCAAATTAAGATTCACTTAATTTGAGGTTTATCGATCTAAAAATGGCATCAAGTAGATTTGTGGAGGAACCCCCAATCTTTGGTCAAACCTCTAATAATTTTAGTCATTGGAAAAGGCTTATGATTGATTTCCTTAAAGCTAATGAGGTTTGGGAGATTGTAGAAAATGGGTATGTACCGAAATTTGATGACAATAATGAATTGACCGCCAAATCCAAACTTGAAAAGAAATATAACTTTTATGCAATAAATTATATACTTAATTTGATTGATGAATCGGTTAATTTATTATTTGATGATATGAGCAGTGCCCACGATATGTGGGAGGATCTAATAAATCGTTATGAAGTAAATACTCAGATTAAAAGGATTGAGACAAATTTGGATAGTCAAGATCTCAACCTTGCGTTGATGGCAAATTCTAATGAGAGTCCGATGATGGTGAACGTTGACTCAATCAACACAAGCAAGAATATCACCAACAAGAATACAGTTGAGGTTTTAACAAACATTGCCGCATCTAAAAACAACAACATGGAGTTGGATGATACAAGCGAAGCCTCAACAAGCTCCGCTAATGAGGTACATCTTGACCTTAATCTTGAAGGTTGTGAGTCCGAAATTGAATTGACCAATGATCAAATAGAGACCAATGAACTCGAAATTGATTTGAATAACAATTGGATAATAACCAATGAGACAAGCACTTTCATGAATGAGACACTAACATGCTATAATGCACCTAAGTTGCTTGATGAATCTAATAAGGCCTTGCTTGAAAAGGAAGGTACCATACAAAATTTAAGATCTAAACTTCTTGAATTTGAGTCCAAAATAAAAGAATTAGAAATGGTATTACTTAATTCACATTCTTGTCAATCACACTTAGGAGAAATAGAAACGTTAAAAGTAAAAATTCAAACCTTAGAGACCGAAAATAAGGTATTAAGATCTCCTAGTGAATTCTCAAATGTCACTAGTTTAGATCCTTATTACATTGAAAATTTGATCAATGCCAACTTGAATAAAAAAGTTGATAGAACTGGCATTGGATACAAGAAGGGTCACTCCTCATTTGAATCAAATTATTCACAAAGTTCGAAAGTAAAAGGGGGACATACTCAAAATTTAAATGTAGAAAATCAACAAAAATATTTAAATAAATTTAAATTTGATAACAAAGATTATTTAATTCACCAATTTTATACCAAAAAGGGTAAAACTCCTTTGAACAATGAGTCAAATAGAAAGAAAAATTCTCAAACCTCAAACCAAAAGTCTCAACATCATGCATTTAGGTATGGGTATTCCAACAAAAATTACAAAAACAAAAATACTTTTGAAAATAGTGATAGGAACACATTCAATCCAAAAGGGTCAAACAAAACTTATTTCAAAGGAGCGGATGGATGGTTTTATGAACTTAAAAACAAAAATGCTTTACAGAATATAACTCAAAGGAATAGTTCGACAAAAGATGTTCCCCAACATAACAATAAATTTATTTCTAACAAAAATAAAAATATTTCATCTAGCATTTCAAATCGGTCGGTCAACAATCATAGGAATCAAATTCAAGAAGTGAAAGATGAATTTAAAGCCACTTTCAAACATGGTTCATGTAATATCAAGCAATCGGTGACATTTTGTAACTATTGTTGTAAAATTGGCCACACCTCCTTAGAATGTAGGTTTAGGAAAGGAAACAACAATTCAAATGTTGTTTGGATTCCTAAAGCTAAACTAGCTTAAAAGTTGTATTTGAAATCTCCCCAAATAACCAAAATTGCTAAAACTATTAAAAATGGGGAGATTACAACAAGGTATATGTTAATTGCTAATATATACTCTTGTAGGTGTGTTTGATTACAACTTAAAAAGAAAATGCTTGATCATTGATAGTAGATGTTCACACCGTATGACTTGAAATTTTAGCGCATGACTATATTCGTTTGATTTCTTCCATGTGCTATTTGCAATACATGCATTATTTATGGTATCATTGGAAGTCCATGTCTACATTGCTATATTGATTTTGAATGCATGTATTATTTACATATGCGGTGGTGCTATGTCAATTCCTCAATATTTGTCGTTATTTAAACTTTTCCATATTCCAAAATTGAGGGGGAGTGCTTATTTTGAGGGGGAGTACTCATCACTTGTGCTATTTTCTTCCCTTTCGTCGATTTCCAAAAAGGGGGAGAAATTACAAGAAATGCAAAAACGATAATTGGGGAAAGATCAAATTGAACAATCAATTTATGCACTTACTTGCGATGTATGTTTTGCAAATCGTCAAAAGGGGGAGATTGTTGTTGCAAGCAATACTCTTAGTATGCTATTTGACTAATTTGCAAAACATACAATAATTGAATTTAACAATTTCTTGGAGTTAAGATTGTTCACAGGTTCAAGATAATTGGAATTGCAATATGGATCAGTTGACCTGAAGAAATCATCAAGACATTTATCAAGAATTCAAATTGTAAAATTATAGACTTGGTAAAATAGATTTGATGTTGAAACAGGGAACAATCGTTACCAACGATTATATAATCGTTGTAACGATTATAAAAGCTGCACAGAAAATCGAATTTCCAGAGAACAATAGTTACCAACGATTATTAATAGTTACCAACGATTATAATAGTTGGTAACGATTATATAATAGTTGTAACGATTATGAAAAGCACAGGAAATCAAATTTCCAGAGAACAATAGTTACCAACGATTATATAATCGTTGTAACGATTATAATAGTTGGTAACGATTATATAATAGTTGTAACGATTATATAATAGTTGTAACGATTATCAAATTCTCGCAGAAACTCAAATTTGGCTGAAACCCTAATTGCATATAAAATACTAATCGTTATAACGATTAGACAAACGTTGGTAACGATTGTAGGCAGACTGCTATTTCCGAAGCTGCCTCTATAAATAGAGCAATTAGGTTTTCTCCCAAAAAGAGAGGAGCCGCCCCATCTTTTCAAAAGCGAATTTTCTGTGTGCTTAAGTCCCTCCATTGTTGAGAGAGCTTAGAACTTCAAAATCCCTCAAACAACCTCAAATCTACTTCACTAATCTTGAGTTAGATTAGGTTAGAGTAAGTTTTTGAGTGTTTCTCTTGAGAATCTAAACTTAGAGACTTCGTTCTCTACTCGAGTTGGCCGTGTGACTTCCCGTTGGTTGTAAGGGCTCACCGGTTCACAAGTTGTAACCTTTCTCATTGGGTAATAGAAAGGCGCACCGAGAAGCGGTTGCGACGCCCCGGAGACGTAGGCCATTTTGCCGAACTCCGTTAACATCCCGCGTGTCAATTTTCTCTAAACTCTTCTATTTACTTTATTTGTATTTAGTTTCAATTTTCAGTTTTTAAAATAAATTAGTGGTGTCTTAGGGACAACACCCTGCTCTGTATATTCTTCTTTTTTATTATTATAGTCCGTAGGCAACAGACACACATTTTTCCTGCTTTTAGCAGAGTTCGAACCCACGTTCTCCCGTAAGAGAGTGGAGTGTCCTAACCAGCTGCACTAGGCAGCAGTGACCTGCTCTGTATATTCTTATTCCTATCTTGTATCACAAACATTTTTTTCTGTTTTAATAAAATAAACTTTCAAGTAAACATTTTTTTCTTGTATCACAATCCTATAGAACAGAGGCCGAAATTTTTATTAATAACCCCAAACAAAAGAAAAATATCAAATGTAACCCCAACCCCAAAAAATTTTCAAATCTAACCCAACCGCCCCATCAGTGGGCGGTTCACTCCACCCATCAAACCGCCCAACCACTGGGCGGTCCACACGGCCAAGCAAACCGCCCCATGGTGGGGCGGTTCACTATGCAGCCTATAAATGCCCATTCTGCCTCTCATTCTCACACTCTCTCGCCCCGAATTCATCGCTCTTCTCCGCAGGTAATATATTTTTTTTTTATTAGTTTTTTTTATTATTATTTTATTATTTATTTTACTATGCATTACTGTTTATTACTATAGATTACTGTAGATTACTGTTTATACTGTATAATTACTGTAGATACTGTGCATTACTGTAGATTACTGTAGATTACTGTTTATTACTGTAGGTTACTGTAGATTACTGTAGATTACTGTAGATTACTGTAGATTATTATTATTTTATTTTTGTAATTAATTTTATTAAATATTTTTTTTATTGTTGTTGTTTTCTAATAATTTAACTGTGTACTATTATTTTGTAACTGATAAAAGTTTGTTTATTAATGTAGATAAAATGTTGGTTACACTATATGTGGGCGGGAAGTTCGAGGTGGGTGTGGAGGGAGTACGTTACTCGAAAGATCCGACCCACGGCTTTGAGGTAAATGAAAACACCTCATTTCTGGAACTTAAGCAAATGGTATTCGAAAGGATTGGTGTAACCCCCAACCGGTATGACATAGATTTGGTTACTCGGGTTGACGCAGGGCGGGATAGACCTTACTATGTAAAGTATCCAATAACAAATGAAGATGGTTGGAGATGTGTTTACAATACTTTTCAATCTACGGGTACCCCGATAATGGAGTTGTATTCCAGAAAGTTTCTGCATCGGACCAGGGTTAGACCTTCTACAGACCATACAGGTTATGATAGCCCAGTGCAGCAGCACTCGGGTTTTGACCACTCGGGTAACCAAAACTTGCGATATGCCGACTGTTCGGTAGTTGGAAGGATTCATACAACTTGCTTGCACCACTGCTCCAAGCCATAGCAAGTACAAATCCCGGCACAAAGTATGAATGTTGGAATGTTACCGATCCCGATGAGCCCGACGAGATACTGTTCAAGGCCATAGGATGGGCGTTTGGTCCGTGCATTCAAGCTGTGCCATATATTAGACCAGTTATCAGTATAGATGCATGCTTCCTTTCTGGGCGTTACGATGGGAGGTTGTTGATAGCATGTGCATATGATGCCGAAAACCAGTTGTTGCCTTTGGCATTTGCAATTGTCGAGAAGGAGGATGGTGAAAATTGGGGCTTTTTTATGAGTTTTTTGCGGAGAGAGGTGGTTGGGAACCGGTTCTTTTGTGTCATATCAGACCAGCACAAAGGAATCAAATATGTCTTTGATCGAACAGATTTCGGGTGGTCGACAGCGCAGGGCGACTGTGTGCACAGGCTGTGTATGCAACACGTTGCAGACAACCTCTACAAGCATGTCGGATTCGACCAATGGGTTGCAGATACATTTAAAATTGGATGCAGAAGGAAGAAGCCGAGGAGGCTGGAAGAGATGTTCAAAGAGTTTGCCAAGGTATGTATATTTTAGATGAAATTTTAATAAACTATTTACTTATATTTTTCTAATCTGAAAAATTATTTCTGCGTAGTATTGTCCGAAGGAAAATTCGTACTTACTCAAGGTGGGGAAAAATAATCCGAGAGATCTGCAAGAAGCACCCGCATATGAGAAAATATTTCAAGCAAAAGATGGAGGTTGGAGATGGGGAATAATGACAACAAATGGGTCCGAGTCCTTGAATGCTGTTTTCAAGCAGAGTCGAATGTTGCCCGTGGCAGCCATTGTGGAGGACACTTTCTACAAGCTTAATGCATGGTTCGTTGACCGCCGTGATAAAGCAACAGAATTACTCGCCAGGAACCAAACGTTTTCAACAAGGGTGGAGGGCAAATTACGCAAACATAGGGAGAAAGGTTCAGTTATGACCATTGTCCCGTATGGGGGTCGCTTGGAATTCGAAGTTCACTCTCCGAATGAGTACGCTCCAACCAGCCGTAGAGCAGATGGGACTATGGAGTTCATTAAAAGGCCTTACAAGTATGTTGTCATTATCGGAGATGACAATACTGTAACATGCACATGCCAAGGAATCCAACTAGCTCACCTACCTTGTTCTCATGTTATGGCGGTGTGCCGAGTGAGAAACTTCCGTGAGGATGATTTTGTCGCCGACATGTACCGTACCACTTACCTTGCGAGTACTTGGGGTGCATCATTCCATTCTTATTCCAACCAGCATGCGTGGCCGGCCTATGTTGGAGATAAAATCGTCCCTCCCAGAAAGTGGATCAGGTTAGGGAGAATACTTTGTGTATGCACTGAACTTCTTTTTAATATGGTTATTTAACTTCTTTTTATATCAGAAAAGGGAGAAGGCCCCACAAGCGTGCTGTAATGACAATGGATCAGATGCAGGGTAGGCGAATGGGACATCAGGCTCGCCGTTCAACTTGTGACAGGCAGCGAGCAGGTACATTTCATTTTATATTTTATAATTCATTTTACATTTCAAGATTTCAATAACATACCATTTTTGGTGAACTGGAATGCAGATGCCATCAACGAAGCCAACGAAAGAGAAAATGCTAGAGTTGTTGCGGAGGCAACCGGTAGCGGTAGTAGTCATGCAGAGGCATCCGGTAGCGGTAGTAGTGTCGCACAACAGACTGGAAGCAGATCGAGAACTCGTCGACTTCTAAATTTGTTCGGTCGTCGTCGCTAAATTTGTGAACTGATTTAATTAGTAGTTTTGTAACTATTTTTGTATGCTTCGTTTTTGTTATTTTCATAGCGCAGCGCAATTAAATATACACAAATTGACAACATAAAAATATTTACCACGTTAGCCAAATCGACAATCAATACAACAGCCGTATAATCGACAATTATTATAAAAGATCGACGGTTCTAACGTCAGACGACGCATCCAAACTCAACCAAATTTTATTTAAAATTACAATAAAAAAAATATATCTTACAAAAATAATACAAACTTATCATAAATATATATCTTAATATATCTTAATATATGTTGTAAATATATCTTAATAAAAAGATATCTACACAAAAAAAATATATCTTAAAAAAATATATATATCTTATAAATATATCCTACTAAAAAAAATATCCTAACATATCTGTAAAAAAAAAAAAAAAAAAAAAATTATGGCTAACCGCCCGATTGGGGGGCGGTTTGCTTGGCCGTGTGGACCGCCCAACCACTGGGCGGTTTGGTGGGTAGGGTGAACCGCCCAATAATGGGGCGGTTGGGTTAGATTTAAAAATTTTTGGGAGTTGGGGTTATATTTGATATTTTTCTTTTGTTTGGGGTTATTAATAAAAATTTCGGGGACAGAGGTGGACACAAATTCTTTAATAATCATAACACAACCTAATTTTGCTCATTTCTACACTACTTTCGTATAGGACAGAGGTGGACTCACATGAGATCAGGACCCCCCCTAAATTTTGAGTTTTAATGGAAATTTATCGTTCTGACCGACTTCCGCCCCCCCTCCCGAAATATTTTGGCCCCCTTTTGGGTTTTTTGGCTTGTAAGAGTTGAATTTAGAGTTAAAATTAAAATAAATTTCTTGAATAATAATTAGTAATTAGAATTATAAGTTAGAGTATCATAAATTATAAATCAGAGTATCGGAAAGTGTAAGTAAAAGTATTTTTTTTATAGAGTACCCAATAAGTTAATGAGTTTAAACCCGGTTAGCTATTTAAATCTGATTCGCTATTTTTTACTCCTGATGAAAATCCTGAATCCTGAATTCGTTATTTATTACAAAATTTTCAACAAAAAATTTGCTACGTTTAATGGATTTACAGTTCTAGATATGAAGCTCACATTTGGCATGCTAAAATAAGTTTTTTTTTTTTTTTCATGACAAATAAATAGGCAAACTATTGGACTTTTCGCTTTGTTCTGTGAGGATAAACGTGCTTCTGAAAATTAGAAATATTCAATACTTGCAGTTTTCCTTGTCAAAAGAAATACTAGCCTTATTCTTATCGCTTAATTTTTTTCATTTTTTTTTCTATTTCAATTAAAAATTTCCCAATTCATTTCTTACCTAATTGCAGCCAACTATAATAACATATTATTTTCTTCTCAGGTATACAAGATGTCTTTAATCTTGTATATCATCTCTGTCTAGAGGCGAAACTAGAAAATTTTAATAGAGGTGGCTGAAAATTAAAATGCACAATTGTGGTGAGCGGGATATGAACTCAAGACCTCTCAACTACAAAATAAAGCTAAACATTTGTTATTTATTAAGGATGGCTGGATTATATAAAAAAAATTAAAAAGATAAAATTCAATTAAATTTCTGTATGTATAATTAAAATTTTGAAATTGTAGGGGTGGCTTAGATATCTTTTTATAATATTGACTATCCTGTAGAATTATACGAATAAATAAATAGTAAGATGGATTATTAATGAATATAATTTTTAGTCTAATAAAATCTACTAACTAGGACTGTAGGAAAATTGCATGTAATTTCAAAAAGAATGATTGCTTGATTAACCTTAATTAACATATTAACCTTCAAAAAAATAATTACTTCACCAAGCATGCAATGTGATGTCGAGAAATTAGTTGGCTATCAATCATCATTAATCATCGTTAGCAAAATGACATTTGCGAAGTAATATTCTGATTCCGGAGAAAGAGCAGTCCAAGCTTCACGGATAAATAGGTTATGAAAATCACACTCTCTGCATTCTTTTGGGAATTATAGTAACAAAATATATTTGGCATCATGACGGCATGACATGTATTGAATGCTGCACGTATTTTAACATTATACAGAGGTATACATTTCCTTTGAGAGTTTATATCAGACGGAAATTAAATTACTCTGATGCTGTAGCGCATATTTTAATTGCTTTTGGTTGGCATGTAGCGTATCATTATACTTATATAACATTAACTCCTAATCTATCAAATCGACTTCAAACAATGAATCAAAATATTCAAACCGATCTATTTCATTAGTTATGCATTTACATACAAAATTTATAATTTTTCAAATTTTTTTAGTATCAAATCAAACGGTCAAATGTAAAAAAATTTAAATTAATTTTACTACATTCGCATGACTTAATACTTGAATAATTCGAAAAAATATAAATTTTACACATAAATACATTATTCTTACTGTAAATCAGTTTGAAATCTATTCAATAAATTTTGAAATTAGTGTCATATAACACCAATGTCATACTAACCAAACTCGTAACAATATTTAAAGTAATCACATGATAAAAAATAACAATTCTAAAGCATAGTAAATAATACAGTATACACAACCCAACTATAAATTAGGCAAAGGACTTGATGTTTCAGATATTTATAGTTCACACCGAAAGGATAAGAAACTAGAACTTAATGCACAAATAAACATTCTACTAATTTGAATAGAAACTAGAGGAATATCAAATTTTGAAACCCCTATCTATACCTACATCATCTTATACGGATGCAAATAACAAATTATTATACAGATAAAGATGCAGAAGAAACAGATATTACCCGTCCATCTACCCAGTACCCACCCACCCCAACATTGTTAATATCATACAAAGTACCAATATCGGTAAACAAGCCCGGTTCAAACCCAAACTAACAAGACCTAAATCCGTAAGAGGATTAGCTGAAAACCTAAAACTACATCAATTATTAAGAAAGCAACTTTTAATAATGATAACTTTAGGAGCACATCACGGATCACTTCAACAAAATCAAAATTCAGTTGTTCAGCTAATTCAAAAACATTGTCAGTAACTAAAAAGTTGAAATAGAAATATTAAACACCACATAGCAATAAAACAAAATTCAGCAGTACAATAACCTCAGCAAGTATTAATACTAAAATACGACAAAAAAGACCTACAAAGTCTCAAGCAACATAAACTAACATAGTTCATAAGAGGCCAACAGCAAACAAAATTAAAACCTTGTTGAGTAATTATTTTAGATTACTTGGATCGCTGCCTCATCTTTCGGCGCTTCCTCTTCAACCTCCTCATTCTCTTCTTCTTCCACTGGAATTATATATAAAAAATAAAGTTAAATTCAAGCATGCAAAGACATAGTAGCTTGTATACAAACAAAGAACAGCATCTGCTATTGACCCACCAATGAAACATGAGAAATTAATACACAGGATTCTGTTAAACCTCTTCTAATGACACTTCACTAGTGCTTATGGGGTCAATTGACCCTGTTTAGCTCCCAAATATTTCTATATTAACTCCTAATTTTAACAAACTCTTGAATTAGATTAAATAATAATAATGACTTCATTACTGCCCACACTGCAAGGAAATCCTAGTTCAGCCATTAGTAAAACTTACAAAACTGAGCAATAAAATGTAACACAAAATATCCCATTCCTTAATTCTCGTACCAATCAATATGCCCATATGCAACAACACTTCTCACTAAAATTTGCTAAAATTTGAACTTTTTACTTGTAATATTGCACCACAGGATGCACTTGTTCAATTAACTTTATGACAACTTCAAGTGTAAGGTTGAGAACAATAATAGCAAACAATTATATTCTACGAAGATATAATACATTACAAAATCTATGATAATTAGTCTCTAAACAAGAGTTAAGACTTATCACAAATGCAGAATAACGAGTGAAAAAAACCTATTGAATATTTATCACACATATAAAGAACTACAATATATCTTTGATCAACTACAAAAAAAACTATTGACTGTTCAAATAATGAGGTTTTTAGAGATTTTATCCATTTTTACATAACCACAAATAAAGAAATTGAGAGGATAGTGTTTGCTCAGGGATGTTTAATAAACAATATTTCACAAACACCAAAAATTACATATCTAATGATTGTAAATCAAATATTTTTTCGTGATTTATTTATACAAAATCCTACAAATTCAGCACTGAAAAGATTCAGCCCCGATATGAATGATAAAAAGCTGAAAAATATTTCACGAAATTACGTATATAATGAACTAGAGCAAATAAGCTATAAGAAAATTCAAACTTCAAACATAATTCGCGATTACTCCGTCTAAGAACAAATGAATACAGAATCTAAGATTATTTCTAACAAATAGTTCAGAGATATCACCTTAGCCCTCATCGTGCGCGAAAGTAGTGTTCTCCGATCTCACCTCTGCCTCTCTTGTTCCTTAGGCGGCGCTCGTGGTTTATGGGATCTAGGGTTTGGTTATATATAGAGCGACCCGTATGGGCATTTTCGTAATATGCAATATAGAATGGGCCTCTGTTTAAATCCTGACCAATACACGTGTTTAGCACCTTTTTTTATGGATAGGCCCATACGAATGTACTCTGATGGACTGGGCTTGAATCAGGCCTTGAATTGGGTGTGGAGAATTTTAGAAATAAATCATTTTGTCCCAGTTTGGT
The DNA here is from genome assembly GCA_025461125.1 of Carex kokanica. Classification (NCBI taxonomy): domain Eukaryota; kingdom Viridiplantae; phylum Streptophyta; class Magnoliopsida; order Poales; family Cyperaceae; genus Carex; species Carex kokanica. The sequence goes on from JAJGRX010000709.1 coordinate 350,454, forward strand.
GCATCTTTGATGGGTAGCTCTTCCAGATGGACGGTGGAGATCAAGCAGGGACATCGACGGACGGTGTAGAGGCGCGATGCGATGCGCTTGCGGAGGCGATCGCGGCGGTGCTCGGTGGCGCGATCAGAGACTTCGACGCCAAATCAAGCTGCGTTGGTCGGAGCCAGGAGGAGCTCTCGCTTTCTCTTGATCGCATCACTTTAGGTTCGACTATTCTTGTTCCAGTTCAATCGTTTTCGTTCTCTCTCTCTCTCTCTCCCCAGTCCAATCGTATCTTTTAGCAATTCTATCTAATTTTTTTATAAGTAAACTATTTTGAATAATCAATATTTCGTCTAGTTCTAGAGTCAATGATAGTGAATGCTCAGAGGCTTAACATACCTGATTTGAACACCATACTAATCAGGTCTTGCACTGGTTTGGTGCTGGTTTGAGAGTTTTGTTTACTCTAATTCTCACAAATTGAGTTAAATGTTCTCTTATTTTCACACTTGAGAGTTAGCTAGTTTAGGCTTTTACTTGTCCAATTGCTTGCTTAGGAAACTGTTACCTCAAGAGTCTGATATTGTACCAGCTCTACCAGTCAAATTTAAAAAATGGTTATCAGCTGGCACTTGTGCTGCTTTTCCAAGATATCAATTTGAATATTCATTCATTTGTTTCCTTCTGTTTTGGGAATTGAAGAGTTGGACAAACTATTAGAAGATGCACCAGTACCACTGATTATGCAACAAGCTGCTAAAATTTCATCGATTCGCAAGAGAGTCCTATCGCTAAATATGCTTCTGAAATCCATACAAAGGCGCATAGATAGAATAGATCAAATTGTCTCTGCTGGCTCCACAGGTACTAATATTTATCATTATCTCGTTTGAACTTTGGTACCATACCAGTGAGGTCATGGTACACCTTACAATTTGCCTGTCTGATATCATGTTTACATGTTAACATCCAATTTCAATAAGTATAACCCGCAAATGTCGTGTAGGTTTTGATTATAATTATAAACCAGCTCACAAAATTATAGAAAGTTTCTTAGTAATCAGTTGAAATACAAGCAATATATAAGCAACTTGCATAATGTTGTTAGATGTTACCTAGTGCTTGGGCACAACATTTGTCTATATGACTTGTGCAACTCTTGGCAGATAATATGGCTGCTGGTACAAGTGTTATTGGAGGTGCTTCTGGAACTACTTGACAGATTATAGGTACTCTTCAATATTATTTGGGTCAATTTTCTCCTTTTGTCTTTTTTTTTTTTTTTTTTTGAAAATCTTCGTGAGCGGGGTCTCTCGACCTTTGGGTAACCACAGTTCTAGGCCTTTTTCTCCTAGCCAACTGTGCTACCGCCCCATCTCAATTTTCTCCTTTTTTCAAAGCCTGTTTATTTGGAACAAAATATTTTCATGTCCTTAACATTAGGTTCTTATGTACAAGTTGCTAGGTCTATTTGATAAGCCTGCAATGCCATAAAATTGTACTTTTCAAACAACTTTCCTTATGCATGAACTTGTTTTAACACGCGTCAACGATATACAACAGGTTCATTGAAAACTTTTGGTGTTAGAGGCTAACAACAGGGAGCATGTTACAGTTGTATTCTTCATCATTTGTTCATTAGAAAAAAAGGAGAGAAGGTGCATTGTGTCATGTTTCTTTAGAGAGTAGTTGAATTTGTTTTTGTCATCCATCAATTCTTTTGTTTCAAACTTTTAACTGATATTGTTGGAGTGAACAATCACTGACCTCTGTGTCGAGACATATGAATCAAGTTTTTGTTTGTGCTACTTGCTATAGAGGTCATAGTTTGGCAATGTCTATGTCAAGTGAACTTCACATTGAGATTCTTGACAAAAATTTAATTGATTTCAATGGGATAGAGTTCAACCAAATAGATTTTGAATCAAAATTTTATTGATCGGAACAAATTGAATGAGGAGGAATTCATTTGAAAAAATTTAACATGTCGCGTTGTTGGATTCTTAGATTTCAAGTTTCCATTCTTCCTTTCGTGTATGTCCATATTACTTCCCTGCAATTTTAACCTGTTCTCTCAGGATCTGTTGTGTTGTTGGACTTATTACTTGACCGATGTTGTGCCTGATGTTTTACCAAATTGACCAGCCAATTCAATTTTACCCTTTTTACATTACAAAACGCGAACAAATAAAAAATCTGAATGTCGGAAACATTAAATTGACATTGCGCCTTTCAGTGGAGAAGAAAAAACGGATGTGCTATAATGGAGGGGAAGAAAGCGAGGAGATTTTACATCGCTGAATCGTTTCTCAATCCTGTTTCATATTTGCAGTAAGAAATTTTCTTTCGGATCAAAGGGTTAAACATTTCGTCTTGTTTTTAATTGAAGAGAAATACGGGATACTGGATGCACCCGGATAGCATTAATCTGAAAATAGTAACATTATTTGTGTTGGGATGTGCTTTGGAACTAGAACATCTCGAGATTTGGTTAAAATTTTAAGTGTTCAATATTTGAATTTAAGTCTCTACAACTATAAAATAATACTTTTAACTATTAAACATTTGATATTTTATGAAAGAGACTTCAGTATATAAAAATTTCAAAAAATATATTTCAGTTAAATATACATAATTAAAAATTTAAATCACAACAATAAAATTGAATGAATGTAGATATGCTTTTGACGCGATGTAAACATGGGCGAAGGACAATATGTGAGACATAATGGCGCAAAAGAAATTAGGGTGAACCATGGGGTCCGGATCTCCTAAAGTAACAATTCATTTCGAAATGGAGCACACATATTCCGAGCAACAAATTCAAATCCCGATGCAATCCCGAGCTCGGAATGTGTGCGCTCCATTTTGGGATGAATTGTCGCGGATTCGAATCGGACGGTCCCGATCTAAAACTCAAAAATTGAGTTACTTCACTGGATCTGAATTAAACACATACGGATTGAGCACGGATACCATTTCTTCACTCTCCATTCTTCTCCATTCAAGACTTTAGCCCGTGACTGTAGTCTGCTTTTAGCCTCTGTTAAATTGGTTTTAGCCCTTGTTTCAAGACAACAAGGCACTCTTTTGTCTTTTATATTATTTTTTATTAGTTAATTATAACTTTTTTATTTATCATATTTTTATTTGTATCTTAAAGTAGTAAATTATCCGCTCTGTATCCGTATCCGTATCCATTTAAGGCGAATTTGGTTTTGAATTTTGATATCCGTTTACTATTTGTATTTGCTCAGTGAAAGTCAGATACGGATATGGTATCGGCAATATCCGCTCCGAATCTGCTCCGTTTTCACCCCTACTTTAAGTATATTTGTATGATATCATACAAAATATTTGTACCATGAAACATAACACTGATTACTTTTGGAATTAAAATTATTTTTACAAATTTTTGTACACCGCAGGTGCAGAACTAATTAGAAAAAAACTAAAATTAAAATGCATAATGCATGGTCAGGACTTGAACTCAAAATTTTCCAATAACAAATTATAATCTTAACCACTAGACTACAATTACACATGCGATGTACATGTTTTTACTATATAACACAAAATCAACACTATTTTCATACTATGTGAGTTAGTAATTTTTTTTAACATAAAGCAACCAATTTTTAAACCGTCTGATATGCTTTTTGATTCGTGCTTGATCAGATCAGATCAAGTCGCTGATTCGAATAGAGCGGAACGAAGAAATTAGAAATTTCGCTCCGTTACGCTGATTTCGTTTTCCTTCCGCCCGCCCCTTTCCGACTCTCTCTCTCTCTCGTTCTCTTCTCCTTCAAAATCGCCAAACTCTTTTCCTTCTTCTAAGTCGCACCATAATCTGTGCGATTTTCTCACGACGACAACCTCCACTCTCCACCAAGGTGTCTCCTCCTTCGCGCCTCATCTCTCTCCAGCGACTCGAACCTTGCTCTCTGCCTCCAACTCTCAAGCTCTTGTCGCTCTCCAGCGCCTCCTCCGATATGTTCCCTCCCTCTTCTCTCTATCTCTCTGAGGTGATTACTGTGTTTTTGGTATGATTGAGTTGTAAAGTTCATTATTGAATAGAGATGACATAATTAAATAGAGATAGTATGAGCCTAGTATTGTCTACTATAGTTGTGATACGATGCGTAATTGGTACTGAGCATAAATTTTATAGAATCAAACATCTTCCCTATAATATTCTCAATTGAATTACTAGGCCTATCATTAAATGTTATTCATCAATAAATTTCGACACATGTATAGTTGATACTAGATACATCCATTGCTTCCACTTGGGCTATTTTGAGCGTAATCAATTTTTATTTCTGACCTGTGCAATTAATTCTTTTTATACTTGATACTTGATACATCAATTTTGATACTTGATACTTGATACTTGAATTTTATTTTTGTTTTGTGGCGAGATACTTAATGTAATTAGGGTAATTAATAGACAGTAGTACATGTAATTTGGGATGGATTTTACTAGTATTTGGAAATCAGTCAGTTTGACTTGACTGGTATTTGGACTAGGATGAATTTTACTGGTAAGTGGTAATTAATAGACAGTACACCATCAAAGTACACCATCAAATCAGTCAGTTTTCTTTCTTTAATTGTTTGTGATTGTTTAAATGATACTTATTACCTTATTTTCTAGTTGTAGAAAGAAGAGGATGAAAAGGCAAGTAAAGGAGAAGAGACAATTTCCATAAAAAACGACAAGCGTAAAAGAAAAGGACCAATTTCTATAGAAGATGCGAGTGAAGACGAATCTGAATTTATGAGTGAAGATGATGAAGATGATGAAGATAGCAAAGATCAAAGTGCATACGAATCTGATGCAGTTTATGGGGATGAAGAAGACTTGTTTTGAGGGCATAGCATTCAAATTTACTATTATGTGATTTTAAGAAACAATAGGGTTCATCTTGGTGCAATTTTTGTGCAGGTTATCTGATGTTTTGTGCAGTTTTTGTGTAAATCCAAATCTATATTCAAAGCAGTTTATATAAGCTATATCCAAAGCTATATTCAAAGCAGTTTATATAAGCTATATCCAAAGCTATATTCAAAGCAGTTTTTGTGCAGTTTTGTGCTTGTATTTTGGTTTGTTTCGATTTACTCTACTGGCAGCTTCTTTGTTGTTTTCTGAACAGTGAAATGTATGCATCTATTTCGTATCAATTATTCATCAATTTCTTTGATATATGCTCATTTTTGTTGTTGTTAATATATGCTGTTTTTCAAGTTAATTACAAGGATATAGGTGCAAGTATCTCTGATGTTCCACTGGTACCACTGGTACCAATGTTGCCAAATGCTTGAATTACATTGTGCTTTGCTTGCTTTAATGTTTGGGGAAAGAAAAGATCAAATCCATTTGATGGAGCATTTTGGTGGAGCTCCTTTAATTTAGTTACTTCAAATTGATTAAAGCAAATTCAAATAAATTTGAGTAAAATTAAGTGTTACATTGTAATACAAATTGAACGTACCACTGATAGATACTAATTGACATATATCATAAAAGAAACTAAAACTAAAATAAGCATGCACAAGATCAAAGGACATACAAAATATCAACTGACATATATCATAGAGATTTAAACAAAGAAAGTTACAAATTGATGTCTCAATCTCTAAAAACTTTAATACATAACATGTATAGCAAAATGTCTACAAGAAAGCCAGCACGATTCTAACATAACAAAGCTTACAATCATCTTGATTATTTTTAGAATTTTCCTTTTCATCAATTCCAACAGACCCCCTATCAAAACCTTAACTACACACTTAAAAAAAAAATAAGATCAAGGAGCCATTTCCTCATCCTGTGATACTCATTCAAGGATGCTCTTCTCTCTGATTTGTGCCAGTAAAATATTATCACATAGTTTTTGAGTATCGGCAACTTTCACTATAGCGAAGCTTGGCATCTCTTGCAAGGGCTTGATACATCTGAGTTCCATGTATGGTACCGGCTACTTTAGCCACTCATGTTACCTAAACAAATAATTACCAACTTAATGAAATGATTATACCAAAAATATTAAAAATGAAACGGCTGTACAAAGTTTTGCTATAGATACTATGAGAACTCCATAACTGGCCAAATTAGCTAATACAAACTAGAAATTATCAAATATATTAGGTCCAGTATAGTCATTTAACTTGTTATGCCTATGTAAAGGAACATTTTTTTTTTTAATTTACATTATTCAATTGCCCTTTGTAAAGGAACATTTTTTTTATATCAGATTCTGTATGCATCTGTTTTCATGTGATATATTCCTTCCACATTTTTTTTTCTAATTCTAAAAAGTAAAGTTTTTTTAAATCAGTCCTAGTTCTTATTCTAACTTATTTTTTTTCTTTCTTTAGATTTTTCTTATTCTAACTTATTTTTGTGTAATAGATCCTTGATTGTCTCTATTTGTGCAGTAATTCAGTACTGACTAGGTGCAGTGAAAGAAAAGATCAAATCCCACTGGTGAAGTAACTCATCTTTGTTCTTTCAAATACCATGAAGACCTCTGACAGGCCAAAGCCGGGGTAGTTTAATGCGCAATTTTTCTTGCTATCCCTATAGTTTAGTAAATTAAAACAAACTATTTGAATATGACCACAAAATATTGTTGAGTTACATTTAGATTGGTTCAGTTCATCAGAAGAGGGAAGGCCCCTGGAACGGGTACAGCAGCTCAGAGTCCCTCTGACTTGGTCAATCCCTTCAATTGCTCTCAAGGTACATTTGTTTTCTTTCTTTTTTTTGTTAAAGTTTTCAAAAATCATAAAAAATAGTTAAAAAAATTTCAAAATTAGTAAAAATCGGTATTCTACATATTTATTATATAATCAATTTATTGAGTTATTTAGTTTGATGTTTCGAACGTCAAACGACTAAATTTGACCTGTAAGCACTTCAGTCGAAGTGCTTCCAGAAACGATTTAGCCGGACTCTTTATATATATGAGGAAGGATCCACTTACACTCTTTTTTTGTGACACCGGATTACGCCCTACATTTTCAAAGTCCAAACAGTCGATCCAAACCGTTCAACATGATTGATATATTAAAGGGAAAATTGGTTATTTGCCACTCCAAAATCTTCTAATTCTAAAAATGCCATCCCAAAATTTGAAATTGTAAAAATGCCACTCTAAACTTCATTAATTCCTAATTTTGCCATTTTTAATGTATTCTTATGCTTTTTTTTATTAAAAATTAACTGAAAAATATTGTTTTTGCAAATAACCTTGAAATTGTATGAAGGGTATAATCGGAAATACAGAAATACGTATACCAAAACAGTATTTTTCAGTTAATTTTTAATAAAAATAGCATAAGACTACAATATAAATGGCAAAATTAGGAATTAATGAAGTTTAGAGTGGCATTTTTACAATTTCAAATTTCGGGATGACATTTTTAGAATTAGAAAGTTTTGGAGTGGCAAATAACCAATTTCCCCTATATTAAAATGTGCTTGCTGATCAAATTTTACATTTTTTTTAATTTTTTTACTATTTATTGAGATGGGTACAAAAATTCAATGGTCTGAAAACAACAATTTTGTAAAATACTTAATAAATAGTAAAAAAAATTAAAAAAATATAAAATTTGATCTGCAAACACATTTTAATATATCCATCATGTTGAACAGTTTGAATCGACTGTTTAGACTTTGAAAACTTTGAAAATGTAGATTACAATCCAATGTCACAAAAAAGAGTGTGAGTGGATCCCTCCTCTCTCTCTCTCTATATATATACATATATATATATAGTGCTGGGCTTAGCTACTCCATGGAGTAAAACGACTTGGTGCTCCACGCCTCATTATTTTCATTTTGAAAATTCAAACGACCGATCCGAACCGCTCAAGTTGTTCTCCATATTGATATGTGCTTGGAGACCAAATTTTACATTTTTTGGAATTTTTTTACTATTTATTAAGCCACTTTGAAAATCACTGATCCGGCGGTCCAGAAACTTTTACTGTTTTTTACTGTTCACCCGGATTTTCAGATTTTCAAAGTGGCTTAATAAATAGTAAAAAAATTCCAAAAAATGTAAAATTTGGTCTCCAAGTACATTTCAATATGAAGAACATGTTGGAAGGTTCGAATCGACTATTTGAACTTTGAAAATGAAGATATGGTGTGGAGTACAAAGTCGTTTTACTCCATGGAGTAGCTAAGTCCATCTCTCTCTCTCTCTATATATATATATATATATCCTTTCCATGTAACATTGTAGTTTTTTTGTTGTACGAGTTGCGAAACATATTACTGTATACATGTAGCATACCCAAAAGATTTTAGACTACAGCCATTCTCCGTAATAAAAACTAAACTATTTCCCCCAAGGGTATGTATGAACATATACAATTAATAATTCACAGGACAGAAAAGAATAATAAACAACTAGTGTACATAAGTTACACGGCAGCCAATGAGCTGGATTCTAACTAAAGATATCAAACTTTCCAATGATTGAGACTTAAAATGAGTCGCAAAGAATTATGATACAAAATACTGTATTTCTCTGCTGCTCCCAAATATCGTCCCACGCTGAGCAATGCTGGTATAAAACAACAATGCCTCAGGGGTCAAAATACAATGTTTTCCTGCAAGTATCAATAGACAATAAGAAGAATTAAATTATGTTTTATTTTGCACGTACAATGGTGTAGAAAGTTTATTATTTTAGTGAGATTCCTTCGAATCAATTTTGTTGTCTTCAAAAGCAAAATAAAGATTAACATAGATTATCTTGGGTCAAAACAGGTCAGGTGTTCATACAAATTAATCCTACTGATATGAAAACAAATTTCCAGGCTCCATTAGTCATGTTATATTGCTGCAGATTAAATTTATCCAAATTACTTCATGTTGCTTCCGAAAGCCATTCCTTAATATATGTTTTGAAGCACAAGCAAGATTTCAAATATTAGGAAAGAGTCAGATATTCACCCTAAGAATTAAGCTCTAATATGCTTCTTTTGCACATGGCGAAAGCCAAAATGGAGAAAAGATAGAAATGGCAGAGTATTGGTATCATACTATTGTGTTAGCTTTTCATTCTTAAAAGTCTATTTTGCCTATGGAGTGAGGCTATGTAACTATGCATAACACACGTTGGTCCGTACTTTGGATCAATATCTCCGTTTACAAAGTCCAAACAATTGATCTAAAACCGATCTACACTGTTCAACATGATCTCCATATGAAAATGTACTTGCAGTCTAAATTTTACATTTTTAAGACTCTTTTACTATTTTTTAGATAGGTAGTAAATCATTTTTGAATGGTCTAGAATCTTTAGATCAAGTGACATTTTACCTATCTAAAAAAATAGTTAAAAATTCCTAAAAAATGTAAAATTTGATCTACAAGAATATTTTCATATGGTGATCCTGTTGAACGATTCAGATCACCTATTTGGACTTTGTAAACGGAGACATTAATCCAAAGTACGGACCAGTGTGCGCTATGCACAATACCATGGCCTCACTCTTGCCTATGAAGTAGAAGCGATTATTCCCCCAGATTCACATGACCAACCATATACTTAGAAGTTAGAACTGAGAATAGTTTATTTTGACCTCGTGATAGATTTTATGTATGTAACTACTAATCTATCTACTTAACTAGCTTATTATTTACTACTTAAAGCATAAATTTAATTTCAAACATTCATCAGCGCATTCTTAGAGAAAATTCATGTTAAAGAAAATGATGCATGAAACCATTGGATGAAATGCATAAGATACCTTTACGCTGTTTTTCTTCTTCAAATACGAACATAGCCTCCTCTAAGATTTCCATTTAAAACATTTCGCCTTGGTCTTTTATTGAAAGACGAACTCCGCTTCAATGCGGAGTTGGTTCGCCAAGATAAAAACCAAACATAGATAGAAGGGAACATGAAGCACAGCAGTAGAAGCAACACGACCGCAGCGCATAAAAACATTACTTTCATAAACCCACCCTTTAATTCTGGGTTTCTTTGGTTGGTCCACGGTACACCACCCACATTCATCCCAAAAACTAAATCAAAGGGCGAAAAAAAAGGCAATATTAGCAACTTTAATCAAAGTTGTAGCAAATTATCATGTGTTTTCATGTCTTCAAATTTAATACTCCTTCAATGCTATTATTTCTGAAAAATACTCACTGTGGTCAGAGTTCAAGAAAATTATTTCCCAAAGTTACTTTATTATTATTTTATTTTATTTTTGAGAAACACAAAGTTACTTTATTATTTTGCTTCTAGATTATTTCAAGTTGATACCAATAAAGTCTCCTCTGTTAATACTTTTTTTCTCTTTTTTAAGTCTTTTATATATAGAAAGTAGTACAGTTATCATATGCCTCCAAATTTTGTGCCTCCATGCGTTAAACTCAAACAAAAAACCAAAATAACAGTAAGTGATCCCATCATTTCTCTACACATGCTTAAAATGTTAATACATTTTGATCCCTTTTGATTAGTGTCATGGATTTGATACCAACGAAACAGATCCAAAATGTTGTAATATATTATATTTAGATACAAATTAATGAAGCTAACATCTAGCCAATCTACTCTATTATCTTTTTAAAATCGCAATATTCAGTATTTTGAATAATTGAAGGTATGAGGGAAGCACAAATGCTGGAAGCAGTGCATCCCTGGAAAAAAAAATAATGCAGATATGCTAAATATTACCTCCCAATTGTATTTTCCAAGTTCCTTAAAAGTTGCATGACATGTTCAAAGCTAACAAATAGGACAACAAACAAAGAATACTTACTCCCAGTGACAATGGATAGAGGAAGGAATATGATGGAGAGGAAGGAGAGATAATATAATTTTCGGTTTATCTGTTCAGCTTGCCAGCTGTCAAGCCCAGCCTGAAGCGCTGCCACTCTATTTGTCAGAAAACCTAGATTTTCCTTAAGCCTCCTCAATCGACCGATAAGTTCTTCTAGAGCAGATATATCTTCACTAGCGAACCAACTTTTACTCGCACATTTCTCTTTTACTCGAGGGAATACTTGTTCACCATGAGAAACAACCTTACATCATGAATGAAAACAGTTACAAACGGAAATTACTGAATGAGACAATTTCATGTGTGCCGTGCTGAGTTTGGAAATATCATCTTATTCTACAAAATATCAATAATTTACAATATTCCTTCCATTCCTTTCAAAAATGCCCAAATTCCCTTTATTAAGTCTAATCTATGTGTGATAATTTGATTATTTCTGATCAAAATAAGGAGGATGAAGTGATGGTATCCAATTTACTGAACAGCACAGATACTGAAGTACCGAACCCCGTACTGGATGGGGTAATAGTAGCGCTGACAATAAGGTTCTTGTATTGTCAAGTTATCATTTACCAATTTGATAAACATGCTAGTTATATACAAGGTACCGATGTAAACAGGATTAATGGACCAGTGCGATGTGGTAACTTTTATTCAATCCAAAAGATGTGAGAAAATTACTTGCAAAAGGCGTTGTAGGTCAAGATGCATTTTGGGAAATCTCCTGTCATCCAGCATCTGTTTTCTCAGCAAATAACCACCTATATATAGGGGCAAAAAAATAGTACTATTTTTGTTACAAGGGCGTCACAAAAAGAAGCCAAAATCAATATTGTATCCCCAACTTTCCAATTTCAAATGTTGGATAAATTTTATACTCATTCCAACAATCCAAGTTCAACGAATTGAGCGAATTCAACCAATTTTAAAAATTGACCATCTGAAACAGATTAAACAGGAAAGTACACACCTTTATCCAATTGAAGCTCGACTGCATCCAATTCCATCTCAAATCTGGTCACAATATCATGCAGCTGGTCGACATGGGTATCTATTATATGCACAACTAAACCCGAAACCCGTGTTGGTACTGGATTATCAGCCTCTTCTGAGTGGTTCATCAACAATAGATCCTCTAATACATGTTCTGCTATTACCACTCTTCCTTCTTTCTCCCCTTCAACAGTTGGTATCTCGGTTAACAACGAACCAGGTCCATTCTGGTCTGAGAACCCGAGCCGTGGGACCCGCCCAACAGAGACTGTAATGACCGAGTTCTCTGTAACCCGAACTGCTAACCGAATTGCGCACTCGCTGGCAATTGGTCCCCCGGAATTCACACGAAAGATCAAGGTGCCATCCAGCTGTTGTGCGCAATATGGACCATTGGATGCGAGATCAAGAATCTCATAGAGCTTCAACGGAGGGGAGAGAAGCTCGATCAGCGATTGGGCATAGTGTGTCAGCTTGTATGGCCCGCCTTTAGGGAGTTCAACGTGGTGCCATGAGAAAGGGGTGGGGTCAGTGCTACGGTTTGAGGGAGACCAGGAGGTGGCGGAGAAGGCGCCGAGCCCGTCAAAAAGGTAGGATTTCCGGCGAACCTCACCAGTTTCGAGGCGGCGGCGGCGGGGAGGCGTAGGAGAGGAAGGAGGGGAGGAAGAAGGGGAGACCGCCGCCATTGGAGGAGAAAGAGAGGTCAGGAAGCAGAGGGTAATGAAGGCGAGATTTGAGCATAGTAGTGCTTTATTTTTAAAAAAAATCACTGTTTGTAATCTCTCTTTTTTTTTCTCGTGTTTTGAATTGAATTTTCCTTTTTTTGGTGGAGGTGGGATGCGTTGGTTTGGTCATCGTCAGAGGTTGGAGACGAGGTAGTTATTAGGGAAGGTGTCTGGTGGCTGGTGGTGCCATGGAATTCGAATCCTCTGAGTTAACTCAAATTTTGAGTTAAGATCTCGACCGTCTGATTTCAATCCGCACTAATATTAAAGGCCCGTGCGTTATAGGCTTGGGCCGGATTAGTCCGAATTCTGATCACACGGCCGAAACAATCAACTCAGACGGTGCGTTAATGCAGAGTATATGGATTCGGTGCGGTGCCGGTGTAATTTTTAAAATAATAAAAACAGCAATTACTTTTTTAGCAAAAAAAAAAGAAAAAGAAAATTAAAGATACCTTACCATGTAACCCCCAATCAATTTCGAAGCCGCGTTGTCGTCATATTAATTTAAGGATTTTTATTGCCTACGGGTTTAATCTGGAAAAAAATTATAATTTTTATATAATTAATTACATAGTTCAGATATTTTAAATATTGTGCATAAGATTTTAACTAAATAAATATAATTTTTTTATACATTTAAAATTGAAAAAATAAAATCTAAAATCTGTGAAATAAAACAGGCTATTTGAAACAACAATCTTGTAAAGACATTTAGTTGAGAAAAACTAATAGAAGCGACAGATGTATAAATAAATAAAAATATATAAACTTTTTGTATAGAAATTTTGTATCAAACACCTTATAAAATAGTTTATTTAAGTCGAAATTCAACATACAAAACAGATGAAAAACTATAGAAATCATTTTCTTTCCTACATATATTATGATTTTTTTTTATCAAATAAGCAATGTATGGACAAGTTCCATATCATTATGTAAACATAAAGAAGTATATCATACTAAAGTCATATTGATAAAAGAGCAGTGTTAAAATGCAACATTAGTTTTGTGCTCCAATCGTGCTCAACATCTTTTTCTCCATTTTCAAAGTTCGAATAATCAATCCGAACTGCTCAATATGATATTCATATTAAAATGTGCTTGGAGACAAAATTTTATATATTTTTGAAATATTTTTACTATATTTTTAGATAGGTACAAAATCACTATTTTGGATGGTCCATAATCTTCTGAAAACAGTGATCTTGTACCTATCTAAAAATTAGTAATTTTTTTTAAAAATATAAAATTTGGTCTCCAAGCACATTTTAATACAAAGATCATGGTGAACGGTTCGGATCGACTGTTCAGACTTTGAAAATGAAAATAAGAATGTGGAGCATAATTGGAGCACAAAACCAATGATGCATTTTAACCCTACTCTTAATAAAATTATGATTAGATAAAATATTTTGTACTAAGCAAACGCATATTATCTTTACCATTTTATAATTGTGATATGTAAAAAAAATAGTTTGCAATATACATTACATGTTTTGTTTTATCATCAATATAAATGTATAATTAAGTTGTAAATAAGCGTTTTATGCATGAATGGTAAACTTACATATATCATGCATACACGGTATTAGGATTCTAGGGATCTACTGCATCTGGAGCGGCTAACCAGTATAAAATTGTCCAATCCCACCCACTGTAACTCGGTTCTAAATCATGCATTCGGTGTACAATATTACGATAACTATTAATTGCATGATAGTTCCTAAAATTTTGCAGTTCACCTATACGAAGCATTAGATAATGTACCACTCGTTCTACCAGGGGTGTTAAACCTCCAATATTTGAACTCAACCATCTTGAGATTTCTTCTTGGCGAAGGTTCAACCTGCCGGTTTCCATACATATGATCAAGTTCCAGATCAACACGTAACTACAACAAAAAATGAACCAATAATTAAAAACAAATAGATCTTACAAAATATAACTAATTAATAACTAATTAATATTTAAAAAAATTAAGAACTTACACAGTTCTCATGTTGTACTATTACAAGCTTAGTCAACTGTGGACACCTCTTTATGATCTAGGTTTTCATTTGTAAAAATGAATACGAACAAATGGAAACAGTGAGAACTGTTATGTCCTCAAAGACTGGAGTTCTAGCAGCAAAACTGCTGCTGGCAGTTCCTACATGTTTGGATTAATAATAATCTATATATAAACAATTAAACACGAGTAAGAATAAACTATATAATTGAGCATTAGTACAAAAAATGATACCAGACGCAGACCGCACTTGAGATGTAACTCTAGAATTTCAATATTAGACAGTCCTCAAGTAGTTAATGTCTTGGGGGACATAATAGGAGATTGTTACAGGGGGACAGGTAGGTGCTCCCCATACTATATCTGACAGGAGCGGAGGGGTGTTCAAAGAATGGGGGTCAATTGATCCTCATTTATTTTTAATTTTTTTGTATTTATACTGGATTTTCTATATAATTTAGAATAAAATATTATGAATACTGTAAAATTGATTCTTATTCGTACTATGAAATTTTTTATATAATTGACCCTCATACATGTTTGATCTCCATAGTTTGTAAGTCTGACTCCGTCTCTAATATTAATCCGTGTAAACTGTGTCGTTAGTCGCGTTACTTAATACGTGCTGTATTAGCATGTGCCTTACTAGTGATGTATTAAATCGTGTCAATATATTTGGACACATCACCTACGTTTTTTGGCATAACACCGTTGAGTTGAACGGATCGGACGGATTCTCTGTTTTTTTGGCATGATCACGCTTTGAGATTCGTGCAAGCAGTGTCCTGCTTTGAGATATGTGCCTGGTTATAACGGACGATGCAAATCTCACTATACACGGTAGGGTACCGCACTGGATCTGTACTCCCTTGGACCAAAATTCAGATCCTCTGAGATATCTCAAACTTATGAGTGTTTATTTGGAAAATCTTAACCGTTAAAATACATTTTGCACGAATATCAAAGCACAAATAATACAACTCCCTCGTTATTCCCGAAAAGGCACCGTACATGTCGGTCACGCAAAAGTTGAGATATCTCAGAGGAAACGCACTCCTTGGACCATGCGTGACAGAGAGGTTAGAGAATCCCCTGTGTCAGTGTTGCAACTCGTAATGAAGAAATTTTTTTAGAAACAATAAATAAAAGAACTGAGATGTCATTTCGGTCTGAAGTGTTTTTTTTTTTCCAGACTGGTTTTTTTGGTACGAGCCGTTTTCACAGATTTCGAGAAAAAATGTAATTATTGGTGTAAAACTTATAAAAATATCTTAGACTGAAATAACAATTTGGTACGAGAAAAAAATTTATACTTATCTCGCTTCTTATGATTTTTGTAAAAATAAAAATAATAAAGTTGGTTTGTTTGATAATTTTTTTATATTTATCTGTGGTTTCTGAAAAAAAAAGTTTCCGCAACGAAGCATCCATACCTGCTTCTTCAAATTTTTTTTTTTGTCGTTTTAGCATAATCAATCTTGGAAGCTGTCACCCCGCAGTCCGCGCTAAATTATCGAATCTTTTATTCAGGTTTCGTAAAAAGAAAATCTGTATTCAGGTGAATCAACTCTCTCTCTCTCTCTCAACTGTGCGCTCCAGATCTCAGTTCAATCCGATAATCCCCGTTCATGCATTGAGATAGACGAGATATACATAAAAATATATTTTTCCGTTAGAGACATCCATGCTTTCGAATCTCATGTTCAATGCAATAAAATACCCTCGCTTGATATTTTCTTTCTTCTGTTTTGGTTTGGCAAAAGGCCCTTGAAGAAGAAGAAGAATTTGCTAAAAAGGAACCTCCACCTCCAAGGAAGATTCTAATTTCTGGCTTCAACTATTATCAAAAGAATTTTCTGACTTGGGTGAGACGCAACAGCCAATCATCCGCGTCCACCATTCCTAATCGTGCATTTTTGTGGCGAGATCTTGCGGGAAGATTGAATTTAGATGGATAACCACTCGAACGGTCGGATCAAAGGGGAAGATTCGGGAGTCGTGCTTGGTGTGGATGGTGGGACCACAAGTACAGTGTGCGTATGTCTTCCCCATGGATATACTGAACCGGTCAAGTGCCTCTCTCGATCTGTTGCCGGCTGCTCTAACCATAACTCAGTCGGTGGTAAGTGCGTCTCTCTCTCTCTCTCTCTCTCTTGCGCGCACACACAAACACACTGTAAATTGGGCACACATTCTAATGCATACAAGGACTGGATTTTCACTGATACATGCTGGTCCTTGGCTGGTACTGAATGGTACCAAGACACCTAAATAGTAATTTACCACAATACAGATACAGTAGAGCTGGCCATGTTGGCTCTAATTGTAAATCAATTGAGTTATTGAGCAGTAAAGCCAAATTGACTCAAGCAGCCCTCTGTTGTGCAAGTAATCCTTTGTGTAAGTTTTGTTTGGGCTCAATTTACCTTTTCGCCAGAACCACACACCAATCCATTCAGGTTTTGTTAGGACCTATTTCTTTTTTCTTGGCTTAAACACTGACACTACACAACCAAACCAACAGAAAAGAAAAGGTTAAGCTCTTAGAGTACGTCATTTAGTATTTATATTCTTAATGTAATCAACTTTATTTATAATTGTCATTTAACTTTCAGAGAATTTGGCTATGGAGACCTTAGACAATGTTATGGGGGAGGCTCTGTCAATGGCTGGAAAGGACCGCTCTGAGGTCCAGGCAGTGTGCTTAGCTGTCTCTGGTGTAAACCATCCAACTGATCAAAAGCGGCTTCTTGATTGGTTGAGGTAAAGTTTTTGTTATAATAATATTTTGGTTTCTAATTTTAGACTAGTTTCGGCAAAGTAGGATTTAAGACTTGAATATTATAACCCGTATCTGCTGGCACACTTGTAACAGTCAACTACAAGAACGAGTTCAGTTTTGTTTTTTATATTAGTTAAACTAGGGTTTAGCTTAGACTGTAGTAAGCTCTTCACAGATTTAAAATCTCAAAGAAACAAGTCCTAGAGGTCTCCTCGTTGTAACAGCACTGTTTCTATGTCGGAAATTATAAATCTCATACCGTATAAATTTTAGATCATACATTTATTTTATAGGTGTGTATCAGGTCTGTTGGGGTACCACTATACTCATACCCATACCATACATTGGGTTCAAATGTCCCATATGCACTGTTTACATAGGCCAGATCTGGATATAGATAGGATCCATGAACTCGGGTGCCCTTAAGTGGTCAAGTCTGGTCCATGTCCAAACCCTAATTTCTTCTGAATTCTTGTTTAGGCACTTCAATACACCAATCATAAATAAATTGTTTCTTTATAAATAATGAAATTTGGATTTAGATATTACTGGGCAGATTAGTAGTGGTACGCGTGATTGCATTTTTCATTAGCAGTGGGTGATATTGTATTTCTTTTCTGAAAAAAAAAACCTACTTAACTGTTTAGAACATATGTTTACTTAGTTACTTTTTATCCGGTGTTTGTTCATATCCAGTACACTTTCAGTTTAAAATCTATCAGATCCATACATATTTGATATCCCCATTATCTTATCTTGACATACTCTTGGAAGGATACCTACCTTAATTGACTGGATAATTGGGTAAAATGGGCACTTCTAATATTTTGCTTAACAGAGGAAAGTTCCCGAGTCATGTGAAGCTCTATGTAGAGAATGATGCTGTGGCAGCTTTAGCGAGTGGTACAAGGGGAAAGCTACATGGTTGTGTTCTTATAGCCGGTACAGGTTCCATTGCATATGGTATCAATAACAAGGGCAGAGAAGCTAGAGCTGCTGGTGCGGGGCCTATCTTAGGTGACTGGGGAAGGTAGTTTCTCTTTGAGTCATTTATGTTTTCTATTCTGATATAATACAGGTACAGGTACCTAACAATTTTAGAATGATGCTCTACTGAATGTTTCATACAGATGCAGTGATAGAGCTACCAAGGATTGTCATACTGTCTAAAATTAGGTAAATTTGACCAGTCTTTCAGTAAGAGAGCTCAGCGATACAGGATTCTGTTCCAGCTAATTGTTTTACTATTAGAAAATTAATTTAATTGTCTACAAGAAAAAAAAAAAAACTTGGACCTACTATTCTGGTTTTGAGGTGCATGCTGATGCTGATGATACTAGATGTTTGCATTATGCAGTGGGCATGGCATTGCTTCTCAAGCCTTGACAGCCGTCATAAAAGCTCATGACGGTCGTGGCCCACTAACCAGTCTCACAGATAACATCCTTAAGGAGCTCCAGCTCTCTTCTCCAGATGAATTAATTGGGTATCTTTCTTTTCCTTTTCATTTCATATAATACATATCTTTTTGCTCTTTTATCCCCTTTGGTTAGAGAGAAAGAGAGGTAGTCAGATAGACAAGGCATGCCATATACCTGACATGTCCTGTTGATTTGGGCTGATGGTACTGGAATGGGTAACACTAAATCTTTGTCTTTTATGGTTTATGTTCTTTACACTTCTATTTTCTTTGAACATGGTCTGATTTCTTCTATTATATTAGGTACAACTGAGCTGGTACTAGTCGTGGCTAAGTCCAAACCCTAACCCTGACAGGACAACTACTGATTTCTTTATTTTTATCCATCATATTATTATCTTTTGGACACAGGTGGACATATGCAGATGCATCATGGGCACGCATAGCAGCTCTGGTACCAGTAGTGGTGTCATCCGCCATAGAGGGTGATGAGGTGGCTAACAAAATTCTACATGAGTCAGTACACGAGCTTGCTGAGAGTGTTACTGCTGTTGTTAGACGGCTCCAACTCTGTGGCGAAGGTGTAGTTATAACCTTTCTTATTGATTTATATGAAGATGTCAACAATGATAATAGAGATTTTACACGCTTAAAGAAGAAACTAAATAACTGAAGTTAGTTAAATTCTAAAGAAATGAGATTCCATTTGAGCAAATAGTTAAGTTTGATCTTAAAATTTTTGAGGGAATCGCCCTACAGGCAAAAGAGAGAATACTTGTTTGTTTCACTTGATAGCTACACTGATCCGAATGCTAACGTAAGTTGTAACCAGTAACTCAGGACAAGTAGTTAAGCTACACACATTGGAAGAGAGAGAATTCTAGAATTGTCGATTTTTGCAAATAATTGCAGATGGGAAGGGACGGTTTCCTCTGGTGATGGTGGGAGGAGTGCTGGAGTCCAATAAGAAATGGGACATTGGAAGGGAGGTTATCAAATGCGTCTCCAAGGTCTACCCGGGTGTAGATCCTATCCATCCAGAGGTCCTAAATTAATGTTTTTGTTCTTTTTTCGTTACAGTTTCTTCTCTTGGAATGGTTTTTACTAAAAAACTCATAGTGGAACCATATGACCTGCACAAGCCCATATAGTAACCGGTAGTAGCTTAAGTCAGCTCCTGATGGTTGCAAACATTGGATTTTTTAGGCGTTAATTACAGCATTAGGATATTCTTCATGGTTCATTCTGTTACATCATGCTAGCATACTTAATCTGAGTTGTAATTTTTTTTTTTTAAATAGTGACCTCAGTGGGTCACTGATCCCATTGGTAATAAAACCATATAAATACAATAACCAGTTTAAAAGTAAGTATTGTGCTAACATCAGAGCACTAAGGTAAAAAAAACACAGACTGCACAATGGCATTAACAAAACACATGCAGTACAAGACTATACAACTAACTATCTGAGATGTAATACTTGAACTGTGTATGGTGCAGGTTGAGCCAGCAGTAGGTGCTGCATTGTTGGCTTGGCACAGGTGCAACTACATGAGATGTAATACTTGAATTGTGCTGCATTGTTGGCTTATTGTGGTTGTTTGGGAGAATGATTCAATGTAAAATTAACATAAAGAGTTCTTATAAATTAAAACAAAAGGTGTTCACCAAGTTCGATATGAAGCATAGATATATAAATTGTTTCTAATTTCTGTATTCTGTCATTAAATGTCTTTTCTTGCTAGAAGTTGCCACAAGTCCTATTCTGCTTTAATGTTTAAATTCTTTAGCCAAAACAATAAATTCAAAAGGTTGATCTTGTCCCATGCCACAAGTGATTAGTGCATGTCCAGAATCTTTGAATTTTTTAGAATATGTTATACAAGCTCAGAAGGTCAAAAAACAATGCACCAACTTTTATTACAATGGATAAATTTTTGTATATTCAATTTTTTAGGCCTCTTGATGCTGTACAAAATGATCATGGAAATTCAAAGATTTTGAATGTGCGTGCTTTGCTCATAACAGAATACTATCTTGAAATATTTAGGCAAAAGAGAAATTGTGGCATGAAAAACATTTTAGTAAAAGGATCTGATATTTCTTATTCGTGTTCTTTTGGATAATCTGAAGGGTGTATGATTATAGGGAAATACTTGGTAATGTGTAGCAATTTTATAAAATTTTACCTTGATCTATCTTTTGGCTTAATTGAGTAAAGACAGAAAGTAATCATGATCTGGTAAAATTTATTGTACCAACTTGTTTCCCACTAAAAGGTTCAATGTGACTCGAAAGTGATGATGGGAAATAGTTTTTATTCACTCTTTCTTGCTTTACATTACAAATAGAAATTGCATAACAAAGTTAAAAAAAAAAAATTAACGATTTATGTGCAACTTTTTGTCTCAAAAGCCCAAATTTATGAGGCTCTCAATCAGGAAGGTCCAGTAATCAAAATTGTTTTCACAAATTACTCTGCAACTGCAAGGTGGCCATTACTTCTCTTCTGACAGCATCTCTCATAATTTTCCCTGTGCTTGTCACAGGAAATGGTTTACTCCATACAAGAAACTTCTTTGGAATCTTGAATCTGTGAAAACTCAGAGGAGGGAGAGGGAGAGAGAGAGAGAGAGATGGTTTTCAAAAAAAAGAGAGAGAGAGAGAGAGAGAGAGAGAAATCAGCAAAGCTTAGAATAAACTCTTTATAGGTAGTGCTCCATTATAAATTGATTGGCATAGGTGAGAATTTGAAAAGAGAATTGATAGCAACAAAGTACCGAGTCAGGTTTCTCTCTATGCAATGATATCTAAGTGTCTCATCTGAAACTTCATCTTGCAATAATAGACTATTGGGTTTTGCATTCACCCACTTCCATTTATCTTTAATTATTAGGCAAGCCACTACTTTCTCTGACAAGCGGGTATCGGGTATGCCAACAACCAGCACTTTAGATACTGCAGGATGCTGGGACAGTGTAGACTCCACCTAAACAAGCACATTATTCAAACAAGAAAGTAATTATAAAAAGAATATCAATCTTCTGTACAAGAGTTTTTGCAAAAATAAGAGTGCTCTTGACTGGTGCTGTTAATATAACAATATTTCTCAATTAGAAGTGTCTATAATTTATCAATTATATACATAATTCTAACTTTTAAGTATGATCAAATTATGTAGACTCAATTCATGCATAAACCAAGAAAATACATAATTCAGTTCATCCATAAAACCAGAAAAAGGAAAATATGGAGAAAAAGAAACACTTATAATACTGGTATGTGCAGTATCATGCCAGTGCCAGATTCTCAACTCGTACCTCTTCAGGGTAAACATTCTCTCCACCACTCTTGATTCGATCCTTTTCCCTTCCCATTAACCATAGATCACCATTCTCATCAATCCATCCATTATCGCCTGTATCAAACCAACCTTTTTCAATCCTACCTGTACAAATTGTTTTATTTCCACTCCAATACCCAGCCATCACATGCAAGCCTCTAGTCAATATTCTACCAATTGATGGTACGTTGTTGGAATTACTGTTGCAGGCGCTTATGCATATCTCGATGTGTGGTCCCGGTTTGCCGACATGTTTTCCCATTTGGAGGTGTTTGGATTGAGTTAGGGATTTTTGCAGGGGGGTGTCTTGAGATTTTCTAATTTTGGGGTCACAAAGGGTCATGAATGTGAGAGAAGAACAAGCCTCGGTCATGCCTGTACATATAATTGCAAAGAAGTGATAAAGTTGAGTTGATAACAACAAATCCTTTTATAAAGAACACAAAGACAGAAACCTCGAAAAAAACGGATGAGTTCATACCATAAGCTGAAAATATAGTAGCATTAGGAAATAATACAGTAGCCTCTTTAATTAAATCTTCTGACAGGCTTCCACCGCCATTAAGTATTTTTTTCACGCTTTTGCTACTGCCCAATTTATTTCCCTTCCTGATAAGTGAAATCAGACATTTTTAACTTATCTTTGTCATGCAAAATCTTACAGAGAGGTGATGTTTCCCTTTTACCCCCCATGGAATCAGTATTCTACTACAAAATAAGAAACTTGATATTCTGTTATATTTTTTCCTCCCATTATATAGCCAAAGAAAATGCCAATAGCAGTGCAAGTAAAGAACTCTTGAAGCTTTCTTAGGGCACAGTTGCAAATTCATGACCTCAACAGTTTGTAAAAAAAAAAAAAAATCTCTTTATGGAGGAGAGTTTAATACATCAAGTACGATACTAAATCAGACATGATGGCTGGGACGCTTATGAAAGATGTCACTTTAAATTCCAGAATAGCTTGGAAAGCTAAATTTGAATCAAATTTCGGTAGCACGACATGGCATCCACCGGCCATTAACACGGCTAAAAATGAAGATATTCCTCCTATATGGCACAATGGAGCTGTATGTAAGTATACCTGAAATGAATAAGAAATGCTATATGTTCAATCGCATGGATGATATCAATTCAAGTCTGTACTAGTACCAGTATGTTCTCTTCTTTTTCTTTTTCTTTTTCTTTTCTTTTATTGTGATTGAGTTGGGGAGGGGGTTGGAATCTGTATTTTGCTAGTTCTTTCTTCAGGTCTCAACATTAGTACCACTGATTTCAGGTTTAAGTATTTGAAAATCTCTTTGTTACTCGCCATTGGCAATAATATCGTTTTTTTTATTAATGGCAATAATGTACAAGGAACTAAAATGAAGGATGGGTGACAATCACACTTAATGCTTTTAGGGATCAGTTTTACTCTTCTCTAATAGTCAACTAATTAACATAGCTAGTGATAGAAAAGAACACATCAATACATTAAGTACTGTTAATATACATTGCTTTGAAATCATACATCAGTTTCAGCATAGCCAACAATTGCTATTTTTGCGAGAGATTGGATGATTAATGATGTATGGCTTATAGCCACCCCCTTCGGTTTTCCAGTAGTTCCTACAATTGCACAGCATTCGCCTTCAGATTCAAACAACTAGTTGAACATCAGCAGTATATAAATAAGAATGTAAATTCCTGACAACAATCTACTTTTTCTTTTGGTTCCACTATTGTTTTTTTTTTCTGGGGGTCTGTCAGCATAAAAATGAAACAAAGCATTTTCTTTTAATCTCTTTATTTCTTTTTCTGATGAAACATGAAACAACTACAATAAGAACTGTTCATAGCTAGTTCATCAATGATTTATAAGATTGAAAGAAGTATTCTCTAGAAACTAAAATGTTACCAGATGTGAAACATATTAGAGCTAGTTCGTTTGTTCCCGTAACAGGCTCGCCTAGGGCTAAGCATCTTTTACTCTTTTTTATTTCCTCAATTGATAAAACTGCAATGGCACAAAAAAAATTATAATTTTTATTGGAGTGAACTTAGCGTGAACTCAAGTTTACTGAGGTGATTGGTGAGATTGATCTCAATATCTATTTGATTGGCTTTCAAACAACAAATATAAATTGTTCAAATTAATATATTTTACGGATAATGCATTTATATATGTCAAATTCAGCATGCATGTTCTCTAAATTTTAAAAAATTCCCTTTGTTCAACCAGTTTAGTAATAACCTTAGATGGTGGGTACTTGCATATTAGCTCTTCATATGAGTGAGGCTACAGTACTATGCATAGCACGGATTGGTCCATGCTACGGCTCAATATTTGAGTTTTCAAAATCCTAACGGTCGATCCAAACCATTCAACATGATTATAATGAATATGTACTTGCAAACCAAATTTTACATATTTTTGAATTTTTTTTACTATTTTTTTAGATAGGTAGAAAATCACTGTTTTTGGATGGTTCAGAATTTTCAGATCAAGTAATTTTAAAACAATGTTTTTGGATCGACCATTAGGATTTTGAAAACTCAAATATTGAGCCGTAGCATGGAACAAACCGTGCTATGCATAGTACCGTAGCCTCAGTCCTCTTCATATATAGTAAATATGAAGTGTTTCAACCATAACCTACTAATCTGAAAAAGACAGAATTTTTAGAATGTACAATGCTAAGTTTAGAAAGATTACAAGGAAAATTGCTTCTCAAGCTAAGCAGAGGATCGCCGAGGAGTAGAAAAAGCGGGAGAGATGGTAAACTTTTTTTATTTTTTATCTCTTGGGCCCAAGAGACGAGACTTATATCAACGGCTATCATTTTAGGTTGTACAAGATCAATGGCTGCTCTTGCCTCCTCAAAGCTCTGTAGTTACAAAGATATATGCATTTTAAATGATAGAAAGGCTTAGAAAAACTTAATCTGCATGCTCCTACTACCATAGGAAAAATATTTATCTTCTTTATTTTCACTATAGACTTTTTGAAAAAAAAAAAAAAATTATGCTTGTTATCCAAATAAACATATATTATGTTCCATTCTAAAAATTAAGATGAGTTTTAACTTTAAGACAAAAGGGTAAATAAATTATTCTTAGTTTTTGGACAATATAAAATTTGATTTAATTTTTTTACAAGTATGAAAGAAAGATAGTATTTTTTTTTCTCAAGTATATGGATAAAATAAAAGACAAAAAAAAAGAATGAGAAAGACAAAACCCAGCGATGGTTGAGAGGTGCAACAATTGCGCCGATGTATGTTGCTGCTAGGAACAACTCTATATAGTAGTAACTGTATACAAAAAGAATTTTGTTAATTATGGTTTGTTTTCCCAATTGATTGTTGTTTTTCTTTCACAATATTATTTTTAAAACCCATAAAAAGTTGTCTTAATTTAAAATTGGAAGTTTCATCTCATGAATGTTGTCATTTAAAATTTACAAAATATTGTTGCATTACTGTAACGCAAAGAAATAAGGAAGCTTAATCTCTTGTTACCGACCAGCTCCTTTGTTTCAAACTTTCAATAAAAGTTAAAATTTCAAAAAAAAAAAAAAAAATTAAAAGTTAAAACTATTGTAACTTAAAGACCTCATAAGAGGTTTACTCTGCAGTGCTCTAAACATCGAAATAACATCAACAGCTACAGCAGCAAGGAACGATGCGTACCTGTTTAAGGCCGCAATTGCAACAACATCATTCCGGCATACACCGGCCTCCAGTAGACCGGTCGCAAGTTGATGGATTCCTTCTACCAGTTGAAAACCTGTTACACTGCAACCACCTACCGTTGCAACTGCTTCAGAGTCTCGTCTCACAGCCATGTATCGCCTCAGGCAATGGGCTATGTGGGCCCTCGAATAATCTTCTCCTTTCATCTCTCTCTCTCTCTCTCTCTCTCTCTCTCTCTCTCTCTCTCTCTCTCTCTCTCTCTCTCTCTCTCTCTCTAAGTGGAGCTCAGATGTCATGTTGCCATTTAAATTTCTTTCAAATTTCCACTATGTTCTTCATTTCATTTGATGGTGTCAAAGGAGCAAGACCAGAGGAGATGAGAAAGGTGTGGTTCTCATATTTTTGTCTTTTACAAGTGGCGCCGAAATTCATATTATAATTTTTTTTTAGGAAAAAATTCATATTATAATAAATGCATGAGACTTGAGATTCTTGAGAAGCGCTGTGCTTAGACCAGTAAGAGAAGTGGTGCATCTCCTCTAGAGTGGGAAAAATGACACGGCACGAGTGTCAGTTACGTGTCGTGACTCGTGTGTTCATTTTTTGAAACCTTGGCACGACACGGCACGTAGTCACACTAGTCACGTGTAATTAGGATCATTAGATATTGATTTAATGGTGAATCTTGAATAAACTAACCTAAATTATGATTAAATGGTCACGCGAATCACGTATGGTTACAGCATGTTTAGGCACGGCGTGACCATTCGCGTGCCGTGATCACTCTTTGACATTTTAGTCACAGCACGGCACGGTACATGAAAAATTAACTTGTTCACGGCACGGCACGAAATCAAAGTCACGGCGTGTTAGTCACGTCACGTCACGTTACGTTTTTAATTTGATGAAGCACTGCGTACGTTTAGCACAATTAAATAATAAACGTATGTATTATTTACGCAATGTATTTATTTTCCGAATAACATTAGGTCTGTCTTTGTCAAAATAATTTACAAGTTCACAGGCTTTACCAAATGAATTTTTTTATAAACCATAACTAAAAAGATATTTTTACGAAACCAACATGATTATTATTTTTTTTTACAAAAATCATAAGAACTGAAATACTATTTCAGTCCGTTTTTTTTTATTCCGGATCAAAATAACATTTCGGTCCAGTCTCCTATTTGAATTTTCTATGACAGCTCATATGAAAACTTGTAAAACCAATACCATAGAGAATCTAAAAAGAGACCGGACCAAAATGTCATTTCGGTCTGGAATAAAAAAAAGTAACAAACCGAAATGTCATTTCGATTCTTATAATTTTTGTAAAAAAAATAATAATCATGTTGGTTTCGTAAAAAAAAAAAAAAAAATTAATTATGGTTTATAAAAAAGATTCTTACCGCTCGCCAGTTATGAAAAAACAAAATATCAAAACCAATGTTATAAATTCAACGTTTTAGTATATTATATTATAGATCGATATCAATTAGACTAGTGTGTATGGATAGCTCATTACTATAAGCAGCTGCAATAGACATAGAGTGGGAAAAATGGCACGGCGGAGACGACTCTGTCACAGAACGGCACAGCACGCGTGTCGATTACGTGCCGTGACTCACGTGTCCCGTGCCGTGACTCACGTGTCCCGTGCCGTGACCATTCATGTACCATGACCAATTGTTGGCAAAGAAGTCACGGCACGACACGGGACACGAAACGGCACGACACGAGACACGCGAGTCACGAAACGATAGACACAGAAGACACGCCAATCACAAGGCAATACACTAACATACTTTCCTATAAGGTATAATTTTATTTTAATTAAAATATTTACATTTAAATTTCAATTAAAACATTTGAATTTTAAAAAATCGTTTCATATTTTTTTTTAAAACATTAAATGCGATCAAATGTGACTAACGCACATTCGGTCACGGCACAACTTAGTGACTCGCATGCCGTGACCACCCCTCGTAATTTTATCACAACACGACAAGTGAAAAATTTAGTTGGTCACAGCACAGCACATTTTTTCCCACTCTAAATAGACACATACTTCTAAATATGAAATTAAATGAAAAAAGAATGAATAAATAGATACGCAAACAAAACAGCAGTTGCCATCTCAAAGTAATTATCAGAATAAAATAAAAAGCTGATCCAAAATGCTCAAAAGTGCTTAGAAGCAAACATCCTTCAATACAAACTAAAAGATAAAATACTACGATAAATTCAAGAAGGTCAGTCGAACAAGCTGAAACCCATGTCATCATCCGACTCCTCCGCTGGTTCTTCTTTCTTTTCTTCCTTAGGATCACTGGCTGGTGCCACCGAAGATCCGGTATCAGCCACACCAACCGGGGCCGCCACAGCAAATTTGGTTGGATCCTAACATAGGAGTGCAATATTTCAGAACAATAATATAGTAGGGAATATACACCAAAGTTAAATAATTACATCTCAAGTAAGAACCAATGTTTCTAAACAATAACCCACATAGATATACTAAAGTTTTAAAATCAAAAGAGGCATGGGCCATAAAAAAGGGGACTTATGTACTACATTCCAAGAACAAAGAAGAATTTATGCAATCACAATAATATATATACATGCTGCTTACCTTGAGATACTCCTTGACCTTGTCAGCATGTGAGTAGCTATACTCGGTCTCAATTGCAATTGCAAGAACATTCTTGTACGCATTAACAAACATATGCGGTGCCGCTGCTAGTGTAGGATAAGACAGGGCCAGGGAGAGAGAAGCCACAATTGACACCCCAGCAGAAAACTTCACTATTAAGTCCTCTTCAGTAAGGTCTAACACCTCAGGTGTGAACACAGACCCACTGTCATAGACCGAGGTTATGACAAGGCCATACGAGAAGGGGCGTATACCGAGTTTAGCCAAGAGAGCAGCTTCTGATGATCCAACCTTGTCACCCTTTTTGATAAGCTCGACTGGGGTTATAATTTCGACTGTTCCTTTGTTAATTTTTGTTGGAATGTTAAGCACCTTTACATAAAAGTAAGAATAATTAGTCAAATACAATGGAATAATATTGAGTATTTTTTTGGATTTTGCAAAGTTCAAATAAATTGCTAGACCGCACTTCTACGAAGTAGTACTGGAATATACTAGTTCCAATTCTTATATAGTGAGGTAATTTTATAAAGTTTAACATAGCAAAAACAGGATGCAGAAATTAATATCATAACAGACAAAATATTTATTGAGACTAGAAAGAAGGAACTAACCTGAAAGAAAGAGGTCTGGGATGGATCCAATCCAGTGTTGCCAGGTGGCACAACCACATCAATAGGAGCTACCAAGCCCACACGTGCAGGTGCACCAACCTAATCCAGGGTAAAATTTATTGATCTAATCAAATGAGAGAAGGTTCACTCAAAAGAGAATTTACTATTTAGATCAACAACAGCTTTTTCGGTTTGCTTTGCTTACAATTGCAAAATTAAGTTTTAACTGATTTCAATATCTAAAAGACAACTGAAGCTTAATTGAAGTTTTATCGCACCGATGTAAATTACTCAGTCAGACTAAATGGGGGCAATTTAACCCTTCATTTCAATACTCAGACCTGTTTGGTCTTAGTTATGACTAGATGAGAGATTTGAGCATTTATTTGGTTCAGGCACAATTTGGCAATCAACAACTAAATTGACCAGTAGTATACATATAAAAACTACACCAAAATTTACCAATTGAAGTTAGAAATCCTTGTTTAAGGATACAAACCTTGTACTTGGCAACCTCCTCACTGACTTCCTTCAAGTCTCCCTTGGTGAAAATCAATCCAACATTCCCCATCAACAAGGGGAGGATATTCAAGTAATCAGAATTGCCGGATTTCTCAGCGTGAATCTTGATGCATCTCCTGACGAGCGTATTCTTGCCCATGAGAACCACGGAATCGCCCCTCAAGCCCTTCCTGATGCCCTGCATCTGGTTGGAGCCCACATTGTCAGCGACGGCAACGAGCACCTTGGAGTACTCGTCAAGGAGACGAACGAGCTTCCTGTCGTACTGCACCTTCTTCTCTGCTTTGGTCATTTTGATCGCCATTGAAACCTAAATGTAGCTAAGTTAAAATAAAAGAGTATAGATAGAGTGAGGATGGAGGGCCAAGGCTAAGCGGAGGAGCTTAGGCCAAGGCGGACGGGAGGAGCGCCGTCTCTTTAACCTCGGAGGAGGGATGGGTTTTTTTTCTCTTGCAAGTTGAAACCCTAAGTTAAAAATGGCGGCTTGATGGGGTTTTATAGGAACATGGCGAATAACGCGTGCGTCTCACGTGAAGGGTTTGGGTCTAACTCAAGACGAGTCACCGAGTCGGGGAGTCGGGACAAAAGTGACATTAACAGGATTGGTTCCATTAAAAGGACTATTTGTTGATTGATTTCCTCAAACTTATCGGTCTTAAGCTTTTCGAATTTCGATAGAAATATTATCAATTTTGATTCAAGTTCCACTGTAAATTGGTTGATCACATGAGGGGCGGATTCACTCTTGGTGAATGGGACCGTCAAATTAATTTTGAATTTGAAAAAAAAAATATTTATGTATGATTTTTTTATATAATTTAGAATAAAATACTTCGAATATTGTAAAATTAATTTTTATTTACAATATAATTTTTTATATAATTAATTTTATATTTTATTTGTATTTGATTCGACTATGAAAATTTGGCTTCCTTCAGATAATTAAAGGTGATGATATCGAGTTGTAATTCCGATACTTTATTAGCTAGATTGATTATTGTTTTGTATTTTTTCCTTCTCAACCTATATATGTCTTCCTCTCTCTTATTATTTAATACTTCCACTTTTTAATTTTTAATAATAATTTTTTTTTAATTTATATGTAAATAAATTATTAAATTTAATCTACATTATTTTTTCGATTTATTTGTATGAATTATTAAGTTAAAAATCAACGTACATAAATTATTTATATCAGTATATTTGTACAAACTCTTGATACTAATTAAAATAGACAAAATTAGATAGATTATTAAAATCTAATAATTGTATTCAATATTTATACTGTAAATTTTTAAGTTATTAAAGTTTTATAGTAAAAAAGAATATATAGAGACAAAAACAGTAGTAAATATCTCTTATCAATAACTGGACCTAAAAATTCGGTCACTAGTTTCAAATTATCAATAACTGCCCTGAACCGGTACTGGTATGAATTATGAAATGCCCTGAACTGGTACTAGTTTCAAATTATCATTCCTCTTATCGATCCCTGCGAGGTGTTGGTTTTTATTCATGCACGTGAGGTGTTCGTGATAGTGCCTCTTTCACCATCAATGGCCTCTAATGCAATTCTTTCCAGCTTAAAGCCATGGAGCCAAAGCCCAATGCAATACCTAACCTCGTTTTACCACCACCTATCAATGGCTATGCAAATCCGGTACATGACAAGACACCATGAGTCAAAGACCGCTCTAAGAAAAAGCATATACATGATTTAGAAATCGCAACCGAGCGGTAAATAAGGTTCCCTTAGTGCTTTGGAGAGAGAAGGTGCTTCGGCTAACCGGTTCCAGAGGAAGAATGAAAAGAATGTTTAATTCTGATGATCATGGTCGTGATGATGGTGATGATGATGATGCTGTGTTGATGGATGATGGAGATGAAGAGATGATAGATTCGTTGTATATATGATGATGACTCTGAGATGAATGTAGAGAATTTGCAGGATTTGTTATAGAAATAGCTTACAGTTATGATTTTACATTTTGTGTTTGAAGCATGGTTGTTTTCCGGTTTCCAAGTTTCCTTGGAAATATAGCGATGCCCAATGTTACACTAGTTAGTTAGAAATTCCTTCAGTTTAGTGTTCGGTTGATAGTAAGGAATTATTGCCATAAAAGGAATTCAATATCGTAATTTTATTTTCCATCTATGTGGTATAATGGCTGTACAGTAGTAGATGAGCCGCATCTTTAACATGCCATTTCTGAAACAATAGTACTTTTTCTGATTTCTTTTATAGACATCCAGCGCCTTTTTAATTTTGTTTAGATGAGTTGGGATTAAAGAAACATTTTGCGTACCGGAAGCAGCGGACAATTTTTTCAGCAGCTTTCAATTCATTTCACCCTTGCGGAGTTCCCAAAAAGCATACAGATTTGTTTAAGCCCAAGGATTTTGGGCCTAAGAATTTTGGGCCAATTTGTGCATTTAGTAGGTAGGGAAATCATATAATCTATTAGGATAATGGATTGGTTCTCTGAACTAATAAGCAATTAGTCATGCATAATTGCCACTTTTGCAAACTTAAAAACTTCATTAAATTTTCGTGTTTCGGCCTAATAACTCGTAATAACTCAATTATTTGAAATTTGATATGTTATATTAACTCAACTATTATTTTTAGAGTTAATATTCATTATCATATTAACTCAACTATCTGACAACTATTCGTTTCGTTTCCGTAAATTATTCTCAATTAAAATCCACATATATAAATTCACATTAAAATCCGTATACCGCATGAAAACCGCATTAAAAACAATCAGAATTTTGAGTCTTAAAATTAGGAGAAAGGAAAGGAAAGGAGGGCTGGAGGGGTAGAGAATTGAGGAAATATTAAGCAGGATGTTTGTCAAATTGTGAAAAAGATTAAACATTTCACATTCAATAGACAGAGGATCTATCCCTGCTCTTCCTTGAGTCACATTTAACCGATTTTAAACAGTTTCTCTAAACATCAGAAAGGATCAATAAAATCAATTCAAGCAAGCCATTTTCGCAAGCCATTCACAGTAAATTCTATCAATAATATTTTCAAATAAAGTGATGAGATTTACATAATCAAAGTTTTATCATAGATCTCTGTACACCAAACTCAAAACCCAATTCTACTCAGTACTACTGCCAACCGCATCGTCTCTTTTGCCACAAGCACCAAACCCTGGTCCTAACCGTAAACCTGGACCACTCCTGCTACATTCCAACCTCTCTATATCCCTGTGTATAACCCCACATTCCTCCTCAAGTTGAACCACCCGAGCCTGCATGGATTCCAAATCCCCATTCAGCCCTAACCCTAACCCAGCCTGCCGGTGTCCATGGCCTGGGTTTTCATCAGATAAAGGGAGATAATCCATGACAAATCTGCGCAGTCGCAGCTGCTCGAAGAAGAGCACTTGAACAACTGTGCGAAGAGGTAGGCGGTTGTTTTGCACTGCATGTGCGCATGCTTCTGGAGAGAGCTTTTCACAGTCTATGAGTCGGCATAGAGTCTCACGCTTTGGATCCGTGAGCCATGGATGTGCCTATAAATGAAAACATAACAAAAATGATGACAGAACTTCTAACTTCATGGGCCCGTTGAAAATCTAATCTTTTTAATTCAATATACCTCATGATTTGAGTTTTTTTATGTTGTATGCTATTGTGTTCCTTTGTACTGATACGATATTTTTTGACGTAGTTAAAATTTTCTTAACTTGATTATTGTTTTGCTAATGTTCACTGACTGAAAAATGATAAAAAAAAATAAACCATAATAAAAGCACAAGCATTTGTGAGACCACTGCTGGCATAAGCAGCTAAAGACCATAGGAATAGTAGATAGTAGACATTTATATGTTAAAAGGGCTTGTTTTGTTCATGCTGGGAAGTACTGGAATATGAAGTTTCGGGATAGAAACTTGATAATTATGTTGGTACTGGTACACAACAGGCAAAGTGCTATAAATACACAATTGCTATTTGCTACACATTAGTATGTATGGAACATTTTTAGTACAATTTCAAAATATGTAAACTTTCATACGAGTCTCATAGGGACAACACTTTACAAACAAATTTCCTGCTGTAAAATACTAAATTGAGGAACTGTAAAGCTTCATACATTATATACTCAAAAGTGACAAGTCCCATCACATTCAAGATTAAAATTCTAAATTACCTTAAAGTATATATCAACAGCACTATACAACAGATCACATGTCAGCCGTGCATACTCTGGAATAGCTGCAGCCAAAGATCTAAATATTTCAAATTTCAAATCTGAATCAGATGCCACCTCAGCCAAATATGCATCAATTAAATATGAAACCCTAATTAGAGCATTTGAATTGACATCAGACCCTGCCATGTGAACACCTCCATTGATCGCCAACAACTGGACATCTTCATTGATCCCTTCAGACTGGATACCTCCACTAATTATCTTATCCACGGACAGAAAATGGTGAAGAAGCCTATGCACACAACCCACATCGTACATTACTTCATCATTTACCGAATTAGAGAAGTTTGGTATCAATAAATCCTCTAAATTTGCCTCGTGGAGTTGCATTCCAATACGCCTCTCCAAGTTGTACAAGGTAGCATCACTTGCATTCAAAAGTTTTGCATTTTTAAGAAGGCCGAAGAGAAGCTTACATGAACTTGTGCCTTTTTGGAAAGGTAGTATTTTCTCAATCTCTTCTACTAAGGTTCTTTGTTCTTCTTTCACCAATAACGGCCTACCGAGCTCGGTACTACTTTCCCGCCTATTAAGACCTGGTATGCACCTCTTTGCAAGATAAAACACAGCCCCAGTAATACTTTCTTGATCCATCCCCAAATTTTCCAATTGAGATACTACTGCTACAAACAAAGGAAGAGGTAGAGTTGCCACATCAGCATACCACCAATTTATACTAGTATCTGTTGGACCCATATCCACACCAATTCTTGTTGGAGCTGTATTTACCAGTTGGATACCGTTCCAACTAAGATGCTGAATTACCAATTCTTGTTGGGTTGATAAACACTTTTCAGCAACAGATTTAACAAAGTGCTCCAGAATTTGCAAATCTTTGGCTGCTTTGATCCAATTATTATGACAAGATTGCAGAGCTTGTATTGAACTTCTCCAACTTTTCAAAACTGAATTGTGAAGGAACTTGTGGGTTTGAACTTTCAAATTTCCCTCAGAGATTGCTTCCTCCATCCTGAGGTTCACAGAGGCACAAAAGAGAGGGATCACGTTTGTAGCATTCAGTTCGAATTTGAAACTGTAACAGAATTTGGCACATAACTCAAAAATTTCAACTCCAAAGGGAAAGTCATGTAGCTCTAAGACAGAAATTATTTCTCCTTCTTTGGTTCTTTCTCCAATTAAGGTTTCAAATAGGCCACTTTTTGAAACAAGAGGAAACTGCAAGAAAGAAAAAGGAATGTAAATATAAAAGCTTGCTCCGTGTGGATGACAACAGTACAGTAACTTTCAGTCTACCCAATTATGCACCTTCAGCTAACTTAGAACAGAATTCCAAATTACCCCCTATAGTTCAACTTTTTGGTGGGTACAGTCACTGGTAAGTTCAGTACTTGTACCTGCAATAATATACAGGAACCTACCAGCACTAATACTTGGGGCGGAGCCAAAAAGATGCAGGGTGGAAGGTTGCCACACCCCGCACTTAAAATTTGTAGTTAAAAAAGTTTGTTTCTACTATGGTAATTTAAACACACACACACACACACACAAACATGTAACTAGAACCAAAGTAATTGTGAAATTACACCTAACTCTATTAGTTAAATTGTGTTTTTTTATTATGTACTATAAATGTTTTATATAAGCAAATGTAGCAACAAAAATTAAGTATCTATATATATATATTTTTTCTTTTTTACCCCTCTAATAATTTTTCTAGCTCCACCCCATTCTAATGCAAAGCTAATCATTCAAGTATAACCACATGGTATTGACTTGTATGGTACATCAACTATTTCAATGTCAAAACCTTCACCAATAATTTGGTATCATACTTCTACATTATTCCTTCCATGTCCGGTACCACAACAGTAAATTATTACAATATCCATGCTGGTACCATTGTTGTAAATTCCCGGTCGCTGTCGCAATTTTCCTCTTTCTTTCTTTTTGGGTTTTTTATTGTTTAGTCAAAGGTTCATGCATGCATAAAAGCTTATTGAAACTGAACCACTGAGGTAATATAGGCATATACTAGCAATGCTGCAATGGCAAATAAAAATAACAACCATGCAAAAGATATTTACCTTATGAAGATAAAAAACTGCTTCACCAATCTTTACTGTTATGTCGCTTTTGAGCCCTGTTTTGCAATACCTACAACATTATATATCATAGTGATCAATAATAGACAAGCAACTACGAAATATAAAAATAAAAACAAACAACTAAAAGATTAGATGAAGCAACAGTGAAGAACATTGCACAGGTACAGTAAGATAGATCAGCATTTTGTAACATGAATCCTGATTAAAAATTAAAGATAGAAAGAAATGAGAACATTCTCAATCTCATCCCCAAGAAAACCACAAAATATCTTGCATTTATCAGCATTATTTATTTACACTGGCATACAATATGTACTTTATGTTATACCTACAAAATATTAAAAAAATAAACAACTATATGATTAAATGAAGCAACAGTGAAGAACACTGCACTTGTATCAGACAGTAAGATAGATCAGCATTTTTTGTATCAGACCATAAACCCACAAAATGTTGCTTCACTGTTGCTTTATTCAGTGAACACTGCACTTGTATTAAAGAGAACGAAATGGGAACATTCTAAATCCCTTCCCCAAAGAAACCACAAAATATCATGCATTATTCAGCATTACCAATTTGCACCGGCAATACAAATCGACTTTATGCACTATTTAGGAAACAACAGCTCGCCTTTCCCAACTCCTTAGGACATACCCAAACTACCCCTCCTTAACTCATCTTTTGTCTACAGAAAAAGAACCATATAGGACCAGTTAAGGCATTATTTCAAAAAATGATAAATAGATATTACAAAAGATGGTTTTTCATGTTTATGCACTAAGGATAATAAATAAACTTTCCCTGCAACAACTTCCAAATATATACATAAACCATGTACTTCATACCCATTAAAAAAGTTAAATGACAGAGAAATATTTACCAGTCATTCCCTTCTCTTCTGAAGGTACCAGATCTTGATCCCAGCTTCATAAAAGCCATACTAGATAATCTTAATCCCAAAATTGAACATTTTGGTGCCAACTTCGAAAATCTTAACTTACATGTATACAATTGTACACAGAGTCTAAAGTTGGGGATCAAATAGTGTCTTAATTACCACCCATAGAACCTCAAAAAGCCAAACGAAGCTGCACATGATTGTATCTTAAACTAAATAAACCCCAACGAAAGTAAGTAAATCAAACAAATACGGATGGCAGTAGTGTAATTTTAAGTACATCCAAACCGATTCTATTGATTTAACTAATGAGTAACACAAGAATACCACATCGGCACAAACATGTAGAATAAGTTATGATTTATGTCATCTGCTGAAGAACTAAGTATTTGAGTTCTAAAACCCCAATTTCTTCAGATACCACAACACCACTGATCAAGAGAACACAATGGAAATCCCCAAAACAAAACAAACTCTTAGACTGTGCCTGAAATCCTAGAAGATATAATAACTTGAACGCTCTTAATTCCCCAAAACCCAAAGTTCATACCATAAACCCACAAAACCCAAAGTTCAAAAAGACAAAAAGGAAGCATGGAAGCAAGTGTATTTTTAGGGGCAGGAAAAACGAGGCTGCCTGCTATAATTCTTTGATATCTTAGTACTTCTAATTTGATTATTATACCGAGGTGATGTTGGATAGAGACAAAGCGAACGGAAAGAAATAGAAAGAAACCCGACATTTTTATTAGGGGCAGTTGGATTTATGCCACTCAAAAACTTCAAAATTGTATTTTTGCCACTCTGGAGGAATATTCCTTTTGGTTGATGATACAACATCTCTAATTTTGCACCCAGTAGCAATTTTTTTTTTTTTTTTTTTTTTTTTTTTTTTTTTTTAATCAACCTTTGCTCTTAACTTTGGGGCGATATTTTCTACTGATTCTTGCCTCCCCTCACCTCATCGTGTTTACCCGCAATCTTCCCCACTTCTTAGGGTACTATACGGCAGGATGATTCTTTTGGTTTGACAAGAACTTTTGAAAATCAAGCCCTATAAGCTAATATCCTTGGGTTGAGGATGGTTAAATAAAACTTTTACGCAATATACATCTTATGTTTTGAACAGTTTTCATGAGTTTTGGCATGATCTCCCCTACTTGCCTTCCTAGAATATAAAGAAACTTAGAAAGCCATTAACAGACCTTGCTCTGATACCAGGGTTGGATCGATCAGAGGCGTCTTCAAACTTCAACGGGTTACTGTGAACGCAGGAAGAATGAAAACACACAAGCGGAAATTATATTAAGTGGAATGTTTACAAGAGAGAAGTGGAAAAGAGAGAAGTGAAACTTGCTGGTGCTCAGCTTGTTTCGCAACTCCTAAACAAGCTCTTATATAGAAACTTAGGAACGGAATCTCATTATTACGCCGGGTGCTCATTGGGCCCCATCGCGCGTGAATAAAGGATAGTCCACAATCCTTTGTCTCCCACTAAAGAAAAAGGTGCTAATAATGCACCGAAAGTTGGCCAGGCTATGGCCCACACAAAAATAAAGGAACGGCCTAAACGTTCAGGCCCAAAAAGTAAAACACACTAAAATTAAAGTGATGCCAATAATGCACACCTTTGGCATCTTACTATAGGGTAGATACAATTACGCTTTTTCAGACCCTAAATACCTTGATCTCACAAATCAGCTTCTTGAGTTCTTGGTATTTCTTCTGAAGTCCTGTAAGCGTAAGACGGACTTGGGGCAACCAGTCTCCCCAATAGTTATCCTTTGTAGCGAACTTAGAACATTGCGCTTCCTTCATTTGCTGAATTTTAATTAAATCCGTAACACCTTCTAACATTCGCGAAATTGCCCGGTTTTCTATTGTCCGGAGCTGGAGCCTAAGCTCCTGTTCTCGGCGCATATTATTGGATACGCCATATGTTTGCCGTAATAAATCCCGGTACTGGCAAACGATTGACTGATTTGCAGGATTATGTGGGACATTTTCTCCTGCACCTTCGGGTTGGGCTGCTCCTTGCTCTCCTGGAGAACCCCTGCTAGATTGTCCAATATGTCCTGAGC
Source organism: Carex kokanica (assembly GCA_025461125.1). NCBI lineage: Eukaryota > Viridiplantae > Streptophyta > Magnoliopsida > Poales > Cyperaceae > Carex > Carex kokanica. The sequence continues at coordinate 389,271 of JAJGRX010000709.1, forward strand.
CTCCTTGTTGGGCCATCCTGCATCAATCAAGACATTAATTAGTCGGGACAGGGAGTCAGCCAAAAGGTTGTCTCGCCCATCAATGTGTTCAAACTGAACATCTATTCCAAGCCCTGTCACGAAATCCGTGAATGCAACCCATCGCACTCTTGAAGGCTTGTTTATGTTAGATTTGTTGAAGAAACTAATAATCGCTTGACAGTCTGTACGAATTATTAATTCCTTCCTATCGAGGTAGTAAATCTTTAAAGCCTCAAGACTATTCATCACCGCGAAGATCTCAGCATCTATTGTTGATTTTGGCGGGTTGAACTTGCCACTTGCGTATGCGCACGGCTTTTCCGTGTTTTTAGGGTCATATCTCCTTGGTTTCCATTTGCATACCCCGCCCCATCCGTCCATACATCCGTCTGTTTCAATAACGATAAAGCATTCTTCGGGGGGTACACATAAGTCAGGCAGGTTCTGAACCTGCTGCTTAATCATGCGAATAAGCTCCCAGTCCTGTTTATTTAACCGTTTATCACCAGTAGGACTAGTTTTCGCATAGAGAGGGCTTAAGAGTTTTCCAAGATTTGGAATATAACTCCTAGCGTAGTTGAGGATTCCCAACCAGGATCTCATCCCGGATTTTTGGGTGAGGTCATCTTCTTTGTATTCCTCAATCTTCTTGATAATGTTCGGCTGTAGTCGTATAATGCCTTTGCCAATAACTGCCCCTAGGAACTCAATCTGGGGTACAGCTATTTTCATCTTTGTTGGGCTGAGGACGAGCCCGAACTCCTCACATTTTGCCAGCATCTTTTGCAAGTGCTCTGCATGCTCCTTTTCAGTTTGAGAGAACACCAGAATATCATCAATGTACACCGCAATGAAATCTTCGGTGCCCTTAAAACAGTGATCCATTTTGCGTTGGAAGACTGCAGGAGCATTTTTCAGTCCGAACGGCATTACTAGCCATTCATACAATCCATCCGGTACCCAGAACGCAGTCCATTCCACTGAGTCCGGGTGCATTGCCACCTGGTGGAATCCACTCTTTAGGTCGAATTTTGAGTAGATTTTACTATTCGCCACCTTTCTCATGATGGTGTTGATACCCGGAAGACTATATTGGTCTTTCTCCGTAATATCGTTTAACCTCCTATAGTTGAACACCATTCTTTCCTTTCCCTTCTCTTCTTTTCCGGTTTTGGGGTCGATTGTTGTACCGGAATGCACAATTATGGCCGTTGTGCGGTGTCTGCTTTTGCTGGGCCTTATTACTCCTAGTTTTAATAAGGCTTCAACATGCTTCGTAAAGGCCCCTTTCATCTGCGGTGTTACATGTTTCAAGGGCCTATCCTCAATAATGAAATCTGGATTTTTGATATCCAGCTTACAGATTACTTGGTTCTTGGCCCAATGCTGTAGCGGATTTTCACCAATAAATCCTGCTTCCTTCAGCCTTCTTAGTATGGGGTCAAATGTTGTTGCAAAGCTCGGGGACGTGTGCCCGAAGTTGTAATGAACCATCTCTTGGAGCTGAATATGCTCCAAGTCCTCTAGGTCTTCCTCTTCAAGCGCTAAAATCTTTGCCTGGGGTTGGGTATTGATGACGGTGAGGTTTTTGTAAAAGGTTATCGTGTCGCCCTCTATCCTCAGGCCTCCATGCATAGAGCGTATAAAGTTACACCCTATGATCATTTGGATTTCTCCGCCCAATTTCATTGGAAATGCGTAGGTGTATGGTATACGGAATTGATTTTCTCCAATAACCATTCTTCCGTATTTTAGTTTCATGTTGGCTGTTTGGGTTGAGTTTACGCCTGTAAATTGTACCACAAAAGTATTTTCTTCAAGAGCTTCCTTTGGTACTGAGCCCTGATCTATACAGCAGGTTGTGGCTCCAGTGTCGAGAATGGCTCTTGCTCTAAACTTCTGGATCCCGGGAATATCGAACTCCACCTCTAGATTATACAGTCTGTTTTTGATAATTCTCCCGGTGGATGGTTCACTGCTGTTTTTGCAGACTGTTTCTCCATGGAGAACGTTAACTCCTTCGTCTGCATTAACGCCCTTTCCCTTTTTGTCACGTGCCAGGTCATCGAAATCCTCCTCAAATTGTTCTTCAAGGAGTTTTTCGTACTTCTCTTTATAATGATTTACTTCTTTCTGTAACCTCTCCATTTCAGCCTCGCACCAAATGATGTAATCTCTCTGTTCTTGAACAAGGGTTCTGAGGTTAATTTGTGCTGGTGCGGTTGTGGGGCTTACTGGCACTTCCTTTTTAAAATAGAATGGGCCACAAAGGTTGCACGCCGTGACTCCACATTCGGGACAATGTATCCTTGCGCGAATGATGGTTTCCCTAGCGCAACAGGAACACTGTGTTTTGAACGGTTGCTCAATCACCTGATTATGCTGCCATTGGTGCTGGCAATTCATCTGTTTCTCAGGTAGTTTTATTCGGGGTCGATAACCCGAATTTTCTTCACCGAGCATGAAAAGGGAGTTTAGTTGTAAGGTCTGAACCCCTTGTTGTAAATTCATCTCTCCATCTTCTCCTTCAGAAATACTGAAAATAGCATCACTTTGATTTTCTCCTTCTTGCACCGATATGATATCGCAATCTTCTGGTATGTCCAGTCCTTCAAAGATTGCGGCTCGTTTGATATTTCTTTTATCACTGGGGCATTCTCGTGCAAAATGACCTTCTTGTCCGCATAGGTAGCACTTGCATCTTTTGTTTCTGATCAAATGCTTCCTCTTTTCTATTCTGGCATGGGACTCATGAGGTTTGCCTTTATAGGTTTTTGACATCCGCAGGCCATACCTCTTTTCTGGTTTTCGGTAATAGCCAGGAATAGGGATTTGACTGCAGAAGGAGAGGTCTTTGAGTGACTGTTTGAATGCGGCATCTTTGCATTCATTCTCCAGGTATTTGTATGCGAATAATACCCTTGGGATAACTCCAACCGTGAGGCCAGGGTATCTTTCTTCGAATGCGGTTCTTATCCTGGTTCCCAGATCACCGGGCATTTTTAACCAGAATTTCTCTGAGAGTTCTGGGCTAATATACATTCGTCCAGATTTCGCTGCTAAACGTAAATATTCATTCATGTATTGAATAAGATATTTTACGTTGTCGCATGTCAGTCTCTCCAGATCTCTGTAGGCTTGATCTTGGATTACTGTTGATCATTGGGCAGGATCCTCCAACGAAAACACCCTTCTCATCTGAGAAAGTATGTTTTGGGTACCTTCTCGACCATCTGCCACTGTTATTAATGCCTCGTATTCAGCGAGGAATTGCATCCTCCACTGAACCCATGTTAGCTTTTCTACCTCGCCTAAGAGGTTTTCCATATATTCAATTTTGTCTCTTGGATCTGTGAATCCTTTTTCTGCTACATGGTTTCGTGTGATAGATTCCCATCTTGAGAATGCATCATGGAATAACCCCAGTTGATCCGGGATTACAAACATGGCACCTTGCTGCTGTTGTGCTGATGGCAGGGTCCACATTTCATTGTTGTAGCCTCCACGAAAGTGTCCTGTTTTGGGCACCCTTTCATCAAACGTGGGGGCTTGCCTTGCCTCATTTGTCGCTCTGGCAGGAGGGTAACTGGGCATATGCATCGATTGGTCCGGCGGTGGTCGGTAGTGTGACATTGCTGAAGAACCAGTTGATGCGAAGGCATGTTCCGTCATTGCCCTTGACAGGTTTCTGAGTTGAGGGTAGTCAAAAAGCCCTTCTGTTTCATTTATCATAAAAACAGTGTTGGCCTTTTCTGTTTCTTTTTCCTTGCCATGTCTGCTGACACTGAGCCCGAAATCATCGAGCTGATTACCCCCTCTATCTACCGAAAAAGGATTGATCCAATCCTTTTCATCATCAGTATCCCAGATAGGACAGGGGAGTGCTGATTCAGGAGTAGGTGGTTGTGCTGACTGGGTAGCAAGGTATCGTATATACTGCCAGTCATCTTCTTCTTCATCATCATCACTCCCTTCTTCTGTTAGGATCATTATGGTTTCGCTTCCAACTTCATTCTCATCATCATCATCGGGTGTGACATCTGTGTTTTCAGGGGCTGGTACGTAATCTCCAAATGATATAGAGATTCGTCCATCGAGTAGGTTTCTGGTTAGTAATTCAGTAGGCATCATAGGGATAGTGACCCTAGTCTGCCTCACTAACCAGTTGTTGCCCTGAGTCTCCTGGGCTGAGTACCTCCTTCCAGGGAGAGCTCGTACTCCCCTGCTCACCAAGTACTCAGATACATTGTTTATCTGATAGGCAAATCCGACATTTGGTGTGTTGGACAACCGTCCGACTAATCCTCTGGTGATTAAGAGGTTGGCTTCGCCATTCTGCCAGTTCTGATATCCTCTTGTTAGGATAGATATCTGGAAGTTTCTGTAGAAATCTCCGATTGTCTGCATAGTGTCCGGTATAACGAACACCAACTGGCTGCCTTTTGTTAGATCAATCTCCATGGTCGCAAATATCGACTGATCCCCTTGCCACCTATTGTCCCTGAAGACGATTAAGGCTGAGGTTCCCTCATCTTGTCTGTGCAGAATTTGCACCCTGACTTGTGCGACTCCAATGTGGATAAACTGCATTCCACTCTGTCTGAGGGCCTCGTAGCTCTCAGGCTGTATGAAAGGCCTATCTATCTGCTGGTTATCAACACAGAGAATAGCCTCCTCGGAGAGGTGATTATAGACACGGTGGTTGTTGTCATCTCTTCGAGAGTTGTACAGTACCTCAGCAGGTACTATGGCAGCTCTGTCCCTTAGAGACCTCCTTAGTTGTGCTTCAGGCTCAACTTGCTCTTCTAGGGTCATCTGATATGGATTTCTACCAGTAATGGTTCGTGCCAGATTTCTCAAATTTCTTTGAGTGTTGTATCTCCTTCTTTGCCCTCGTCTGTACTCTCGCACCTGGTCTTCGAATAATGGGCCTCCAGGATTTATGGTTTGAGTTTGGGACACACTGGGCCTGCCTGATGTTTCCATCACTTGAGTTTTTGCCTTTCTTCTTGAAGGATAACAAAGGGGTCCTTAAAGACTTTCAGTACCCCTTTCTTTTCTCTAGGTTTTGAGGGTCCGATTGATAACTTAGCGAGTCTGGCTGATAGCTCGTCAGTTATGTTGGTTGGCAATTGCACGCTCTCGTGCTTCGAGATTTGGTCCTTCAGAACCTTTATCTCTGCCTCAAGGTTTTTGATCTCCTCAAGTATTTGTACAAGCAGCTGGATTTGGGTATTGTTCTGTTTTATTATTGCGGTTGTGCCTGATGTACCACCACGGTTGTCAGCAGGTTTTGCGAAACCTACTGCTGGTGACTCGATCGGGTTGGTTGCTTGAACTGCTTGCTTGTAGAACTGGGAGTTTTGAGTGTTCGTATAATCACTCATGAACTGGCCCACGTTTCCACCTTTTTGAGTATAGCTTCCACCCGGTTTAGTTTCAGGCTTAGGTCCTCAGAGATTTTGAGGGCCTCTGTCTCAACTAGTTTGGGTTGCTTAGCTATCTCCGATACCAGAGTTTTAACCTCTGATGTTGTTAAGGGACGGTTTTCTGTGAATAGGATTGTGAGGTTTTTCAGATTTCGTTCAAGTTTTTGTATTTTCTGGTCTAGGGAATGTATTTGTTCTTGGGTTTGTTTAAAGTTTTTCAGGCTAACTCGGCTAAACAGGTTTAATCTGTCATATACAACAGATATGTTACTGGCTAGTTGTTTATTGGTTACGGTTGTTGTTTCCGAGAGATCTAGGTACTCTAGGGTCGAAGTTCGAGATTTTGTATACCACTCCTGTATAGATTGCTCCCACCTTTCGCTCATAAAAGTATTTTGAAATTGTTTTTAATAAACACGGGATTTTTGAGTATCCTAGGTTGGCAATTCGGGTTTGATCATACCATTTATCATTATTTCTGTTCAAGGTTTATACACATCTGATTTCTTCTGGGGACAAACTTTGGAGCTATCAATCACACCACTTTTGGGTTGGGTGGCAAATTTACAATTTCTCTGTTTTGTAGTGGCAATTTTACAATTATCCCTTTTTATTAATATCCAAAGTTAATTACAAATTAATAAAAATACCCACTAATGTTGAAAATTTATAAAAATATCCATACCGGTCATTTTCTGGTTGATTTTAATTTTTTTCGGTACCAGCCAGAAAATAGCCGGTACTAAATTTTTTTTTTTTTTAGAGACTATGAATAGCAAGATGCTGAAATATAACACTACAAATTCGAATTTATTTTTTAAATATTTGTTAGATTATTTTTTTAATATATAATTAGCATATTAATACTAAAATACGCTAAATTATTTGAAATTATATTAAATTACATATAATTACGCTAAATTAGGCTATATTATGTTAAATTATGCTAAAATATGGTAAATTACGCTAAATTACATATGAATATGGATGATATTTTCACTGATAAAGCGAAAAACAACGACGAAACTTCAAACGGTCATAAAACGGCGCTCAAGTGTCCGATTTCAGCAAATGACCACTTTTCGGAAAGCTTGCGAAAATACGCATGCATCAGTGCCCTCTTTGTTGGATTTTAAAATTCAGAATTGCCAAAAAACAAAGGGAAAAGCCTCAAAACTTGAGTTGAAGTTTCCGATTAAGATTTTTATTTCTATTATTCAATCTAAGTAGCTCAGTAAATTAGTTATATAATGAATTTGTAGAATACCAATTTTTGAAATTTTTGAAATTTTTTTACTATTTTTTATGATTTATGAAAGATAACACAAAATCGGCCTAATTTAGCAAAATTTAGTGTGATTTAACATAATTATTATAATTTAGCGTAATTTTGTGTAATTCAACATAATTTAACATAATTTTAAGTAATTTAGCGTATTTTAGTATAAATATGCTAATTATATATATAAAAAAAAGTAATCTAAGAAATATTTAAAAAAAATTGAATTTTTAGTAGTGTCTTAAAAAAAAAATTAGTACCAGTCATTTTCTAGTCGGTACTAAAAAAAATTAAAACTGGTCAGAAAATGGCCGGTGTGGATATTTTTATAAATTCTCAACATTAGTGGGTATATTTATTAATTTGTAATTAACTTTGGATATTATAAAAATGTCGGGAAAGAAACAGAGGCAGACTAATTGTCCGGTTTTACGGGCTTTTTTTTCCACTAAAAAAAAAAAAAAATTTGAAACCACAAGCCCAAAGTTACGAACTGCTGCATAAGTGATGATGTGGCGTATAATAATTGGACCTGTAGTTGTTGAACGAAGCAGTTTGTAGAAAGTAGTAATTTAAGAATCAGAAACGAGATAATATATTTCGCATTAACTGGCACCACCACTAGTATTGTATTGGGCCAGATCCTTGACCTTAGTGCAAAATATCCATCTTAGATTTATTGCTGAAATATCTCGCAATGATTTCATGCACCCGTTGCTGACCCACCACAGCTGATGAATTTTGATTATTTAGTGTTCAGGTAGATATTCGAATTTTTTTATTAATTTATGCAAAATTCATATATTACGACGTGTACATCTTGATACTACGCTTAATGGTATGGGTCCCATCATATGAGAAGCTTAAAAAAATGAATTGAAACAGAGTAAAGTCATGCACAACACCAAACTGTGAATGATCAAGGTAGTGTTTTGCAAACGGGCACGGGCAAAACCCAGGGCGGGCAACGGGCAACACGGGTCACGGGCGACACGGGACGGGTTAGCACGGATTTTTTTTTTCAAAAACCGTACCCGGCCCCTCTCAAATCCCCCGGGCAACACGGGTCACGGGCAACACAGGTTCGGCTTTTTTTTCTGTTATTTTTTTGCTGTTTTTTTTTTCTGTTTTTTGGGGGGAAATTTGAATTTTTACGGGTACGGGCATCACGGGCACGGTACGGGCACGGGCAACCCGGATCCACGGGACGGTACGGGCGGGTAAGGGTTTGAAACGGGTACGGGTATCACGGGTAAAATTTAAAAAAACCGTGCCCGGCCCTTCTCAACCCGTGAACCCGGGTTTTGCACGGGTCCCGGGCGGACCGGGCCGGGTCTGACCCGGGCGGGTAAAATCAAACCACTAGATCAAGGATCAATTTTGCAAAAATCAATAATACAATCGTAATTTTAAATTATTGAGGTGGTAAGTAACAAAATTTCAGGTTAAATATTAGTTAACACAATATAATTTCATTTGATGATTTTGACAGTATTTATCAATCAAGTTAAAAAGTTATAGAAATAATTATAGAATCTATTCTTATGATTTGTTGTGTCAGATCTTATTCAGTGTAAGTATTAGTTTTCGTGAAAAGCTGTTAAATATAATTCAGTACAAATTTTAAGTCATTTATGAACAATAAATATTGCATAAAAAATTCATCATTATTCGTATTAGTGTTGTAAATAACGGTATACGTTCATCTGATAGATCGGATATCGCCAAACGATTAATCAGTATGCGGACGATTAATTAAAAGTTTGCAGACAATTTTATATTTTTATTAAAGTTATGTACATATTTTAATAAAATGATTAATTTAACTCATCAAACTTATTTTAACTTATTAATTAATAAAGTTATATGAAATTGCTATTTAGAAAATGTCCAGAAGACAAGACCAAGTATGTAGCATTAATCGGACAAATCGGATTTGACGAACTAAATGGTTCAATGTATGTCGGATCATGACTCAATAAATGACCGACTAAAAGATCTACGGGTCTTGTAATCACAAAAAAACTACTAAACAGAAATAAACGAGAATAATCAGGAATAATTGAAAATAATTGACCGATTGATCGGAAAAATCTGCAAACACCCCTCCGTCCAGTATATTCATAACGGTTTGACCACCACCGACGACTGAACGGCCAATTATTAATCGGCCGTCTAGCCAATTTTTTACAATACCGATGCGTATACATCATACTTTTATAAAATTATATTTTAACTGTACGGTTTCCAAAATAAATTTATGATGATGTTGAACTATGAAATTAACTTATTATCAATAAATTCGTACTCTGCAGATGATGGATATTTGGTCGCAATCATTCATAATTGTAGTGCACAAATCTTTGTTCTCAAAAAATTGAAGAGAATTGTTCTCCAACTACTGTTTCTGTTTGCCAGAGAAATTAAGATAAGTTCAAAAAAGCTTTCTCAATTAATGTAATATTTCTAATTCTTGCATACATTGTTCAAAAAAGCATTCATTTAATATCTTTTACAACTTTATTCAAACGTGGACATATTTGCAATTTTAATTATCTTTTAATCTTCTTATCTGGATTTTGATTTACAATGATTGTTAAAATAATATATGTTTCAAGTTTCAACTAAGCAGAGAATTAGAAATCTCCTACTCAGAGAATATCACTAACAACAACAAGGGGTTAAAGGAAGGAACGTCATTCATAATTATTTAAATAAAAACTAAAATTTTATATAAGTTGGGCTAAGGGTCCTTTCTTAACTCACATTCATATTTTCGATTTCAAAGTTGAAACCCCGATCCGAACCTTTCAACAATATCTTCATATAAAAAATGTCCTTTGAGAACAAATTTTACATTTTTAATGATTTTTTTACTATTTTTTACCTATCTCAAAATTAATTTAAAAAAAATTAAAAAATGTATAATTTGGCCTCTAATAATATTTTTCATATGAAAATCATGTCGAGTGGCTCGAATCGGTTGTTTTGCACTTTAAAATCGAAAATATGAATATTCTTACTTCATAAAGCACCATAACCTCACTAAACTTGTATAACATAAAATAATAAGAATCTTCAATATTTGATTTTATAAAAAATTACAACAAATAACTAATATCAGTATAGTGCCAGGGGGCTAGGAATGTGTGACGATTCAATTGAATTCAATTTGAACCATTGAATTTAAAATAGATAACTAAATTTGCATTTGATCCGATGAGTTTATTATTTCATACAACCTTTTTTTAGAAAATTATTTTTGAGAAAGCAGTTTGCATACAACTGAAGAGGAACCAAACTCGTGATAATGTTCAAAGCTCTAAGAAATTGATGCCAATTAGTTCATTCCTCTCTTCTATTTTTTTTTTTTTTTTGCTGAATTTACTATAAATATAAAATTCTTAAATGAAATCACTACAAACTTGAAAAAATAATGATTGAAGGAGTGGAGGTTTTCTATTGTTCAAGTTTCTACCTAATTGATGAAATCATTCAAAACTAGCATAATAACAAATTACTCACACTAAAAACCTAAAAGGAAGGCGCACATGCAAAGATATTTTTTATTAATGAATTTCACTGTGTTCTTGCTTAGTTGCTTTCTGAATTTAACCATTTTTTTTCCTTTCGAATCAAAAGAAAGACGGGATGAAAAACAGCCATTTGAAAATGAACAAGTCATATGAAAAACAAATAAAGAGTCGTAATAAATTTTACTTTAAAATACATGTCATTAAATTAAATAACAAAATCTTTCACCAGAAAATATTTTACTGTGTTGCACCAAAATAGAAATTCAAAAAACACAAGGATAAATAATAAGAGAACTAGTACATACCGAAAATAAAAAAAACCAATTAAATTCTAATATGTATGATTAAGATTTTAAAAAACATGGGGTAGTCACCCCTAGCACAAGGCTAAATCCACCCTTCATGATGACGACTGAATGTATTTTTCTAGAATTAATACAAAGCTTCCCAGGCAGTAAGGAACTTTCAAGAATTTCAAGAGAGATTTCATGTCTAATAGTTAGCTATTTACATACTAAAAGTGACTTGGCATCTTGTTAGATGCTTGTAAATACAAGAAAAAAATCCGGACAAATTTCTCTATGCACATTTTTTCTTAACCTCTGACCAGCCATGGCACAATGCCCTACATTATTTGCTTAATCTTTACTGAAAGATTAAATTTCATCAAGCACCCTCTTATTATAAATATTACAGACTGTCCCTTGCTTTTATGGATATTTGCACCCCAAGCCATAACAAACTTGTATATAGCTCGCATTCTTGTAAAAGAAAAACGATCTCCTTTAGAAATATCCTCGTAAGTTCCGCAACTTCATATTTCACCCCTTAAAAACTACAAAATGACACGCATCTGACATCTAAACAATTTGATCATCGTTAGTGTATTTGAATCATAATTGGGTGTATTCTACAATTTTAAAAGTGTAAAACCTAGACCAAAGACGGTGTTAATTAAGATGTTTCCAAGGAATACTATAATCAAACACTACAATTTTCAGGGGAGAGACATAAAATTGACAGATATTATAGAGGACTTATTTGTAAGACGCAACTACCATAAAAAGCAAGGTTCCCTCTGAAATATTGGCAAAACTGAGGGTGCGGAACCTTATTTAACTTCTCATTTATTTATTTATTTGGAATTTTACCAATACCCCCCTAATCTGTGTCAAAATACCGATCATAAATCGATAACCTGTCAAAGGCATCAAAATCTGCCTTCAATCCAACAAATTGGCTGCCCATTTGAGCGCACTGCTCATTAGGCCACTTGCACCCATCTTTGGTTCTAAAAGGGCACATTGATTCACAAACTCGGCTTAACGGGTTGCCACCGGCAACCACACCTGCATCCTCTATGGCAGAAATAGAGACTGAGAGATCACGAGGTGAGTCATCAGATGGGTCTTCTGAATATGTACTGGCTATCAAATCCGAGGATGGACGGCTTTGATTGGTAGAGAGGTTGACTCTGCAGCCAAGGGACTGGACTGCACGTTTGATGGCCCGGTTCTCACGGTGGACACGATTTGCAGTGGCTAGAGCTGAGCTGGACTTTTGTTTCTCCTTTTGTAGCTCAGCTGAGAGAGCTTCAGATTTCGATTTTAGGTCTCTAGCTTTTGACTCAGCCACCTCCTTGGCCTGTAAGTAGTAAAACACTTCCCTTAGAAATAGTAAATGCAGTTCGGCTTTGTTTATCTTTTTATCTAGTGGAACACTTAAAAATGTTCTAATATTGTAGCACAAGATACATATTAGAACTGTTTGCAAAGTGCTCGTGATTTAGGGTAGCAAAAGCCGTCATTATGAACAGAGTCCCATAATATTGCAACACTTGAATCATAATATCTGTTTATCTTTTTAACTAAGGGAGCACTAAAAATTCTAATATTGCAACACTGTTAGAATACTGTACCATCTAGCTCACATTACTTTGCAAGTACAAGATTTTGCCTGACCTGATTAGTGCAGACAGGTAACTCGCTGGACTGATACATTAGGTTCAAGTGCTCAAGATTTTAGGTTAGCAAAGTATCACTATGAACATTCAGTTAACCATACCAAGTACTAGATTTGAGGCCATACTGGAACTGACCTGGCCGGTTCAAGCACGTAGCTGCACATTATTAGAATAACATATTTCTTCTACAGCAGTTGTCTTTTCCAACAAAATTAGACAACTATAAGAATTCACAATACCTTGGACATTTCAGAGTACTTGATATTCATGGTGCGCCACATGGACTCAAGCTCACTCGCATGGGACTCAGAAGGGCAGGCCCACCTCAGGTGGAACTGGGGCCAGATTGTGGGGGCCAGTGCAGCAGCAGGGGGTAGAATGGGTCCCTCGCGCCGAGCTGGGTCGTAGAAGAGATTAAAATGCTCATGGGACCTGCCTCCAATGGCACGTAGGTCTGACAGGTATACCCATATGCAGCCACAAACTTCAGAGGCACTAGCCTGCTGTCTCTCCCTTTCACTGTAATTTTTGCAATTTAGTTTTTTATTTAATCATTCTCAGAAACAAAACAGTCAAGTACTGGTCAAGTTCAGTACAAGATTAGTGGATGTGTCGCCAAAAATAAAACAAACACCATTTTCACCGACTTAGTTATTAGAACAACTCGCATATGAGAGGGATTTTCTGACTTAAAATTCCACCAAACCTATGCTAGCAACTAAAGACCTAGGACCAATATTATTTCACATGATAGTGAACAAACTGGAAAACCATCCCAAGTGAGCAGGTGGTATGACTATTAAAATTAAGAGAACAAGTCATTTATCAATTTCTTGATCGATATTTATCTACTATGTTCACTATAAATATTAATGTTGTAGTTACTAATTTTTTTTTCTCATATATCATTCTTTTTATTTGAGTTTTCTTTACAATATTTGAACAAATTTCTTCATTAACAGCTCAATTTATATCATAGCATAAAGATGTCATGTTTATAACAGGTAATTCTACAATGAATGGTTATCACTCTGTATTGATAATAAGCATAGATTGTGATAAATTTCAATACCAATTACATAGGAAGTTCCCAAACCGACATGACAGCACAGCATCCAAAAAATCAACTAAGAAATTCTGGAAAAAAATAATAATAAAATAGATTATTATTAAAAAGGCCATAGGGAAAAAATTACAAGTCAAGGATGAAATTGAGACTGAGGTTCTAAAAGCAGATAATAGGTACCGAGGAGAACTCGAATGCACAGGGATACAGCCGTAGCAATTGGGAGACACAATCTACCCACTATAAATAACAACAACAAACAAAAAAAAGATAAGAACAAGTTGAAAAAAGCATATAGATATGTCCTTCCTTCTGTGAAGTAGCATTCATTAATATTTTGTTTTTATGTAGTGAAAGAAAATGAACAGGAAAATACATCCATATTGTGTTTGTACTAAAAAAAAAAAAATCAAAACTATTCTCTCTAGATACCCCTAAATTTTTATCATATCCTCAAGAAAAAAATATACAAATATGCCCCCAAATTTTTTTTTTTCAAAACTGCCCCAACCGCTGGGAAAACCAGCGGTTGTCTTTTTTTTTTTAATTTAAGAAGATGTGACGGCCATATCTTATTACAAAAACATCGATGTTTTTGCATTGAAACAACATTGCACTTGTGCTAAGATGTTTTTTTTTTAAATTTAAGAAGATGTGACGCCCATATCTTATTACAGAAACATCGATGTTTTTGCATTGAAACAACGATACTTGTGCTAGGATTAACCAAGATATAAAACATCGTCGCATCATCGATGTTTTTTCTTGAAACAACGATGCATTTGTGCTGGGATTAACCAAGGTATAAAACATCGGCGCGTCATCGATGTTTTTGCAATAAAACATCGAAGTACTTGTGCTGAGATTAACCAGGATATAAAAAATTGGCGCGTCATCGATGTCAAAAACATCGATGCATTGTTCCAAACTTTAAACAACCATAAGTGTTGGTAGGAAACTCCGATTTGAGCATTTGACAACAATTCGGAAAACTCATGAAGAGATGGGCCTAGAATCCCAAGCATAAGCCTTCGAACATCGGAAGAATCAGAATTACAAAAAATCATCGTTTAGGGCCTCAAAACTTCTTGAATTTGTTTCTGATTCTACGGTCCATTAATTATTCATCAGAAAATTTTATTTTACAATAATAAACATTCTAAATTTGAGTATCATTATTACAAAAAATGAGGAGCATCGTTTACCTTTTTTTTTACTTGAACTAATAGTGTTTATGTTTTGTTCTGTCATTTAGTCAGGGTTATATATTGTGAGATTGATATTCATCATTAAAAAAGTTAATTGATGAACAATTGTACTCCTCAATTAGTCCACCCATATGCTATTTGTTTTGAGAATTTTCATAAAAAAAAGACAACCGCTGGCTTTCTCAACGGTTGGGGCACTTAAAAAAAATGTTAGGGCATTTGTGTAATTTTTTTTAATTGAGAATATGAATAAAAAATTCGGCTAGATACCTATATAGATTTGAAGTATAAAACCTTGCATTCAAGAAAACATGGTTTATTCATTCATAACATTGTAAGGATTTTCATACATAACCTCAAAATTTTCAAATAAGGATTTGTTTCCCCTATTTTTGCTCCGTTCTTTTGGCTTACTTCATGTGACACGAAAAACATATGCTGGTTAAACTAGGTTTCAGTGAAGACCAAATCCCTGCATAAAGTTCTAATAATACAAGCCTGAATCAGGCAACGGACGCTCAATTCAGGCTTATTTGCAATAAGAAGGGTTAGCTGAGAATTGATCAGACTACTTTATAGTGTTAATCACCCACTGTTGTGAATTGAACCTTCAATGAGGTTCAATTGAATAAGAACAGCAAAAAGCAGACCACAAAGTTTACTATTATTGACTGAACTGCACCTAATTGCTAACAGTCAAACCTGTAAGAGTATGGGAGAGAAGTTGTCAGAAGCCTGGCCATGGGTTGCCCCACCTCGAGCACCCGGCAAATTCGACCCTGATTGGGAGCGCAACGGAGAAGATGATGGGTTTCCTCCATAAGAAGACTGCCTGGTGAGCATCTCAGTGGAGGATGAGCTTGCCAAATCAGTTACAGTTGGAATCCCCATCCGATCCGCAAATGGGTGCCCAAAGGATAACCAGTCCTTCTCTACCAAGGCCTGAAGAAAGCAGATAATTACACAAGTATTTATATCCCTTATTCACGTTTATTTTTTGGGCCAGAAATCTGATGTTTAATTCCAGTAAAAGTTCCATTATGAAAATACCAGTAAAAATTTACAGGCCTCAGGTAAAACTCAAATTCAGTACCATACTTTTGTG
Source organism: Carex kokanica (assembly GCA_025461125.1). NCBI lineage: Eukaryota > Viridiplantae > Streptophyta > Magnoliopsida > Poales > Cyperaceae > Carex > Carex kokanica. Next base: position 404,878 of record JAJGRX010000709.1, read on the forward strand.
ATTTCAGTACTGAAAAACACAGCGATAGCACACCACAATCAATATCAAGTCATCAATTTAGCTCCAAAAAGTATTATTATGGTCTGAAATATCCGTCGGACATCCAATTGAATGAATATTTAGAGAGATTAATTTATATTGGAATCCAAGTAGTAGTTCCATTAATAGGTCCTGGTTCATATATAATCTTATGTCTTTCGTTCTTTATTTTTTCTCTTGAGACAGAGAGGGGATGGGGTAGAGATACCTGGAATCCCTTGAATGTGCGGTAGTATGGATCAAGTAATAAACTGGCGAGAGAGACTAACTGAGTAGTTCGGTCCCATCCGTCACTACAAGTTAGGAAAATAAAAACTTAATTATAAGTGTACATGCCTTCTGTATGCATGAAAAAGATCTCACACAAGGAATTTCTTATGGACCGATACAGACCACCAAAAGTCATGTACAATCCCATCTCAAAAGAAAAATAATATATAAAGCCTAGAGTATATTCAAGTTATCACCTGCATGGTTGGATAAACAGGTTCCAAAAACAATAGTAATAATTTCCTTCTCTTTATGCACAGAGAAACAATATATAGTAAATGGGGGGATGTAAAGTTGGAAATCCGAGCTGAGGATCCCTTGTGGATATTTAGAGTTGGGAGGCTCGACCCCCCAACTTTATCTAAAAAACAATAGGGGGATGAGGGCTATGGAAGTTAAAAAGAAAGAGAAAACAGAAGAAGGGATGCAGAAAGAGAGAGAAAGTAAAACCTGCAGTGTACAAGTACTGAGGCAGATTCAAGGGCGATCCGAGCAGCAATCCAAGCAGCACCAGAGAGTACATTTTGAACATGCGTTAGCCAACCAGTGTCACCCAGAGTAGATGCTGAACCTGACATGCTACTTAGGTTCCCTCCTCCCCATGTCGATCCCCCATTTCTCTACAGAGAATGAGAGGGACAGATGAGTTGCAAAATTCAAATTAATTGGTCAGAAAAACTAAAGTTGGAATTAACCATTGGAGAATGAAATGGTACAGTACTTAAGGATGAAGTTAGGCCTGGAAAAAATTAACAGTGCCTCTATCACTCTAGTTCCAAAGAAAGAGGGAGCGATACAAGTGGGAGATTTTCGTCCGATAAGCGTCATCAACACTGTTTCGAAGATTGTGACTAAAATTTTAGCAGACAGACTACAACCGGAATTGGCAAAATTAATCAGCCCAAAGTAGACTGCATTCATTAGAGGCCGATCTATTATGGAGTCCTTTGTAGTTACTAGAGAACTACTAAACTTCTACTCAACGAATAAAATACCGACAATCATGCTAAAAGTTGACTTCGCCAAGGCATTCGACACGGTCGACTGGTGCTTTCTGGTAAATTTACTAATCGAGCGAGGCTTTCCACCGAGATGGATTGCCGCTGTGCTGAACATCCTAAACTCATCCTCTTCAGCTATCCGATACAATGGCTCGTTAACTAACTACTTCAAACACAAACGTGGGCTTCGACAGGGAGACCCGCTCTCCCCTCTTCTCTTCATCTTAGTGGCCGATTCCCTACAATGGTTTATTCAGAACTCAACAACTTCAATGCACCATCCTATGATTCTACAACCCCAAGCCATACAATATGCAGACGACAAGGTAATATTTGTCGAGCCACACCCCACCACCCTAAAGGTACTCTCCCTGATTTTAAAGAACTATGAACAAATCACAGGTTTAAAAATAAACAGGAACAAGAGCACTTTTGTACCTTTGGGGATTCCTGACCACCTCACGACCACAATTCAGAGCTTAATCGCATGTCAACCATCTGACCTCCCAATGAAATATCTTGGCTTGCCACTAACTAAGCGAATGCCATCTATGCTGCAATTTCAACCGCTCGTTAACGCGGTACGAAAGAGATTGGCAGGTTGGAAAGCAAACCTTCTCTCGTATGGTGGACGAGTAATACTGATCAACTCGGTGTTGTCTGCATTACCTCTCCATTACATGCACGTTTTCCAAATTCCAAAAGGGATAATCAAGCAAATTGACTCTGTGCGAAGGTGTTTCTTATGGAAGGGCAACGAGATTTGTAAAGGAATAAATTGTTTGGTAAATTGGGAAACCGTTTGTTCTTTAAAAGAGAGCGGAGGTATGGGGTTCTTGGATTTGGTAACCCAAAATAAAGCTTTGCTTGCCAAATGGATATGGAAATTGGAAAATAATAGAGATGGTCAATGGGCACAAACACTTGACACCCTCTATAACATAACTTCGGCATCCCAATTGACCTCGCCGGACCTACCATTCTTCTTGAGTTCACTATCATCAATCACACCGTTCACAACAGTATCCATTAAATATGAAGCTGGGTCAATAATCTGGCGCTGGAGCTCTCATGGGGAGTTCACCAGTTCCTCTGCCTATAGGGTATTGAAGAATTCCGGGATGATATGCCCATACCACACTGTCTTATGGAAGATAAGAGCTCCACTCAAGGTTCGCGTCTTTCTTTGGCTAGTAATTCGAAACAAGATACTCACTCAGCAGGTGTTGCTGAATAGAGGAATCCCAATCATCCCTTCATGTCAATTATGTGGGTCTTCAACTTTAGAAGAAAGGGACCATATCCTTTGGCTGTGTCCTTATGCCAAGCAATTCTGGCAGCTCCTCTCCATCTCACTGCAAATGCAACTTGACACAATCCAGCAGGGGGGCATCGTCAGGATTTGGTTACGGATGCGCAGGAATCTTGGGGCCTCGGAGAAAAGAAATTGGGATATCACATGGGCAGGTGCTACATGGGCCCTCTGGCGCGAGCGAAATAGGCAAACATTCGCAGGAGAGAGGAAGTCGGCGCGAATACTGGCAAATGAAGCGTGCTTACAAATCAAGCTTTGGCAAGCGGTTTTATAAGCTGCTTACTCCTTCTAGAGGAGGTGGATTACAGAGAGACTTCGTGAGGAGATTTTGTATTTTATTGGCGGCAGCTTATGCAAATTAGGTAGATTAGTGAAATTCTGTAATAGGCGTTTGGCTGTCCTGAGGTGACTTTGTAAATATTACTCTTTATTTTATTTAATACAAAAATGTCGGAGGGCACCTTGCCCCTGACCCTCAAAAAAAAAGGATGAAGTTAGGCCAAAAATTAAACACATAATGAATATGACAACAACAGAATATGCAGCATTGTGTTAGCATTGTATTAGCACCAGACCAGTACCAGAAAATGCATCTGTAATATGGTTATTTGTATATAGCTCAACTCACCAAGAAAGATGATGTCCCGTCAGAAGAGGTTGTGCCGTGAGTATCAACATATTCCCTGAGTCGAGATAGGCTTTCTCTCATCACATGGATATTATCAATCCCCAAAAACACTACCTGCTCTCATGATTGGAAAATTCATATTATAAAGACAGAAAGGGTGTTGCTGTCTCTTTCCTGTTTATTTTGTCAAGCCAAAGGAAAAAAGTTTAGAATAGAAGGTTCACCTCTGATTTAAAATAATTAGAAGAAGACTCAGAGCCGCCTCCTTTGACATTGTTAGCTAGAGCATTTGCTATAGGCCTTGCATCAACTATATATAGCTTCCTGCATCACAAACTCGCAATCAATAGAAAATAGAATTTTTCACATCTGCACATAGTTGCTGTAGGAGTCGTTTAGATCCACACTAATTCGGTAAGCACACGATATGAGGATTTGGAATTCATTTGTTCACGTGACTTCCTACTTACTATTAGAAAAGGAATTTCAATTATAGCTTCCACATTGGAACTGAAGATAAGTGAGGGGAACAAGAACCACTAATATGAGAACTGAATTTTTAAATTTGTCAAAACAATAAAGAATTATCATCTCATCCTTTATTTTTATATTGTGTTATTGAAAGTGAGAAGAAACTAGCCTTCGAGATGAACTGCTATCAGCACTACTGCTACAAAGACCAGCCACAAGCCTCTCGTCAGAGTGACTACAAGAAACATCAAACATTACTCAAAACAACAAGCATTGCAATTTCCAATTCAACTATTACGGTGCATAACAGTATAACACAAATAACTACAAGCCAAGATAAATACCACAAAGAAGGAAAAAGGAAAGTGAAAATTTTGTTTTACTTGCGAGAGCTCATGAAGGGACCAACACGAGGCTGAGAAGACCGTGCAAGGACAGCTCCACTGCCTATCATATCTTATTACATGTTAGTAAGGGATACTTGTCACTATCACAAGAGATCAGTCTCTGATTTCACAACAGACCTCTACAGATTGGCACCAATACTGACTGGCCTTGAAACCTTTTTGTGTGCAACTTCGTTTAATATGGTTGTGGTAGGAATTTGGGTTCACTGAAGCTAGCGATTATTTTTGGGACTTGTAGCCAATTCCAATCATGAAAGACCAGTAGGAGTTAGTGACGGTGAAGAGATTTTTTTCCCTCTCATTTTATTACTAATTGACTTTTCATTGTTTTATAGTAAGATATTTATCCAAAAATAAATGAAACAGACATCAAGTATTGATGACCCAAACAAAGGATGAAAATGATTTACAATTGACTATAATTATTTTGATCAAGGTTCCCAGTACTGGACTGGTGCTGCCATATGCATTTGATTCCAGTTACGCTGGTTTCATTTTGTTACATAATAAACCATATTCTATGAACATAAACAAAAGTACATGTTGCACAAAATACAAACAGAAAAGAAAAGAGCTTTTTATTTTCTTTTGTCTGGAGAGACCATGACAAAGGCAAAGGCATACCTACCAGGGTTACACCAAGAGATGACAGGTATGCGTCTACTCGTCCGAAAAGAGGCAGCTTGTAACAACTCTTCATCACTAATGTGCCAATTGAAACAAAATCAGATAAAAAATGAAGTGTATCACACAATCATACCAAAAAGAGATTATGATGGGTTCCAATATGCTCAAGGGACTAAAGCCAGTTGAGTCAAAGAAATGAACTTTATTTTGTGTACATTTAGGACTGTATTACTCATTGTTACCAAAAAAAACCCTTGATCATTTAATTGATCTCAAAATATCATGAGATATTCAGCATTAAAAAAATATTGGATACTTGCCTTTCTTATACATATAAGTGACATGCTGCACAATCTAACATGGATAGGTAACAATCTACCAAAAAGAAATAGAATTGAAAATAAACAGCAAGAAAAATTACCTAATACTCCTTGGTACAACTAGCGTGGAAGGATAGGTCGGACAGAGTGTGTAGTTCGAATTTATAGTTGTAATTCTCCATCGATCATTTAATATAATATATGACTCGTCTGTCGGTAGATGTAAGAGCCTCTTGCCAAAAAAACGATAATACTCCTTCAGTAACCGCAACTTGGGATTAGAATTTTTGAACTTTGAGGGACCACATTGAAAGGCATACATGTCCCACAGTTGAGCTGGCTTTGTCCATCGCTTTAATGCATTCATGATGGCAGATCTCTGTAAACAGAACAAAACTTAAAAACTAAACTAATCAAATTAAATAACCTGGTCTCAACTATATTCTATATTTGAGTCAAGCAAGTTAAAGAACCGAAAAAATAGTTTACAATCATTTGAGTATTATTCAACGATAGCTTATATCACTTTTATTGCCATTTGAGTATTATTCAACAGTGCATTAAAAGACGCTTTAGGCTGATGAAAATCTGAAATCATTCTGTGTAAATAATGCATATGCTTCAAAATTCATCTATCTTTAAATTAAATATTCATTTACAAGGATTGTCAAGATTGTCAGTACATTGTCAACAGACCTAATACATATGAAATAATGCATATGATGTAGTGGGAATCACCAAACTTCCCAAAACAGATATTATCTATAATCTGGTAGCACATAAACTATTCATTTCTATCAATCAACAGTTAGTAAGTAATGGCCTATGAACCATAGGATACCAAAAGGGTACTTAATTCATGTAAAGCAAAGGTGACTTCTATGAAACTAACCTGCATGGTCTTGGGCAGAAAAGCAAAGGTAACTACTCGCATATCTTTACCTGAAAAGTCAACAATGGAAATAAACTAAAGGAAATATTAACTTAAACAAGATTTTCCAAAAACACACTTTATTACATTTGAGTGCAGAGAGATTATTAATTTAAGAGCAATATTTAAATTATGCCCAAATCATTGTTCAAATAAATGTTCTGCGAGTATAGGGTCAGTAGCTTCAAGTACTTTTTACGATAAAATTGATTAAAACTGAATTAGTATACAATCCATTAGAAGATTATTAAAACTTCTGGAAGTTTTTGCAAACCATTGGTCTGAAGCCAAACTCAGTATAGGTATAAAGCCATAATTTAGGACATCTAAACCTTCATTTAACATTGGAATGGTGAAAAAGTATGCATAAACCATAAAAAGCATACCAATAACCTGAAGAAGCTCGCGCTTTTCTGAATTACGAGGCACCGAAGAAAGCTTTACATCCTACAAATTGAAAAAATTAAATAATAAAAAAAACATTTTCAGGGGGGACTACAACTCAGGTATAAATTTGTGCAAGCTCATAGTTTCCAATTCATGAAAGTTCTGGACAAAAAAAGGAAACCATGAGCTGTATTCTCATATTACTTGAGAGTCCCTTCACCGACGGTGTATGTATATCCCAACTCAGTTGCTTCCAGTGTTCATGAATAAAAGATTAAGGTTCTTTTTGACAAATATTATAATGTAAAATGATGACATAATAGGACACTCAAATTTTCAAATCAATAAAGTTTGAGAACTGCATCAAGTGATGCAGACACTTTACATGTTATCCTCTTATGCAGAAAAGCAAAACTTACATCAGTAAGCTTCTCGATTGCGGTCAATGGAATTGTTCCAAGTTCAATTATGCATTTTGATGCCCGGCTCTGCATATAATAATCATACTTAAAACATACCGTTTCAAAGTTTGTAAATGAAAAAAAAAAAAAAAACAGAGAATAAAAACGGAAATTCCATATACAGTCATCCGCTATATTGTTATTATGGCTTGGTGTAATTCGGACTCCACAGTTTTTCAACTCCATCCATGTCCAAAATATTTTTACCAAATTGTGCTAGAAACTATACGGTATCAGTAATGTGTTTTAGTTACCACAAATAGAAGTCGAAAGTTTGTGACAGCTAGTACACCAGCTTCGTCTGTATTTAGTAGAACCACACCAGTATTCTGTAACAATCACCAAAAAGCAAGTAGGAGCTTTCTAAAACAGCAACAATAATATCACTAATAAAATAGCAGCAGGTCACTTATACTTGAGAGAATGCCAATTAGGAATATGCCCGTGTCCAAAGTAAAACAAAATTAAGCCCTATTTATTCCTTTTCAGAAATAAAATAACCCTAGACTCTAGAGAGAAATAAAAATAATATATACTAGTACCCATTTTATCCCAATGACACAGTTCTTTAGCATGGAATTACAGGTACAAACCATAAACCTACCAAATATTTTAATTGAAGTCAGAAAATTATACATCTTGATCTAATTAAACGAGGTCCAACCTACTATCACAATACCCGATTTGAAGAAACAAAAAGAAAGTACAATGTACAATAAATTAAGAATATAGTGAGAGAGACAAACATGAACGATCACATCCTCAGCCTCCAATAGGAACTTTTCCAATCCATGCTCAGGTGTCTGCAATTACAAACAAAAAATTGAAAATAAAAATTAGAAGAAAAAACCCTAGCCTCCTCCTCAAAATAAATAGTAGTTAACAGAGATAGAATAAAATGGATAGAGGCTAACAGTGATTTGTTTCCATTCTAGCACGTTCCAGCTTTCGACGCCATCCGCCATAGCTCGAAATTCGTGCTTTGACGCCGGAGGGGATAGCCGTGAGATTTGCTAATTCGTCGTGCCTTTTTGTTTTTAATTTTGGGGCTTTCGTTACGAAAGAGGCAACAGAAATACAGAATGGTATCGTTGTAAATAAAGTAATTAGTAAGGCTACTTGTAGACAATTCTCGTGTACGTTTCAATGTTTGTAATCAAGACCCTGATTTGTTCCGATATTTACATCATAACCCCTCTAAAGTCTAAAATCGTATATTTGTATTTGCTAGTGACTCGATTATAAATTTATTATTCTCCAATTCAAACCTTCCAATCAAATATTTCCGTATTTGACAAAAAAAGTGAGAGAACCACACTATTGTAAGGTTTCATTTTAAAGAATCATTGTTTCAACCGTCCTTGTTTAGAATTCACATCACCTCAGGTTACCTGACTGAAGACAATTACAATCGGATGGTTCTTTTAACATGGCATGAATCTCAAAACAGACCTCCTACAATCTCCATAGGCACCGGATTGAGTTTGGCTCAGATAGATTTAATCTGGGCCATCCGTCAGGGGCGGACCTAGGTGCATCCAAGGGGGCAGCTGCTCCCCCTGGATTTTGAGTTTTAGTGGAGATTATCGGTTCTGACCGACTTTGCCCCTCTCTGAAATGTTTTTTGCCCCCCTCTGAACGTTTAATTTGTAATTCGGATTAAATTTAGGGTTAAAATTAAAATAAATTTGTTGAATTTTGATTGGTAATTAGAATTATAAGTCAAAGCATCAGAAATTACAAGTCAAAACATTAGAAAGTATAAGTTAAAGCATTGTGTTTTATCGAGTACCCAATTAGTTAATGAATTTAAACCCGATTCGATATTTTTTTGCCTCCCGACGAAAATCCTGAATCCGCCCCTGCCATCCGTTTCAATTTGCTTGAGTCAAGTACCTGGGAGGATACGGATCCCCTTGTTTAAGGCCTCTACAATAAAATATTTATAAATAAAGGAACTTTTCGGATAAACAGAGAGTATTCAGTGCTCACGCATATCAAACAAGTACTAACAAGCAATCCAAATCACTAGAAACATAACTTATAGAACACAAGGACTAATACTAAACTAAACAAAAAAAATCCTACAGACGTAACTATTTTTAACTGTCAAAAAGTGCAATTTTTTTTTACCGTTATAAGAAATTATAAAAAAAGAGAATCAACAACTTCCGGAATTTTTATTGATATCCTCCATTAAAAAAAATCCACAAATATCATCCTCTTATTTTTAAAACTATTCCAACCGCTCAGATTCTGGGCAGTTTAGGGCTGCTAACGAGTCAAGCTCGGCTCAAAACTCGGCTCGACTCATCATATAACTAATTCGGCTCAACTCGGGCTCGGCTCAATCTTGAAGAAAAAAGCTCGGCTCAATTTAATGAGTTTGAGCCTTCAGCTCGGCTCAAACTCGGCTCATGACTCGCGAGCCCAATTCATGTCATAACTCGCGAGCTCAACTCATGCCAAGCATTAGAAAAACAAACATTTACTTGATTACAAGTCATAACCTTACCTAAACTATTCAAATTAAGCTTTAAAATAATGTGATTGAACCGAATTCAAATCAATCTTTTTATAATAATGCGATTGAACCGAATTCAAATCAAACTTTAAAATAATGTGATTGAACAGATAAAAACGATTTCAAATTCTCTGCTTAAAATTTTCTAACACCTCACCCTTAAATAGTAATTAAACAACTATTAGACAATACTTTGTTGTCAAATGTCGCTAAATTTTTTTTAAAACTAGATCCAAATAATTTTTTTCTTGGCCTCTTACAAAAGAAATACGTACACAATGTTAACAATAAATTTTATATTTGTAAAAGTTTGAACCAAATAATTGATTTTTTTTTTTGGCCTTTACAAAAACTTTTGGTAAGTGTGAATCATATGCACGTTTGTACAATATTTTTGAATACATGTATTCAAACTTTTAAATATATTTTTACGAATTTAAAAAAATAATAATATGACTGTTGTTTTTAATACATATAAATCTTGCTCACGCATAATGCCAAGTGTAAAACGCGCCGCAAGGAAATTATATTTTTTTCCAAACCTCAGCCTATTACATTAGCAAGCACAAAAAGAAGAGACTCATTGGCTCATGAGCCGGCTCGGCTCGGCTCGGACTCGGCTCGTTTTGAGTGATAAAATATGAGCCGAGTCGAGTTCGGGCTTTATTTAGTTTAGGGCCCGGCTCAATACAATTTATTGAGCCGCTCAACTCATTGGTTCACGAGCCGGCTCGGCTCATTAGCAGCCCTAGGGCAGTTCTTGTTTTTTTTTTTTTTTTGAAAATTCTTAAACAAATAGCATATAGATGTATGATTAATTGTGGAGTAAAATCGTTTATTAATTGTTTTTTTTAACGATGAATATTACTGTATATGATTCTAACTAAATGACATAACAAAACAAAACAAAAATATTGTATTAATTCAGGTAAAAAAAAGATGTTCCCCATTTTTTGTGATACTAAATTTTAGAATGTTTATTATTGTAAATAATTTTTTTTAATGAATAATTAGCGGACTGCAGAATCATAAACAACTTCAACAAAAGTTTTGAGGCCCTAAATGACGTTTTTTTGCAATTCTAATTCTTCCAAAGTCCGACGGCTAATGCCTGGAACAGGAGCTCCCTCGGCTCTTTGCGACCTTTCCGAATTGTGGTCAAAGACTAAAATCGGAGTTTCCTACCAATATTTATGGCTGTTTAAATTTTGGAACAATGCATCGATGTTTTATTGGAAAAGCATTGATGACGCACCGATTCTTTATACATACCCTGGTTAATTCCAGCACAAGTGCATCGATGTTTTATTGCAAAAACATTGATTGCACACTGATGCTTTATAAATCTCGAAGGTTGTCTATTTTTTTTTATAGCAAAGCCTATATTTGAATACCAAAAACGCTAAACTAAATGAAAACATTTACATGAATAACATTTTAACTAAAAAAATGAAATATAACAAAAAAAAACTCTAGACCTGAGACTTCATACATTTACATAAATAATTTTTGTTTTGTCATTTAATCAGGGTTATATATTGTGCGGTTGATATTAATCATTAAAAATATTAATTGATAAAAAAATTTACTCCTCAATTAATCCTCCATCTATATGCTATTTGTCTAAAAAATTTTTAAAAAAAAAAAGACAACCGCCCAGGTTTTGGACAGTTCACTTAAAAAAAATAGAACCGGTCTAAATTCTGAGTATTTGTGGATTTTTTTTAATGAAGGATATATGAGTAGAAATTTTAACAACTTGTAAAATCCCTCCATAAAAATAATAAAGATAACCACCAAAAAATATGTATTTAACGTGTCTAACATTTTAAAAGACCAAGTGATATACTTTTTTTTTAAATATTTTTCCTTTTTTATATATTTCAAAAGACCAAGTAATATATATTTTTCCTTTTTTTTATGTATTTAACGTGTCTAACATTTGTCTAACATTTCGGATCACCTAAAGTAACTCAAATATTGAGTTTGTATTCGGATTGACCGATCAGAAATTTTGGATATTCATGCCAGAGCAGATCGGGTGGTCCGGATTCAAACTCAAAATTAGGGTTACTTTAGGAATCCGAATTCGTGTTTAAAGCGTAGACCAATCGGCGTTCTTCTGTTATAAAACGTAAATGCTATCTTTTTTGTTTTTTGCATGAAAGAAATGTAAATGCTATCGAAAAGTAAAATTTATCATATAACTAAGAAATTGCTTGTGCTATATCTATCATTACCGGAATCCATCTTAGGGTTTATTAGTTTTTAATTGTCATTATACCGATAGAAGTTTGTTGCTTCCGCTTATACAGCTGTATACGTCGTTCAAATTGCTCTTTTCATTTATTTATTTCTATTTTCTTAATTATTGCCTGGCTAACTGAGATCTGATTCAAATTGATTTTGAAATTTAGAATTAGAAAAAAGTGGTATACCTAAATGACCACAGTGAAATTTACCTCTACACAAGTATACTCTCATGTATTAGACAGTGGGATTCACTGCATTAGAGCATCTCCAATGAAAATTTCTTTTAAATTGCTAATCTGATGTGTTAATTGCTAATATAATTGCTGAGTTGTAAGCCGATTTCTAGAAAAACAAATTTACTTGTAAAGCAAACGATTTTTTTGGACATAAGGTAAACAATTTGCTAATCTGACCCCTATGTTTTCTTTCCTATTGGCTCTAACTCAATTTCTGAAATTGAGAGGTTCAAAAATTAAAATGAACTTAATTTTTAAACAGTATTTTACAGCTGTTTTTTATTTTTACATATTGCTAGGTTAGAGATGCTCTTACGGTTCAAATTAATTCAATCCAGTGCCTGTTTGGGGATAGGGCAGGGGTCAATATTATGGAATTTTTTTATTGGTAGAAATTAATGAAAAAGAAGAGAGGGAAATAGAAAGAGTACATGAGTTAGAAAGATCGGTAAAATTATTACCAGTCTAAAAAATCAAAAAGTTTGGACCAGTAGGAATTCTACCGGTCCAAACTTAGTTTTTTTTTTTTTAAATCTAATGCATAGATGGAGGGAATTCTTATATTATATTTTTTAGTAAAATATGAAAAGTTTTTCAAAAAATAGATATAATGTTTCTATTATATCTAAATTTGAAGATACTCTATCTATTTTTATAAAACAAATTATATGTTACTAGAAAAAAAACTTTTTAACCGGTAAGAATTTTACCGGTCTATCTACTAATATTACAACTCATGTACTCTTTCTATTTCCCTCTCTTCTTTTTCATTAATTTATACCAATAAAAAAATTCCCAATATTATTTGTGTTTTAAGATTCATGGAACAGTTAAAGGACAGTCCGGATCCACTAATTCTAAAAGATTCCTTTGTCCGGTACTGGGGAGAATATGAATTCCTACATTCAAGAGGCAAAAGCAATTCCAGAAGAGAAAAAAAAAGTATCAGAAAATAAACATTTTGCATCATTTTCCATTTTCTTGCTTTTTTTTTCTCAATTGCACGCAAGAGAAGATGAAGACAATCAATCTCAACTGTTAGACAACACCAAAATAAAAATTAAACTGGAACGCAAGGAAATCATATCTCAAAAATAACATACATATGATTCCTTCATTTTTGGACTCACTGAGGAAGTAAGTCATAATCTCTTTTCATATAGTGCCCTCAAAGTCCTTTTTGTTTCTCATTTTTTATTTCTTCAAGAGGCCTTGTTTCTGACATGGACGAGGTTTCGCAACTCCTCAAATGCATCCATTGTCTCAGCATCAAACCCTCCTGCAAACTGCAATTCAGGAAAAAACAGAGAAAAATTATAAAAAAAAAAAGATTTCTCATGCTCTTCTCATGCAGAGACTATCAACTTTCAAGGACATTTTACAATTCTTAAAATTTTACCTGATGAATTCGAAAAGCAAATCTGACAGCTTGCAGAAGCATATACTCCAAAGCTGGGTCCTTGTTTAATGCACCCATCACTTGAAGCTCATTTGCCACTCTCTTCATGTACTTCTTGGCCAACTTTACCGAGGCAAATTTTATCTAGCAGAATAGGAGGCAAATTAGTGTTTTAGAAAAATGCATTCCAAAATCTCCAGAATGTTCTAAACCAAGTTCAACTTTGAATAGCAAAGCAGCACTATACTCTAGAGTTATACAAGCGTGCTTGTTCTGTACTGGTATCGTACCAGAATGTGCACATGTTGTACCTTGCTAATGAGACCATTATCTAATATCCAATCAGTTGGTATGCTGTATTGTTTGCACTGACGCGCCATTGCATCTCTCGTTCGTAACAGGTTATATACTGTTTTCTCCATCCTAAAAGTTACACAACAAAAAGTAAAATTAACAAACATGTTTCATTTAATTATATTGAATGGGCTCAGAGTCACTGATAGAATCCAAAGCATAAAAGAAACTGTTTGCAAATAAGCATGCCATTAGTAAATAAAATTGCTCACTAGATATAATGTTCAAAATAAATAAAGAGGGTCGGTAACAATGGTACAAGAATACCAAAAAAATCACCAAACAACAAACTTAAAAAGACTGTCACCGGGCAAAATAGGTTCTGAGCATGAAAATGTAAGGTATTAATCAACAGAAGTGATTTTTTGTGGCAGCCAAAAACAATTGTCACAGTACTAATTAAATTGGGACCTTGTAGGATTTGAGCACCTAATGTCAAAAACGCAAAAAGCATTGGCCCAAGAAAGCATTGGGACCTTGTAGGATTTGAGCACCTAATCTCTATATCTATGCTATTAGAGATTGCAATCCTTTGTGTCGATCAAGAAATTAGACCTTCAAAAATAATATCCCTTACTTTTCTGATAAGGAGACCATTTTCTTCAGAGCAATGTCGCGAGGCAGACGAAAGTCGTCTTCGTAATTTGACACCTCATTTTCTAATTTTTTTAGATCACAGTACCCAAAAGCAGCTTCTCTTAGGGTATCAGCCTTTTTCTCCGGCCAATCAAAGTGCTTCAAAACAGCTCTCTCGTCCACCTTTTACAATAAAGAGGAAGAAAGAAAAGTAGTTAATAAAGCACTATTATCATAAATTATAAGGGCCATAAAAGACAAACCCAAATCTGAGATAAACATGCAAAAGTGCCAACGGGGCAAAGAGATGCATTTTTCAGCCACTTGCAAATAAAACTCTATAGCTCAGGAGTTACGTTTTTTTAAAGTGTACATGTTTTGCATTTATAGGGTAAATAAGCAAAAGCCTTCTCTTTTTATGTAAATAGTACAAATTTCACCTCAAAAGCATATGCATTTTAAAAGTATGTGCTTCGAGAGTGCATAAACTACAGAAATGAATGCATGATCTTTACGTTTATAAAAGTCATAATTGTAAAAAGTTAATGGACATCTTTGAAACAAGCTAGCCTATCTACAATTAAACATATGAATCAACATACTTAGATGCATTTCATATCTTAGTAGTTAATAAAGCTCATACCGACAATATGTGAACAAAAGGAAAAAAAAAAGATGAAGAAATACACTATATAAGTGTACATGTTTAGTTGTTCAAAGGTTGGACATGCAAAAATTGCCCATACCAAGAAGCATAATTCATCATCTAGCCACTTGACAAATGCAACTACATCCTCTATGTCCTGGTATGCAGCATCATTCACCTCTTTTATAAGTGATTTCACAAATTCTCCTTGGGTCTCTACATCAGCTTTTATCTGGAAAAAAAGGAAAATGAAAAGAAAAGGATTAATATGCAAACCACAGACCTGCAGCAACCTCGAGTAGTGCATATCAGAATCTGGTAGCAGCAAAATATGAACATTTTAGTTCTTTTACCTCTACATGCTATGCCTGGTGTGACAAGGTGCATTGTACAAGAACAAGGGTTCAAGGTACAGTTACCTTTCCAGTATTCATGGTTACCAGTTTCTCTAAGTGGACCAGAGCTGGCCAAGATTGTCACCTTTACATACCGGCTAATATCCTAATTCCATGTTCTTTCTTTTATTTTATTTTAGTCTATTTTTATCTACCATTCTCTAGTTTAGCTTACCGCCAATAGATGAGAGGACCTATTCTCAATCTCTCCAATCATGCTACTGCGTACATTGGCATTATCATCACTAGAACTATCACAAATTGCACCTCCACATGAATCCCTCCTTGAGTCCCTCTTCATCAAAGAATGGTACAACTCAGCAACCTGAGGTGCTCTTTGCATAATTCCCACACCCCTGTTAGAAAACTTTGGCAGAGGGGGTGGGGGCGGCGGTGGTGGAGGCGGCGTTTTCAAATCCAACCCGTTTGATCCATTTGACGTACTAGAACCTAATCCATTAGAACAGTCTGAAGAGGGTCTAGGTGGGGGCGGCGGTGGCAGAGGAGGCGTTTTCAAATCCAACCCGTTTGATCCATTTAATGTACTAGAACCTAATCCATTAGAACAGTCTGAAGAGGGTCTAGGAGGGGGGTTCGGGATCCGCACAGCACGTTTTTCGATGCACATCTCAGCCTTGTTAGCAGGTAATCTGGAAACTTGAGGGACGCTAAAGCCGAAATTGAAGTTCTCAAAATTTGTTTGGATTGGTAACATCTCTTTATTGCAAATTTCTTTGTGGGCAGTAATAAAATTATCAGATTGTCGCCTCTTGTTTACTGTACCACCAGAACTGGTACTGGTTTCTCCCGACCTTGACTCATTTAGCCCACTAATTGAGTGCCTCCTTATCAGGCTCTGCTCATTTTGTGTTTTAGTCCATTCCGCATGGATCATTGCCTCGAGGCTTGAACTCCTAAGTTTTTCACCCTTGAAGGCCTCAAAATTACACTCGCTATTAGTTTTGTCAAATTCCGGTACTGTGATTTCTTGATTTATATCTAAGGTTTGAGGCGAATTTTTGTCGGAGTTAGAGAGTTCATGCCGCAAGCACGAGTTGATCCACCTAAGGTAGGCAAGCTCTTCTACTTCGGTTAAACGGCTCATTTGTAAGCCCTCAATTTGCTTAGATAAGTTTGCATTTTTGTTCCTTAGGAGAGATGCTTCGGCTTGAATTTTTGCCAAAATACCACTCTATAAAATAGAAAAAAGAAAGCAGGTTAACCTCAGTTTGTCAACAAAGTCTTTATTGTCCAAACTCCATAATTTGCCATCAAAAACCAGAGTTCTATTAATTAAGCCCTTAATTTAGCCAAATAATTCCTCACCCTCATTGCGTCAATCAAGCCTCAATTTGGCCAAATCATGCTTCAATTAATTCTCAATTATGTCAACTAAGCAATCATTTAGAGAAATTATACCGATCTAGATTTGTCTCAATAAACCCTAATTTATGTTAAGGAATGCCTTGTCTGACCATTAATATGTCATGCTCAGTTAACATCACTCGAGCCATAATTAAGCCTCATTTTAGCCAAATTATGCCTCAACTAGGCAATTTAGCCAAAAGATGTCTCAGTTAAAACTAATTTACCCAAAGAATGTCCCAACCTTTTCCTTTATGTCAATTAAGCCCCAACGTATCAAGCCCTCGATTAACCCTCATTATATATTTAAGCTCCAATTTAGCTCATGGAGCAGTTAGGGCTCATGTATCTTCAATTGAACTGAATTGCATTTCAGTTTGCACACCTTTGTTTGAAAAAACACAGAAAATTCAGAAAATAAATAGAACAAAACCTGAAATATTTTTAAACTGTATGATGATTGTGTCCTTATGAAATGGAAAAAAAAATTGTACCTCGACTTCCTTTGCAACTCCTTCAAGTTTGGATTCAGCTGAAGACAATTTCATAGCCAAATTTCTCTTCTGGAATTGCAGTTCCTTATTTACCCTTCTGAGTTCTAAAACCTCCACCTCCAAGTTTTTTAAATCAGCCCCATTTTTTTCTCCATTCATATTCCCAACATTCCCTTCTCTCTCCATGATCAAATTTAAATTTGAAATTTCTTCCCTCAAACCCAATTTATCTGCTTCCAACAAGCTAACTACAGATTTCAGTTTCTCAATTTCAGTCCTTTTAGCATCATTTTCTCTCTCTAGCTCTGCATCCCTAGGGTCCTCCTTTAGTTGCAGAATCTCGCACTTCAGTGCTAGTTCTCTCTCCTTCGATTCACGCAATTGCTCCCTCAAGTGATCTAATTCTGCAAAAATTTCACGTGAGGCCGGTGACCTTAGCAAATTTGAATCATACCCCTGGGGATGCACTTGAGAAGTGTTCACATTGCAAGGGAAATCTCCAACCAGAGATCTCTTAACCCTCGATTGATATGGCGGCAATGGCGCAGTTCGGCTTGTTTGATTTGAGCTTGAATTTGAATGTTCATTGCACGGTATAGATGGCGGTTTCTTGCCTAAAGTAGGGAGAGGCGCTCGGTTTTTGCTTTTTTTGTCAGAAACAAATCCTTTTACAATTTGAGAGCCCCAAGATGAACCAAATTTTGTTTTCGAATCAGGTTTCAGACTTGAATTTTGTGTGTATTTGCATGGTTTAGATTGGTTGTCGAACATGATATCCTCCCTCATTTTCTAAACTCGTGAATGGAACTGAATTAATTCAATCCACTTAGTTTAATTTGCAGATAGTACCTGAGAAAAGACATAGACAGGATTAGTAAGTCAGTAGTTAATTACTAGAACGAGGATTGCGGTATCTTATGTAGGAACTGAAATGGGCAGATCCGGGAGCGGGAGCGGCATGCAATATACTCATAGTATGGCACTTAATGGTTACAGATACTTTGTTTATTTATCTGGAAACTAGTTCATTAGAGCATGCAATATTAACAGCTGAGAGGGATTGGAGGATAAATCCTACATAGGTACGAGCCAGACTACATAAGACCAAAGTCAAACTATAAATAGATGATGCCAACACACCCAAACAAACACAGAAAAGCTCCTTGGAAAGTCATTTTCACAATTCATGTGTTTTACTGTAGAGATAAATTGCTTTACTAAACTTTCAACCAAAAATCCTATAAACAGCATAGACATAGGAAATTTGGCTACACTGGACTAATTGATCTGCAGGTGTTATATATTACTAATTAGAGTCTGACTTAGCTACTTCATGAAGTAAAACGACTTTGTACTTCACGCCATATCTTCATTTTCAAAGTTCAAATAGTCGATTCGAACCTTCCAACATGTTCTTCATATTGAATGTACTTGGAGACCAAATTTTATATTTTTTGGAATTTTTTTACTATTTATTAAGCCACTTTGAAAATCTGAAAATCCTTATGAACAGTAAAAAACAGTAAAAATTTCTGGACCGCCAGATCAGTGATTTTCAAAGTGGCTTAATAAATAGTAAAAAAATTCCAAAAAATGTAAAATTTGGTCTCCAAGCACATATCAATATGGAGAACAACTTGAGCGGTTCGGATCGGTCGTTTGAATTTTCAAAATGGAAATAATGAGGCGTGGAGCACCAAGTCGTTTTACTCCATGAAGTAGCAAAGCCCAACAATTACTAATTATTATATATACCTCCGTTCTTACCCACATCATTCATTTTCATTTAATCACTTATTTTATCTCTTTTGATTAATATCATTCTTCTTATTCTAGTCTCCTTGTCTCTCTGCCATTTTCTTATTTTTAAAGATATCTTTTAGTAAGTTCTCTGCCTTCTAAATAAATCAGGAGATTAAACCATTTTGAGAAAACCCACCCAAGAAAAAATGTACCTTGTTAAGCTATTTGATTAGTACTTGAAGTGAACCAAACGGCGCAGATAAAACCCATAAATCATCTCATTTGGGAAAAAATGTACCTCGTCTATTGTAATCCTACTTGTATCTGACAAAAATCACCGCAAGACTAGTTCCTTTGTGTAAAAGGCACTTTTTATACCTCCGATTAAAAGCGCAAGAAAAGCAAACACATATATACATAACTCGAAACATTTCATTCAACTCTTTAGCTCGATAAAATCTTAAACCAGCAGCAAACAGATCATCGTATTAGTACTCTAAGCAAGCTAAACAGCGTAAGAAACTCTTACCTCATCTTTATTCTTTCTTCAATCAAATCATGTTCGAGACGATTCGATTTTTGCTCTCTCGCGTCTTATTTAGCTCAAATCTCTCAAGTGGAGGAGCTCAAAAGATGAAAACGGAGGCGTGGGTTTTTTCTCCCTTCATCGATTTCAAGCTAACATTGCTTAAAAGTTGAGCGCTCTCTCTCTCCCTCTCTCTCTCTTCTCTGTCTTGAACTACTTTCTTAGATTATAATAGAGCGAGCAGATTTCAAGACAAGAAAGCGCCTAGTTCGAGGATCTTGGACTACTTACTACAGTGCGTGCGTATAGACTATAGGACAGGAAGCTCTGCGACCTGGGTCCGGATCCAGTAACCCAAATTTTGATTTTTATTATGATCGTTCGATCAGAATAAACGTCCTTTAATATTCGTACCAAAGTAGATCGAAAGGTCCGGATTCAAACACAAAATTTGGGTTATTTTGGGGAAATCCGGATTCCTGCAACCTGAGCGCTGAGCCAAGAAGTTTAAAAACTAACCCACCTATCCTCTCCATTTCGTGGGTTCACCTCCCATCCGGCATTTCAAGGTGATCAGGACCATTTAATCTGAAACAGACGATCAGATCTGCATGAGATCATAAAGATAAGCAACCCCGTATTTTGCCAATATATACTGGTCGTGTCAGCTGTACCTGAGATCGATGGATGATTTCAATTTTCATTCATATAATTCATTTCCTAGTTATTCTATTATATGAGACGCAATCTAATTGAGAATAAGTTTATTTGACAGTGTATTTCAGATAAATTCAAAAGGCTTCGGAATAAAAAAAATTATATATCTATCGAGCTTTTTCCAATTTCAAAATTATTTAATATTCGTCAGGAGTCAGAACTAAAATTTAAATTTGAATTTTGTTTATTGAAATCTGCTAAGGCTGTGCTCCACAAACGCAGCGCAAAGAGGAAGGGGAAGGAAGAGGAAGGAAAGCCCGAGCAAGGTTCCCCTCGCTACATTGAAACCTATACCCCGATTTGGGGGTTACAAATTTCGAAACTTTGTACAGCGCCTTCCCCTCGCCACAGTAGCGCGTTCCTCTCCTTTCCTCTCTGATTACCTTTCTCTGGAGCGAGTGAGCGACGTGGGCAGACCGCGTTCCTCTCCTCTCCCCCTTCGTTCCCATTCCTTCCCATTAATGAAGGAGTTTTCTACCCCTCTCTGGAGCATAGCCTAAAGGTTGTAAGATAAATAATACAAATTTGATACTCTTAAAATTGTTTGATAGTTTAAATTAAAAAATTTACATTGTTTTTTTAAAAACAATTTGTTAGTAAGAGTAAAGAGATTAGACGTAAGACTATTATTGGCATACTTACTCTCTTACATATAATTAATTTTAGATAAGAGCAAAGTTTAAGCCACTTAATTTTAAATATTCATGAGAATCTACGTTCGGATCTCAAACCAACAACTTCACACGCAGAAGACATTATAGTCATCAGACAAAAAGACAAATTCAAAACGCATGAGCAGAGAGAATTAGTCTTTGGTTCAATGGTAAAAATAATATTTTTTTTGTGTGAGAGGCCGCAGTTCAAAATTCGAAATGAATATCTTTTGTGAATATTAAATAGTTGAATGGTTTGACCTCCAATTTTTACTTTAAAAAAAAAATGCATGAGCCCTAGAATATTTACTAAGAATACAATTAACATGAACTTAAGCACACCAAGAAGTCTCTTAATACAATGTTCACCTTTTCACTTATAACTAATGTGCCTTTTTTTATATAAAATAGTTGGTAAAATTTGTGCTTGTAAGAAAATTAGAAAACTATTACAATCAGTGTTGTAAAAAACGTCCGTTTAGGCCGATTAGTTGTTGGCGATGACCAAACCGTTAAAAAAAAATTCAATTAATCGGCCGATTTTTTTCAATTATGACCGATTATTTCTAATTAATCACTTAGCGGTACCATGTCCGTCCGACGAGTACATATTGTTATTTACAACACTGATTACAATCAAATCCTGCATAGATAAAATACTCAACAAAAATTCCAACGTGGAAAGCTGTTTAAGGCCAAGGCATGGATTTCTCCGGTTAGATCAAAACAGAGAGCACAGGAATAACAAAGCGATCGAGTAGTCGAGTAGCAGTACTGCTTTAGTTTGAGCTCATCTCCAATACCTGAAGGATGGTACTTCCGAATCATACGGCTGACAGTAAGTGTATCATTCGGGTTGTGCACCTCTTAAGGTGTTCTCTAAAAATCTATCGGTCTGATTATCCATCTGTAGATGCTGTGCTGGATTTATAGAGGAGGCTGTTCTTTGAAAAATTTGAAATTTGAAAAGTCTATTCTAAAAGCGAAGGACACTGGTCAGCGCCTTTTGTCAGTGGATGAAGCCCGTCAGCCCATGTCGGATTGTGATCCGCTCCAAATTCTCTGGAATGTTCCCCAGGAATTATTATTCTAAAAATTACGAAGAAAAACAACAAATAGATTTAATTTGATAAATTTTAAGTGACAACCATCAAAGATAAGATTTAAATTTTAAGTCTTATATTGATATGTGATTTATACGACGTGTGTGTATCTTTCTTTCGTATTTGTAATTATATTAATCTGATGTAGTATAAATATAATATTTTTATTTTTTTGTAGAAAAATATAGTATTAGTGTATTACCATAAATAAGTAAATATATATTTCAGTGCTTCTTGTGCTGAAATTTTTATTTATACCATATTAAAAAAAAAACCAAAACATCTCAAATTCTGGAGATTTTCAAAAACACCCATGCCGCAGATTGGTTTTGCAGCCCCATTCTTGGGGACCTCCAAATCAATATGCGGCCCACCAATAATGGAGCCGCCATACCATTTTGCGGCTTGAGTGTTTTTGAAATTCTCCACAAATCATGGTATTTTGGTTTTTTTTTTTAATATGGTATAAATAAAAATTTCGACTTCTTATGACTACTTTTTGAAAAATAAAAATCTTGGTTGGACTGACAACTAAAAGTAGAGTGGGAAAAATGGCACGCTGGAGCCGGCTCCGTCACGGAACGGCACGCGTGTCATTCACGTGCCGTGACTCACATGTCCCGTGTCGTATTCGCGTGTCGTGGCCAATTGTTGGCAAAGAAGACACACCACGACACGGCACGGAAATTGCCTTGGTCACGGCACAGAACGGGACACGCGAGTCACGGAACGGTAGACACGCTAGTCACGGCAGTCACGAGGTAATACACTAACATACCTTCCTATAAGGTATAATTTTATTTAATTAAAATATTTACATTTAAATTTCAATTAAAACATTTGAATTCTAAAGAATCGTTTCGTTTTTTTTAAAACGTTAAATGCGATCAAACGTGACTAACGCACGTTTGGTCACGCCGTGACTCGCGTGCCGTGACCACCCCTCGTAATTTTTGTCACAGCACGGTACGACACGTGAAAAATTTACTTGATCACGGCACGACACGGCATGTGACCAAAGTCACAGCACGACACGGCACGTTTTTCCACTCTAACTAAAAGTATCTTCATTTTTGCAATTGAAATTTTAATTTAATTTGTCGTTTACCAATATAGTAATTTTCTTCACATTGATTTTTAAACTGTTTTCATTATTATAATTTTGATTTTATCGATTTTGATTTTAATTTTCAAAACTTGCAAATAGAGCATCTTCTGTAAAATTTAATCCAACTACTTTGTACATACTAAAATAGAGCATTTTCCAAAATACTGTTTTTGGATGTTTCAGAATTTTCAGATCAATTAATTTTCTACCTATCTAAAGAAATAGTAAATTTTTTAAATATAAAATTTAGTTTACAAGTACATATTCATATGAAAACTATGTTGAACGGTTTGGATCGACCATTAAGATTTTCAAACCGAAAATTTGAGTCCATAGCGCGGACCAATAATGCAAAGTACCATAGCCTCACTCTTTTGCATTATAATTTTGATGTTTTAAAATTTTAACAATCAATTCAAACTAAGAACTAGCATTTGGTTTAGTGGCAAAGACATATAATCTCTGTGTGGGAGGTCATGGATTCAAAATCCAGATGGAAAAAATCATTTATTGTAATAACAAGAGTATTAAATAGTTGGATGACTTGAACTCTAACTTAAAAAAAAAAAAATCGATTCAAACTGATTAACTTAATTTATATATCGGAGTCCTGTTGAATATAAAATTTGATATTTGTGAAGTTTTACTATTCTTTTAGATTGCTATTGAATGATTTTAGCATTTTATACAGACAATTATCTTAAATAGGAACCGAAATTTTTTTAGTCAACATCTTAAAAATTAAAAATTCCGACCTTAGAGCATTTCCAACCCAGTAATCCGTAAAAAATAAAAAAACAGTTGTAAAGTACTGTTTAAAAATTAAGTTCCTTTTAATTTCTTAACCTCTCCATTCCATAAATTGAGTCAGAGCCAATAGGAAACAGAGGTAGTACCAGCATGTCCAAAAGAAATCATTTACTTTATAAGCAAATTTCTTTTTTTTTTTAAATTAACCTACAACCCAACAATTATATTAGCAATTAACACATTAGATTAGTAATTTAAAAGAAATCAAAATCTAATATTAGCATCCACGCAGCCTTTAGGTACGTGGAGGGTAAAATTGAGCATTTTCATAAAACGATGGTAAGATCAGAATTTTTAATTTTCAAGATGGCAACTAAAATTCGGAAGAGGGGAATTAGAGACTTTTCATACGGAGTAATGAAATAAAGGAAGGCAAAAGGAAAAATGTTTCTTTCTATTAATTTTATAATGAGTTAATGATAGCAATATTTTATTATTTTTTAGATCATTTTAGTAAACATTTACCCAAACAGAAGAACAATATATATTAATTAATAAACTTGAAGAAAGTACATATATATAGAGAGAGAGAGGGGCTCAGAACATAAAATTGCTGATCCGGGTGAACAGTAAAAACAGTGCAACCAAATTCTGAACCATGTAATCAGCAATTTTTAAAGTGGCTTATAAATAGTAAAAAAAATTCAAAAAATGTAAAATTTGGTCTCCAAGCATATTTTAATATAAATTAAATATCTAACAGTTTAGATCGACCGTTTGAATTTTGAAAATCCGAAAATCATTCGTTTGCACCAAAGCCTTGGTGCAAACGTTTGTATCTTAGCCCCCCCCCCCCCGAGTTCGGATCCAGTGAAGTAACCCAATCTTTGGGTTTTGGATCGGGACCGTCCGATTCGAATCTGCGAAAATCCATCCGCGAAGTGAGCGCACACATCCTAATGACGAACTCGAATCCCGAGACAATCTCGAGCGACGAATTCGAATCAGACGGTCTCAATCCAAAACCCAAAGATTGGGTTACTTTAGGGGATCCGGACCCCCCCCCCCTCTCTCTATATATATATACAGTGAAAATCACAAACAATTAAGCGTGTTTAATTGGGTATTTTACCGAATAACGAATTGGTTGGTTTTGCCCGAGTTTGATCGAGTGACATATTTTACAGCGTGCCAACAGGTGATGAAGTTTTATATATTCTTGATAATGTGCAACAATTGTAGAACAAAACATGAACA
Organism: Carex kokanica; assembly: GCA_025461125.1. Lineage (NCBI taxonomy): Eukaryota > Viridiplantae > Streptophyta > Magnoliopsida > Poales > Cyperaceae > Carex > Carex kokanica. The sequence goes on from JAJGRX010000709.1 coordinate 429,834, forward strand.
GCAAGAACAAGCTCCAACATGTCAAATGAACATTTCCGTATACTCTTTTGCAAATGAATCTACCATTGTTCCTCCAGAACGGATAGTATATTTTTTTTTTTCCAAATCTGTGTTTCTTGAGTAGCATATAGTACGAACTATATCCGTTCAGAACGGAACACCAAGGGAAGTCCTCTGACTTGATACGTTCCGTTCCATTCCGAACGGTAGTCAGACGGATTAATTCTTCCGTACTGGTAACGCCTCATACCGTATCCGTCTAATACCGTTTCAATACATTCCGTATTGAACAGTTTGCTTTCGTACCGAACGGATAGTTCCTGAAATCAACAATCTCAAATTTACTTTACTAATCTATTTATATATTCTTGATCTTCGTAAAGTCTTGTTGATTCTATAAGTTCTTCAACTTTAATCTTGCAATTATAATGTTCTTGAACCTGCAAACTCGCCTATACAATGAAATCGTTAAATTTAATCATTGTATGTTTTGTAAATTAGTCAAACACACTAATTAGAGAATTAATCATAACAACAATCTCCCCTTTTAACGATTTGCAAAACATACAAAGCAAGAAGCGATTTGTTTTCAATTTAGTTTGCTAAACAAAAATCTTTGCATCTCTTGTTATTTCTCTCCCTTTTTGAAAATTGACAAAAGAGTTGAAAAATAACAAAGAAGAAGTGCTCCCCCTAAAATTATGCACTTACTTCATTTACAATTACGAAGTGCTTCTCCTCAATTTATGCACTTTCCCTCAATTTAGTAGAAATATTACAATTGTAGCATGTATTACTCTAAAACAATTGAGAATTGTAATTGTAATTTCACATCTAATCAAAGTAAGATCCAATAAGCAAGTTAAACGGTCTATTATATGTAAGAAATGACAATTGGGCATGCATGCAATTTAACAACATATTTTTGACCAAAAATAATGTGTACTCCAATTTTGACATGCATGAGAATTTCACAAATAAAATTTTCTAAATTAATGGAGTTTTGCAGTTGTAAATCGTTATGAAATTTGTTTGTATGTGAGTTTAATAAAAGCTAATGACAATTCAATAGATTCGATAATTATGGGCCTAAACAATTATTGCAATTCAAGCATTTTCCAAAAAAATAAAATAAGAATATCGAAATCAAGTCATATAGCATATGGAGATATACTGATTGATCTTGCACATTTGCGTAACACCTAACAATTCAATTTGATCAATCAACCATAGCATGCACTCCATCCAATTAATTTGTGATTCAAACAATTATGCACACACAACATACAATTTTGTAATTAATAAAAACCACAAATCAAGCACAATTCAAACATGACATATTTCCTAAAGATCAAGGTACAAATATAACATGAAAATCAAGCATGCCACACAAATTCTATGCCATGCACCCTATCACACGCAATTCCAGACATAGACAACACTTATTTCTTCTTCACCCCCATCTTTTATAGAGATTTCCTTACAAAAACAACAATTCATCCGATTGGATTTATCATTCTCCTACCTCTTAAATGTGAAAATGAGAGAAAAATGAGGTTGAATTTATAGACATTTGGGGGGGGGGGGGGGGGGGACTAGCTGTTTATTGTCAAATTTTTAACTTTCAAAACTGGGGCGGGTACGGGTCTGGTGCGAGTTCGGGTACGGGTGGGTTTGTCACGGGTCCTGGGGGTTTGTCACGGGTCCGGGGGTTCACACAGGTCCGGGCGGGTTCACACGGGTTTGGGGCGGTTTGTCACGGTCCGGTCCGGTTTTGCCACACATATATACAAAATAAAAAAAACAATTATAGCAAATAAATTTTATAAATATGTATATTTTTTAATTTTAGTAATATAAAAAAATTCAACAATTATAGGTCCATAAGTCTAACACTTGAAATAAATCCTGAGAATTTAGCAATTCAAAAGAAAGTACAAACTTACTTTAATACCAAAAATAATGTCAAAATGTAACAAACAAAATCTGAAGTTGAAGAATACAAAAAAGGCAAAAAATAAACATATATAGGTAAAAATAGCAATTAAGTACAAGTTATCGCAAAAATCAATAATGACCTAATAATAAAAAATTTGAAGCATTAAATGAAGACCACAGGAAAGTGAAAGGTAAAATTTTACAAATGTAGTCATGTGGGACTCTTGTGTCATATACAAGCTGCACAAAAGGTCACATGACAATCTGATTTTTTTTTCTAATCTTGGCGCGCATTTCTTAGTTGTAATTTATATAAAGTGCTGCAATATTGCATATTTTATAATGAAAAAGTTATCCCAGAAGTTAAAAGAAAAGAGAAGCTCAAATGTCTTATCTCAATCGCTCTATTACCGACAACACGTACGACATTCTCATAAGCTAAAAGATTACGATGATCCTCTACTGGCTTAGGCTGCTCTTCTATAAAAAAAAGCTGTTTATAATATGCATTAAGTTCATTTGACATTTTACACTTTTACTTATCTTAATCAATCGCTTTGTTACTGACAACAAGTACGTTCCCAGAAGCTAAAAGATCATGATGATCCTTTACTGGCTTACTCTTCTATAAAAAAAACAGTTTTATAATATGCATAAAGTTCATTTGACATTTTACACTTTTACTTATCTCAATCAATCGCTCTGTTACCGACAACACGTACGTTCCCAGAAGCTAAAAGATCATGATGATCCTCTACTGGCTTAGGCTACTCTTCTATAAAAAACAGTTTTATAATATGCATAAAGTTCATTTGACATTTTACACTTTTACTTATCTCAATCAATCGTTATGTTACCGACAACACGTACGTTCCCAGAAGCTAAAAGATCATGATGATCCTCTACTGGCTTAGGCTACTCTTCTATAAAAAACAATTTTATAATATGCATAAAGTTCATTTGACATTTTACACTTTTACTTATCTCAATCAATCGCTCTGTTACTGACAACACGTACGTTCCCAGAAGCTAAATGACCATGATGATCCTTAACTTTAGGCTACTCTTCTATAAAAAAAAAACAGTTTTATAATATGCATAAAGTTCATTTGACATTTTACACTTTTACTTATCTCAATCAATCGCTCTGTTACCGACAACACGTACGTTCCCAGAAGCTGAAAGATCATGATGAACCTTAACTGACTTAGGCTACTCTTTCATAAAAAACAGTTTTATAATATACATAAAGTTCATTTGACCATTTACACTTTTACTTAATTATTTTTTTCATAATTATCAAAGTTGTCCAACTAAGTAATTAGTTGTCAGTGGATCTCCAGCCTTAAAAAGAAATTATTATTATAAAGAAATGTATTATTTTAAGATATATCAATGTCTAGAACTCTACATCACACGTGTCTTTTTAAAAAAAATTGTGCTTGACGTGTCAATGACTTTTCTCTCTCTTAAGTTTTCATCAATTATTTCATACAATTTTTTACACGAAAACATATATTTGTTCTTTTGCAATCGAACTTCACCAAGGTTTACTCTTTGACATAATTTCACATCCACACAAACCATAATTTGCATTACTGATAAAAAAAACCAAGTAAAAACCATATTTTATAGAGTTTAGTCTCTTTCGTGAAATATAAAATGCGTACTTATAGTCTAGTGATTACAGTTTTACTTGGTGTTTGTGAAGTCTTGAGTTTAATTTTTATTGACCATATTTCTTTTTGTCTTTTTACATATAATGTATTTTATAATTTAGCGCCCCATTTAAATTTTCTAGTTCCACCCCTATACTTTAGCAATATTTGCTTGCTATAAAAAAATGTTTCAAAAATGGAAACGACAAGTTAAAACCAAACCAAGAAAAGGATGAAAACGGAATTGGATTCACAGGTCGCATTTCCTAAATAGACAGCTCAAGTGCTGAAGAATTATCTGATCTTTTAACCGACTGTTACTTCAACTTTCTGAATTTTATGAACTTAATTCGATTGGCTATAATGCATTTAGAGAAAATAAAAAGCAGAACATTGTTAAAGTCTTAGCATGCCACTTGTAAATTGCAAGGTATGGATAAACTTCATTATTTTTTTCTCTCCTTGTACTTGAATAAGGCAACAACATAGAAAACAACCAAAATAGGGCTCATGTATGAATAGACAGATCGAGATCATCACACAATCGGACTCGATCTCAGTTGGGCCAGAAATTCTCAACTCAGATCCAATCCATTTATCAATGGGTCTGTCCCAAAATAGATATGATAAAGTAAATTTGTCCTTGTATAAAAAAAATAATAGTATTTATCAATAACTAAATAGACCAGATTCGTAAAAAAATTGCTTCTGCTATAAGCCTACCATTTCTAGAAATGAGTTATGACCAAATAAATGCTGCCACTCTGTGAAGCAAAAGGCTACATGCCGAAAAAAGAAAGCACCTTCCATGTAAACGAACGAACTCTTTTGGTGAAATATGAAAAAAAAAAAAAAATGAGTTTCTGCAAGAAAAACTCTACTTGTGTAGCACATAATTTTAATTTCATAAAAGCTTCATTATTGCATACAGAGCTATTGTTTCCTCCTAAATTGCATTTGCGTTGCCTATGTCAACCTATGTCAACCTATGATCTAGAAGTTGAAAAAAAAACCTCTCATGTACCAAATATAAAACCATTTCAATTTAAAAAAAAAATAAACTCATGAAATATATTCAGACAATAATTACATACAAAGAATATTAAAACCAAAACGAAATTACATATATACAAGTTACAAGAAGACAAAATCTCTGACAAGATTGCTTGCTCTCTTCCATTTCTTTTAATTATATGTACATCTCATACAAAGTTACAATCTAATACGGCAAAATAGAAAGCACTCTTTTCTCAAAAATATATATAAATTAATATAAGGTACTTTTAACTTTCTATTGTTATCATCTCCCCTAGAAATGCAAATTTGTCACGAGTCAAAAAACTCAATACCATGGTACCACATGGTGCAAGGCCTACAGGGTGGTACCTTGCAAACAATTTCAAGCCAATTCCGAGCCAACCTGGCATCTAAATGGATCATGGGAAAACCCCAGTCCACACTAGCAAGTATACAATACTAAACGAACCAAAAAGATGGTCCAAGTGCATAAGCTATTGTTAAAGAAAAAGGAACTTCGGCTTAAATTTTTATTTGACAAAAATCAGATCATACAGTACCATATGCCGCTGTTTTATTATGTCATTTTATTCTCCTTTTCATGGACACTCAAGCTAGCGTTGCTCTTTTCCCCTTCACATCCCTCATCTGAAAATGGAAATGAAAAGATAAACAAAGAATGTGAGTTCAACATTATATCACTATTACAGCGTAACCACAATTTCATTCTAAACTGGTTCAAAATAATTGATCTGCCCCAATTATTACAGGTAATATTTGAAGACAATGACATCAGGAAAAGGTGCCCGCTGATGATACTGGCTCGGGTACATATACTAGTCTTTTTTTAATTCAATTTAACAATTTGTTTTGTCTTAATCTAGAGTTTGGAACTAACATGCTGCTGACCATACCAGAGAGAACAGCATTGAGTATGAATACAAGTACATCTATTATTATAAAGTATTCCATTTTCCTTCATCCTTTTTAATTTGTGAGATCTGATGCCATGGAGCTTTCCCCAAAGAACACAGTTTCATATACTTGCTAGCGCCGTAAGGTGTGAAGTTTTCACTAAGAAAACATTGCACTACTAACATCGGTACTGGACTGATGCCAACACAGTGCGTCATTAATCTACCAAACTACCTGAGCAGAGAGGGACTTTTTGGAGTCCATAAATTGCGAATAAATATTATAAAGCCTCTTTTTCTCAGACTCTGATATAGAAGGCCGTGCGTTTGATGCCACTGATTTCAAAATGCTGTCGGTTATCACAGGGCTGCTTCCTGACGAGCTGCTACTGTTCTCTTGACTATCTAGCAGCTGGTGCACGGCTGCCAGTTGTGCATCTGACAGGAGTGCCTGGAGATCTGCACCGCTGAATCCATCAGTGACAGAGGCTATGTCTTCTAAAATCACGTCACTTGACAAAGGAAGCTGAAATTGGGTTTATAGAGAAAATAACATCAGATTTTATGCCAACACATTCTCACAGCATATGGAATACACCTCTTTTGGAAGAATTATCTAACAGTCCCTATATTTTTCACAAGAACCCAATATAGGGTTTTTGCAAATAGCATTTAGCAGTTTAAAGAAAGGCTATAATAAATTATTGCTCAACTACTTTGTACAGACTATGCAACACTTCATAACCAAATCATTAGAATATTCTTGGTTTGAATTAAACATGGGTTTAGGGAAGGCACAATACAGATAGGAACAAAACTACATTTCACATAACACATAATTTTTTTTCTATATAAAAATGTCGGGCACAAGCCTCAGAAATGTCATGTAAATAGCCAAAAGTGAGCATAGAACCTTTTTGGAGAGAACGGAGAGAATATCCAGTCGGTCCCGCCACTGAGGGAAATCGCAAAATAGAAGGCGGTCAAACCGACCCGGCCTTAACAAGGCAGCATCTAATAAGTCTGGTCGGCTGGGTAAACATTAGTTAATTAATAAAACAGTTATAAGCACCAAATGTAAAACTAATAAATTTCCCGTTCTTTGTCTATGGCAGTTGGTGTTTTATCACAACTAGAGACCTATATGGGTTAAATTGCTGATACTTGGTACAACCTGTACCAGTAAGGCCATGTATGAGACTAGTAGAAAAATGCAATCTTCACTTACGAAGTACTAACCTAGTGGCAGCAAAGACAAACACGCCGTTCAGGGTCTCCACCCCATCTAGCTCTGTTAGCAACTGTTACAAAAACAATACAAATAACAGAAATGTGATATACAAGCTATAAATATCACGTAATGGGTAACACAGAGAATGGATATTTTTGGCATTTGCTCATGTACAAGTGAAAATAAAATTTATGCCCCTACCAATAAGTAATCTCTGATAGCCCCCACCAAGACAAGTAAAATGCTACAAATATGCACCCCTTTTAATTTCTTCAAAAATAAACAAGTTACACCTTTGTCTTTCTCACTTGTGCAAAAATAATGGGGGGTAAGTATGAAAATAAGGGAGTGCAGCTGCATATTTGTAGGGGATGCATAATATTCCCTATTATTCTAGTGCTATGCACAACTCGTTTTTCTGGTGCATGTATATATTTTGGCATTTGCCAAAGACATTGGAAAAGAGTTTTCCTCCATTAATATGCATTCATATGAAATAAATCATTTCAGCACAGAGTAGACTAAATATTTGATGTTTTGCAATTATACATGTGATGCAAACAAAAAAGTTTGCCCTTAAAAATAACTTGGGAAACGTGAAGCATAAGAACTAGCCTGATTGACAACACGGTCTGTAACTCCAGTGTTGTCATGACCTCTCTTAGGTGCAATTGAATCAAACTCATCAAAAAACAGAAGGCATGGAGCAGCAGCTGTAGCTTTTGCAAAGAGGTCCCTAACCTGAAATTATTTCTTTTTTAATTCTGAGAATCAACAAAATAAATAGTAATAAATGAAAGGGCCTATTTCCACCCGTATTCTATTTCTCAATAACATTCAAACTTTTTGTTTGCAACTAAAACCCTAAACCCAATTTGGCCAATCTTCCAATATATTTGGTATCTCCTAAGTAGTCATATCAACTTGGGTTCCAACATGTATCTCCATTTGACTTCATCAAGTTTGATTATACTCAGTAAAAGAAACATACCGCTTGCTCAGATGCACCAATGTACTTATTTAGTAGCTCAGGGCCCTTGACAGAAATAAATCTAAGATTTGAAGCTGCTGCAGCAGCCCCAACAATGTGTGTTTTCCCACAACCTGGGGGCCCATATAACAAAATGTTCGAGCGAAGTCTAAGGGGCGATTGCGAAAATATGTCGGGAAACTTGGATGGCAATTCAATAGTCTGCTTACAAGGAATAAATAAATCAATCAAAAGAAATGAGGACGATGTATAGCCAAATAACACTATAATTAAATTGTGGTAAAATGCTGTACCACACCAAGCAAACATTTATTGACTGAAATTTTGGTGTTGCATTCAAATAGTATGTTCTACAGATGCTTTTCGCAACAAATTGCAATTGAACAAACATACAACACAGGCACTATTTCAGAGAAAAAAAAATATTCATCACACTATAATTTAGAAAATAATAAAATTCACCTCTTGAATGGCATTTCGGCTCTCAGTAAGCCCCCCCACATCATCCCAACCAGCATTTTTACCATCTGACGAAGCTTTTGAAATACCACGCATGGCAACTGGTAGGAAACCGTTCATTGCTTTTGAGAAATCCTCCTTTACTAAACTTGGGCTTTCATTCTCTCTATAATGACCATGCCGCGGAGATGACAAAAAGCGAGCCGATGCAGCATGCACAGCTCTATCCACCAATATTTCCTGTTATAAAATAATTTAAAGGAGAATTCAGCCATGAAAAACCTCAAAATTGTCATGTCATCCCTAGAACAGGAGAAACACCCTCAATATACTACTTGTCCCTTCACTCATTATTTTGTTCTTTTCACACTCTAGGAATAAAGAGAGTGCCGTTGGAATGTTGGTCATCTTTCCACAACTAGTTTTCTTATAATATAACAAAACCAAAAAAAGGCAGAGGAAAGAAAATATATTGTATAGCTCCTGACAAACCATGCTATATCAACCATAACCCTGAAAATCGAGAACAATTAATATAACCCTATAAAATATGGTTAATCTCCCACTATACCCAGCTCCTATTTTACCAAGAAAAAAAAGTTGCCCAGAGTATGATTCATTCTTACTAATCTATATAGAGAAAAATGATGAACTAGGGGTTTTGTAGTCATCTTTTAACTGAAAATTATCAAAGAAAAAAGGCAAATGATTACCAGGTCATAAGCATCGTAACCGTCACATTTGGAAGCTGTCTCAGAAAGAACCTCATTGGAGCAACGTAAACTGCGCTTCTGCACCTCATGCCTCAAAATACCAAGCCTTTCTGGGACAGCCGGTGCAGAAAATTGCACATGGAAGTCAAATCTCCCTACAGGAAAAAAAATATATTAAGTAATCACTATTACCAGGCATCATGAATAAAAGGCATGCCTTTGCAGTCACCCTCAAATTTATTTCATTTTTGTATCGGCAGCTGGGAGTTGGGAGTTAGGTTACCTGAAGCAGTCAAGGCTTGAGGTAGATTCCCAAGAGATTGTGATGTAGCCAAAAATGCAAGAGAACCATATCCACACAAGCTCTCGCTCTTTTCCTTCAACATGCAAAAATATAATAAATAAAAACAAAAAAAAATGATAACAGAAAGAAAGTAAACTACTGCAAAGTGATAAAATAATTGCAACTAATTAATGAATGGTAGTAAAGGAAAAGAAACAAATGTGAAGCTTAGTAATAACAGCAGCTAGTGTTTGTAGAGAGTGACCAGCTGATTCATTGTGTCAAAAATTACTTCTAATTTATAACAATATAGCCTCTACAAACCATTCTCAATTGTGCTCTTGTCTACTGAATCATAATTTGTGCAGTTAAGCCTCAAATGAACCCAATTGAGAAATTTGCCTAAGAAATTTATTTTCAATTATGGTAAATAAACTCAAAATAAGGCTCCCCAAAAGAACCAGATATTAATCAAACCAGTAATGATATCATAACAACCCATCCAAATTATACTCACCTTATACTCATCAATCAGTTCGGTAAGATATTTTGTGAATGAATTGGATGGTTGAGATCTTCCCTCAGCTGAATCAGACGGGTTTGAGATGATGTTATCTAAATCGTCAAAAATTACAACCGATGGTGCATGGACCAAAGCATCAGATAGGTAATCTGAAATCGATTGTCTGATTTTTGTGCCCTTCTCGACTGCTAGTTTTGAACAGTTTATGTGGACTCTGCAAATAGAATACGCATCATATGTACAGGTTCTTTTTGTGCATGTGCATGCCTGTGTATGTTTAATTGGTCTGATATTATGTGTTATCTGTGGGTATGAATTATTCTTTTAGCATCATCTTGGAATACTTAATGGAGTAGTTAAGGAAATATTTCAAATGTCTCCAAAAATACAAAGTATGCTCAAAAGGCCCAAATAATTTTTTTTTTTTGAGGTGCACTTCACAAACATTTTCAACTTCTAGGGTTTACAGGTATACCAAATGCTATCTCATTTATTAGGTAATGGAGAAAACTAAGTGATTCTTTTATCATAGTTAATCAAAGATCAAATAAAACAACAAAAGAAATATGTCATCTGTTACTTACATGTGGGCCAAGGTTTGTCCGTGCTCTTGCATACGCTTTGCAACAGCCTTGCACAATGTTGTTTTTCCAGAGCCCTGAAAATAATACACATGAAAATCGTAATAGGCAGATGATAGTAACATATATACAATAAAGAATACAGAGAGAAATTGTAAGAAAAAAACATTACAATGGTGCGGTAGAGGATAAAGACACAAAATTTAAATAAATGAAACAACCACCTACTGGAGGCCCATGTATAAGAACATGCCCCGGCAATGAAGAGTTCAGTTTGCTCAACAACTTGCGACAAAATGGCGACAGCAGCACGAATACCCCTGAAACAGAAAGCTACAACTGATTAAAAAAACAGGAGTGATTGATGCTTATAGCATGATCACATTCCTCCAGAAAATCAGAGTGAAGGATGCTTTCCACATTCCAAAAGTTGAACTTAAAGACAATAGGCATGCAAATTAACAAACCATCTCTTTTAAACTTATCGTCTCTTATTCATAGATTCGAAAGAAGGCTCTACTACCAAGAAATTAAATCTACTGAATCCTGTTTAGACTGTAGATCTAGGTAGGTGTATAGTTTATTTCTTTTTCCCATTCTTTATACAAAAAATAAGTTTGTTCCACATGAATTAGTTCTTAATATGGCAAACTTTCATCAGAATTTGCACATCTCTTGCACTTAATCAGTTAGTACATGTGTATTACCATAACATCCATATAGGCACAAGACCTCACTGGTGTAGAATTCTTTTCTAGGGTAGGCATGATGAGAGTCAAAATAAATTATTTAATTAACTTTGGTTGGGTAAAAGAGAGGAAGCAATGCATCTTTCTGGTCTTTCTTTGCTTCAAATGTAAATGGGAAACAAATATTACTTATATGATATGATTAAGTATGGTTGGTTATATGATATGATTAAGTCTGAACTTTATTTGCTGCAAGTGAAATGAGAAATAAATAGTATCGAGTTCTTTTCTGAGCAAATATCACCAGTTTTGTAGAGAGAGAAAACTGGTTGTGGGAAGGAATTTGCTTCTTTCCTTCTATTATATTTCAATCCTCTTAAAAAGACTCTAACCAACCATATGGGAAGGATGTTCATCACTCTACTCCTCTTCTACTAGTAAAATTAAACCAAAAGGCACATATCATATGGCAAACAAACATTTATGAAGAAGGGGGGAAGGAGGGGAGGGTAGAGAGAGAGAGAGAAAGAGAGTTACTTTTGCTAACATCTGAAATAGTCATCTCCATCCAGCTCAGAGAAGACACATCCAACTCAAAACCTCCACTCAGTTTGCTCTCTACAAATGTCTCCAGGGAAACTGGGTCTCCCAACTCCAACTTCCCAAGGCCAGGCTCGAACTCCAAACTTGCCACATCAGTTTCGAACCCAATTTCAAAATTCTCATTCAAACTCCCACCATTTGATCCCTCAAATTGAACAGCCAGAAGGTACATCAGCTCCAGTTTTCTATTTCCAAACTTGTGATCTAGTACCTCAAAATGAAGCAAGGATTCATTTGCAAAAACAAAAGTTTGAGCATCTATTTCATCATTTTGTGAGGTAATGGCTTTTCCTTGGCCAGTAAGCCATGACTTGATTAGAAACTCCTTATCTTTCTTTATAAGGCCTTCTTCTTTAGAAAGAGAAGCAATTAAGTCTTCGATGAGGTTTAGAGGGATATTATTGTTACTTGGGTATGTGTTCTTATTTTCTCGATCATGAAGGTCAAAATCAGTATTTTCTTCATGCTTGTTTTTCCTTGCGATTTTAAACCGGAGAGGCGAGATAGTAAGTACAGGAGAACCTTTCTTGGAACTGAAGATGTATTTCTTCATGTAAACCCCTGTAAATTTAAGAAAAATAAAGATCTAATTCAACTTTTTATACAATTATTTTACAAAGTATATACTAAAACAAGTATGGTCCCATAGCTAGCAGTAAGATTTCGGTTTGATAAAGTTCTCAAATAGAAAATCAAATACATGATGAACAAAGAGAATAAGGTACTAACATAAAAAAATGAACAAAGAGAATAAAGACATTAGAAAACTTACATAAACAAACATCAAATACAAAAGAAAGAGAGATAAAGCAAAGTGGTACATGCACCAGCATCAGTACTTAGCCTTCAGAAAATTTAATTCTTTTAACTTGTTATTGATGATAATGATCCAAACATAGAATACACACAATGAATGATAATGACAAAATAACAAATAAAAGAACAAATGAAAGTAATTATGACAGTAGGAAAGTATTCAAACTCACATTCATGGACATCAGCTCGAATGAAATGCCTTGTAGGTTGTGGAAGCATTAAATGCCCCTTTGCAACTGAATTTGAATAAATCACTCTCACAACAATATGTCTATTACTTTCTCTAGAATTCAAACCCTTTTTTGCGACACTGATCTCTCCTTTCCCATTCTTGCTACCTTCCTTCGGTACCACCTTTGCCGACACTAAACCAAACTCAAGATTACCAAACCCTATATTCAATGCTGTTTGAGGGTGGATGAAGACACAGCTAGTGAGAGTTACTCCAAGTTCAACGCCTCTGTAATTGAATTGGTGGACATGTTTATTATCCCCAGCTTGTACACGAAGAAGTGCTTTTGACTTGGTTTGTTCGATTTGAGGATTAAGTTTTTGTGGGGGCTTGAAGCGCGTCTTTGGTGCAACCACAATTTCTGTACCTGGTACAAGTTGAACTAAGAAAGGAGATATACAAGTTAGTTCTATCAACAATAAAGGGACACAAGAGTTGTACCACGCTATTTCCAGATAAAAACCAAAGTCAATTGCACAAACAAGCTTAAGTAGCCCTAATCTGGTACACCTGGTATTTTAGCCCGTACCATACTGATAACACCACATGCTATTAGAAAAAAAAGTTGTAAAACAGACGGTAACACAGATTATTCTGGTGTAAGGAAAAATAAATTAATTTAGTATGCCTTTTCTCTTACCCAAAGACTTGTTTGGAGAACAAGAGGTGACGAGAAATTCAATCACGACATGCTCATACAACCACAAGGGGAATTTCATCCCCTCATGAACAACACCAACCTATTGAGAGCCAAACATGTATGTCAATTCAACTAATTGTTCAATAAAAGTACAAATAACATATTTGTTGGAGTATACATGAGTAACATATTATCGGCATAGTCCCTATCAACTGGAAGTCATTAATACAAGCCAAAATCAGTGAATGTTTATAGTCGAGCAACATGCTGATATGAAACAAGCATTATAGCACTCGCACGGCATTTAGGTTTTCTGGGACAACTTGGGTTGGATTAAGGCACAAATCATAATTAGAGCTTTACGGAGGCTACACTACTCTATTGAGGCCGGATAATTTTAAATAGATTAAAGGTTTTTGTTAAAGTGGGCTCAATTGTAGAAGCTAACATAATTTTAATAAAGAGTAAATAACATGTGGGATTTAGCACTAGATCCTCATATTAATGTGCTTATTTGAAGAGCATATATGTCAAAATATCATGTAGTCTGTTTATTTCAAAAAATTTAAATCAACATCCAAATAAAAATTGAGAAATTCTAATTAACTACACGAGGAGATTTACTCCATGCAGTATGGATAATGCAATTGTAGTAGAAAATGGTATTTTGTCAATCATTTATATATACAAGGAGTTATTAACAATTTCAAATTAATTAAGCATGAAAAAATCTTCTTGTTTTTTTTTAAAGCTGCATGGAAAAAATTATAAAGAAATACTATCATGATTTATTGACTGCTTTATCATCACTAAACTACTACTAAGCTGCTAAAAACCACTAAACAATAAATGATGCAACCTCCCATACCCCGCAGACACACACACACTAAAGAACTGCTTGGAGTTATTTAGATTATGCAAAACCTGAGATACCAATAAGCATTTGAATGTATAAAAGACTAACCTGGGTCAACATAACCTCTTCAGCAGATTCAGGCCGGCTCTCCAAAATCTCCCAATCTTCTTCAGTTGCTGGTTCTATATTAACTGTAATGGCTTTGGACAGTTCTGGAATTGCTTTCAATCTTGCTTTGGTTTTGTCTGGCAATGAGATGCACCCTGCCAGCTTTTGGGGTACCTGCAGAACAACTCTCATTATTATGATGCTCTAACTTTTATACTTCCAAATTTTTTAAACACATGAAATATCATGTAAGATTTTATGAGCTGGTTATGTAGCTCAAAGCCCCACCCCCAAACCCACCCACACTCCCAAAGAAAAATAAAAGAAAAGGTCTGCTGCACATGCCTCTCTGAAGTCTCAAAAATGATCAAAATGCCGGATTTTGGTATACTGGTACTAGTTTGTTTCTTTTTTTTCCTTCAACTTGTTGCCTTTATGTTAAATTTCCCAATTAGGGCACTGTGCGGTTGTTAAATTGAAGCAATTGGCGCAAATGTAACTCTTCTTTTAGGTAGAATTGTTCATATTAGGAACAATTGAGGCACACTTGGATTTAATTGAGGGTGGGTAGCAATTCAGGGCCAACAAGGCTTAACAGTGCTCGTTACCTATCCAGGGGAAACCAACAAGCAGTCAGATTCTTTGTAGAAGGACGCATTGCATTCATACAAATTCACCAAATTATCGTTCTCACTAAAACGAGTGAATACAACCAAACTGAGAATATTACCTCGATGAAACTTGATCCGGAGGAAGAACCAGACCATGCGAGAAACCACTTGTGGCCATCTATACAACTGAGCTCCAAACCAAGAATCGGAGGCAAGTCAAAGCCTCCGTTCTCTCTCTCGAGACCTCTCTGTAGTGTCTGGATGAGAAAGAGAGGCAGCGACACGAAGCAGCTCTCTACCCCAGCCACCAATCTCACTTCGACGTCCATGTGTGTGCTCTCTCTGTCGCTCTCTCTCGGTCTCGCCTCCAGAGGCGAATAGAATACACGAAGGGAAATTATTTGAGAAAAAAATAAAAACAATTAATTTTAGGGTTGGGAAGAGGGCCGACTTCTGACTTGACTTGGTATATACATAATTTATTTGTTTATTTAACACTGACAGCCTCTGTCAGAATTTTCGAAAAAAAATTATTTATTTATTTATTTATTTATTTATTTATTTATTTATCAGAGCTCCTGATTTTTTTTTTATTGAAGCATGAAATGTATTTAGTTCAAATTGATCCTTTTATTTATTGCTTTGTTATCTCCATTCCATTATTAAGCACGATCCGCCAACGGCTACGATTGTAATATTAATCTTTGAATTTAATCTCAGCTCTCCAATCACACAATATATCTTCTTTTGATTAAATGCATCTGTTTTATGTGTAGAAGTTTAAATTTAGCTACAAACATACTCACCGCACATACCGCCACACGATTCATTACAATTAAATTAATCATACTCTAAAATTTAGCGATATAATTCTCCGTTTCCTATTTTTTTTTGTTTCCTTATTTCTCCCTCTCCAATTGAAAATTTATATACAGCGAATCACAGTGCAAATTATTTTTTTGTTCACTTCCTTATTTCTATACATATTACTGTGTTAAATGTAGAATATATTTCTAATTTTGTTTTTTTATGAAAATTTGTCATTTTGTATGAGAATTTATTTTTGTTATCTTATCATATATTCCGTTACAACGCACGGGCACGATACTAGTAATAATTTAATTGCCCTGATGTGGCATGTAATCAGCCGACATTTTTATTTATATCCAAAGTTAATTACAAATTAATAAAAATGCCCAGACCCGATTGGAATTAGCATATTTATACTAAAATATGCTAAATTACTTGAATTATGTTAAATTACGCTGAATTACACTAAATTACGCTAAATTACAATAATTATATTAAATTATGCTAAAATACGGTAAATTACGCTAAATTACGGTAAATTATGTCTCTAACAAATATTTTAAAAAAATCAACTTTTTAGTGTTATATTTCAGCATTTTAGCTATTTGTCTCTTAAAAAAAAAAAGTACCGGCAATTTAGCTATTTAGCTATTTGCCAGAAAATGGCCGGTATGGACATTTTTAAAAATTCCGTCTAGGCATTTTTATTAATTTGTAATTAACTTTGAATATAAATAAAAATGTCGGTGTAATCAGTCTAACATTTGTCTCTGTCTCACATTCTTCTCTCCTGAAAAAGACTTGGATCATTAATATAATATTGGGTAAATGTATAAAATAATGAAATAATTATATTGTTAATTTTATGTTCAATTAAAAGTGAGTAAGATGATAAAAATTATTTTGAACATTAATATATAGAGTGTGAACTTTTAATATGTAAAAAGAGAAAAGAAATAATATTCATATTATTGATAGACTGAAATGAATAATAATCAACTAAAACAACTGTCTGATGAACTTGTTTGATTTATGTAAAGATTTGATTACTGGATATAAGACATACTAAAACTCTCTCAATCCTCCCATCAAATTAGAAGTGGGAGATCAAGAAGAGGAGGAAATCGAATGAACTCAATGAGTATCTATCTTAGAAGATCAAGTTTGTCGGCGCTCTCATGTAGAGGGGCGGATTTAGGATTTTCGTCAGGGGGCCAAAAAAATATCGAATCAGGTTTAAATATCTAATCGGATTTAAATCCATTAACCAATAGGGTACTCGATAAAAAATAATGCTTTAACTTATACTTTCCAATGCTTTGACTTATAATTTCTAATGCTTTGACTTATAATTCTAATTACCAATCAAAATTCAACAAATTTATTTCAATTTTAACCCGAATTAAAAATCAAACGTCCAGAGGGGGGCAAAAAATATTTCGAAGGAGGCAAAGTCGGTCGGAACCGATAAATCTCCACTAAAACTCAAAATCCAGAGAGGCAGCTGCCCCTCCTGGAACCACTTGGGTCCGCCCCTACGTAGAGATAAAACTAGATAACTAAGATGAAGAATAAAAAACTCTCTGTAAATAAACTTTTATCTTTATCTTTATATATATATTTGTTGACGGCGATTTGAAAAAAAGAATGAAAAAACTACTGCAGTGTAGTATAATTTTATTTTGTGAGGAAGACACAAAGGTGTTTTCACTTACAAAAATTATAAAATGAAAAGGACAAATTTGCTAATTTCTATTTATACAGGGACTTAATTATTCCAATCCGTCTATGTTCTCACGCTCAAAGAAAATCAAGTTTAAATACGCTTTCATGTTATTAGACCCGATTTTTTATATTATCCTCCATTAAATAAAAAATTACAAAATATCCAATATTTTTGTTAGGACCGCCATAAATTCTAACAGTTTAGACAATTTAAATAATGTTCTTATAGTGTAAACATGTCAACAAAATAACAAAAGTTGAGTGGTGTAGTTAGCTATGACCTATGTACAACAAAACTTATTTTGACACAAAAGAGAAAGAGAGGCAAAGTATTTATTAGGGAATTTTGCCCTCTAACAGATATCGTGGGGTTTAGGCTCCCCACGCCGACCTAATCACACCAAAAACCGAACCCCAGGTGGTGGCCGGCTCTAGAAGAGAGAGAACCGGCCTAGAGAGAATAGAGAGAGAGAAGAGAGAGGGTTCAGTTACTGTAGCTGCAGCGGCGGGTACTGTAGCAGCCGTCTAACCCTAAACCTAGAAGTTCTGATACCAACTATAAATGAGCCAAATGAAATAAAAATTCTTTATTCATGACCCCTTGGGGTATAAATAGAGTTTACATCTTATAATATAGTCTCTTGACTTCCTCTATATTCCTATTTTACGGATAGGTCTTAAACTAGATACAAATACCTACAAGCTCAATTTCTATTGTTAAGTTTTGAGTTTCAAACATTTGGTGACAACAGCTATGCGCGGTGCTATGTGCGTAATTAAAGGTATAAATATATGTCAGATAAAAAGTTTAGAGATAAATATTATTAATTGTTGTAAAAAAAAAAAAAAAAAAACAGGTGCTTGGGTATTGTATATAATTAATTGGGGTACGTAGTTGTTCAATTACAAAGGTAATAAATGGATAAGTACATACTACAAGAAGAATGGGACAGTATCTGCGAGGGATATTATCGGTATACTCTCGCGGATACTCCTGTCGCTAATAGAAAAACACTTTTCTGTCGGTAAACCCTCGCGGATACTGTCCCGTACTTGATTACTATTAAAGAAGATACATATAGTCTTGAGTTGTTGGTTGGCTCAATTGTAATTGTTCTGACTTCAAGTTGTTGTTCAGCGAAAACATGTTGTGATTTTAATGTAGAGCAGAACTAGGTGTTTTGAAGTTATTGCTCGGCGAAAATGTGTTGTGATTTTGTAGAGTAGACTAGATGTTTGAGCTCATCAATTTTCTTGGTGAAATTAACTCTAAAACTTATTGAATTAGTTTCAAATGACAAATTCAAATTATTAAAACTGATCTACCTTACGAGTGATGCGTCTATATGTATAAATTTAAATTTCAAATTAATTTTGTATGGAGTCAAGTGGTAAAAATGTTCAAAAAATGAGAAAGGGGAGGTATCATAGTTGGTTAGAAAAAAAGTCCTAAGATTGTTGGTTACTCGAAGGTTGAGGGTTTGATTCCCCCTCACAACTTCGCAGCTTTTGCGAAGATTTAAAAAAAAATGTTAAAAAAATGAATGCATTAAAATTAATTTATAAACTTTAAAGTTTTAACAGTTTGACTTTATATTAAATTAATTCTAAAATTTAAAATTTTCACATGTAAACACTCACTTGTAAGGTAGATCGATTTCAACGATTTGAATTCGTCGTTTGTAACCAATCCAATAAATTATAAAATTAAGTTCAAAGTTGGTAAACTTAAAAACATTTAATTCTACGTATTAAGAATTCGGAACTATTATGATTTATGATCGATCCCATATGCGTTCTTATATATCCAACCACAATCTGGATCCGGGATAAAAGTATACATGTTGAGCAACTAATCCGGATAAAAGTATACATGTCGAGCAACTAATCCGGATACAGCTGCATATAAGACACAAATTTTGTAATTTATAAAATGAGAATTAACACGGATAGGCACATAGGATCATGACAGATGGATCTTTGTAGGGCCAACCCAGAAACAATCTGATTTTTGCGAGGAGGATTCAGTCAGCTGTTCTTCTTTGATCCAAGTTGAAAAAGAGTAGGGGTGTTCATTGGGTCCCGTTTAGTCGGTTTTGAACCGAACTGAATTAGTTTGGACTAAATGGTTTGGTTTGCTCGGTTTACTTTTTAAAACCGAATTATAATTTCGGTTCCGTTCGATTTGAAATTTTTTAAAACCAAAATAACCGAACCGACTGAACTTTTATATATTATGAATTTGGTCCGGACCGTTCCGGTTTATTTATTAATCAATTGCTTTAAATACTTCGGTTTATTTCTTAATATAATTTGGTTTATTATAAATCAATTGCTTTAAATAAAAAAATTAATATATTTTGGTTTGAACCGAACAAATTGAACAAACCGAACAAACCGAAATAAAACTTTAGTTTGATTCAGTTCGGTTGCCATGCTAAATCAGTTCGGTTTGGTTCTATTTTAGAAACCGAATTATTATTTTAGTTTGTCTAGTTCGGTTCGGTTGAAAACTGAACCGATGAACACGCCTAAAGAAGAGGACGAGGGTACTGATGAACGGTGTGGACTTCTAAGAAAATTCTTTATACGAATCTTGAGAAGAGCGTGTCCCCGTTGTCTTTCTCTTTGACGTGCCCAAATTGATTTGGTGTACCGAATCAAGGGTTCTATACATGGGATAACTTGATGGAATTTTTTTTTACAAACCATAAATAGAAAAACAGATTTTAGGAAACCAGTGGTTTCTTAAAAAACTACAAGTACCGAATATGCTATTCATTATCTTTTTTTTTTTGAGAAACTTGGTAGATGCTACCAAGGAATATATTATATAAAAACATTCTTACATGAGCCAATAACAAAATTACATCAATACAAAAATGTAAATTGACAATCACAGTCTCTAGCTTTCTCCAGATGTCATCCTTTACACCTAGACGCCTAACAAAATTTCAACCAAAATTTAACTTCTGACTCAATCCTACTCGCCAGTAGAAGAGGCGGTAACCATTCATCTCGGAAGATCATAGCATTTCTCTGTTTCCATATCTCCCATACCGTGCACATAAACCAAACCATCCACACATCTTCTTTCATTGTTTTTTCACTTAAGACCCTTGATTTAGATAATTCCCAAACCAGTCCCATTTTTATTCCAGGTACCATGATACGAAATCCCAGATTCTGAGTGAGAGAATGCCAAACCTGCCTTGCATAAGAACAACGAATTAGAAGGTGAAGAGCTGTCTCAAGCGAGCATGAGTTGCACATGATGCATTGTGGCTGACAGTTGATGTGCTGCTTGAGCAGTATATCGTGAGTCAAGATTTTCCTCTGCATCATTAAGAAAACAAAGATCTTCACCGTTGGAGGGCATTTAGCCGACCAAGCCTTCAAGTATCTCCATTTAATTCTCCCTCCCCCCATTATAATAGAATAGGTTGACTTCGCTGTATACACACCGCTGGTACTCCATCTCCATTGTAGGCTGTCTCGTTCATTCAATACAATAGAAGGAGTAGGACCTTGAAAGTCTGGTACCAGTAATTGAATTCTTGGGAGTGCATCACGTAAGGCTAGATTCTGTTGAGTAGGTCTCGGATTGTTATCTCTGTAACTTTTAATTGGAGCCCCATTCCATGAGTCGAACCAGAACGCAATCAAGGAGCCGTCTCCAATATTCCAAGTAGTACTCCAATGGAACAAGCCTTTGAGGTTTAGTAACTGTGACCAAAAAAATGATCCTGTGACCATCCAAATTAGTGGTCCAATCCTCCTTTGATTACGAGGCGCATGCAATCTTTTTATCCAGATGGTCCATAGTGCATTAGCCTCCACATAAGCCCGCCACCACCATCTTAGCAACAGTGCAATATTTTGTTTCTCTAGGTCAGGGATTCCAAGACCCCCCCATACTTTTGGTCTGCATACAGCTTGCCAATTTAGCAAAGAGATGCTATTCATTATCAATCCGAACTAATTCGATATTGATAGTTTTTGTAAAAAGAGGTCAAATCAGCCTCTTCTGTTAATTTTTTTAATTATGATTTATATTTTTTTTTCTCAAATTGGGTATAACAGTGTACGTAGGGGAATTTCAAGTATACCCTCAAAAACTTCAAAATTATGTATTTTCTCTCTAAACTTTAAAATTACGTATTTCTCCTATAAACTTCAAAACTTCACAAATTTACCTATTTTATTGTCTTTTATATTAAAACTCATTCTAAAATACCCATTTTACCCTTTATTAAAAGCATATAAAAGCTCATCAGACTCAAATTTGAATCCGAAGGGTCCTCTACCGTCCGCATTAAGATCTGTGCGCATCGCTTCAATAGTTGTGTTGATCTAGCACACACAGATCTTAAAGCAATTTCTATCCAATCTTGCGCTAGCTAGCTTCATGTCACTTCAATATGCGTGTGTGTTTGCACCAAGATTTGTGCCAATCTTGCGCGCACATATCTAAAAGCAGTTCATACGGTAGATGAACCGTTCAAATTTGAGTCTGATGGACTTTAAATGTTTTTAATAAAGAGTAAAATGGGTATTTTATAAATTTAGAATGAATTTTAATATAAAAGACAATAAAATTGATAAATTTGTGAGTATTTGAAGTTTAGAGGGAAAAATACGTAATTTCAAACTTTAGAGGGAAAAATACATAATTTTGAAGTTTTTGAGGGGTATACGTGAAATTTCGCTTTTTAATTTGATTACTTGAGACTTTATTTATTACTTTTACTTTAAGGCAAATATTTATAAAATATTATGTTGAAGGAGTACTTTATTATTAAAAAAAATGTGATAAAAAATGTGGAATATTCCGAACTTTGTACGCTCCGCTCCATAAACGTGCCGAAACGAAACTTGGTTACTTGGGCGTTAATGTCTAGTTAACAATACATATACTTTCACGCTACCCCGAATCTCTCTCTCTTCTCCGATCATCAATCTATCCATCACATCCCCTCTGCATTGCGGCTTCGATAAATCAAATCTGAAGAATTACTCAGTCACAAACAAACTACAAGGAAGGAAGAAGAATCTCTTCCGATTCAAGAAAACATTCTTTCGCAAAACCAAAACGCAGCTGGTCGGTTTGAGAAATCGCGCAATAATTGAAGCCTACGCTGCCGATAGATCTTCCAAATCATGGTGGCAACTGTGGACTATTGCTTGCTATGGTAGAAGCTCCTAATTTTAAGTAAGTACTTCACAAACAACATAATTAGCCCTCATTATACTCAGCTATTGAGCTTATCAAGTAAATAATTATTATTTTTAATTATAGAATGATAGAAACGCATATATATCTGATTAGTAAGAAAAGAGTTCCTATGTTGCTGGTTATCAGGTCTTATCTAACTTCAAAATTTGGAGGCAAAGGGCATCATAGTCTGTTTAAGGTTCATTTTCCCTGCTAATCTTTTATTTTTGCTCATATTTAGGTTTTCAACAACAGATGAACAGCGATACACACTCAATTGGGCCTTTATTAAATATGGACCGAGTACGGACCATCCTAGCCCACCCCTACCCGTACCAGTTAGAGCACTCGAAACATGCCATAATTGCTGTTATATGTGGGTGGCTCTTCTTTATATCGTCTGACAATTTGCACACTATTATTCAGAAGTTGGACAAGAATTTTAAATGGTGGTCAATGTATATATGCTTGTTTGGTTTTTTCTATTTTTTCTCTTCACCTTTTATGAGGCAGCCGATCAAACCGAGCTACTCAAATTTTAGCCGCTGGTAACTTTTCTCTCCTTGGATTTCATTTTTCTTAATCTCTTTTTGTTGGGTTTGGTATATCTTATTCAGTACAGACTACAGGTGCAAAATTGAAATTTAGCCAAAATCTAATATTAGATTTCAATTAAACCCTAATAAAGATGTAATACCCAATAACAGCCGAACAGAATAAACTCAATGTTCACCACTAACCGTTACCTCTGTACTTCATTAGGCTGGTACTTAAAGATAGCATTATAATGAGAAACCTAAGAAATAGAAGTTCATGCAAGATGCAGCCATCAAGCTGTATAATTATTGGCCTGGTATGGTATTGGTTCGGGGCCTGACCGGTATAATATGTCAATATGTACAAGCAATACTGACTGGTAGTGTATAGCTTGTAAGGTATTGGGGATTCATTTGGAATCAAAACCATAGATAACCATGCTGTGCACATCACCTGCACCCACACACCAAAGAGAAAAAAAAATTGATAGAAAGAACCCATAAACACGAACCTAGGCATAGCCACACAACAAATTAATGTATACACCACAGCCCCCTTCTACCAGGTGCAAGACACCATAACACAGGGGCAAACACATTTTTATTACTTCATTTATTCATTTACTTACTCACTTTACAATTAGGTACATTGCATGGATTTTCACAGCAGCCTTGTACCATTTACCGAGTTTACAATCAATGGGTCTGGACTTGCGCATGAATGTCTCTCTGTTTCTCATCATTTTCACTTCCTCAGTTCTCTTCCTGGCGGTGTTTCATGTGGTTTATCTGGGCCTCTGGTACCTCGGTCTTGTTTCCCGGGTTGATAAGAAGAGGCCTGAGATTCTTACCATCATTCAAAATTGCACGGTACTGTATTTATAACAAAAATGCCATTAAAGTATTCTGTATTTCTCATTTTGGTCCATAGAGTCTTAAAAGTCATCAATTGGTCTCGCCACACAGGAACTTAAATCCTGGTGGAATGTTGCTTATTCGTCTAAAATTGAAGAAAAACATTTTATCAATGCATAACATGAAAGTTTTTACTATCGAATTAAGTAAAAAATGGTAATACATACTCGTGTTATATGCAATCCTGCAATGAAATCGAATCAACAGTTTGTTGATGCCAGTCTAGTTAATATTTAGGCACAGTTCTACCTTCATGGCCGGTTAAACTGGGATTAGTTGCCCAACTGAGGGAGCTACCATACTGGTCTGCTGGTCTGCTACCTCTCTCTCTCTATCTCCTTCTCTCTGCCTGCATGTCTGTTTGTTTGTGTTTGCAGGCGCACACCTTGATTCATTTTGTGTACAGTTCAGTGGTATTGATAACTTGAGACCAGTTGCTGTTAACATTGACATTGAACTGTGTTAAATTAACTTGAAATTGCTATGGTTATCATGGTAGTTACATTACTCAAGGAGTCACCTATTAATAATTTTTCCCTTGCTCTTTAGGTGATAAGCATAGCATGCTGTGTCTTCTACAGTCACTGTGGCAACCGGGCAATTGTAAAAGAAAAACTACTTGACCAAAGAAGTGCACATTGGCTCTTCTCTCTATGGAAAAGGAATGAAAGGAACACCTGGATTTCTAAACTTCTTAGAATGCATGAATTCAAGGATCAAGTCTGTTCTTATTGGTTTGCGCCTGTGGGGTCCGCCTCGGACTACCCCATTTATTCAAAGTGGGTCGTTTATGGAGAGGTAAAGTGTACCATTATTATTTTTTTTTTTTGTATTTAGTTTGTGGTTAGGAAATTGCATTTATGCTAGAAAACTCTGAAGTCATAAATGCACCTTCCCACCACATGAACACATGCATGTTATGCTTATGTCTTAAACCCACACAAAGAGGTATTGCAAATCTCACCATGGGTTTTGATACTTGTTTCTTATAAATAAGCTCAAGAAAGACCTAATTTGGTTAACATACCAGTAACTTGTAGGATGTGAACATGTTTGTTTTTCCCTTGAATCCTTTATTTTGTTTTTTTATCCAGTTGGCATGCACTGGTGGGTCTTGTGGAGCTCAGTCTGAAGAAATATCTCCTGTTTTCACTCTGTGGGCGACACTTGTGGGCCTTTGTGTTGCTCATTATGTTGTTGAGCGATCAGCTGGGTATCTCCATCTTTTCTTTTTCTTTTTATAACTCACAGAATAGTAACTTTGTTGACTTCTGGATAGGCCATCAGGTTATTGGGTTGAGTTATATATTTTTGTTCTAACTAGTGACCTTGGATGAAGGGTTTGAAATTTTATCTGGCACAATAGAACTTTGTCCCATCTAGCAAATTTTGAGCTGTTACTTGCTGGTAGGCAGGCCTGAGAAGACTGGTTTGGAACCTTTTTCCTGGTGTGTAATGGAACCTCTGTCTATAAAAACTTAGGTGCTAATTTATTAAATCACAATTTAAGCATCAGATATTAGCCTCAGTTTGCCCTTCGTTGTGCAATCTACTACCAATAAGCCAAGTAAAAGGCAAAACCTAAACTAACAGATGGGAGTCAATTTTGGTCAAAGTAGTGCTGCTACAATAGAAAACTGGTTAGAACATCATGGTGCATGATGTAGGGACCTTTTAGTTTGTGGGCTCAACACCCACACCTCGTGTAAATTAATGAATGATCTCAGCTCTTTTTTCTCTGCAAATAGATTCAAATCACTTATATTTGAACTACAAACTTTTTTAGGTGGGCCCTTACACATCCTAAGACAATGCCAGAGCATGAGAAGTCGAAGAAGCAATTGAAACCTGATTTTCTGGATATGGTTCCTTGGTATTCTGGGTAGGATACAGACGAGTAATTTTTTTTTCTATTTATTTTGTTATGCAAGATATTATCTTTATGCCCATTATATTTTCTTTTGTAGAACTTCTACTGATTTGTTCAAGACAGTTTTTGATCTCATGGTTTCTGTGACTCTCTTCGTTGGTCGGTTTGACATGCGTATGATGCAAGTTTGTTCTCTCTCTCTGCCTTTATTTGGTATTAGTATCAGTACAAACTACGTTTAATGAGTAGGTTGAGCTATAACTAAAGGGGGGAAAAAGAAAAAGAATAAGAAAATGAAATCCAATTATTAAAACTAAAAATATAAACAAATAAAGCACACTGCTGCTGCAGTAGATCAACCATTGGACCTATACTTGAGAGGATAACATGGGCCTACAGAGGCTCCAGATTGTAACTCTAAACCCAACAAATTACCAATAAGTGTCCAGATATTAGACTCACAATCAGCTTTTTCTTTCTTCTTAATACTTTTTGCACCAGGCTGCTATGAACAAAGTACCGGAAGAATCAAAAGGTGGTAATCTCTTATATGAACAATTTCAAGAAAAAGATGAGCTTTGGTTTGATTTCATTGCTGACACTGGAGACGGTGGTAACTCTACTTACGCAATTGCCCGCTTACTTGCACAACCTTCTCTTAGGGTTAAGGTTAAGGTCGAAGATCCATTGGCTTCTTCCCAGACAAGATCTTCTACGGGAAGTGTTGCTAACCCTACTCATGCTGCAAAAAAGCTGCCACGTGGTGACTTGCTTCTTATTGGAGGGGATCTTGCGTAAGTATCGACGAATGCTATGCATGGTTTGGTACCATTGCGATTAGATGTGATACCAGTTTAACCAATGTTAAACTGACTTTTTTTCTTCTTATTTATGGGTTTATCTGGTGCTGAAATGCACAATTGAGGTTTTTTCATAAAAATCAAGGATAATGACACTTGTTTGCAAACATAAGAGTTAGTTATGCTAAATTTAATTTTAGTGCAAATGGTCTAGTTGCTTAAATTGTAAGATGCTATTAGGAGGACTTCCAGGAGGTCATGGGTTAAAGCACCCACTGGCACTAAATGCAGATGGTACTTGAGCATTCTCTGTTAATAAAAAAAAGTTTGATTGTACTGCTTATTGGATGAATCAGAGAGGACTTGCACTTTAAATTTCACAATGGAGGCCCAATGGTGCTTTAATTAGGAATAATTTGAAAATACATGAAAGAGTTCAAGCGGGGAACCATGACTGTGGTGTACCAATACCAAAAAATATTGGGTAGCAGTGTTAGTTAAACTTTTGGTGGATGGAACATTGTTAATAGAATGTATCGATACCTAATTTACCAGTTATGGCTTGAGTGCATAATTTACCGGTTATGGCTTGAGTGCATATTAGCAAAATCAAGACCAGGATTAGTTACTAAAAGCTAAAAGGATTATGAAAATTGCTACAGGTACCCAAATCCATCTGCATTTACATATGAGAAGAGGTTTTTCAGACCGTTTGAGGATGCATTTCAGCCTCCTTCATGGTACAAACCTGAACACATTGCAATTGACAAACCAGAGCTTCCGTTGGGTGTCTCTGAACTGAAGCGTTATCGCGGGCCCCAGTGCTTCCTCATACCTGGAAATCATGGTTTTTCTCTCTTCCACCTCTCTCAAACCTATGAAGATCTAAACATTTAGCTCTTGCTGGTACAAGTGCAAACTTGGGTAGTATTTGATTCCCATCAACAACTTAGCCCGAAAAAAAGTACCTTTTAATTTTACTTTCAATTAAGTCTCAATTAGTCCTACATCCCCACAGGACCTAGAAAGGAGAAAACATTCTGGGAATTATACCATCTTTCTATTCCAGTACTTGACCATAGTGTGCTTGGTTAAAATGTACTCCAGTTTGCAAACTGTGTTGTGTTAATTACAGCTATGGACCGATACATTTTTGTCTCTGTACAGTATTGCACCAACATTGTGTGGTTTTGGTTGTAATTTAATGTCAATGAAATATCAATTAGTTCAGCATTCGGATAGCTAATATGAAAGGAAAAACAATTAGTCAAAGAACAATTAGTAATGCAGATTTATAATTTGATGTGACAGATTGGTTTGATGGGTTAAACACATTTATGAGGTACATATGCCACAAGAGCTGGTTGGGAGGCTGGTTCATGCCTCAGAAAAAGAGCTATTTTGCACTCAAACTTCCCAAAGGATGGTGGGTTTTTGGACTTGACCAAGCGCTTCATGGTGACATTGATGTGTACCAGTTCCAGTTCTTTGCCGAGCTCTGCCGGAACAAGGTACATTATTTGTTACTGGTTTTAATCCTGATCAAAATTATCATATCATGCTTTTAATTAATCTCGCACTCTGTCATTCATATGCCAGCATGAGGTAAGGGAGTTTTTCTGGCACTGGTATGTCGAATTATGTTTTACACCTTGGGGCTTCCTTTACTATTGAGCAAGGGTAGTGGTTGGCATGTGCCACACCTTGCCAAGAGCAAATCTTCATATATATAGCCTTTGGGAGACTGATACTAGTTCAGATGCAATGTCTGCTGTCAAATTTCCTAGATAAGATTGAATTTGGTCTGCTTCTTTTGAACTTTGGGATTTTCTTAAAGACTTCCTTTTTATGGTTCTAGCTTAGGAGATGGGATTTAATGCCAATGGTCATTGGTGCCAAACAGTGCTAACTTTTTGATTTGTGGTTAAATTATCAAACTTAAATTCTTAGATGTGCTTATATCATCTCAATTATATGCATATAAAATATTGTAGGATTTTGGCCTCATTACATTAGCTATCAAGAGAGGATAATAAACCCCCAAAATGCGATTCGTTGATTTTGTTATCTTTTGTTGGCCCTGAAGGCAAAATGATGTAATTTTTTGAGTATGATATTAATAATATATCCAATCAATTAGTTTTATTGTGTAGAAGTTAAAAAATAGTTATTTGAGATTTAGTTTCATTGGGCACTAAACTAAAACCTTTGGCATTTGATCCCTCCTAGCTTAAGATGGGATCCAATACCAATTAAAAATATTTAATTCTTATTGGAAATAGAATTGCATCTTTCTCAGACTTCCTATTTGCTATTTGGATGACTCCCAACTCTCCAAGTATTTAGATCTCTGACCCATACTTTTTCCTTCTTGAAAAGTTGTTATATAATGTTAAATGACTGTTGAAAACTGAAGTAGACAATTCTACTCTATATCTGACAAATTGATATTTTTCTGTATTGTAAAAATTTTTCTTGACTGCACCCTGCCATTGAGGGTTATCGGAGAACATTTTTTGTTAATATTATGCTACCAAAAGCTCACTTGAGGAGAACCAACCTTTGGTCTAGTGGCCAAAGGCAATATCCTCTGTGTGGGAGGTTGGATGTTCAAAACCGGATGGGGGTCCTTTATGGATATTTTTAAAGGTGGATGGCTTGCCTTCCATCTTTATCTTAAAAAATAGTTGGGTTGCTATGCACAAATCTATACCTCAAAGATGAAGGCTTGACCCCAGCTTTCCTGGAAAAAAGCCCACTTGAGGCTAAATTGCTAAGTTGAGGATATATCTCAGTTTCAACAATGTTGCACAATTGAATGTTATTATATAGCCCTAGTGCATGCATGACCTGGTATTATTACTATAGGAATAGGACCGTCCTTGTTCTCTTGCTTTTCTCTTTTGTTCGGTTAATTTATTTGAATAATTTTGGAACATTTTTACAATAGGTTGGAACAAATGACTCGGTGATAATTATGACACATGAACCAAGCTGGCTTCTTGACTGGTACTGGGGCGATAGTACTGGACAGAACGTGACATACCTGATTCGTGACTATTTGAAGGGCCGGTGCAAGTTGAGAATGGCTGGTGATTTTCACCACTACATGCGCCATTCGTGTGTGCAACAACCAAAGCAGTCTGACTCTGGCAGACAGAGCCCGCCTGTATATGTTGAGCATTTGATGGTTAATGGGTGTGGGGGAGCATTCTTGCATCCAACTCATGTTTTTAAAGGATTTAAGAAGTTTTATGGGAGTTTTTATGAGTGCGAGGCGAGCTATCCTAGTTTTCATGATTCTAGCAGGGTATGGTCAAAATTTATTTTTGTCGTTTTAAGTATCTGATATTATGCAAGTAGTGTTGATGGAATTAAACCTTATTCTTAAATAATATCTCAATTGAATCTAGCGAGCCAAGAAAAAAATGCAAATAAAAAAAGGTTACCCTTTGAGTTAGGCTATTGTAAAAAATGTTTGTATTTCGGTTCAAATACAAATTATTCCAATCTTGCCTTTTCATGTCTGAATGGTCAACCCACGAGCTCAGTATGATTTACATATCAAATAGGATATCAAATTTTACTGTGTTTAGAATTTTTACCATTTTTTTGGGTTTTGAAAAATACCCCTATTATAGTGAAGAAACACAACTATTTGCATATCAAATAGGTCCATCTTTCAAAAATCTGAAAAAAAATAAAACTTGGTTTCCTACATGATTTTGATATGTAGATCATATTGAGTGATTTGGATCGATCCTCCGGACATAAAAAGGGAAGATTTGAACCATTTGTACTTTCGCCGAAATACAATTGTTTTTATAATAGCTTGATTCTCATAGTTTTAAGTACTTGTAGCTGGTTACAATAGTTGACCAAGATGAATAACTTCGGTACCATTGTGGTTGTTGTATATTCTGATATTTATTTTGCTGTTGTTCATAGATTTGTAAAATTCATTTCTTTTCCTGTCTGATTTTCTGTTCTGCGTGTTTTATGCTATGCAGATTGCCCTTGGTAATATTCTGAAGTTTAGGAAGAAAAATTGGCAATTTGACTTCATTGGTGGCGCTATTTATTTCATTTTGGTCTTCTCCATGTTTCCCCAGGTGTGTGTGTGCACACATGTGTGCGTTTGTATTTGAGAGAGAGAGAGGAGGGGGGGGGGGGGGGGTTGAGTGGGGGTTCTTATATTCAGTTTTTGCATAGTATATCTAGATACTAGTTTTAAATGTCAGCATAACCCGAACAGGTGATACCAGGAGATATAGGTTAGTTATCAAGTTTATTTGACTAATTTTTAATGCTAAACGTTAAATTTCCCTAGGCATGATATCTAACTAGAAAATAAAAATGTACATCTTCAAATTTGTGTGAATTCTTGTTTGGTTCTCTAGATCTGCCACTAAAGGCAACTTAGTTCATAATAGATAGTTAGTTCCCCCCACCTTACCTCACAAATTCCAGAAGTTAGGTATATCCTATTCCTTGCCAACTTCCTTATAGAGAGATCATTAACATTGGCAAAACAATAAACTGTGACAGTGTGGCATCTTCGACATACTGCACGGAAACTCATGGTCAGGGCGCATGAAGACATTCTTTGGAATAATGTGGGGAGCCGTATTGTATATCTTGGAGAGGTCTTATGTCTCACTTTTGGGAACAGTAGTGCTATTGGTATTCTCTTTCATGTTTGTACCAACCAAGCTGTCTCGAAGAAATCGCATAGTGGTAGGGTTTCTCCATGCAGCCGCTCATCTCAGTTCAGCATTAATCTTGATGCTTGTGATGGAGCTCGGAATTGAGATTTGCATAAAGAATCGTCTCCTGGCTTCCTCAGGTATTTATGTCCTTAGCTTGGGTTAGATTCTTATCATGTCTTCTCGAAGGGTTTGGGTATTAGCAGCCACTTCTAGAAAAATGATTGAAATATAGGATTACTTTGCTGTCTGGTTCTGTGATATTGGTTTTCCAGTATAATATACAGAATCAGGAAGTGGAACAAAAAAATAAAATTAACAATTAAAATAAAAAATAAGGCACAAGTCAAATATACTAGTGTAGACTGTGTAGTATAACTTTCTCTCTGGGGAATTTAGGTTCCTTTTATGTTTTGCCTTTGTATGTTAAGTTTCCATCCCTCTCTCTCTCAGGTTATCATACTCTTTATGAGTGGTACCGATCAATGGAGAGCCAACACTTCCCAGATCCTACAGGGCTTCGAGCCCGCATAGAGCAGTTGACTTTTGGGCTATATCCAGCATGTATCAAGTACCTCATGTCGGCTTTTGACATACCAGAGGTAATATTTACTGCAGAAGACCATTTTTATATCCAATTGTTTGTCCAATTTTTGTATCAAGTACCTCATGCCAGCTTTTGTCCAATTTTAGCCCTTACCTTTTTATCCTCCCTTTGGGAAGAAGGGTGGAGGGGCTTATTTCAGTTTGATTGAGTGAAATTGCACAATTTGAGTCAGTTGAAGAAATAATATTTCATTACATTGTTTTGGGAGGTTTTGTTTTGTTACTCTCATTACTTCATTGCAAACTATGCCTCCATATAAACCCATTTATGGTTTCTTCATCAACAGGAGAATTTTGCTGCACATCAAAAGGATATATTGTATACCAAAGGTAGTTATAACCCATAAAAAAAGACATAGCACGTACATCCACAGGATGGGAACTTTTTGTTATGTTTTGGTGGGTAATGAAATATCATTTCTGACAAACCAATCAAAGTCCAAACCATCCAACTACATGATAGGGCGATGCAGTTTTTGTATATTATTCCATTACATGATCCCCTCTTGGACAGGTGATGGCAGTGACGAGGAGCAACATATGTAAGAAGGGACTTGACTCGCTTCCCCGTGGTGGTGCTATCATATACTATGCGTCAGTTTTTATATACTTCTGGGTACTGTCTACCCCTGTCGTGTCCCTCATATTCGGCAGCTATCTCTACATTTGTATCAATTGGTTTGGAATTCACTTTGATGAGGCCTTCTCTTCACTTCGCATAGCCAATTACAAGGCCTTTACCAGGTTTCATATCACCAGGGAAGGTGACCTTGAGGTGTACACTCTTGCTGTTGATAGGGTTGCTACTCTCTCTCACTCTCTGTTTTTTTTTTTTTTTGGAAAACTTTGAAGTGGCTGCCAAGCAGAGTCTCTCTGTTTTTTTTTAAACAAGTTGGCAGCGACTGCCAAATTAATTAAAAGAAACTCAGTTTACAATATCATTACCAGACACTAAGGAAAACTACAAATTAACTTGTACTATCCAGAACCACACTGAACATAGGGAGATTAGGATCTGTAGAGCCTTTGAACAGTAGCGAAGTTGACCTCAATAGGCGTATACACCTTCTGAAACGTCATTTGGTTCCTCTCTTTCCAGATTAGTTAGATCACCGTAATGAAGTGTATCAGCCAAGTGGCTCTCTCTCTCTCATTTATTTAGAAGAAGAGGATTGCTTATGACTGCACACAAAAATTCTGTACCTTTTTCTATGTTAGAAGTATCTGTAGTAAAATCTAGTAAGTCAACAGATGATGATGGTTTTTTGAGGTGGATTTGTGCAACCTGCAAACATCTCATTAATATACAATAATAAACTATAGATTTCATTGATTTTTGACTATATCCTTTATATCATATGACTAGAATATTCCATGTCCTCCTACAGACCACAACATGGGTCAGGTTCAGGAGGTTAGGTCAGCTAGCATCTGGGTTAATTTTGGGTCGGGTCATCTCTTGAGTTGTATACTTCTTGTGCTGTTCTAGTTAAAGAGTCATATCAGGTTGAGGCTCAGTCTTGTTTCTGGTTGATTCAAGTTTTTGGCAGCTCAATTTTTGGGTAATAATTGAGGTTTTGGGTCAATTCTGGCTTTTTGTTAGAGCAGTCTTCAGTTTCTACAGCAATTGAATTCTCTTTCTATGCAAGATCAGGATTTACTTCCATTGAGGTTGGGTCCTGTTCTGTTCATACACCTGTTTTCTGGTAAATTTAGTTTGAGTTGTTTCTCCAGACAATAGAAGTTGAGGCTTTTAGGGTCTTATTCAAGATATTTTCAGATCGAATTAGGGTTATTTAGGCTTGCTAGCTGACATATTAGGGTTATTTATGTTTGCGAGCAAATCATGCGCCCTTCTTCTGAAATACTAAACTAAAAACTGGATACAAAGTCCAATGAAATTTCTTGTCTGGTTAACAAAGTTCGATTTGTAACATGGAAATATATTTCAGTTCTCATTCTTTTTGTTCCTCAATAATATGACAGCATTTCTGATTTCTCATTTTCAACGTTCAGGTTCCAAAAGAATGGAAATTGGATCCAGATTGGGAAGCTGAGCCAAGGGACCCACTCCAACCAACTCCAAGTTACAGCCGTAGGTCACCTAGCAAATGGAGGTCTGCTTCCGGGGCTGACCCGGTCAACTCTATACGGGTCATTGACCAGTTTATTATTAAAAGAACACCCACGAACCCTAGCACAACTTCTCATTAGTTACATCAGATTGATTTCTATAATTTTTCCTCTTTATTTTTAGTGTGTATATATTCTTTTTCTCTTTTTCCTTTATTTCGACCTTCACAAGTAGCAGTAAGAATGAATGTCTTTTCAGTTAGGTTAACTTACCAGGTTAACTCAGTGTCAATTGTTGACCTGCTCTTATTAAAAGAAAATGGTAGAAGGAAAGTAAAATTTCACAAGTCCATCTTTATTGTTCTGTTTTTTTGTTTTGTTTTATGTATATGTTGTACATATATAGTTAATTTCTATAATTCATTATTCCATTAAAGATGAGAGTCCATCTTTAAAGCAACGGCGATGCATTATTTGGTTGGTCTCACAAAAACTCAAGGAACCAAATGGAAATGCTAACTGACGCAAAACTGTTTCGGATTAATTGGTTCATTAGCTTTTGTATCAATAGGAGTGGGGCATGGATGTGAAAACGGAAATAAATCTGCTGTTATTCCCATCTCAATGGTTGATCTTTGTTGAGATTCGTGCATGGAAAAATTTGAACGGTTGGGATGGGAATAACAGGTTTCTATTATTCTTTTGGAATAACAGCAGATTTATTACATAAAATAAAACACCAAAAAGGTACATTTCAGGATTTTATGTTCTTGTTGTTGCAATTAAGGCGACTAAGCCGCCAGTTGTTGAAATTAGATACCTTCTCCGTTTTCCAAGTCATTTATGTTACTCACCAATTGCGACTTGCGAATGCTGATTTATTTATTTATTTATTTGAATAGAGATGGTGCGCAGCGATGGCCTCGTTACTAGAAACAACGCACCTTCTCTATTCTATAATCTATATACTAGAATCATTTGCTTATTGCATCATGCCTCCTGCTAGTGGGCCCCTTTCGTTTATTTCTTTTGGGACCCCTGGATAGCGTAAGGGTAGGATCGGATTGTTTGCGCTGCTATTTTAGATTTACAATTTTGATCAAAAGGAAGTGAGGTTTTTTGGTGCACAGAAGAAGATAAAAACTAAATATATTTAGTGGAGGTTTATAATTAAGGAGAATTAAGTTAATTAATTCAAGTTAGACCGACTTGAATTATAACAAAGATGTAATCTTTGTTGGGAAAGATAAGAAATTAAATATAAAAATAAAATAATATTATCCGGATCGTGATATTATCATTTTCTTTAAGCGTATTTTGTTTCTCTCGTGTAAGACTTTAAATTGTCACTAATATAATCCGAAATTGTCACTACTTAGACACACGATTATAGAAGTGACTAACAATAACTCAATATACAAATAAAAAAAGTTGTGTGAAAGTGAATTAAGAAAAAATAATATTCTTTTCCTTTCTCAAATATAACCAGAAAGAGTAAGTCACCCTAATCAAATTGCTTCAGTTATATATGGGTCAATACAAGAGATGCCCAGGGAACTTGCGCATCATTTTCATTTTATAATTACTACTACTATTATTATTTTTAATGGTGAGGGTAAAAGATACAAACATAAAGAAATATTAATAATAAATATAGGCTTTTCAGTTTAGTTCTAAGTTTACAAATATTACAAATGATAATGAGATTTTGTATTTTTTAATGTTTCAACATTTTTTCTTAAAACCTTTATGGGACATGGATCTCTTCTATAAATATAATCGGGCAAAGCCCACTCCGTTATACATATTGTAATTAAATTTGGGTAAATTTGGCTGGAAGTTACTAAATTTTATTTTTTGTCATAAATTGGTTACTTAAGTTTGATTTATTTCTTTGTAGTCAGACCTGAATCAAATATGGTGGCTGTCTTCTCTTCTTGAGCCAAAACAGAAAAGGAGAAAGAGAGAGGAAGAGAGAGAGAGAGAGAGAGAGAGAGTGATTGTTTGTGCTAACAATTGGAACACTCTTGTAATCACTTGTAATATCTTGTTTAATAGTGAAGTTTGTCGGTCGTTTGCCTCTTGGTGGAGTAGGTCTGACCGAACTACCTAATCTCTGTGTTTGCTTTCTCTTATGTGCTCTTTGAACTCGATCTATCCCGCGGTAACATCTTTTCTCTACTTTGGTGTTTTTGGTTGAATGCAAGCTTGTATTTGTCTCTAACTTCTCGATTCTTGTTGGTGTACGGATTATTGGGTCTCTTTGCGGGTTTCTTGTAGTTGGTATGGGTTGTACCGGTATTCCGCATTTCTAAATTAACCCCAACACCAATCAAGTAACTTTTCTGTCAAAATATTAACGGAATATGTTTATTTTGTCCAAAATACTAACTTAATATGCTCATTTCGTTCAAAATACTAACGGAAAAGTTCTAATTTATTAACTTTTTGGATGTAAAAGTTATAGGGTAATTTGATTAGAACAAATTAAAAATTCAGTGGCTATAGTGGAACAAACCAAACTTGAGTGACTAATTTGTGACAAAGAATAAAGTTTAGTGATCTTCGACGAAATTTACCCAATTAAATTATAACAAAGTTGTAATCAGGAGAGATTTTAAGGGGAATCAGAATCACAATCCGGGTTATTACTTATCTTAATTGTTTTAAATAAAAAATTAAATAAAAGAAGATACGACCAAGTATCGATATGGCTAGCCGTTGAGTAGTCACTGTCACACTCAGAGTCAGACCGTCCATCTTTGCATGCATTTTTAGACAAGTAATCAACCTTAGCCCACATTAATTAAAATTTATAAACATTATATAGTTAGTTGATAACGGGTATTTGTAAATTCATACCCACAACCACAAATGTTGCACTCCTT
The DNA here is from genome assembly GCA_025461125.1 of Carex kokanica. Lineage (NCBI taxonomy): Eukaryota > Viridiplantae > Streptophyta > Magnoliopsida > Poales > Cyperaceae > Carex > Carex kokanica. The sequence continues at coordinate 466,841 of JAJGRX010000709.1, forward strand.
TATTCTTTAATCAGATCTGATCCGAAACCCATTTTATCCAAAATCTGATTGCAATCACCAGCTAATGGGGGGAAGTGTATATTTTTCTTTCATATTTTCTGCAATTTGCCATTGAAAATTGAATCCAATACGTTATTATTATTTCTTTATGTAGAATACCGTTTTGGACTTTCCGTGGTAGTTTGGAGATGATATAAATTAAGAGGAGGGATCCGATTATCACAATTTTGAGTTACCACAATAATTTTTTATATTTTCAAAGTCCAAATTGTCGATCCAAACCGTTCAACATGATCTCCACAATAAAATGTGTTTGCAAATCAAATTTTACATTTTTTTGAATATTTTACTATTTATTAAGTATTTTACAAAAACTAGTCAAATTCAAACCATTGAATTTTGTACTCATCTTAATAAGTAATAAAAAAATTCAAAAAAATGTAAAATTTAATCTGGAAGCACATTTTATTGTGGAGATCATGTTGAACGGTTTAGATCAACGATTTAGACTTTAAAATGTAGAAAATGATTGTGATAATTTAAAATTGTGGTAATCGGATCCTTTCTCATAAATTAATGCAGTCATTAAACCCTTTCTTTATTTGGAATTGGGCAAAACTATCATTTTGTTTGATTGTCTGGCCACAAATAGATATAATATTGCACAACTGTTTGTCAAATTTGTATTAACTATTGAAGAGAATGACATTGCTCGGTTGGTTGAGTTGATATTGACCCTAAAATAAATATATATAAAAGACTTAATGTGACCACTAATAATTAATTAAGGTACACCAGCTAGGTTGAGTGTGACCACTAATATAAATAAGCCTTCCCCGGCTCATGTTCAAGTGATAAATAATTAATAAAGCAATATATTAACCTTAATTACATTCTATTTGCAAAGAGCCCAAAAGTTTATTGTTTTCTCTCACAGGCTTAATTTCCACCTCTTGTGAAATATAAAGTCAGATCCCTGTGTACACGGGCGGATTGACATCAAGTATATGGGTCAATTGACCTCATTAATTAAAAAAAATTATATGTGATTTTTTATATACTTCTGAGTAAAATGTTATAAGTAATGCAAATTGACTCCGTTCGCAGTATAAAATTTTTATACAATTGATCTCCATTTATATTTTATCTCCATAGTTTCAAAGTTTGACTCTATCTTTATGTACAAGTCTATCCATTGAGGGATTCGGTGCAACTAAATTTCTTCAACTGAATGCCCAATCAAACACTAGTACAAAAAACATGACCATACACGGCATATCATACACGGACGCGGAAAATTTCTACATTAACTGTGTGTAATGGGAGGAGGCGCTTGTGATGAAGCCAAAACATATAACGAAAATCACTATCTTTTCTTACAAAAAATAGCAAAGAGCGAATTAGTGTTTTGAATTAACTCGCCCGGGACTCGTGCCTGCCCTGCCCATGCCCGTGCACGGGTTTGACACGGGTTCACGGGTAACCCAAGTACGGGTTGAAAAGGGCCGGACCCGGTTTTTTGCCATTGAACCCATGATTACCTGGACCGTTTCAAACCCGGACCGCCCGGTCCGGCCCGTGTACCCGTGCTACCTGTACCCGTGCCCGTGCCCGTACCCGTACCCGTACCTATACCTTTCTTTTTCTTTTCTTTTTGAAATTAAAATTTTTCCCCACAAAAACAGAAAAAGAAAAAATCAGCAAAAAAAACAAAAACAGTATTTGCGACTCTTTGTCTGAAATTCAAAATTTTAATATAGTTTGATTTATATTTTATTGGTTTAAAAAGAAAAAAACAGAAACAGAAAAAGAAAAAAAAACAACAAAGAAAAAAAAAAAAAACCGGTCTGGACCGGACCGTGCAACCCGCCTACCCGTCCCGAGTCGCCCGTGACCCGTGTTACCCGTGACCCGTGACCCGTGTTGCCCGTTGCCCGCCACGGATTTTACCCGGTCCGCCCAGCCCAGTCCGTTTGCAAACCACTAGAGCGAATACAAAGTAATCATTTTTCCGATTTATTTTGCTGACACGGTCGTGTAACCCACTATGTAGTCTAATTGTTTCATTTAAATTTATGGCCCCGGTCAAATTAAACCGAGTTCATTCGCGATGGCTTGATTGCCATCTCTATCCATCTCAAGTTAGTTTTGTGGTGCTTAATTAAATAACACAAAATATAATATAATTGTAAATGTTATTTTACAAGTATTCAACAGTTACATAATTAAACTTGGCGATAAATTTTTCATTATAAGTTAGTTATATGGTGTTATTATTTTTTGTAATAACAAGTGGGTTCCTTTTTTTATTTCATTATGTGTTCGTGGGAGTTTAAATCATGATTTTTTAAGACTATTCTAGTGAATTATCACTTAAGTCACTAGTTCATTGGCATATCTGACATTAACTATATAAATTTAAATTTATATAAGAGTGAGGCTACGGTACTATGCATATCACAGTTTGGTCTGTGCTACGGCTCAATATTTGAGTTTTCAAAATCCTAACGGTCGATCCGTACTGTTCAACATGATTATAAAATGAATATGTACTTGCAAATCATATTTTACATTTTTTCAAATTTTTTTTACTATTTTTTTAGATAGGTAAAAAATCACTTGATCTGCAAATTCTGGACCATCCAAAAACAGTGATTTTCAACCTATCTAAAAAAATAGTAAAAAAATTCAAAAAAAATGTAAAATTTGGTTTGCAAGCACATATTCATTTTATAATCATGTTGAACGGTTCGGATCGACCGTTAGGATTTTGAAAACTCAAATATTGAGCCGTAGCATGGACCAATCTGTGCTATGCATAGTACCGTAGCCTCACTCTTTATATATTATATATTTAAGATATACTCTATAACTAATTGTCTTTAAAAAAAAAAGGTATGGTTGGACCATTTGAAGCGCAATTGCAAACCACATATATAAGACTTAGGAGCTATCTATTGGTAAATTTATAAGAGTGAGTCTATGTTACTATGCATAGCACGATTGGTCCGTAATACAGAATAATATTTTCATATTTTCAAAATCCTAACAGGTTGATCCGAACCATTCAACTTGATTCCCATATGAATATGTACTTACAGAACAAATTTTATATTTTTTAGAATTTTTTTTACTATTTTTTAAAATAGGTTGAAAATCACTATTTTTAGGTAGTCCATAATTTTCAGATCAAGTAATTTTCTACCTATCTTAAAAAATAGTACACAAATTTCTAAAAAGTATAAAATTCGATCTGCAAGTACCACTATAGCAAAAACTATCTTCCGCGACCGGCATCAGAGATCGGTTCTGTCGCTAAAGACCCCCCAAAAAACAAAAAACAAAAAAAATTTAAATGCATCAGAGACGAACCCTTCTGCGACCGCCGCCTTACCCTTCTGTGACCGATTTGGCCGGTCGCAGAAGGGTGCCTCCTAAAAAAAACCCGCGCGAGTTTTTCTTCTCTCTCTCTCTCTCTCCTCCCGCGTTTTAGGTTTAGCCAAAAAAAAAAACACCGCTACCCCCGACTCGCCCGACCCCTCCGCCCCCGCTCTCGCCTCATACCTCGACCCCAGCACAGACGCGGGCCGTCAGCTTCACCCCCACACAGACCCTCGCCCCTTTTCGTGAATTGAAGTTTTTCTTAGGTAAATCCCTCTACGCCTCCTTGCTCATTTCTTTTTTCTTCTCTGTCGTGCCTTGTAAGGCTTGAAATCTGAACTCGTGTTGGGTTAAATCTGCGCCTTTGTGAATTGCTGGCTGATTTTGCTTGATTGGGGCTCTAATTACTTGATGACCTTGAAATTTAGGTTATGATCGAATTGTTGAAGAAATTTAGGGTTTAGCCCTTTGTGTTTGATTTCCTTGAAATTTAGGTTATGAATTGTTTGATTTCCATGTTGTATTATCATAATTTTGTAATTTATTTATGTAGGAATTGATGAAAGTACTGATCGGCTTCATAGATGTGGCTGGTCTTTATTTTGCACTGACACAATTTGTAATGACAAGTTTCAATCCGTAGGTTGTACTAGGTGAAGTGGCCATGTGAGGTTGATTACGTTGAATAGGCCTCGTCAATTGAATGTTATCTCTTCTCGGGTGGTACTATCATTTATATTAGTTATAGGTTGCAAGAAAGAGAAGCATTTTTTATTTAAGTCAAGTAAATAGATTTTTTATGGCAATTAAGTTGGATAATTTGGTGGCTTTTGTGTGTTTTGTGGATATATGACATGTAATTTGTAGTTCAATTTGTGGGTTGTTATATTTGTTTGGGACCGGAGAAAAAATAAATGAACAGAATGATTTGTTATATTTGTTTAGTACATTTCGTACCAATTGGGGAAAAGAAAAATAACAAAAAATACCAAAAAAAAAAATATTCTGTGACCAATTTTGGCCCATCAGCGACCGATCTCATCGGTAGCTAAAGGGGCATCGATCTGCGACCGGCGTCTTACCCTTCAGCGACCGGTGACGTCAGCGAAGAGGGCATCAGCGACGGAGCAACTGCGACTGATTTTGGCCTTCTGCGACCGGCGCCTTACCCTTCTATGACCGATTTGGCCGGTCGCAGAAGGGTCGTTCTGCTGTAGTGTATATATTCATATGGGCATTATATTGAACGGTTCGGATTAACCGTTAGAATTTTGAAAACGAAAATATTAATTTGTATTACGGAACAATCCGTGCTATGCGTAATACCATAGACTCACTCAATATAAAAAAGGTAAGAAGTAAGAATTGCATTTGTCAAATTGCTATAGGGTCAACGTCACTAGACGTAACACACTACGGACCATATATAGCTCGTTATCAAGGAAGGCTCCAAACCATTGGATGCGAGTAGAGAAATAATAATAGCGTGTCCCATATATATATGCATGTACAGTATTATTTGGTCTAGATGGTATCAATCGTAATTCGATGATTGGTTTGAAATAAGCTAATACAACTTCAAATAATAAGAGTAATTATCCTGTACATGCATTATGACTACTTCCTCCTCTTTCTTCTTCTTCTTCATCATCATTATTGCGGCTGCTGTTACAACTTGAATTAAAGTCATTAAAATATAGTCTATCAAACAATTTTAAAAAATAATGATACAACAACATCTAAGGTGAAATATTTTATTTAAAGAATATGAATAAAAAACTAATGAAAGGGCACACTCTGCCACCAAATGAAAGGGCACGCTGGAATGTAATTTGAGCTGTGGGGTCTTGCTTAATAAAGTTTTTTCTAACAAGCAAAGAGTAGTGCAATTGCTTAATAAATTGTACTGCACTTGAGATTTGCCAGTAATTAAATAGATTTTGTTTGAAGAGACCTTATAATTAGAGCTAGGTTTAATTAGAATCTTTGTGTAAATATTTTTTTTTATCAATATATTTGTTGGCGTTGTCGCTAAGCATAATAAAGAAACTAATAAATGTATTATAATGGAATGTGCAATACAATTACCTTTCAAATAAAACCTTAAAAATATTTCATATTTGTTGCATAAAAAGAAGAAATGTCGGTAGTAAATTGACAAAACATGTATAGGGACGCGTGGATTAATTAGAAAAAGTAAATGTGTGTGTGTGTTAGTGTGTGCGTGTATAAGGGAATCATGACGTCTCGATGGATATTGCTCCACATAATCAAACAAAAAAAAGGCAATTAGTTAGGTACTAAAAATAATTATGTCATTTTCCAACTGCTTTTCTTAAAGAGATATTTCTCTACATATATATATAATCAAACAGCTAGAAAAAGCAATTAGTTAGGGACTCATACTCAAATTATTAATTTTATGTCATTTTCCAACTGCTAAGCGTACGCGAGATATTAATTTCTTATTGATTTTACTTAAATTCTATGTACGCCTACTTTAGACGAATCGACGGCGAGAGAGCTAGCTAGCGGTGTCATTGTCACTAGCGTTAGCACAATTGGAGCAAATAGAGACCACCAATAAAAGAACACTCTAATGATAAAGAGAGAGAGAGGGAGAGATGCGTAGCTAGCTATTCCATATATACTCCATGAAAAGTAGACATTAAAGAGATTAGAAATTTGTTGGTGTGAGAGACTGAAGCTGCCAGCATGATCTGACAATTAATCTCCAAAGCTAAAATCCGTTGAAGGTCTTGGATTTGAGTTTAGGGTTTGTAAGTTTCCATATATATGTGGATTAGTGGAATGCTATTAATTTGTTCTGTTTTGAAATTATATATTAGTTTGTTGAATTGGAATAGATCTAGAGGGGATATATATGTATATATATATCAGAATCAATCAGATCATTCTTGCAGCTTCAATCGCTCCCCACCAACAAGCAAGAAAAAGAGGTCGACAAAATTAGATTTTCACTTGAATATCTACTCAATATATAGTAGCGACTATTGCCGAGGTATGATCTGGGATCTGCAAGGGCGTGCGTCCATGTAAGTTGCTCTGCTCAATATATATATATATGTTCAACAAATGTAGCTAGGTCATACATATAGTTTGGTGAGAAACATATATAACGACATTGCGAAAAGTTTAGCTTAGTATGTTGTAAAATTAAGGAAAATTTAATAAAGCGATGATATATATATATATATAGTGCTGGGCTTAGCTAAGCCATGGTGTAAAACGACTTGGTGCTCCACGCCTCATTATTTCCATTTTGAAAATCCAAACGACCGATCCAAACCGCTCAAGTTGTTCTCCATATTGATATGTGCTTGGAGACCAAATTTTACATTTTTTGGAATTTTTTTACTATTTATTAAGCCACTTTGAAAATCACTGATCCGGCGGTCCAGAAATTTTTACTGTTTTTTACTGTTCATAAGGATTTTCAGATTTTCAAAGTGGCTTAATAAATAGTAAAAAAATTCCAAAAAATGTAAAATTTGGTCTCCAAGCACATTTCAATATGGAGAACATGTTGGAAGGTTCGAATCGACTATTTGAACTTTGAAAATGAAGATATGGCGTGGAGTACCAAGTTGTTTTACTCCATGGAGTAGCCTAGTCGGACTCATATATATATATATATATATATATAGAGAGAGAGAGAGAGAGAGAGAGAGAGAGAGAGAGAGAGAGAGAGTGTGTGTGGCTAATATCAAAACGTTTGTTCCTAAGTCCTCGTGCAACTGAATGGTTTTCGGATTTTCAAAGTCCAAACGGTCGATCTAAACCGTTAGATGTGATATCTATATTAAAATCTGCTTGGAGACCAAATTTTACATTTTTTGGAATTTTTTTACTATTTATTAAGGCACTTTCAAAATAGCTGATCACATGGTCCAGAATTCGGTTGCACTGTTTTTACTGTTCATCCGGATCAGCAATTTTCAAAGTGGCTTAATAAATAGTAAAAAAATTCAAAAAAAATGTAAAATTTGGTCTCCAAGCACATCTTAATATAGATATCACATCTAACGGTTTGGATCGACCGTTTGGACTTTGAAAATCCGAAAACAATTCGGTTGCACGAGAGCTTAGAAACAAACGTTTTGATATTAATTAGCCACTCTCTCTCTCTCTTTATATATATATATAGCTAGTAACACACTTATTAGTAGTAAAGCAGTTCATTATTTTACTCGGCAAACAAGTTCCATGATGCAATTAATTTTAAGATTAAGCCATAAGAAGATAAGACAAATTAGAATCTGGTTTCTCGGCAGACAATGAATTGGTCTCCCGGGAAGAAAACCAACAGCTAATTAGAGACCGTTCATTCCTATATTTGTACATTATCACATTAGCTAGCTCATGCTTTTATGATGGCAAATTAGATCTAAATTGACATAATAAGGCAGTGATTTTACCTACTGCCAAAGGAAAAAGAGGTACAAGTATGAACATTATTACTAAAGCCTTAACTAATAGATTAGAAAATATTAGAGCAAAGCTAGCGTGTGTTGTGCTCACCAAACTCTAAAAATCTATCAGATTGGTTTCAAACGACGAATCCAAACTGTTGAAACCAATGCGTGTACATGCAAAATTTTGTAAGTTTCAACTTCATTTAGTACAAAGTAAAGCGGTAAAAAAATGAACTTCTTATAAGTTGTTTTGGAAGTTATCATGCATTTATTTTTTTCATCATTTATTTGACCGTTTGACTTTGTACTAAATGAATTCGAAAATTTCAAAATTTTACATGTACATGCATCACTCGTAAAGTTAGATCGGTTTCAACAGTTTAGATTCGTCATTTTAAACCAATCCGATAGATTTTTAGAGTTGTGCTCACCAAATTATTTTGGTGTACACAATATACGCTAGCTTTACTAAAAATATTATAGACTAATAGATACTGCCATACTGCTTTTATAAAAGAAAGATATATTCTTGATAATATATATGTGGCTATTTGGCGTGAGCGGAACAACAAAATATTCTCACAAAAATCAAGAACAATCACAATCTTGACAGAGGCAATCAAGGAGAAATACAGCAGTGGATCAAGTGTTGCTGATGACATTTAGACAGAGATGTTATTTATTTATGGTTTTGAGTTACAGTGTAAATATTAGCTAAATGGTCTATTTGGATCTTGTAAATAATTTTTTTTAATCAATAAAAATTGTAAAATGACAAGTTGCCACATTATCTAAAAAAAAAGATAATATTTATTTAACCTATATTAGATCTGGCCAGCACCTAACTTGAGGTATAAACTTTGAGAAATCAAATCACAGATTATTGATGGTTTCCAAGCAAATCAATCACAATGAAACAAATTCAGCAAAAAAAAAAATTAATTAGAATAAAAATCAAGTATTAAGTTACATGCCCTCACTCTAAGAAATGCTAAACTAATCTTTAAATGTCACGGTGCTTCCAAGTGTGTAACCAGAAAATTTAATTGGCCATTTATCAAATCATTACTGTTAGGTAACTGAATTCAGTATTTCCACCATTAAGACTCGACACTTCACTTCCAAATCAATGCTTTGTTAATTAACCACTATACTTACATTAATTGTTTGCTCCAATATAAATATTTAATGTCCACCTCTCTGATAAGACAAATCCTGGAAACGAAATAAAAGCATTTTAATTGCTCATCATCAGTGCAAAGCTATGCTCAACATGTTGTGTATGCCTCTCATATCATCATATATTTTCACCATACTTGATTTAGCAGGATGTTAGGAATAATAAGCTATGTTTGACAGGCTTTATTAAGGAGGGAGAATTTAGTATTTTAGTATAGGATATTTTAGGACGTGTTATTTATAGTGTTATTTTTTTAGAGATTTATGTTGTTATAAATTATGTTATTTGTATTCTATGTAATAATGAAATCAAGGAATACAATTAAGTTTCCTCTTCTTTGAAACCCTAACAAATTGGTATCAGAGCCATCTTCATTGTCGGCGGTTGTTCGGTGATTTCAGGGCTATTTCGCGGCTGCTATTGAGGGTTTCAGATTCATCTTTGTATCGTGTGAGAAGCATTTAGGCATCAGGTGTTTCCTCCGTGCACTCGTGCTTCGCGTAAAGACCAAGCAAGCAGATGTTTCATTCTTTCAAGATGGCAGAAGGTACATCCGTTAAGGTCCATATTTCAGACTATACTTCACTTCTCAATGACATGGAGAAAATTGGTATCAAGATGGACGATGAAGATGGGAGATAAAAGGGGAAGAACTTGACTTCATCATCAACCTATTCGAGCTCTAAGCACAAGAATCTAATTTACAACTATTGTAGAAAGAAAAGTCACATCAAGGCCGACTGTTTCAATATCAAGAATAAACAGAAGGCATACGAGAATGATACTTCTTCAGGCTATGCTGATTTAGTTGAAATTCAAGTTGATGATGTGCTTTAGGGGTTTATTTTGGGGTTTTGTTTCAGGGTGAGATTTCAAGTTAGAGGAGATTGTTGTGTATGCCTCTCATATCATCATATATTTTCATCAGGCTTGATTTAGCAGGATGTTAGGAATAGTAAACTATGTTTGGCAGGCTATATTAAGGAGGGAGAATTTAGTATTTTAGTATAGGGTATTTTAGAACGTGTTATTTATAGGGTTATCTTTTTAGAGATTTATGTTGTTATAAATTATGTCATTTGTACTCTATGTAATAATGAAGTCAAGAAATACAATTAAGTTTTCTCTTCTTTCTAGCCTTTTCTTCGAAACCCTAACACAACATTTATGATATGACTAATTAAATAGATAGATATACATATTTTAGACCAATTTTAAACCAGAAATTTCATTCATTTCTGATGCTGACATATTCCGCTTTTGGGTTATAACTAAAATGATAGATCGGTAGTTGCATTTTCCCATTCAGCAAAACTAGGCCCAGAAAGCCCAAAATTGATGATTAAAATTTTATGTGCAAATGCTTTGATGCTCTAGCTATTGTTTACTGGTGGAGAAATAGAGTCCAAATCTGCTGCGATTCCGAGAGGTATTGCAGGATTTTGAAATTCCGAAATCAACAGTTCAAACTTTTTTGTGAGCGGATCTCGAAAATGTTTTTAGAAAAGTAAATTTTTATGCACGCATCTTGAGAAAGACCAACAGTTAAGATCGGGTCACAGGGTCCTGTGATTCCTGAGAATCACAGCAGATTTATTTTTGGAGAAATAAAGACTTTCAACAGGGCTTCTGATCAGGCACATGCCAAATTTAACCACCGCGTCTCGGCGTCTGCTAGTAGAATCTTTGCTATGCAACATTACAATTAACAATTAATGAGAAAGGAAAGTAGCACTGGTGGTCAGGAGAAAAGTTCTAAAATTGTTGGCTATCCAAAGATCGAGTTCGATTCTTTCTTACGATTTCGCAGCTTCCGTGAAGATTTAAAAAAAAAAAACATTACAATTAATGTCGCTATTTACTTGATGGAATAATGGATAATTTTGCAAAAACACAAATAAACAGATGTGTTGCATTTATTCCAATAGTCACTCAAAAGTTATACATCCTGCGGTGCAAATGTCTGCTTTGGTGCTCAACTGATAATACATTAAGTGCGTCAAAACACCTGAATTTGCTTCAGTTAAACTGCACAAAATTTATGATTTAAACTGAATTATTAAATGGAAAAAGAAAATGTTTCTCAAAAAAATTCTTCTACAAAATGACACTTTTATAAAATAAAAAAATAATCAATGGAAAGAATAATTATTCAACATTTGAAATTAAACTGTTGGAATAATCTCACTTCGCAATACTGCGCTGCATTGTACCAGTATGCAAAAAATAGAAGAGAGAGACAGGTATAACAGTGCAAGTGTTTTTTTGGAAGAAACAAACCGAAATTTCCTACGACTACGACAATTGAAAATTATTTGGGATGTGATCGGAACATATCACTAAGTAGAGTTCATGTGATTTCAATTCAAAAGAATTCATAGAGATGAGTTCCAATTGAGCTTTGTTGATTAGAATTACAGAGAAAAAAAAATGTACATAGATAAATTATTTAGGTCCTGCGACAGTACAAGTGTTTTTTTTATTAGAAACTCTACATAGTACAAGATAAATTATTTCATTTGAACTAAAATGACATTTGTGTCCATAAACTGATGATTGGAAAGCACACGTAATACGTACATATGATGATTTCTTCCATACCAACACAAAAGGATATTAATTAGGTACCGATCTGACTATATATGTTTTCCTTCGTTAATTTAAAATCCTGAGTACCTATACAACAAAATATAAGTGAGAAAAACATTGTCTATTTCATACACAACTTTTGTATTAGTAACACTAACAACATAAAAAAAAGGAACCTACCAAAACCAATAACCCCAGAAAGAAACAATATGATTGCACACATCACACATATATGTGAACAACAATTAAGTAGTCCAAATAATCAAGCATACCAAAACGTTAAAAAGATAAATACCATAATGAATTAACCAAAAAAAATGCCCAAACATTCATAATTTCGGGTGTTATTTTCATAGAAAACCTACTATGTAAAAACATAATCTCATTCTCAATAAGAAATTTGATTCACTAATCACACTTTAATTCTTAACATTTATGTCATTTTTTGCTGCAGTGAGGGATGCTTCTATGGACATAAGCACCTATTTGTAAAATGAACATATTTTCATTTTCAAAGTTCAAACAGTCAATCCGACCGTTCAACATTATCTCCATATTAAAATGTACTTGGAGGTCAAATTTTACATTTTTTTTGAATTTTTTTACTATTTATTAAGTATTTTACAAAAACTAGTCAAATTCAGACCATTGAATTTTGTAAAATACTTAATAAATAGTTAAAAAAATTCAAAAAAAATGTAAAATTTGACCTCCAAGTACATTTTAATATGGAGATATCTTGAACGGTCGGATCAACTGTTTGAACTTTGAAAATGAAAATATGTTCATTTTACAAATAGGTCCTTATGTCCATAGAAGAATTTGCCTTAAAGAATATTGAAATTCATCACGTTAACAAACTAAAAGGTGAGATGGACTAGATCAATAACTCAAACCTAAATTAAAGTACACATCCTACTTGAGTATATTCAAATGCATTTACCCAATTTTTCTAATAGAAAATGGGTATATTCAACACAAATACACGAAGTCCTAAGATGAATTTATACATGTTCATTCGTAAAAGTTAGATCCATTGATTTGTTAGAAAGGTGCCAAAAGCACAAATCATAAAATGCAAAGAGTCACTTTATTATTTATAATTCAAAGATTCAAATTCAAAATTTGAATCCAAATATTTGATTGTTTATTTTATTGAGAGATACATCCACATAAGATTTATGTTTTTTGGATCTCGTATTATACCGATCAAGTGATAAGAAAAATGAACAACTCTAATTAAACTATGTTTGATTAATTTTAGTGTATTTATTTTTGAACGGTTTGATCTATTATAAAATAAACTCAAAAACTAAAAACAAATAAAAATTGTGTGCCCCCATTTCTAAATAAAATGAAGAAGATCAGGAGTTTGATTTACCATTTAAATTTCAAACTTTGATGTTTACAAGTAAAGAAACTTCATAAAAAAAAAATGACAAATGGCTTGTAGAAATATAGACAACCCATAGGCAAAAGCCAAACGGACAAAAAATATTTAGTGAAAGTGAATTCGTATTAATAAAATTAGTTGCTTCATTTTGTGGCACTAATAATAGTTAATGTTACTAAAATCTCTTCTCAACATATGTTCTCCTTAACATACTAATAGAAAAGAATATTTTATTTAATCAAAATTGAAGAAGTAAAATTGTAAAAAGATTCACTATAGCTTAAATTGAGTAGCGTATTAAATTTGAGGATATCAAATAATTTGATAAGATATCAAATGCTGATAAGATATTCTTAAAAGATGTCAGCATTTGATATTCTTAAAAAGAAATTGATCACTCATCATGATTCTTAAATAAGGGAATATGGAATGGGAGATAGCTGGAGAGGAGAAATAAGGAAATTGATTTTCTTTCCAATTTTGTTTATATATAAAATTTTAATTGTAACATATCGTGTGACAATATATGTGACGAGTATGTTTCTTACTAAATTTATACTTCTACACGTAAAAAATGCATTTGATCAAAAGAAGGCAAATTATTTAATTGAAGGGTTGATATTAAATCTGAAATTTCATATTTCAAGCCGTTGACGGATCAGGACATCTACGTGCATAATATAAGAATGGAGATACAGTGACGAAGCCAGGATTTTTGTCAGGGATAGGCAAAAATATTTATAGTACAACTAAATAAGAGAACATATATGTTGCAAAAAAAAAAATTAAGCATAACAAAAATTACAACATCAATCGAAATAAATAAGAAGTCAAGATAATAGAAATGAACATAAAAAATTTCAACCCAGTCAAAAATTTATAACAAATATTATTTTACATATCACAAATCAGTGTCAAATTTAAATTAAACAACAGAACCACATAAGCATTACAATAAATTGGATGTTTTTTAAATGGTTCTGTAATTTATAACTCATATATAATTTAGACTAGATGAAAAAAAAAAAATCTATCATTCTTTTGTAAAAATAGACATTTTTATCCACTGTAAACAGCTAATTTGAAACAATTCATATCTAAGCTCCCTTATCTATTTTTCTTTTCATCTATTTGCTTTGCAAACATTATCATTGTTTCTATTTGAAAAACAAAACAAACTATAAGATTTTTTTGTACCTATTTAAACAAAATTTCAAAAAATATAAAATTTGGTCTCTAAGCATATTTTAATATGGAGATCATATTGAGTAATTCAGATTAACTATAAACTTTGAGAACAGCGATGAAGATGTGAAATATAGTTGGAGTACAAAATCAATAATGCGTTTTAACCCTACTCAACTTTAAATGCTTTTAAGCTCTATTTTTTATGTTTAATCATAACTTTATTAAAATTGAAACTCAAAAGGACATAATAGAAACGAAATACAATGAATGCTCTACATAAATTAAAGATTGCACCGCATGTACTAAATTTTTCTATCACGGGTCGTTAATAAATTTTCGAAAAAAATCCTTTTACCGATAATGTATAATCTATGTTCAGATGTTATGTTGTTGTTTGTTAGTCCCTAAGGCATCTAGAGTGGATGAATATGGAGCCTTTAAAATTAACAACTAAGTTATTTTAACTAACGCATGTATAAGTTATTTTTGGCGAAAACTAGAATAACTTTAAACTAAATAAGTGTGTAAAATAAATACAAGAGTTAAGATTGATTGATTGTGGTTGAGTATGCTTGAGATTGTTGTATGAATATTGAAGTTGTGTGCACAAGCAACAATGACTTTTTCTAGATCTGAAAAGAATTCGAAATATTGCAATTGGGGGCGGCTAGAGTGATAATCCAAACCTAGATTTTTCTTCTATTTATAGAGAGAGAAATAAAATAAGGTAACTGGCCTTAATCGTTGCAACGGAAGAATAAGCGTTGCAACGGTTAACCCCAGTTAGCAGGTTTGGCTACGCTGGGAAACCCTAACGCTTATAAGCATTGCAACGGTAGTCATAACGGTTGTCTCTGGAAGTTTTGGGGTCCAAACTTGATTTATTCCGTTACAACGGTTATTTGAGCATTGCAACAAATTAAATCGATTTGGCTGTGTTATGAGGTATTGAATTAAACCGTTACGACGCTTAATTAAATCGTTGCAACGGTTAGCCCAAATTAGCACATTCTCAAGCATACTTTACCAATTTTACATATTTCTAAACCTAATCTTGAGGTGATGCTTCTAAGTCCAATGCTTGATTCTTCATGACTCATCCTTGATAAGTATAGCAATTGATCATGCATCATTGATGTATATGTAGCAATTTATATCGTCATGAACCTGCACAATATCTTAAGTCAAGAAACTGTAAAATTCAACAAATATATGTTTTGCAAATCTAGTCAAACAGACAAGTAAATTATGACACAATTCAACACTGTTATCTTCGAATCAACTGATTAGAATATGTTCGTATTTTTCGTCTCACCTTTTTTTTAATTAGTGATTTTAAATATCTACTAACTAATGATTTTATTAATAATAAAAATATATTTAATTGATCTTTGTTTCTATTTTAGATCTACTCTTTTAAAAGTAACAAATTTCACTCAATTCAAATCCGTGTGTCCAACACCCAGACATGATTTAAAACTCGATCCAGTTTGATTCAACCCGATAATTTTTGGAATTCAAATTGATCTAATCCGAATCGGCCTGACTCGACCTGCCCGATTGCTATCTCTCAACGCTCGCTATGCGCTATGGTATTGTATGGGGCAGTGTTGTAAATAACGGTATGCGCTAATCAGACGGGCAGGGTACCGCCAAACGATTAATCAGTCATAATCGAGAATAATCGACTGATTAGTCGGAAAAATTCATAACAATTTGGTCACCGCCAATGACTAATCAACTGATTAATTGACCTAAACGGACATTTTTTACAACACTGAGATGGAGCACGCTGTCAAGAGTTTAATTTTTCAACCCGACATGCTGACTAAATGGATCGAGTACAGGTTTAGAATTTTCGACCCAACCCGTTTAATTATGTTTCATGAGTTTAGATTGAAATTTAACACTAATTAACATTTATCAAAACACTAATTAAGATTAAAAGTTGTATCCCTGAAAGTTTCGCTTATTACTTTAGGAAAGGAGCGGGCTGTTTTATTGATTTAGTTTTTTATATTTTTTATTTTCAAGTTTCCTAGGAGATATGTTTTACATTTAATATCGCTTAGACCATGTAGTTAGACTATTTATTAAATGCCGACATTTTTATTTATACCCAAAGTTAATTACAGATTAATAAAAATACTCAGATTCGCCAACTTTTATTAAAAATATCCAAACTGACCATTAAATGGCCGGTTCCCTGATTAATTCTTTTTTTTAGAGACAAATAGCTAAAATGCTGAAATACAACACTAAAAAATCGAATTTTTTTTTAAATATTTGTCAAATTAATTTTTTGATAGCATATCACACAGACTGTTTCTTGTTTGAACATACAAAATGAAAGATACTCAATATTAGAATGCTAGTTATTGTAAAATTAAATTAACTAGCCGCATGCGAACACTAAACATCAGATCAGTAATTTTGATAAAAGTTCTGACTTTTACCATGCTACATACGACACTGTCACTGGGGGGCCGACGGAGTCAGAATTGCAAAAAAATGTCATTTAGTGCCTCAAAAATTGATTTAAAGTTTTTTATCATCGGTAAACACAACGACCCGTTTACGACTAGTAACAGTGTTGTATGCAGCATGGTAAAAGTCAGAACTTGTATCAAAATTACTGATCTGATGTTTAGTGTTCGCATGCGGCTAGTGAATTTAATTTTACAATAACTAGCATTCTAATATTAAGTATATTTTATTTTGTATATTCAAACAAGAAACAGTCTGTGTAATATGCTATCAAAAAATTAATTTGACAAATATTTTAAAAAAATTCTATTTTTTAGTGTTGTATTTCAGCATTTTAGCTATTTGTCTCTAAAAAAAATTAAATCAGGGGACCAGCCATTAAATGGCCGATTTGGATATTTTTAATAAAAGTTGGCGAGTCTGGGTATTTTTATTAATCTGTAATTAACTTTGGGTATAAATAAAAATGTCGGATTAAATGAAGTGTCTACAGGTTTTTCCTAAAAAAAAATTAAGTTGTATAGATAAATAAAAAAAATTAAATATATTAATAAATATACATGGTTTTGGTTGCATTGACTTTGTGATGCTTGAGTCGGGTTCGAGTTGGGTTCAACTCGACTCAGAAAAATAATATTATGACTGTTTGGTTGTGGATTGAAGTTGAGGTGAACTAAGTTGTTTACTCCAAGTTAAGATGGCTTAAGTTATGCTTGTTTAGTTGTGGCTTAATGTTAAGTCATGACTTAAATTATTCTTGTTTGGTCAAAATTTGCTTACTTAAGTCATGACTTAAAATAATTGTTGAATTGTATATTGTTGTATTTTATGTGTGGATTGTTTAGAAATTATATTGTTGTACTCAAGATGACAAATTGATTAATATAGTGTATATTTATGGCCAGCAAAAAGTTCTTATTATCTGAGTCATTTTTTTTCTTGCATTTAATAATAATTAACAAGTTTTTTTTTTAATACAAACTAACTTAAAATTAAAAAATATAGATGTTATAGTTTGTCATAATGTTATGATTAGTGCATTTAAACATAGATAGCAAGCTTTTTGTGAATTTTTTTTATAAACCATAATTTTTTTTTTTTTACGAAACCAACATGATTACTTTTTTTTTTACAAAAATCATAAGAACCGAAATGCCATTTCGGTCCGTTATTTTTTTTATTCCGGACCGAAATGACATTTCGGTCTGGTCCCCTTTTTGGATTTTCTGTGGTACTGGTTTCACAAGTTTTCATATGAACCGCCACAGAAAATTCAAAAAGGGGACCAGACCGAAATGTCATTTCAGTCCGGAATAAAAAAAAATAACCGACCGAAATAGCATTTCGGTTCTTATGATTTTTGTAAAAAAAAGTAATAATGTTGGTTTCGTAATTTTTTTTTTTAATTATGGTTTATAAAAAAAAATTCAGCTTTTTGTACCATTTAGCAAGCTAATGTGACACACTAATGCGTAGGTAGCATACTAATGCATAGACAAAAAAGAAAATCATAACTAGATTTTTTTAGAAATAATATAAAATAATTTAAAAATAAAATTACACCTGACTTATGTTTATAAAGTAACGGGGAATAATTTAGAAATTAAAAGAACATAAGGGTTTTAGAACGAAAAAAGTAACATTAAAAAAACATAAGGATTTTACAACACAACAAACTAAATTAGATGTGTAAAAATGTAAATTAAGCGACACTGTAGATCCAATTGCAGTTAACTTTAATTTTGATGTTGACTTTGTCTCCACAATGCATTTTTTAATATTATTTTAAATAATATCTCATGCTGCAATATTAGCGGCACTAAACAACTCCAAATAAAAAAATGAAAACATAAATATAATAATAATAATAACAACAACAACAACAACAACAACAATAAAAACAACAAAGATAATGATAATAGAAGAGGATTCAAATGCCTCTATTTTTTGAGCCTCCATCATATCTCCATTTTTAATAACTTTAATAACTCAAAATTTAAAACTTAACAATCAAAATAAAACCGTTGGATATGATGTACATCATTTTATCTATGCACGTGTAAAAAATTATGACATTTGAACTTTGTTTTCGTTGTCATTAAGAGCTTGTAAAACCGTACTGATGTGGATAATTTCTAGACGTTGATTTTTCAAATGATTGAATCACATAAAAACAAAATCGAATTATGATATTTTTTACAAGCACATAAAAAAATAACATAGATCACATCTAATGGTATTATTTTGACGTTTATGATTTAAATTTGATTTATTAATATTTTTTTTATGAGCACAAAAAATGGAGGCATTTGAACCCTCCTCGTAATAATAATACTAACAATAATTATAATGTGAATTGATTTAACTCACTTCTCTAACTGGTTAACTTATTGCTCCTTAAGCCATCCTTTACTCCAACTTATTCCATCATATTTTATCCATATTTGACTCTTAGGAATAAAATCCTAAATTTTTATTTTAAGTCACAATCAAACAAAACCGAAAGTAAGAACAAGAATTATATTGGATATAAATGAATATATATATTAGAAGGAATCCGATTTTCACTGATATCCATCATTATCACAAACGTTTTACTATAATTTAAAATTGAATCTCAAATCAAACGTTATTTATCTTCTTAATTATATTTCTTTTCATCTCATTTTATAGACGCTGACATCTATCAGCTAGGAAAACTTGTTTAAATTTCTAATTGTGATTTTTCATACTACAGATAAAAATATAAAAAATGTGAATTATTTTATTGATTTTTCTTCATTGATTACCTGAATTTATTTGCATATACATTTTTCATTTCTCTTTTTAATTTGTCCTCCCATAATATCATGCCACGACAATATCAACAAAACAAAAATATCAACAGTAAGGAACAGTTTCACTATATTTTGAAAAATAGGAAAAATATTATGGTTTGTAACGTCCAGGTTACTGTAGCTGGATGTTATAAACCATAACATTCAGTTAATCTGATCGCTAATGATATCTAATTAATAAAAAACATTGTAGCTGGACGTTATGATCTATAACGTCCAGCTACACTGTTTTTTCTTTACTTTGTTGCTTTGTTTATGAATTTTTTTGAAAAAGAAAAAGAAAAACACTGTATCTGGACGTTATAGACCATAACGTCCAGCTACAGTGTTTATTTCGGTTAATTAGCGGTAACTTGATTTCGTTAAGCTGGCCGTCATGATCTATAACGTCCCTTGGACATTATGAACTATCGTGTTTTTTCTACAAATTGAATTTTCACAAAATACTTCCTCATTATCGATATTTTTTTATTAATTTTTCTATTAATAAAAATTTCGGTGAAAACCACACGTCAATTTGGCATGAATAGGAGAGCCGGTGTCTGCTCCAAATATCTAGGCCTCAGACTTGGCAATAAATATAGAGGCCCATATTTTAGTTTGATTCTATTTCCTAGGGGCCGATTTAAAAGGAATTTCCACATTATGGAAAAAAAAAATACTATTTCCTTTTTAGGTTATAATTATTTCTTTCTCTAATTCCCATGTCTTTCTTTCTGAAAAGCAAACCTCAACTTTATTATTCTGAAGAGTACCTTCGCTACTCTCTAACCACTTCCAACTCCCAGTCCTAAAAATCAAAATAACCAAAACAAAACCAACCTAAAAGGTCTAACCTTTGCTCCTCTTAAATTCTCGGGCCCTCTCTCTCTCTCTCTATCTCTCACTCTAGGTGGATGCTCTGATCTGTGTGAGCCAGCGTTCAATAGGAACTCGATTCCACTTTTCCTCTCTCTAAAACCATGGTGCGGCGCCATGGATGGCAGCTCCCAGCACACACATTTCAGGTATCTCTTAAAAGTTTCTCTCTCTAGGTCTGTTTTTCTTTTTGCTGAGCTTAGCTGTTTGCTTAGAATTTTGCTTGAACCGCTTACATTTCTGCAAATTGTCAAAAATAACTTCTAATTTGTCGGTCAAAGAGGCTCTGGCGAACTTCTTTCTCTGTCTTATTTTTTAGCTTAGATTAGATTTTTGCTGAATAGTTAGCGGAACTCCTTTTATTTCTAATGTACTGTCGGTTTTAGTGCTACTTCTACAGGATTTGAGACAGTTTTATCACCTAGTCAACCTTTTTATTTTTCAAATATGTGTTTGTATTGCAGATCAAGTGTTCGAGAAATCTCAAAGGAGAAAGTGTTGCCAATTTTTATTTAGTTTTGTGTGTTGTTTGGATTTGTAAATATACCTCTGTGATAACCATTGGCATTCAAGGACTGAAATTTTGACTGTCAATACCTTATCAGTTAGTTAATCCCAACATACTTCACCTACATTGATGGTGGATTGCTTTAATTGAGAATAAATAATTGAAGAATATTTTCTATTTAGACATTAGGTGCAGTCAAATAATACCATAGGAGGCCCTATAACAGCATATCACAAATATTACCATTAACTCTTTCTGTTTTTTCATCTTTCTATGATATGCTTCATCTTTGTATCCCTTCTTTGCACCTTAATGAATTTTCATTCTGACAACACTCCTGTACGGTTGTAATATCTATATGAAGCAAGTCAATAATATCTTATTGAGCAGCGCAGTGAGGTGCCTAGCTTATTGAACTGGACTATACCGAGGTTGCTTAGACATTTTCAGTTTTTTATTATTCTTGTAAATCTAAGTAACAATTTTTCTTTCTAATTGTGCCCCTTTACAGGTTATTGCTATCACAGTGTACTTTATATTGGTGGTAGCCTTCTTTGCTTTTTTCGCACCTTTTCTCAGATATGATGTCGTTGAGTACATTATGATGGCTGTTTATTCTCCTGTGGTATGCTAGCATCATCTTCATATTAATATTTTTATTTTCAGGGTTAACCAAAGTGAATGTCTTATCAGTAATAGTATAAGAACTTGTTCAACTACTATTTTGGCTATCTTTTGTTTTTCCTAATTGCTAAAGTGAGGGAATGTGAAGTTGGATTAAATCACGATATCGGTTTGATGATTGCTTTTTGTCTTTATTTCTGATTATTTCAGGCATTGACAGTATTCATCCTGTACGTACGCTGCACCAGCATCAACCCTGCTGATCCAGGTATCATGTCGAAGTTCGATGAAACCTTAATTAATCTCCCAAGACTTGAGCATGCATCCCGAGGTGACCATAATTCCCCCTCTTGCCGGAGCTCTGTTGACGGCCACTCAACCCGAAAGTCTCCTCTCGAGGACTCGAATGCAACTGCTAATATGGAAAGGGGCATCTCGGTAAAAAATGCAGTGTGTTGTGGTTTTGCAGGGCTTCTTTGCATAATGTTCAACAAGGAGGACTGTAGGAAGATTGAGGACAGCGAGTTAGAGCCAAATAATGAAGATGATGCATTATTTTGCACTTTATGCAATGCTGAGGTAGCATATGGCAATTTTGAAAACTTACTGTGTTGGGTTCAGTCACATAGTACATATTGGTGCCATGAAATCAATTTGTTCATTTCAGTTGCACTATGTTGTTTAAATTTCTATCGTGTTAACTGTCTGCTGATAATTTCTTGACTGTCCAGTGTCATTACACGTCAGTATCTACTGAAATTTCTGTACTGTGAAGGTCACCTTGATTGGATATGATTGCTACCATGTCAATATGGAAGCCAAAATTGGATTGCTTGGTTTTTAAGCTTTGATTTAAGATTGGGCTTGGGCATGATGCGTACTGGCTGTTTCAAGCTAATAACAGTTCATACAAATGTACATAGACTTGTTCCAACTTTTTTTCTGTCCTTTTATAGGTGCGGAAGTACAGCAAACATTGCCGAAGCTGTGATAAATGTGTGGATGGATTTGATCACCATTGCCGGGTATTTACTAGTATTTCATTTTATTTTGTTTTTAAAAAAAGCCGGTTTTATCCTTGCAAAACTTGAGAAGTTGTAATTGTTTCTACAAATACACTTGATATGTACTATTTTTGACAAGGCTAAACCAGAAATTGCCGTTTTAATTCCTCTCTGTTCATGATCATTCCATGACAGTGGCTTAACAACTGTGTGGGGAGGAAGAATTACATGACGTTTATTGCCCTCATGGCGTCCAGTCTCCTCTGGGTATGTTTTGATGATTACTATCAATTCTTCTTTTGTGAAGGATTTATGTGCTGGTTCTGGTTTACTTTGCAAATGCAAACCAAGGAAAAACCAAAAAGAACACTGTACTGTGTAAACAGTTGTCCAAACTGCTTCCAGTTCCTGTATGGGTCAGCACATTACCCACCTCCCAGATCAATCCAAAAATATGATATCTCATACTTGCTTTAATTCTTCTTTTTATTGGATATTTTTCTTATCCTGATTAGGTTCTGTTCATGTATGTTGGAAATTAATATTTCAGCTTGTGATTGAAATTGGAGTTGGGATTGCTGTACTTGCATTATGCTTTGCGAAGAATACAGCTCGAGAGACAGAGAGCAGCATTCAGGAAAAACTGGGAAATGGTTTTACAAGAGTTCCTTTCGCAGCTGTTGTTGTAAGTTTTCTTTGTTACATGATGACTGCAGAAGTGTAAATAAACCCAGGGATTTTAATTTTGACCCATTATGCAAAGGTCTTGGCAAGAAGATGCTCCTGTCAACCCTGATGAGTGGCTTGGCACCCTGAGATTTCCTACATATTCTCAATTTAAAACATTATGTCATTAATTTGACCTTTGAAATTGACTGCCAATATAACCCAGCAAAACAAAAATGAAACTATATCTGCCTAATAAGAAACTGCTACAGATCTGAGTGGAAATAGCATTATTCACGGGACAGACACTCCTATCTGCCCAATAAGATACTGCTAAAGATCTGAATGAAATGACATTTATTCCAAGATTGTAATTCTGACTTGAAAATAATGATGTAATGTGCTAATTCTGCCATCCTGAGGGTATTTGAGAAGTGAGAAAAGAAATTTTTTATTTACATGAATTGTAATCAGATTTTTATTATGTAGATAATATGCACACTACTCTCAGTCGTGGCTCTTGTTCCCCTATGTGAACTCTTCTTCTTCCACATCATTTTGATCCGCAAGGTGCGTTAAGAATTTATTTTTTGCTGCTTCCATGTCTTGGATGTTATATGCTCCTTTGTTTGATTATTTTCATATGTCCTTGTGTAACAAACCGAACAATACATATGTACTTGTTGTAAGCAGGCAGTACTGTACCAACCAGTCATGACTGATGTGGTGAGGTAACATGTTTCATGAATCCTACTTTCAAGAGGATGTATCCCCAAGCTGTAAGAATGGTTTTACTGTTACAGGGAATGACTACCTATGAATATGTGGTGGCAATGAGGGCTATGAGTGAGGCACCAGCCGGGTCAGTGGATGAAGAGGGGAATAATATAATTTATTCCCCCACAAATTCTGCCACAACTGGAATAAGTGTTAGCAGCTCACTTGGCCTTCCTTACAAGGGTGTCTGGTGCACCCCTCCTAGGGTTTTTGTTGATCAACAGGTAACTTTTGTGTTTTATCTAACTTAATTATTTTCTGATGATTTGATTTTATCGTATCTTATTAATTGGTCAATTGACTATGTGTCTTCACAAATACAAATACGGAATCATAAATGCTCCCAGATAACACACTAGCAATTGTAATATCTCGTACCCCAGCAACAAAAGAAGAATATCCCAAGTAGCCCTTTGTTTCCATACTTGCTTAGAAAGTTGCACGAATGCCCCCACCTCTTTCCTTCTCTCTCACTCCAAAAATACTGAATTGGAGGGTTAGGGAAATGGAAGGATATTGAAGATAAATGAACTTTTGTCATTTCAGATATGTATGTTATATTCTTAAAAGAACCCAGGAATAATTTCATTTTTTTTATTATCCGACAATACAAGTTTAAATTTGGGGTACTTTGAACCAGACAAGGTTGTCCCAAATGTAATCAGGTTGCGTATTCTAATTTCTGTAATTTCTCTATTCCCTGATGGAGGGTTTATATTGGCTATTTCTTTGTAGACAGTTGGAGAGGCATCTGGTAACACTATTTTATGATGCTGGGGGGGATGGTGGTTTAAGCTTTTGCAATTTCTCACACCAACTCATTCCTATATTTGTACAATGTTCTTCTGTCGCAGGATGAAGTTATTCCGCATTTGGACCCAACTATGGTACCCTCAACTGTCGACCCCGACTCAGCCTCCTACATCAACCAATCCACAAACAAAATCAAAAGGCAGGTCAAAATCAGTGCTTGGAAGCTTGCCAAGCTCGACTCTGTAGATGCAATGCGTGCTGCTGCCAAGGCCCGTGCCTCTTCCTCCGTCCTCCGCCCCATCGACAGAAAGGCCCCTTCTGATCTCAGTTCCAGTGCCAGTGTTCGTACCAGTACCAGCATTGAATCTGGGGTGCCAGTACCAAGGGAACCTTCTAGAAGGTCTCCTGTAGGACACTCGTACCCACACAGTTTAGCAAGTCAAGACGATTATTATGAATCTGGTACTGGTACTGCTACGCCTAGTAGCTTTAGCAGCCCAGTCCGTGGTCCAGGGCCCGAACCCAGGACTGCAGTTGGTAGGGCACCTGTAACAGTGACGAGGCCTGTACCAGTGCCATCTGCACCGACTGCACAGTTAACCAACCCAATGTTTCAGACAGTGGGGGCACCGTTTATAAGGGATGCTCGTGGGAGGGCCTCGGTCGTGTGGGACCAGGAGGCTGGCAGGTATATCTCGGTGATGGCGACGGCACGGCCAGGTCCCACCACAGATATTACGCCCCGGCTTATGAATCCTATTGCCAATGCCAACCCTTCTGGTCAGTATGTTCAGCGGAGTGGCCAAAATGCTCCCACATCAGCAGCGTCAGCCCCAACTGCTGCTCAGGAGAGATTGACGTACACTGGCCAATCGATATTTTTTGGTGGACCCCTGCTGGCAGGCAATACGGGTGGTACTGTTGGAGAGAATAGAAGGATCACTAATGAGGGGATAGTGCCTAGGGAAAGACAAGAGGTAGGCAGAGTTTCTTATACAAGAGGTGAGGTTAGAGGGGAGAGGGGACGAGCAGCTGACATGTTTCCCGTATTTGCTCCCGGGGGCTTTCAAAATAAGCCTCCATCGAATATGAAGTGACATCTTTTCCCCCTTTCTTTCTCTCTCTAATGGACTAGATGCATAGCTGGTGGATCTGGTTGGTTCATCTAGGTGGGTTCGAGACAACTAACTCTTTTGTTGTTTATTTCATCAAGTTTAATTAATCGTCCAATCAGAACATTGTAGCTCTAACTTATTCGGTTCTGATGTAAATCTTTTTTTCTCTTTTTTTTTCATCTATTTGGTTTGTTCCGTCCACGGTTTAGATCAGATGTGCTAGTATAAACCCATTTCTTTATTCTCATTACTTATTGCTCTTTTTTTTTTCTACTAATACTTCCCCGTTTAAGCTCTTCTTTCAATTGTTTTTTCATAAAGAGGTGCTAATCATCGTTAAGAAAATTTTACCTATTTCTCGTTCAAAGGTGAACAAACTGCGACAAGCGTGCCCAATATAAAATTTAACATTATTTCAGTATTTCAGTGAAGATACCGAGTGAAAGATGTCAAACGGTTTGATTTAATTGCAGAATTGTGTCTATTCTATTTCTACTAAATGCTTTCTAATTCCATGCCGTTTTTATTGTCTTCGAGTTCAATTCTTCGATGAGAGTAACTTTTTAGAAACATTCGGCCATTTAAAGTCTTCGGGTATATATTATATTTAAAAGAAATTATTTTATTTCATTGTCAAAGAATAATCTCATTATTCGTTTTCAATTTCTGTTATTAGAATCACACCTTGTTTAGCAGCAGTTTCGAAGCATAGTGTTCATATTTTAAGTAATTTGATTTTAAATTGTTTGTTTATTCGACAAAGATATAACTAGCAATAATCATTCATCCACGCCGTCTTAGCTCAGTTGGTAGAGCGCACGGCTTTTAACCGTGTGGTCGTGGGTTCGAATCCCACAGACGGCGTTTTTTTATATCCATGTTTACATGGAATTAGTCTAACTCGTACTCTATCAATTATCAGTTAAAAACTGAATCTTATAATTAGTTGCTAATCTTTTACCAGAGGGTTCAAATGCTTTTTAAAAACTTTAATAATTCAAAATTTAAAACTTAAAAGTCAAAATAAAAATCGTTGGATGTGATCTATGTTATTTTCTCTATGTGCTCATAAAAAATTATTACATTGTAATTTTGTTTTTATGTGAATCAATAAGTTGAAAAATCAATGTCTAGAAATTATCCACATTAGTACTTTTTTTGCAAGCTCTTGTTAATAACCAAAACAAAATTGAAATGTTATAATTTTTTACATGTGCATAGATAAAATGATGTAAATCGTATCTAACGATTTTATTTTGACTTTTAAGTTTTAAATTTTGAGTTATTAAAGTTTTTAAAAATAGAGTTATGATGGAAGCACAAAAAATGGAGGCATTTGAACCCTCCTGGTAAAAGATTAGCAACTAATTCTAAGATTCAGTTTTTATATCCATGTTTGCATGTTAGTCTAACTCATACTCTATCATTATCAGTTAAATCAATAGAATATCAATAAAATAGCGAGGTTAGCAATTAATTCTAAGCTTCAGAACAACCGCTAACTCAACATATCAATGTCATAGCAGAATAGTGAGCTAAGAACAACCGCTAACCCAATAGAGTTTGGAACAACTAATTTTTTACCCAAACACATAATAGAAACTCTTTGCTATTCTGAAACCCTAACTTTTTGCTATTCCGGAACTATCCAAACGCAATAATTATAGAATAAATTAATATTTTATATAATGTAATGTAATATATAACAAATAAATAAATATATTAAACACATCATAAAAATATGAAAATTATAATTTTTATACTATTAGTTTAAAAATTATAAATTATTTATCAAATATAATGTTGTATAATTCAATTTTGTCATAAATTACTAATTAAAAAATAATATAAAATATTAGATAAATTAATTTTATCAAATATTACTTACTAAAAAAATTATATAAAATATTGTATAAATTAATCTAATTATAATAATAAAATTGATATAGTTTATATATATAAATAAAAATATTATACATAATTTAGTATTTATCAATTATTCTATGAAAAAACGGGTATCTGATAAGCTAATATAATTTTTTTTTTACTCATATCTAGATTTGTTGAGTTAACGAATTTTTTTACCTATACCCAATTTATCGATACGGTTGGATCAATTGTTAAAAATGAAAATAGTTTCATTAACACTCTATTGATCAGATTAGAGAAGGAAATTTGTCACACTGTGATCAGTCACGTCACGTCACGTGAGTCGATTATGTGATGTGATCATTTGTGTGACGTGTCGTATTCGAGCGAAAATTATACGTTACATCACCTCACGTGAACCAATCACGTCATAGTATGAAACATAGTGTATCCAGTTTTTTCTAGTTAATTTTCAGCTTTTTTTTAGTACGCATAGAGTATTCATATTTCTCTTACAGTGTATGTTCAGTGATACTGATACTCATTTTATACTAATTTGAATTTTTAAAGTAATATCAGAAACCTAACAACCTTTTCTAAATTTTTTTTTTTGCAACATTATTTACTTATTTTACAATTTTTATAATTTTCATATTTTTTTTATATTTTTTTTTATGAATTTCAACAATTTAAATTAAAATATAAAAAAAAGTTTCACATGATTAATTTACGTCACGTATGGTTGTAACTACACGTGACGTAACAATTCGCATAATGTGACCGTCTGTCACTATTTTAATCACGTCACATTATGTCACATGACCAAATCACGGCACGTTGACGTTGGTGTGTCACGTATTTCCTTTCTCTATGTCAGACTAGTGGTTTGAAAAAAACCGTTCGGTCCAGGACCGGACCGGGGTCAAACCCGTGGTGGACCGGACCGTCACTAAACCCAGGTCTAGCACTGGTTTTGGCCGGTTTTTTCCACTAGACCCGTAGTAGACCGGCGGGTCTTGACCCGTGGATCGCGGTAACCCGGACCGTGGCAAAACTGGATTGGACCATGATAAAATCGTGTGGATCGTGATAAAACCCGTGTGGACCCGTGGCCAAACCCCTACAGGGGTCTAGGGAGGGGACCGGAGAATTGTTAGATTCTCTGTAGCTGTTCTATGTAGTATTTGGTTAAGTCGGGTCGTTTACTGGTAAATCCACCCACCCGCTACATTGTTTTATGCATCCGTGGTGGAATCATTGGATTCCGGATACTGTAGCGGAGAAAGGGCATGAAAACGGACACGTAATAGTATTGATTATTCCAGCTGTTAAATTAAATTATTATATTGCTTCATTTTTGAGACGGGAATTAATAATTTTTAATAATATATGCATTGCATGATTGCATTATTAAACCAACTTTTGGCAATGATTCTGAGTGAATTCGGATCCCCTAAATTAAATCAACTTTTGAAGTTTTGATTGGTACAATCCCCTAAATCTCATATGCTGAAGCATAGTGACAACTTAATTGTTCGGGCAAGGTTCGGCGAGGTCAAAAATTCGTGATTCGGGAATAATTCGGGTATAATTCGGGAATGATTCGGAATAATACGGATTAGAAATCTCAGTCTTACAAGAAAGCAAAAAAAAACAAAAAACAAAATTTTTTATTTTGGGAAAAATTCAAAAATAATTCGTAAAATTCGGGAAAAGTTCGTAAAATTCGCAAATTATTCGGGTATAATTCGGTCAAAGTTTGGTCAACCGAATAATTCGGTGTTCGGTTCGGCATCACAAAGAAAACGAATTATTCGGGTTATAATTCGGGTATTATATGCGAACCTTGTCACTATGTGCTGAAGTTTTGATTTTTTACAATCCCCTAAATCTCCTCTGTTTCGGATCCAACCCGAGTTGGACCGGATCCAGCTTCAATGCCCATTTTTTCCTTCTCCCTTTCGGATCCAACCCATGCTGGACCGGATCAACAGCCAAGCGGCCAGGCCAGCGCCTTTCAGAAAAAGAGACCCGTGGTCCGGATATCGGACCCGCCGGACCCGTACCATGACCCGTGAGAAACGCGGACCGTGCGAACCGTGGCCCGGCCGGGTCCGGACCGGACCGGACCGTTTGCAATACACTATGTCAGACTAAAGATTTCTGTCCGCTTTAAGATACAACTGCCCTCCATGTTAGCCAGAAACGGAGAGGTAAAGAACCCTCCTACAAAACCCAAACTAAAACCTCTCTTCTGTTCTTAGCACTCCAATGGCGCTTATTTTGTTCGCTCCTCATTCCCTTCTATTTGTAAGTGAAATTAAATCTCTCTCCTTCTCCTTCCCCCTCCCTCCCTCCCTCCACACGTACAGAATTCATCGTGTTTTTTTTTTGTTTTTCTTTAAAAAGAGTGAGAAATCGAAGTTCCTTCGCGTGAGATTCCAATCTCGTCCCGGAAGTAATTTTGTAGTTAAATCCACTGGTAAGAAGATATGCTTTGATGACGACTGTAGATTCAGATTGCTTCGTGGCATTAATAAGCTCGCTGATACTGTCTCTGTCACACTTGGACCGAAAGGTATCATCTTTTCAAATTCTAATCCTTCAAATTTACAAAAAAAGAAAAGAAAAGAGAATGGTTCCCTAAAATTATGCAAAATTAGTTTATATCGTGCTTGAAGGTTCTCATGCTCCCCTTGAATTTTACCATTATAATTAGGGTAGGGGGCTTATATTAGAAGGAATGCTTTTTTTTTTACTTTGCAAGCTTTATTTACTTGGGACACATTTTCAAATTTAGGTAGAAATGTGGTGATTGATGGGACAGATGTACCAAAAGTAATAAATGATGGAGTCACAATTGCAAGATGCATTGATCTTCCTAACTCAATCGAGAATGCTGGTGCAATGCTCCTGAGAGAGGTAAGTATCAGTTCTGCTGTAAAACCATAAAATATCATGTATGCCCCCACTATACTATACTTGAAAAAGTTTCTCTACTCATAGTTTCCTTATTTTCTTGAAGAGACATTTAAATGTCCTCACTGTTTCTTTCATCAAATTCGAAACATAGAGGAGGGCTATTCTGGATATTTTTGAGAAATTTAGGAAAGGAGGGATATTGGTGCCATGTTGCATATTTAGTTTATTCTGTTCTGATTTGAACAATTTAGCACCAAATAAATGAAGAATGTTATCACACCAGCCAATTAAGGCATTGAGCATTTTGTTTAACAGGTGGCCAATAAAACAAATAGCTCAGCTGGAGACGGTACCACTACAGCTATCATTCTAGCACGCGAAATCATTAAACTTGGGTTATTAGCTGTTGCTAATGGATCTAATCCAGTATCTCTCAAAAGGGGCATCGATCAAACTGTTCATCAGTTGATTAAGGTCTTGAAGAGTAAGAGTATACCAGTTACTGAAAAAGAGCAGATAAAAGGTATATTTGTAAAAACTTGAGAATTAAGTCAAAGGCAAATTTTTATGAAGTTAATTATACTTTTTATGCAGTGTGCTTTTTTGACACTCTCTGAACAATGCCTTTCATCTTGTCTCGACAATTTTCTTTCAAATCTTAACTCTTATTCAACCTGCAATATAGACGACGATTTGTTTTTGCAAACCACACATTATTTGTAAATCAGAACAAACTACTCCTGGCCTTGCAAGTTATGGACTTATTGCTAACATTAATAATTTTTTATGTTCAGAGACGTAAACACAAATCTCATTTTACATGGAAATTGTGTTGTCTAGTTTTCTCAATTTATTATTATTTTTTAATTTTAGCCATTGCAGCATTATCAGCTGGAAATGACGACTACATTGGAACTCTCATAGCCAATGCAATAGAAAAAATAGGTCATGATGGAATTATAACAATTGAATCATCCTCCTCATTTGAAACCCTAATTGAAGTGCAGGAAGGAATGAAGGTATATCTTAGTTACTTGCCAGCAGCTCTTTTCTAGGACTTGTTTATATTTTAGTGTATTGTATCTTTCTTTGCAAAATACTTTGGCATGTTAATATGTATGTATGTACTTAGATTCAACACACATACATGCGTGCACGTGTGAACTGAGACAGAATACAAGCACCAGATGCATGGTTAATGGATGTATACATGTCACAATTGTAATATACTAGTTACTCTTCCTACTCAAAATTAATTACAGTTAATTACGATAGAATACATGTGTGATCCCCATATGTCCATATGGTTTGGCTATATAAATTCAAATGACTTGATACATTGCATGCATGCTTATCTGTATGCATGGTTTATGTATACATTGTATACATGCATGGATGTACTTGCAGTAAGTTTAAGGATTCTTAAATCATCAAATCCTAAAAGTTCAACAGTGTTATTGAATTTTACCATACTACCATTATGTAGATCAACAAAGGATACATGTCCCCTCATTTTATAACAAACCAAGAGAAATCTGCTGTTGAGTTTGAAAATGCAAAAGTCCTTGTGACTGACCAGAAGGTGACTGTTGTACAAGACTTGATTCCCTTGTTGGAGAAAACAACCCAATTGAGTGTGCCTCTGTTGATTATATGCCAAGATGTTTCATTTGCGGTTTTGGAGGCATTGGTACTTAACAAGATGAAAGGGTTGCTGAATGTGGCAGTGGTGCAGTGCCCTGGCTTAGCCGAGGGCAAAAAGGGGCTTTTGCAAGATATTGCTATTATGACAGGTCATCTCTCTCTCTCTCTCTCTCTCTCGCTTTCACCATACACACAGATATACACATACGCACGGAAGCTCACATGCCTATGTGCTGTTTCGATGAATTTCCCCCAAAAATTTTAGCTCAAGTTCAGCACAATTGAGGATCAAATTAACCACAAATTGGGGATTCAAATTTCAGTTTGACATAAGTTGGTCTCAATTAGCAATTAGCAATTAGCTATCTAATTATGCCAACTTTTTCAAATAATATAGGCTTAATGTGCTCTTCATCGTGATAAAAAAGACTTGTCAGACCATGGTATGTCCTACCGTAAGGTGCATAACAGTTTATCCTATAACATGTTGGTTTTTCTAATTGTGAAATTCACTCAAAAGGTGCTGATTTTCTAGCAAGTGATCTGGGAGTGGGGATCAGGGGCGTGACTTCAGACCAATTAGGATTGGCAAAAAGAGTTACAATAACTCAGCATTCTACAACCATTGTGGCGGATCCACGCATGTTGGCTGAGATACAAGCTCGGATTTCTGAGATGAAAAGAGACTTGATCAATACTAAAAGTGTGCGCCTACGTATGAACATTGAGGAGAGAATTGCAAAATTATGTAGTGGTGTAGCTGTGGTGAAGGTCGAGTCTCTCTCTCTCTCTCTCTCTCTCTCTCTTGAAAAACTTGGCAGTGGAGTCTCTCTCTCTCTCTTCCCTCGTCCTCTGCAATTGTTAAGAAATCCTGGTGTAAGTCATACCGCGTTTCTTCAATATGCTGTTTAGTTCAAAAGATTCCTAAACTGTCCCTTTGTGGCCACTCTTTCTCTTTCAATCAATGATTTTCAAAAAAATTATGGAGAAGTAGCATTTGAGGCTTGTTCTTTGCTTGCTAGGACTCAAGGAGATTTTTCTGTAGGCTGTCTATTTTATGATAGGGTCTTCAGAGGATGTTTCTCTAGCATAGGTATAATATCCTTTGAAGATGAAGAGGAATATTACTAAATAATTTAGCTGATTTCTCACAATTCAAAACGTCTCACCTCGTAAGAATTTACCAGACCAAGAGAGTTGAATGCAAAAACTAGGGATAATTAGAGGTTGAGAGGGATGAAGAAGAGAGATAGAAGGGTAATGAACTCAACTTTTTTAATTGCCTCCTAATTTGGTACATGGTTCTGTCTTCTATATTCATTACAATTCAGAAAAGAATGATTAAAACTGTATTTCCTAAGAGATTCAGTTAATTCTCTCATCTCCAGTTATTCCTCAACTGCGTCCCTCCATGTAATTATCAACTTCACTTGTGATTGGGTCCTGCTTTGTCAGAATATACAAACATGGAGTTAAAGTGCCCCCAATGGTCACCAGCCTCTAACTATATCCTCTTTTTGAGAATTCTGTAGCCAATTGTGGGTGTTGTTCCTGACAATAGAATAGACCTTACTCATTGCATCTCTCCATGTGTAAGAGAGTAGGGTTACCCCACCCAATGTTTGGGAAAAAGTAAAACAGAAAGCTCAGGGGCATAAAAGATATTTCCTGTTTTGGGCATTGGGTGATTTTCTAGGGTTGTGGTTTACATGTTAAGGTCCTGTATATTAAGTTGTCATCAAACATTAAGAAAAGGAGGTGAGTCGAATAAAAGATATTTCTTTTGGTTTGTTGGAGTAAGGTATACATGATATTGTTAGTTTTTCTGGGGATATAAATTAACCTAACTATATATGTTGATTAGGTTGGGGCTTCGACTGAGGCAGAACTAAATGATAGAAAATTGAGAGCAGAAGATGCAAAGAATGCGGCATTTGCAGCCTTAGATGAAGGTATTGTACCAGGTGGCGGGGCTGCATTAACACACTTATCAAGGCACGTCCCTATGATTTCTGATCTTTTTATGGACTCTGATGAAAAGATTGGTGCATCTATCATTGCAAAGGTTTGGCTTCTTCTTCACTAATATACCTGATGGCTATTTTGGAGAGATCAAAGCATCGAGTATATCAACATCACTCAAATTATACAATTATGATTTTCTATTATAGCTACAGACAAGGTTTAGTTTTTCCGCGCATGGGTTGTTGAATTTCACAGGGTTTATGTTTGGCCTGTCTTACCCCCTGAAAATATGTGTTGTAGAACCTTCCAATGTGCAAAGTCGAATTGCAAGAATCATTTATCATGGATAATGTTGTAAATGACCACATTGCAACTACATCAAATTAGTTGGTACACTTTACAAAATATCCTTTGTATTATTGCCAGGCTCTTCTTGTACCGACATATACAATCGCCGAAAATGCAGGCCTAGATGGGCATGCTGTTGTTGAGAGGCTTCTAGAAGAGAACAATTGGCGGTTTGGGTACAATTTGATGACAGGTCACTTTGGAGACCTTATCAAGTGGGGCGTTGTTGACCCGTGCAAGGCTTCAAGATGCGCGCTCCAGAATGCGGCCTCCATAGCAGGTATGGTTCTGACAACTCAAGCTGTAATGGTGGATCGGGTTAAGAAACCCCAACCTGCTGTGCCTACCCTGCCGGGCATGCCTTCCTGGTTGACTCAGGAGCTCAATGCATGAGAATTATTTGCATGTTTCCAATTTTTTGCCTCCTTGAGTTTTGTTTCATTGGACAATATTGCGGCAATTTGTTCTATTTTTACTATCTTGTAATATTTTTAGTTGTAAATTACTAGAAAGAGTTTTGATTAAATTTAAATATTTTAAATACAAGTTTGTGATATGATTATAAATCAAAATAAGGAGGATTATTTTGATTAAATTTATTCCAGCCTTCTAAAAGTCTCTGATTTAGGAGCTTAGGATTGTGATTTTAACAAAAATAGCCATAGAATTGAGAATCCAATTTGAGTAATTTACCTCCCTTCTTTTTCTTTGTTTTGTTGTAATGAAAAAAACTAAGATTGCCTCGTGAGACTTTTTTGGACTACACTAGAGAATAGAGATGAAGGCCACGGTGGAAGTTGCCGGAGCTGTATTCTTAATTAGTATTAATGTACAAAGCTTTTGATTGCTGTATTATTTTATTTCGTCCTTCTTGTTTCTTTTTTCAGTGCTCGAGGCACGCCAGGCAATAAACCAAGTTAATTTTTGTTTTAGTTATTATTAATGTAGATATAATATAGTAATAAATAGTAGGGATCTAAATACGTGTTGTGCTGTGTCGTGTCTTGATCAAATTTAGAAAGATGGTCACGGCACGCTAGTCATGTTGTGGCCACACGTGATGTGTTCAAACGTGACTGGTCACATTTGTTACGTTTGGTCACGTTTAAAAAATTATTTTTTCATAATTTAGATTAATTTATTCAAGATTTATAATTCGATCAAGATATAATGATTCTAATTATATGTGACTCGTGTCACCACATATCGTGTCATGATTAGATATTTTGCGTGACGTGCTGTGTCAAATTTTTAAAAGATGGTCACGAAATCTGATCTCGTGACCTTTTTTATATATTTAATAGTCCTACGAACCTTAAATAATAATAATGATAATAATAACAACAACGATAATGATTATGACAACAATAAATGTTTTCTACAATGGTGCCACAGGTTTCTCGCTGTATGGAAGCACGTCTCATATAGCATTTTTTGTGCGACAGACAGTTTTGTATTTTGTTGATAATAAATGTTTCAAAAGGAAAAAAAAAAAAAAAATCAGGCTTTTGCAAGTAGGGTGGCAAAAAAGCTCGTAGCTCGTGGCTCGATCGTGACTCGCATCTGACTTGCTCGCTAACAGCTCGCTCATTACTGGACCGAGCTGTTAATGAGCCAGCTCGTTACTAGCTCGGTTCAGAATTAACGAGTTCAAACTGGGACCTAGCTTGCTCGCCAGCTCGCGCTCGGTTAGGCATCAATTTGTGAATTTGTATGAATTTGTGTGCATTTTATATTGTCTAGCTCGGTCCAGCTTGGTTCAACTCGATCCAAAAAGTTTGAAGAATTTATTTTCTTCTTAAAATAAGATCCAGCCAGACCTAGCGAGCTAGCTCGGACTGGCTTGTCATGATTTCAAGCTAAAGTTTTAGCTCGGATTAGTGTATTGAATAAACCCGCCCGGGACCCGTACCCGGCCCACCCGTGCCCGTGCACGGGTTCACGGGTAACCCGGGTACGAGTTGAAAAGGGCCGGACCCGTTTTTTTTCAATTAAAACCGTGATACCCGTACCCGTTTCAAATCCGTACCCGCCCGGTCCGTCCCGTGTACTCGGGTTACCCGTACCCGTACCCTACCCGGTTTTTTTTTTATTGTTTTTTTTTTAAATTCAAATTTTTCTCCCCAAATGAATTTTGATTTATATTTTATTGGTTTAAAAAGAAAAAAAAACCAGTCCGGACCGGACCGGACCCGTGCTACCCGGACTGTCCAACCCCCGGACCTGGACCGTGCAACCCGCCTACCCGTCCCGTGTCGCCCGTGACCCGTGTTGCCCGGGGGGTTTGAGAGGGGCCGGGTAGGGTTTTTGAAAAAAAAAAACCGTGCTAACCGGTCCCGTGTCACCCGTGACCCGCGTTGTCCATGACCCGTGTTGCCCGTTGCCCGTCCCGGATTTTACCCGGCCTGGTCCGCCTGTGCCTGTTTGCAAAACACTAGCTCGGATGCTCTAGGTCCAGCTCGCTCGGCTGTAGCTCGGTCCAGAATTAACAAGCTGAGCTAGAACCTAGCTCGGACCGAGCCAGCTTGTTACCACCCCTATTCGCAAGTGAGGTTGATGAAAGTTTGATTGGGCTTAATGGAATCTTAAATTCTTGCTTCCTGTTTGTACAACTAATTTAGGCTATCGAAACGAAACCCTCCAAAACAAATAGCTCAAGACAGTATTGCATAAAACGGTATGGCCCATGAGCTAAGAATATGTATCTGCTGGTTCTTTGTCAGGTTACTTCAATTTCCACCATCTTATGACTTAATTACATTAATTTCACTGAATTAAATTGACTAAAAATATTTATTGAAATAAATTTTCATAGTTACAATTGGTGAATAAAATATCTATTTGTTGTATCAAGAATTAAGAGCTGTTACACATAATACTAAAAAAGAAAAAAAAAAAAGAGTCAAGTTATTTTCCATATTTGGCAAATATAAGAAGAAATAGAAGAAATTGAGAAGTGGGTGTTAATTTGCAAAATTCCCACGAGCTATGCTATGTATCTTCA
The DNA here is from genome assembly GCA_025461125.1 of Carex kokanica. Taxonomy (NCBI): domain Eukaryota; kingdom Viridiplantae; phylum Streptophyta; class Magnoliopsida; order Poales; family Cyperaceae; genus Carex; species Carex kokanica. The sequence continues at coordinate 504,389 of JAJGRX010000709.1, forward strand.
ACTATTGCATCAACTATTGCATCTCCAATATGTATATTTTATTATGAATCCAATACACTCATTCTCAAATTGGAATCGTATAGATTAATTGAACGCAAATTGTGCATGATTATCAAACCCAAAAATTGCGACATGTGTTTTATCTTTTAAAAAAATGATAATGTGGCTGGAAAATCAAAGTTTTGTGCTCAAAGGTCGATTGAAGTTAAGGCGTCATATCTTGATCTGTGCCCCAATCTTGGTGAAGTTCTACGGCCATGGTCACAGGCACACACAGCTGGTGACTGCACTCAATTTTCATTATTTTTTTTACTGTTTGACTTTATACTAAATTAATTCAAAAATTTAAAATTTTGCATGTACACGCATCATTCGTGAAGTATATTGGTTTTAATTGTTTGGATTTGTTGTTTGGATACTCGATAAAAAATAATATTAAACTAATATTTTTTAATACTTTGACTTGTAATTTCTGATGCTCTAACTTATAATTCTAATTATCAATCAAAATTCAACAAATTTATTTCAATTTTAATCCTAAATTTAACCTGAATTACAAATAAATAAATTGGTCGCAACTGGCCATAGACAATTATAGTTTATAAGCGCTTGGATGAGTTTGAATTAGCACTAATTCAAAGATAGTATTAATAAGCGTTTGGATGAGTTTGAATTAATACTGAGTAAAAAATAGTATAAACTCGGAGTGTTATTTTATTTTTAAGCATGCTACATGAAACACTATTGAGTTAAGTTGTGTTTGGATGACACAAGAATAGAGGCTATTCTAGTAGCTATTCAGAATATCAATGTATATATCCAAACAATATTTTTGCTATTCGGAATAGTTATAATAGTTGTTATTCTCTATTCCTTGTAAATGTTGGAATAACTACTATTCGGAAGTGTGAAGAGAGAAAAAAAATACTTTATTTTCGGATTTATGCCAACACAGTCCCGAAATAAAAAATTTGACACCACTTTCGCTATCTCCATATCGTGATAATTTGTTTGAGATCTCACTTGCTTATCTTTCCTTTTAATTAGCATATTGTTAACACTATTCTTTATTGGTTACAGCTATTCATTATTTCACATGTACAATCTAAACAACATTTTTACTAATCCGAATAGCATCATTTTCACACTAATTTGAAAATTACTATTTTTTCTCTATTCTCATTTACTATTATCAAATTTTACTATTTTAGCTATTCTAGCTTCCATCCAAGCGTACTCTTAAGACTTAATAACTATTTCACTGTTCCAACAAAACATTGGTTTAGCGACTCAGTTCTGTTTCACTGTTCCAGCAAAACATTTGTTTAGCGACTTAGTTCTAATTAGTCTGTTCTCGAGAAATTCGGATCACCCCAGGTACCTGACTCGCAAATTGGAAACGGACGGCTCAAAATCGTTCTCTTAACTTGACACGATTCTCGAATCACAGATAATATTGGCGTTAGAGTGGAAAAAACGTGCCGTACTGTGCCGTGATCAAGTTAATTTTTTACGTACCGTGCTGTAATCAAAATGTCAAGAGATGGTCACGGCACGCAAATGGTCACGACACGTGAGTCACGCCGTGCCTAACGTGCTGTGACCATACGTGACTCGCGTGACTCACGTGACCATTTAATCATAATTTAGGTTAGTTTATTCAAGATTCACCATTAAATCAATATCTAATGGTCCTGATTACACGTGACTCGCGTGATTACGTGTCGTGCCGTGACTAAATCTTTCATGTGCCGTGTCGTGCCAAAGTTTTAAAAGATGGACACGACACGCGAATGGTCACGACATGAGACACAGGAGTCACGGCACGTAACTGACACGCGTGCCGTGCTGTTCCGTGCCGTAACCGTGGCGTTCCGTGACGGAGCCGGCTCCGCCTGGCCATTTTTCCCGCTCTAACTGGCGTCCTGCGCCATCCCCAAATAGGCACCGTTTTGAGTTAATCTGTGCCGTCCGTTTCAGTATGTTCTCGAGAGCTTCTGATCATGGTGTCCTCAAAAGCTCGGGTTGTGAAAAATGAAAAGGCTTCTCTTTAAAAGTCGGTGTTCTTGCTCTACGCTTTTTTCCCCTCAAAACCGGTGAAGGAATGTACCGCCACATCACCTCCGCCTTACCCGTACAAACACGTTCGCACTTCTCTCTCCGCCTTCTCTCTCGCTTCTCATCCTGTACCGACCCAAAGCTCTCTTTCTTATACGAGCAGCTCGAGAAAACCATTGCCCAGCCCATTTCAAATAGAGAACAGTTAGCGCACTCAAAACCTCAAAGCAGAGAAACAACAGCAATTGAAAAAGAAGAAGAAGAAGATAGGTTACAAGGAAGAGAAGTGGTAATTTCACACTCATGGCCGGAGTGGGTGAGTCTCATGGAGTTGTTGCTCAAGAAAGACTACTTGGATCTTGTCGGGTTGGATGACCTTAACCGCGTCCGAACTGCTTGCCTCCAGTTTGCCCGGGATAGACCTGGTCTCATTAGGTAACTTTTATTATTTGGTTCTTATATCATCAAGTGTTTGTTAAAATGCCTTAGAGAAGCTTCACCATACTTTCTCTTCACCCGACTCCTGACTGGTGATGTGTTTTAATAATACTTAATTCTTTATTTTCAGATTTAACATTTTTATTCAATTTTATATAGATATTTGTCAAGAAAGGAGATTTGCATGGTTGCTGGTTGTGGTTGCCCCAGTGTGGATCGTAAAGTTGTGAACTCAGGGAAGCGATTGCGGGCCCATGTGGGCATTGATGAAGGAGATGTAACAATTTTAAGCTCCCTAAACATGTTTTCATTTAGTTCTCTGTGACTTTTGGGACCTTTGCCTTTATATGCGCCGGCAAATTTCTGAATTTTCATATGTAGCCCTGGAGACTTGGTACTTGATTCATGCATTGAGAATGATTGTAGAATGTATCATTACGCTGATGTTCAATAGTTAAGCTCTGGGGCTTATGTGATAAATCCCTAGAACTTATTAGGATTTATCATGTGCTATCTACTTATCTAGCTCACTGATATACCAAAAAAAGATGGAATGTAGCAGTTGTTCTGATTATGGTTACTGTAAAGGGGAAAATGTTCAGATCATTTCAACTTTTTATTTTTATATTTATTGTCACTTATCCAACATTTTTATATCTTCAGGTCTGTAGTCGGTGCAGTTTAAGGGGAAGGTGTGAGAGGGCATATGTAAAGGCTCGCAAAGAGGAATATGGTCGAACCGTAGATGTCATGCGTATTTTATTAACTTATGGACTTGATGCCACTAGTGGTTTGGTGCAAAACCAGTCATGTTTAAACAAGCCCATTAAAGACTCTGTTAAGAAGCTAATGGGTGATATAGTGGAGCTTGGTTTGAGACAATTGGATTCTAGCTATGATAAGTCACTTCTATCTGAAAAGCCTTTGGCTATCCATAGAGGTCTAAATAAGCATCAAACAGATAAAGATCAATTGTGTATGAAACAGGGTGACTGGATATGTCCAGTGTAAGTAATTTATCTTTATTTCAAATTGAGAATTTCTTGCCAATTTTATGGATCCTGGAATGAATTGTAATTTGATTTATTATAACTGTTTAATATTGGTACAGTACTTGCACCGTACAGGTTATATGAAGCAAGGGAAAAAAATAATCACTGAAAAGAAAACACATCTAGTAAATAGAGATGCTGTTAATTGTTTATAAACCTGTATGTATGGTAGCACTGTATTAGGTAAGTCAATGTGTGCAGAATTGATTCAATACAACAATTATAATGGATGTTGGCTATAACCATGATAAGGAGTATTTTTGGACTTTAGAATTGGAAACTTGAGATACAAATGACTATTGTCAAGATGCAAAAAAAAAAAAAAAATGCAAAAAAAAACTTAAGGAGACTGCTTGCGACTCCATTTGCTATATGATACAAAATAGGTAGTTGAGTTCTTAAACAAATAAAAAATGATTCTCTTCACACATCTCTTTCTTTTTGGATTCTTAGGTGTAACTTCATGAACTTCGCAAAGAATATGAAATGCTTAAAATGCAATGGTGAATCAAAAGAGAGATACAATATCTTGCGAGAGGAGCAAGAACATCTTCCTCTTAAACCAGGAGATTGGATATGTCAAAAGTACCATGCTTAAATTCTTTAAACTAGTATCTTAGTCTCTTAGATATTCATAATGATTCTCAGAAAAGTTTAATAGCTTATCATGTGTAATACATGACAATTTGAGGAGTATCTTATTGTAACCCTGTAAATGCGATTAGCATAACCTGCACCCTCATTTCTCACTGTTAGCCCCTGTAAATGTGGTTTTGGCATGTTTGAATAAAACCTGGGAGGATAATGTGTGGAGTAACTTTCTTGCTTTGTGAGGGTATATGGGAACTTTGTGCTTTGTAGGGGCGAAGCCTAATTTTTGTTTACATGCGTGTGTGTCTGTGTGTGTGTGTGCGGGGGGTGGGGAGAGATGTTAGGCTTGAGATTTTGCAGGGGTACAATATTGAAATTGTTGTATTAAAAATTATAAGCTAACTTCTTTTCTCTTCCCAGGTGCAATTTCTTGAACTTTGCAAAGAATACAGAATGCTTGCAGTGTCATGGAAAACCAACTGACCGTTCACTTAATGCTGGTGAATGGGAATGCCACTCGTGAGTTTGCTTATCTTAAAAGTTTGACCATCTCAAAAGATCTCTCTTTCTTTTTAGATCGAGTTTATTTATGGTTTTTAGTTGAATCTTTTGAACCTTGTTTCATATGTTCAGGTGTTATTATGTGAACTTCAGAAGAAATGAGTACTGTAGAAAATGTGGGTGGAAGAGACCAAAATCATTAAACATTCAAGACAACAACACCATTGGTTCTCAGCTGGAAAATCAAGCATCTGGTGAAATACCAACAGTTTCATTTGTCAGAGATGCCATTGATTCCAATGTCACTCATTTTTCTCAGAGAAAAAGCCTTAACAGGAAGGAAGAGTGGAATAATAATAGCATGGACATTGTTGATTTTCCCATAGTTGGGGGTAGAAGTTGTATTTCTAGAGATCCTTGTGCAAGGGAGAAATGGAAGGAAGAAATGTTTAGGAAAAGCAAACGGACTTTAACAAAAGATACCAAAGATGGTCAAAATTTTCCATGTTATTCTGGTATTCCAAAAAGTATGCAGTTAGATGAATCAACAGATGATGAAGAAATGGCATCATGGTTTATTGCCGAGAGAAAAAACTGCTGTTAGTGACTGCATGAAGAATAATGAACAATGGTCAAAGAGTTGTACCCAGATTAAGAAAGTATGTTTGGTTGAGGACAAAGGTACATTGGTCAATGTGTACAACAACAATAATTTATACTAGATTAAAAGGAAACTAAACTGGTAGCCATTGATGATGAACTCTCTATTCAAAAGATTTCCTAATAATAGAATCCACGATAGGGTTGTAACGGGTTGTTTTATTGATTCGTATTGCAAATCCAATACTGTACCTGGGCTTTTAGCTACTAATTGCTTGTTGGTACTTCTGTTTTCTTGTCTTTAACAGTTGGTTTTCAAGTGATATGTTAGCAGCTTATCCGTGCAGAAGTCGCCACAAAGGTATAAAGCAAGTACAATTGGATGCAAGCTCATGACGAGAACTGCCTTAAGTAAGTTGTATGTTTTAAGACAAGTATATCCACTATCCAGTGAAATTAAATCACAGGTAAAGCGGGAGACATAGAATGCTTGCAGCCTAATAAAGGTATATAAAGAAGTATTGCAATAGGCATTCTCACTTGTTCCATTATAGACTTCATGTTTTAAGTGTACTTTGAAAAATCTGATCCATGGATTAGTTTTTGTTTTCTTTGCAAGTAAAGCATTTCTGAAACGTAATTAATCTGTTGAAACCCAATTCAATTAAATAACGTGAAGTTGCTATCTGTTGTCACTTGTGGTCTGTTTAACGTTAAACAACAGTCGGTATCTTTTGCCCGTGTTATAGGCTGGGGCCGGATTGACTCCGTTTAAAATCAGACGGCCGAGATGCGTTAACTCAAAAGATGCTCTTTTGAGTTAATGCAGACGACGTGGACTCCCGGTACGGTACGCCACCTCATATTGTACTCAGTCCGGTACCTGCGAGGATACGGATTCTCTATTAACAATCTATGCTAAGATTCATAAATCAAACGCATTTATTTGTCCTCTCTTCCGGGCAAGGTATTGTACCGTCAAAAACCACTTCTATTATATTATACGACAAAAATCCAGCCCCCTTACGGGCTCAACAAAATTTACAAAACGGAAAGGTCATTAAGTGGGTGATTACATTTTCCAATCAATTTTTTTGTAAAAAATAATTGAGCACAATAATATTAAATTTGGGCTGAATTCAGAACCCATTTTTTTTTCTGTACCATTAAAAAAAATTAAACTAAGCAGGGACTCCTTTTCGAAATTTTCAAACATATCAGGGACTCTAACGTTGTACTTACTTGTTAGCGTCCCTGTCTGACTCAAGCATGCTACAATGGATGAGACCCGCCAGCTCTTGCATAACATAGGCACATTTTCTAAGTTATTTTTGTTGTTCAAGAAACTTAATTATTCAAGGTGTGCGTTATTATTTTTTTTCAAAAAAAAAAAAACAATTGACTAGTTAAAAAATACAACATTTCCTAAATTAATATGTTACATGTTGAATAATTTATACAAACATTGTACATTACATGAAATTACTGGCTACTTAAACATACAGCATATATAGATTGACAAACATGCGATCCAAAAAACACCAAATCCTTGTTTCTTACTAAAAATTAACAACCACTGCCACTAGAAGATGCTCATGCACAATAAGAAAATGCGATGTTAATTGTTACTTGAATTGCAATGCAAAACAAGTACAAAAATCACAAGTACCTAATGTGTTTTTATAAAGAAAACATTCTTGTTGAAGTTTCTGTGCTGGCATACAGTTATGACATGAGCACATGATCTAGTTGTCAATTGGAACTTCTGACATATATACCGGGGCGGATCCAGGATTTTCGTCAGGGGGGCAAAAAAAATATCGAATCGGATTTAAATATCTAATCGGGTTTAAATTCATTAACCAATTGGGTACTCGATAAAAAAATAATGCTTTAACTTATACTTTCCAATGCTTTGACTTGTAATTTCTGATGTTTTGACTTATAATTCTAATTACCAATCAAAATTCAACAAATTTATTTCAATTTTAATCCTAAACTTAACTCAAATTACAAATCAAACGTCCAGAGGAGGGGGGGGGGGGGCCAAAGTCGGTCGGAACCACTAAATCTCCACTAAAACTCGAAATCCAGGAGGGGCACCTGCCCCCTCTGGATACACCTGGGTCCGCCCCTGCATATATACACATTTAGCTCCATATTTGTCTTATGTAGTCTTTATGCATGAGTCTTTTGCAATTTTTAGTGTTGTGATTGTAAGAGCAATGTGAGAGAATTTTTTGCATGTAAAGGTTTGAAAGTCAAATTATCTAGCTATTTTAATATTCACAATAAATTCTTTTATCTGAGTTTCTAACTTACAACCTCTCGTACAAAAAGCATTAACTTTGCTGTCAGATCAAAAACTAACTTTTAGAAAAAAAAATTATTCCCAGTTTTGAGTTAGAAACTGTGACTGAGAATGATTTTAATTTTTTTTTCAGATCTAAAATATTTTAAGTTTTTTCAGTGACACAGAAATATTTTAATTTTTCTTACAACCGCAAAAAATCCTGATTGAAAAATGATAATCCGAGTTATTTGTCGTAGTTTTTTAGTAAATTGAATTCTATAGTATTCCATCTATTTAAAAAAAATAAAAAAATTTCTAATATTTAATAGAAAAGTAGAAAAAACATAAAATTTTCTAATTAAATAAAAAAACCACAAATCATTCTCGGCCACAAAGTTTCTGTTTCCAATGTCAAATCAAAGAGAAAAGTATTTTATGTGCTAATCGCCGAGAATTTTAGCGGTTTATTTTTTTTCTGGACCGCAGAGAATTCTGACGATCTGGACATTTTTATAATTTCCACAAAATTATGGACATTTCTATTAATTTATATTTAATGTTGGATATTAATAAAAAAATCGGTTGTTCTTGGTATGTTTTGAAATTTCCAAAAAAATATGGTGTTAGCGCGAAAGCGCACCACAAGTTTCAGTGCAGCGGGTGTGCTGCACCTTTTAAACCTTGGTTCTACTCTCGACTAAAGTTGCAAGTGTACAACTCTAATCGTGTGTAGTAATAAGGATCGATCCTCAGGGACGACTCCAAATCTGAATTTTGACTTAAATCGACTAAGTACTAGAAGTGGGAAAAGGGGTTTTGATTTGATTAGGTTTCCTAATTTGCAATTACAACTACAATTCAATCACAGAGAATCAAAAACAGAGTAAAGGTTTTAGTTTTCAGATATTAAAAGGTGTTCCCAGGGTTTTAAGTTTCATCCTCAGCTTTGCCTCTGGACCTATCACGCGACCCGCATCACCTCTGATGCGACCCGTGTGACGCGACCCGTATGCTATCGTACGCGGGTCGCGTGGTCCTAGAGCTGAACCGGCATTTGTCTGGTTTTGAGTTAATTGGTTGAGTAAGGTGTCACAGATCGTACCAGATCCCTAAACCGCAATTTTCATGTGTTGGTTTACTGATCTAAGTAAAGAAATATGATTTAAACCTTCTTAGACTCGTGATCTAAGTTCTTTGATTCGTTTGCTAAAGGTATCAAGAACCTTTCAATTCTAGAAATCTCATCTTTCGATTAACATTGATCAACGATCTACCTCAAGTACTTAATCTCAATTGCAAGGTTCATCAAGGTCAAATTACAAAAAGGGAAGTCATGGACAACCGATTAGTAGACAATCAAGAATCAATCAAGCCATTTCAGATCAAGATAGAAAACATTCATACACAATCAAAGAAACTCAATCAATCAATTCAAATCAAAGACTCATGCAAGATCCATTACAAAGCATTAGATTACTCCTACAAACCCTAGAAACAAGGTATACTACTCACACATCATGCAAAAGAGAATAAAAGATAGAAAGAAAGAACAAATCATGTTTGAGATGAAAAAGGGAAGAGAATCAAGTCAATCTCTCGATCTTCACTTCTTGCTTCCTCTCCAAGCCTCCTCCAATCCTTGCTCTTCTTGATTTCTTCTCTCTCAGCTCTCTGTGCAAAAATGGGGGGAAAAGAAGAATCCATCGGATCTGACAGGGACCTCTATTTAAAGACCTCAGCTTTTAAACGAATTGGGCTTCAATTGGGCCTTTCTGGGCCTGGCGGCAGCCTCTGGACGCGACCCGTATCAGGGTGATGCGACCCGCGTGCAGAGGTGAGAATGGTGAGTGATGAGGGTCGCAACATGGGGTCGTGACAGGTGATGATGCGGCTCGCGTAGGGATGTGATACGACTCGCGTCAGGACTTCCAAAGTCGTCGATTTTCGCCCGATTTCATCTGTTCTCGCCTGTTTCCTGCAAAGCAAACTAAAACACAGCAGTACCACATTCTATAGATATTTCAATGTAAAAAGGTCAGTTTGGTGGTTCAAAACATGTGTTTTTAGTGTAGAAACAGGTCTAAATGATAGGTCAATTGAGGAGTGATCAAATTCCCCCAAGCTTAACCTTTGCTTGTCCTCAAGCAGAGATCTACACTTGGGTACCGGTTTGGACTCTAAATGCAAGTTAAACTCCTAAATGCGAAAGTTTATGCAAGTTGTTTCAATCATGGATCTCAAGAACCTTTTTGGTGTCATTTGGACTTCCTTGGTTGATTTTGATTCACCTCACAATTTGACTAACCAAACTTCAAATTTCAAAATGTTTTAATACTTGTAAATCTGAATCCTCAAATCGATCAATACATCATTCTTTTACTTGAACTATGCCCTCATTTGTGGAAATTTCTACCCTTTTTACCCCCCCCAAGCTTGAAACAAGCTTAGGTCTGAAAGTGTCGTGTATTGATATGTGCAAAATTCATTTTCTTTTTCTTATTTGGGAGACGAGCTCAAAGGCGCCCTTTCGGACTTATTGCCAGTACTCTTATTTTCTCCATCTTTTCTTTTCTATCTTTTTATGTGGGAGACGAGCTCAAAGGCGCCCTTTCGGACTTATTGCCAGTACTCTTATGTTCTTCATCTTTTCTTTTCTTTTTTCATTTTCTTTTTCTCTTTTTTTTTATTTTGCACATATCGTGGTATTTGAAATCCCTTTTTCTCAATTTGAAAGGCACAGTTCAGTATCAAAACAATTTTCTTGGTACGATTCAAGTTTTCGTTTCTACAACTCCTAAAACATTCATTTTCATCCATTTGTTGGTCAAATATGAGGTTAGTTCCAATCACCCAAGGTTATCCTAAACATCACCAAAAGTTTTCAAATAGGTCCCTGATTTGAACAATTGCACAACTTTCACCTACAAATGCAAGAAACAAGTAAAAATGCAACAAGTAAACATGATCTAAACTAAATAAACGAATAAATCCTAAAAGTCAAAAGACACCCCCCCAAGCGTAGTCCGAGCATTGTCCGCAATGCTTCAAGACGGACAGAAAGATAAAGCAAAGGGAAGGGGAAAGCAAACCTGCTCACTGCTGAGGTGGTGGTGGTGGAGGTGGTGGAGGCCAATGCCCGTGCTCAACATAGTAGCGCCAATCCTGCATCTGGTCCTCAACTTTCTTGATCCGCGAGCTCTGCAAAATCAGATCATAGCTCATGTCGCGAAGTGTGTCCTCCTGCTCGCGCAATGAGGCCTGCATGGCAGACTGGGAGGACAGGATAGAGAGCTGGGTGGCCTGCATGGCAGAGATGAGGCTGTACAAGTCCCGCATGGTAGGCTCAGTCGGGGGAGCAGGACCTGCAGTAGAGGTAGAGGGACCTGTAGGCACAGAAGATGGGCCAGCACCAGAAGTGTGTGGATGGGATAGTGGAGGAGACAGGGGTGCATCTGGCATGAGAATGTCACCAGAAGTCGGAGAATGATGCTGGCCAGGAGGAGAGTGAGGTGGTGGGTCCTGTCCATCGACTGGTGGTGCTCCAGTGTAAAGCCAAGACTCCTCGTCGAATGAGAGAGGTGCATGGATAGGCATCAAGTGCTGGGAGCCGCGCTGGAGACGCCAAAAGTATCTGTCGCGATGGTTGGCAGGGCCACGCTCAATCTTGAGAAAGGTGGCTGACTGGTAGGCCGTGGCATCCATGAGGATCCTACCAGGTGAGACAGTGAAACCCTCGATCGAGACACCGAGCCTCTCAGCGATCAAGGTGACGTAGGTACCGATGTGAATGCAACCACCAATCTTCTTGTTGTCCCTCACGTCCTCCCAATGAATGGCCATTAAAAGCATCAGGTCTGGCCGCTCTAACTCTCCCTCAGGACGGAGCATGTAGTCCATCAACCACAAGTCCTCCTCATTGACTCGCGACACCGTCTCGCCTCGTGCGAAGATGGTGTTGGCGAGAGCTCGCTGGATGCAGCAGAGAACGGGGTGGGGAATGGCAAGACTCCTGTACTTGTTGCTGTGGGCAGTCCCCATCCCAGAGATCAGACGCCAGAAGTGATCCTTGTCATACCCCACCCGAAAGCTAAAGCAGGTGGTGGTCGGACGCGCCTGGAAACCAAACCAAGAGCGGAGTCTGGCAATACTCACACTCCTCTTCTCCTCGCGCATGCGGAATGTGATGTATGGCCTGTCGTTTTTGTCACGCCTGAGCTTGAGAAACGAGAGGAACTCCAGGGTCAGCTCGTCGTAGCAGGGACGATCGATAGCCCAGAAGGCGGGAGTGAACCCGATCCTCTCGGTGAGACGGACAAAATCCTCTCGAACACCGAGTGCCTCAAGGGTGTCGAGATCGACACGGCGAGTGTTCTTAAACTCACGCTGCAGAAGCGTGGCAAGTGGAGCAGGATTTGGGTCAGAAGCATCCGAGGTGTACTCGAAGCTCTGAGAACCTGCCTCAGAAGGAGAAGAAGAAGGAGAAGAGGGAGGGTGATAGGATGCATCAGAATGAGAGTGAGAAGAGTTACCGCTGTTGTTCAGTTGATTCCAATCAACTGAGTTGGCAGGAGAAGATGGGGAACCTTGCTCCTGGAGTGCCTCAAGTGCAAGACGTCGCTCGCGTGGAGCTCTGCAAGGTTGTGGACGCGGGTCGCAATACTTAGTACGCGGGTCGCGTACAGGGGAGCTGAGGCGGCAGTGAGGACCGGTGAAGGAGATGGGGCTTCGTCGTCGTCGGCTGAGATGTTAATGGAGGAAGGAGAGGTGTGCGGCCGAGGGAGAGGGGAAGGAAGGTCTCGGCTGAGGAGAAGGGGAACTGATGGGGCTCGGGTCGCTCGAAGGGAGAAAGAGGAGAAGGAAGAGAATGGGGGGTGCGGGTCGGGAAGAAGGAGGGAGGTTATAAAAGGAAGAAAGGGTGCGCGTCCTTTCGAGGCACCATTAATGCCGCGTCGGTTGGAGGTGACGCGGGTCGCGTCAGGGTTGACGCGGGTCGCGTGATGAGGGTCGTATCAAGTGGAGTGAGGGTCGCATCAGGTGGTACAAGCTCTTCTTTTTGGGATTTTCAAAAGGCAAAACAAGTGAAATGAAAACAAAAGGGAATGTCCAACTAATCTAAATGCAAGAAAAGAGAAAAGAGCTTGGGTTGCCTCCCAAGAAGCGCTTGTTTTAGGTCTCAAGCTCGACCTCCTTTTTGCTAGTCTGCAGGTGAGACAGGATCAGAGAGATCCTGAACAAATCGCTCCTGGTAGGACTGATCAGCAATGTATGGCTTGAGACGCTGACCATTCACCATGAATGTCCCACAAGTTTCACTCCCAATTTCAATCGCTCCGAAGTGGTGCACCTTCCGCACAATGAATGGACCTGACCATCGTGATTTCAATTTGCCAGGAAAGAGACGCAACCTGGAATTGAATAAGAGAACGAGATCACCCTCTTTGAAGTTGCGAGGCATGATACGCATATCATGAATTCGTTTGGTCTTGTCTTTGTAAATCCTCGCATTCTCATAAGAGTGGAGTCGCATCTCTTCCAATTCGTGCAAGTCGAGGATGCGCTTCTCGCCAGCTGCTTGCATGTCCATGTTGATGGCTCGCGTGGCCCAGAATGCCTTGTGCTCGATCTCCACAGGCAGGTGACACGGCTTTCCATACACCAGCTTGAAAGGGCTCATCCCAATCGGTGTCTTGAAAGCGGTTCGGTAAGCCCAGAGCGCATCGCTCAACCTCAAAGACCAATCCTTCCTTGTTCGTGCAACGGTCTTCTCCAAGATGGACTTGATCTCCCTGTTAGAGACTTCAGCCTGACCGTTAGATTGAGGATGGTATGAGGTGGTTACCTTGTGTGTCACCCCGTGTCGTTTCAGGAGATTGTTGAATTGCCGGTTCACGAAGTGTTTCCCTCCATCACTGATGACAGCTTTTGGCACTCCAAAGCGAGGGAAAATGACATCGTTGAACAATCGCCTCACTGCTTCTGAATCGGCCCGTCGACACGCCACTGCCTCTACCCATTTAGACACATAATCAACCGCAACCAAAATGAACTCATTCCCACATGATGGTGGGAACGGTCCCATGAAGTCGATGCCCCATACATCGAAAAGCTCAACCTCGAGAATGGAGTTGAGGGGCATCTCGTTGCGGCTGGAAATGTTCCCAGTTCGTTGACACTTGTCGCAAGCCAGCGCAAAGGTTTTCGCGTCTTTGAAGAGAGAAGGCCAGAAGAAGCCTGATTGCAAAACCTTAGCAGTTGTCTTGGAGCTCGAGGCATGTCCTCCATAGGCAGATGAATGGCAGTGCTCAAGAATGGAGCGTGTCTCCTCGTGTGGTACACATCGTCTGTAGATGCCATCAATCCCCAACTTGAAAAGAAAGGGGTCATCCCAGAAGTAGTACCGCGCGTCAGCCTTGAGCTTTTTCCTTTGCTGGTACGTCATGGTGTTCGGCAAGATCCCAGAAGCAAGAAAGTTGGCAATGTCGGCAAACCATGGGTCTGTCTGGGTCATCACACGGGTCGCATGGGGTCTCATGAGAGTCGTATCATGATGGGTGCGGGTCGCGTGAGACTCCATGCGGGTCGCATCAAGCACGTCTGCTGAGAAGAGCTGTTCGTCAGGGAACGAGTCATTGATTGGCAGGTTGGCAGAGCTCTCATCTACCAAACGAAGTCTGGATAGATGATCTGCCACTGTGTTTTCGACTCCTTTTCGATCCCTGATCTCAAGATCGAATTCCTGTAAGAGAAGGATCCATCGTATCAAACGTGGTTTGGCGTCTTGCTTGGTCAACAAATACCTGAGTGCGGCATGGTCAGTGTAGACAATGATCTGTGACCCAACCAGATACGACCGGAACTTGTCGAGAGCAAACACAACGGCGAGAAGCTCCTTCTCAGTGGTTGTGTAGTTCATCTGGGCAGGATCTAGCACCTTGCTAGCGTAATAGATAGCACATGGCTTCTTGTCCTTCCTCTGCCCGAGAACCGCTCCGACAGCGTAGTCGCTCGCATCGCACATGATCTCAAAGGGGAGAGACCAATCAGGTGGCTGCAAGATGGGTGCTGAGATGAGAGCTTCCTTCAAGGTGCGAAAAGATGTGACACAATCGTCAGTGAAAGCAAAGTCAGAGTCCTTGACGAGTAGATTGGTCAGTGGTTTCGCAATCTTGGAGAAGTCTTTGATGAATCGTCGGTAGAATCTCGCATGTCCAAGGAAACTGCGAATTCCCTTGACACTTGTCGGGATCTCGAGCTTCTCAATCACCTCTATCTTGGCCTTGTCGACTTCGATGCCTTTGGAGGTCACTACATGGCCCAGGACAACTCCCGTCTGCACCATGAAGTGACACTTCTCCCAATTCAGAATCAGATGAACTTCCTCGCATCTCTTCAAAATCTTGCACAGGTTTGCCAAGCAGGAATCAAAGCATGCACCATACACAGAGAAATCATCCATTAAAATCTCGACCTCGCTCTCGATGAAATCTGAGAAGATAGCCATCATGGCTCGTTGAAAGGTCGCTGGTGCATTACACAGTCCGAACGGCATCCTACGGTATGCGTACGTACCGTAGGGACAGGTGAAGGTGGTCATCTCCTGGTCTTGCGGGTGGATTGGTATCTGGAAGAAGCCAGAGTAGCCATCCAGGTAACAAAAGTAGGAGTGGTTCGCAAGCCGTTCCAAGAGTTGGTCAACAAATGGCAGAGGAAAGTGATCCTTGCGTGTGGCAGCATTCAATTTCCTGTAATCGATGCACATTCGATAGCCGCTTGCCACACGAGTCTGGATCAACTCGTTTTTCTCATTTCTCACCACAGTTGCACCTCCTTTCTTTGGCACCACATGGACTGGGCTCACCCACCTGCTGTCAGAGATAGGATAGATGATGCCAGCATCCAAAAGCTTGAGAATCTCTTTCTTGACAACTTCCTTCAGGTTCGGGTTGAGCCGTCGCTGGTGTTCAACTGAAGGCTTGTGATCGTCCTCCAGGAAAATCCGATGTGAGCAGATAGACGGGCTGATTCCCTTCAGGTCGGTGATCGAGTACCCAATCGCACCCTGATGAAGCCTCAATTTCTCGAGAAGTTTGGCGGTTTGATCGGGACTCAGATCAGCATTCACAATCACAGGGAATGAGCGATCTGGACCAAGGAATTCATACCTGAGATTAGCTGGTAGAGGCTTGAGTTCAGGAGTTGGCTTCGTTGTGTGGCTCTCAACGCGGGTCGCATCAGGGTCTTTGCGGGTCGCGTCAGGCACGTTGCAAGCTCCATCCGACTCGCTTCCTCCAGCTTTCAGGTTTTCAGGTTCTGTGGTGCGACTCGCGTGAGGATGATGCGGGTCGCATCCAAGGTCTTCCAAGTTGGCCGTCTTCACGTCTGCTCCTAAGAGTTCGTCTGATTCGCGTGTCTCAGCTTGCATTGCAGACAAGAACTCGAAGTGCTCATTCATGCTCTCATTGACTCGCTCAAGGAAGCAATCCTCTACCAAATCCGTTAGACATTCTTCGAGCACATCAACTCGGAAACAAAATTCGGTCGACGGATACTTCATGGCGCGGTCAATTTGGAAACACACTTTCTCTCCTCCGAAGTTCAGGGTTAGTGTACCATTGGAGACATCAATGATCGCGCCTGCCGTTCTAAGGAAAGGTCGTCCCAGAATGATAGGGACTTCCTTATCCTCTTCCATCTCCATGACTACAAAGTCCACAGGCACGTAGTACTTACCAACCTGGACTGGCACGTCTTCCACTATGCCAAGTGGCAAACGTACCGAGGAGTCTGCCAGCTGCAGCGACATTCGCGTTGGTCGGAGCTCTCCCACCCCCATTCGATCGTAGATCGTGCGTGGCATGAGACTCACGCTGGCACCCAGGTCGCACAAAGCTCTCTTGATCGTCGCTTTCCCAATGATGCAGGGAATGGAGAACTTGCCTGGGTCGTCCAATTTGGGAGGTAGGTCGCTCTTCAGGATGGCACTGCATTGCTCGGTCAGTTTCACCGTTTCATTCCCCCCCAAGCTTCGTTTGTTGGATAAGACATCCTTCAAAAACTTGGCGTAGGTGGGCATCTGTGTCAAGGCCTCGGTGAAGGGAATCGTGATCTGCAGGCCCTTGAGCACTTCGGTGAACTTTGCGAATTGAGCGTTCAATTTGGTCTCAGCCAGCCTTTGGGGAAAGGGCACAGGTGGCCTGTAAGGTGGAGGTTTCTCGGCCTCTTTCCTTTTCTCTCTGTCAACCCCTTCTGACGCGGGTCGCGTGTCAGGGACACGGGTCGCACACTCTGGTTCTTCAGGGTCTGGTGCCTGTCGCATTGGGTCGTTGCGATCAGGATTCACCAGCTCTTTGGGTGGTGACGCGGGTCGCGTGACCTCAGTGCGGGTCGCGTCAGGAGATGACTGGTCAATGGGGAAGGCTGGTTCGTCGTATTGGGTCCCACTCCGCAGTGTAATCGCCTTGGCTTCTCCTCGGGGGTTTGGTTCTGGCTGAGCTGGCAACTTCCCAGGTTGAGGCTGACTCGAGGTGACGATGTGGCTCAACTGCTCCAAGAGCTTGCTCTGAGCTGCCATTTGAGTCGTCATGCTCTGCATCTGCTCCCACATCATTTGATTCATCTTGCCCTGCTCGTGGGTGAAGTCGTTCACTCCTGCAGGAGCATATGACCTTGAGGGATCAGATGGAGCTGCTCGGTTGCCCTGATTGGGAAAGGAAGCGTTCTGGTAGAAGTTCCTGTTGCCATTGTTGTTGCTCGAAGATGCGTTTCCCCAGTTATTGTTGCTGGGAGGAGGGTCGCGCCAGTTGTTGTTCGCCCGGTTGCCCCATGTGTTGTTGTTATTGTAGGGCTGCTTCTGAAAGCTGTTGTTGAAGGGCGGTCTGGCAGAAGAGTTGTTGAACGGTGCGGGGTTGTTCTGGTTCGACCTCCAATGCTGCTGCTCAACCGGATCTTTGGAGTAAGATCGGCTGAAGGGAGGTCTCGGGAAGAAGGAAGGTTCGCTGTTGAGAGATTGGACTTGCTCGCTCTCCTCGTCTTGTCGCGCCAGCGGGCACTGCTCGTAAGTGTGCCTCTCGTCTCCACACATGACGCAACTTTGAGGCTGCTGGTCGACTGCTTTGACGCTGAGCTTGTCCATTGCTCTCTGCATGGCGTCCATCTTGGCAGTGAGAGCCGTGATGTGATCCACCTCGTACTTGCCACCTCCTTGGCTACCTCCTTGGCCTCCTTTTCGTCGCGAGTTGTCGCGGCCGGACCACTGCTGGTTCTGCGCCATGCCATCTATCAAGTTCATAGCCTCTAAAGGCTCCCTTGACATTAGCGCGCCTCCCGCAACAGCGTCGACGTAAGCACGAGTGCTCTCGTTCAGGCCGTCATAGAATGTTTGGATCAAGAGCCAGTCTGGTATACCATGGTGTGGACAAGAGTACTGTAGTTCTCTAAACCTTTCCCAAGCCTCATTCAGGGGTTCATCAAAGATTTGGCTAAAGCTGGTCAGGTCATGTCTTACCTTGGCAGTTCTTTTGTGAGGGAAAAATCTGGTCAGAAACAATTTGGACAATTCCCTCCAGGTCAAAACCGAGTCCCTAGGTAAAGATCCTAACCATTTCTTTGCCTTGTCCCTAAGAGTGAAAGGAAAGAGAGCTAACTTGGTGTAATCAGCATTCTCTTTGTTTGTCCTGATGGTGGTGATGCACTCGAGGAAGGTCTGGAGATGGGCGTGCGGGTCCTCGTGGTCGAGTCCATGGAAGGTGTTCTGCTGCACCATGTTGATAACACCTGGATTGAAGTTAGGTTGTTGTCCTGGAATGCGTGGCAGCCTGATTGCACCCCTCACGTCGCCAGCTCTCGGCACGTTGAACTCTCGCAAAGTTCGAGGCATGAAGTCATCCATCTCGTGGTCCGACTGATCGGTCAGCTCTTCCTCTCTGTCTCGGTCCTCCTCTCGCTCGCGCCTGTCCTCTCTGCTCGGATGTTCAGACATCTTCTCTTCGATGCGGCTCGCGTCTGGAGCAATGCGGGTCGCGTCTGATGTGACACGGGTCGCGTTGGATTCAGTACGGGTCGCGTCTAGAGAAGTCTGAGCTGAGGTTTGAGCTGGGACAGAGTCGTCTGGAGGAGTTTCGTCAAACAGTGGCCCTCTACTTCTCAGTTGGTACTTCAGTGTGAATTTTCCTGCAGGGGGTTGTTCAAGAGCCAGTTTTCTTAGTAATAGGGAAGAGAAATGAAAGAAAAGATACAAGATAAAATCTAGATTAGCCTAGATAAGCAAAAATTCGGATATGATTGCCGTCCCCGGCAACGGCGCCAAAAACTTGTTAGCGCGAAAGCGCACCACAAGTTTCAGTGCAGCGGGTGTGCTGCACCTTTTAAACCTTGGTTCTACTCTCGACTAAAGTTGCAAGTGTACAACTCTAATCGTGTGTAGTAATAAGGATCGATCCTCAGGGACGACTCCAAATCTGAATTTTGACTTAAATCGACTAAGTACTAGAAGTGGGAAAAGGGGTTTTGATTTGATTAGGTTTCCTAATTTGCAATTACAACTACAATTCAATCACAGAGAATCAAAAACAGAGTAAAGGTTTTAGTTTTCAGATATTAAAAGGTGTTCCCAGGGTTTTAAGTTTCATCCTCAGCTTTGCCTCTGGACCTATCACGCGACCCGCATCACCTCTGATGCGACCCGTGTGACGCGACCCGTATGCTATCGTACGCGGGTCGCGTGGTCCTAGAGCTGAACCGGCATTTGTCTGGTTTTGAGTTAATTGGTTGAGTAAGGTGTCACAGATCGTACCAGATCCCTAAACCGCAATTTTCATGTGTTGGTTTACTGATCTAAGTAAAGAAATATGATTTAAACCTTCTTAGACTCGTGATCTAAGTTCTTTGATTCGTTTGCTAAAGGTATCAAGAACCTTTCAATTCTAGAAATCTCATCTTTCGATTAACATTGATCAACGATCTACCTCAAGTACTTAATCTCAATTGCAAGGTTCATCAAGGTCAAATTACAAAAAGGGAAGTCATGGACAACCGATTAGTAGACAATCAAGAATCAATCAAGCCATTTCAGATCAAGATAGAAAACATTCATACACAATCAAAGAAACTCAATCAATCAATTCAAATCAAAGACTCATGCAAGATCCATTACAAAGCATTAGATTACTCCTACAAACCCTAGAAACAAGGTATACTACTCACACATCATGCAAAAGAGAATAAAAGATAGAAAGAAAGAACAAATCATGTTTGAGATGAAAAAGGGAAGAGAATCAAGTCAATCTCTCGATCTTCACTTCTTGCTTCCTCTCCAAGCCTCCTCCAATCCTTGCTCTTCTTGATTTCTTCTCTCTCAGCTCTCTGTGCAAAAATGGGGGGAAAAGAAGAATCCATCGGATCTGACAGGGACCTCTATTTAAAGACCTCAGCTTTTAAAACGAATTGGGCTTCAATTGGGCCTTTCTGGGCCTGGCGGCAGCCTCTGGACGCGACCCGTATCAGGGTGATGCGACCCGCGTGCAGAGGTGAGAATGGTGAGTGATGAGGGTCGCAACATGGGGTCGTGACAGGTGATGATGCGGCTCGCGTAGGGATGTGATACGACTCGCGTCAGGACTTCCAAAGTCGTCGATTTTCGCCCGATTTCATCTGTTCTCGCCTGTTTCCTGCAAAGCAAACTAAAACACAGCAGTACCACATTCTATAGATATTTCAATGTAAAAAGGTCAGTTTGGTGGTTCAAAACATGTGTTTTTAGTGTAGAAACAGGTCTAAATGATAGGTCAATTGAGGAGTGATCATATGGTATAAGCTTTTTTTTTAAGATGGTACAGATTAAAAAAACAAATTGGGTATGAACAGCTCAGTAATACCGACAATGTGAAATGCAGCACAATTTTTGTTTTTGGGACGCTTCGGGAAAAAGAAGAAATGATCGGTACTGTCAAATCTATCATAAGCTTAATACATGTTGAATTCGCATCTAACATACTATCAGGTATGTTTGGTTGTAAAACAAGAATAGATAAAATAGTCAAATTAAGAATAGTTATTATTTGTCTTATTAGAATAGTCAAATCTCAAAATTCTTAAGAATAATCTATTCTAATAAGACAAAAAGTTTAGATTCACTATTCTAGCTATTCTAACCCAACCAAACACCGAATAGGCTATTCCGAATAACCTAACCTCAAGAATAACATATTCTCATTTCAACTAAACATTCCCTCAGAATTAATTTTTAAATTGTACGATCAGAATTAGAACCAATTCAGTGCAGATCTCAACTCCAAAATTTGAGTTGATACGAATTCATATATGTTAACGTTCATTTCTTTTCGATTTCACTTTTCGGGGTTTCACCTACTTCCATTACCATAAAAACAAAAAAAAAATTCCCCTCAATGGAAATTGTGGAACTTTTTCTTTTTCCTCTTTTAATTTTTGAGCAACAAAAGCGAACCATAGACTAGAACAAAATTTTAAGATGACTAGATGACTAGATGATATTATAATTAGTTTGATTTGAAATATGAGGAAGATTCAAATATTTTTATTTTTTGTATTTCATTATGTCATTATCTTTTTTAATAACAAAATTTAATGTTAAAATAAAACTATTAGATGTGATTTATATTATTTTCTCTACATACATAAAAAATTATCACTTTTTATTTTTGATTTTATATGAATTGATAAGTTAAAAAATCAACGGCCAAAATTTATTCCACTCAGTGTATTTTTGTAAGCTTTTGATATTAATTAAAACAAAAATCAAAATATTGTGATATTTACATATGCACAAAGAAAATGATATAAATCTATCAATCAGTTATTTTAACATATAAATTTTAAATTTTAATATTGTAGTTCTAAAAATAAAAGTATAGTAAAGACAAAAAAATAGAGAAATTTGAATCCTTGTCTTCCAACACACTCCTATAATTTGTATTGAAATAATTCATATGGAAGAAATTGTATATACTTTTTTTTTTTTTTTGGGTGGGGCAACACATTCATATCTTACGAGGTAATAGAATATGTACTCTGAGAAAAGTCTCCGTGATATTTTCGTACCATAACTATCAATAATTGTCTGGAGGATCGCTAAAGTTTTTAAAAACTTTAGCGATGATTTTTTTCTAAAGTATTAATATTTATGCACGAAAGTATTTATACCTATGAGGTTAATAATTTTTATGTAAATAATGGTCTCCCAAACTTCCTCGCACCATAACTATCATAATTGTTTGGGGGGGCTGCAAAAACTCTAGCGCTGAATTTCTTTTTCTAAAGTATTAATACCTATGCACGAAAATATTTATACCTATGAGGTGAACAATTTTTACGTAAATAATTGTCTCTTCAACCAAATCTCCCAAACATACCTGCACTATAAATATCTGTGGAGGACCACTCAAACTAAATGGGAGGGGCATACACGTTTCTAAAAATATTAATATTGCCATAACTATCTGCGGGAACCGCAAAACTTGATATTTTTTTACATATGACGTTGAATGACGTCTGAAAGTATTAATATTAAGTATTGCAAGTATTTATACTTATGCACTGAAGTATTTATATGTATATATATTGTGCAAAGTTTAATCTTCAGGTGTTCGATTATATCAAGTTACACATCAAATATTAATATTTTATTTTTTAATTACTAATATCTTATTTTGCAGGTATTTATACTTATGCACTGAAGTATTTATTCTTATGAGGGTAATTATTTTTGTTGGAGAAAGACTGATGCGAGAACGATTGGGGATGGTTGATGCGGGGATATGGAGTTCTCACTACTTTATTAGAGGAAGGTTGATGTGGCACCATTGAGTAACTGAAAAATAAATGATCATAACAAATTACGCATCAAAGTTAATATCTTATTTTTTAAGTATTAATATCTTATTTTACAAGTATTTATACTTATGAAGGTTGACGCGGAGACGAAAAAAATGAATCATATAATTAGTGAGAATCATAGTACAATATTCCTCTAATATTGTTACGAGAACAGAGGGAGGACTGAAGCCGAGATTTTTATTTTTACCCAAAAAAAAATTATTTTAATATAATTAACCAAGTTTCTGAAAAAATTATATTTGTACCCAAACCGTAAATATTATTTACGGTTTGAATTTTTTTTTTTTTTTTAGAGAAAAATAGCTAAAATGCTGAAATGAAATATAACACAAAAAAATCGAATTGTTTTTTAAAATATTTGTTAGAAAATACGCTACGAATAGGGCCGATTTTGTGCTAAAATACGGTAAATTACAATAATTATGCTAAAATACGGTAAATGTACTAAAATGCTGAAATTACAATAATTATGTAGAATTATGCTAAAATACGGTAAATTACGCTAAATTACGTATGAATTGGGATGATATTTTCACTGAAAAGGCGAAAAACGACGACGAAACTTTAAACGGCCATAAAACGGTGCTCGAGTGTCCGATTTCAGCAAATGACCACTTTTCGGAAAGCTTGTGAAAATGCGCATGTGTTCGTACTAGCTTTGCTAGATTTTCAAATTCAGAATTGCCAAAAAATAAAGAGAATGGCCTCAAAACTTCAATTGAAGTTTCCGATTAAGATTTTCATTTCTATTCTTCAATCTACGTAGCTTAGTAAATTAGTTATCTAATGAACTTGTAGAATACCAATTTTTATTATTTTTTGGAATTTTTTTACTATTTTTTATGATTTATGAAAGATGCCACAAAATCGGCCCAATTCATACGTAATTTAGCGTAATTTACCGTATTTTAGCATAATTCTACATAATTATTATAATTTCAGCATTTTAGTAAATTTACCGTATTTTAGCATAATTATTGTAATTTACCGTATTTTAGCACAAAATCGGCCATATTCGTAGCGTATTTTCTAACAAATATTTTAAAAAACAATTCAATTTTTTTGTGTTATATTTCATTTCAGCATTTTAGCTATTTTTCTCTAAAAAAAAAAAAAAAATTCAAACCGTAAATATTATTTACGGTTTGGGTACAAATAATTTTTTTTCCAAAACTTGGTTATTTATATTAAAATAATGTTGTTTTTGGGTAAAAATAAAAATCTCGGGGACTGAAGTGGGGGATTCATATAATTTATAGAATATTTGAATTTGAATTCGAACTGTAAACTCGGATCCGCTAAAGTGACCCAAATATTCGTGAGGCAAGGGGCAAGTGGCTGAATTCAGATCCTCCCCGGTACTGTAATAGATAATCTTTTACAATTACTAAATCTGGACCGTTCTTTGTAACTTGGTACGAATCTCAAAGCCCAATAATATTGCCCTGTGCTAGTCCGAACCTCAAAGCGACTCAGAGTTAATCTCAAACCGTAAAGTAAAGGGAATCTTTTACAATATTGAAGAGGATACTTGTCCCAACTCCCAAGTGGCCAAGTCCTCCATCGAATTCGTATTCTCTGCGTAGTCTTGCGGAGTTTTTAATCTGATCTGTTCATTTTGATCAGACGGACCAGATTAGATCTTGCCTGAATTGAAAAAAATGGAGAGATTAAAAGCTGGGGAGATTAATCTGATCTGGTCCGTCAGATCAAAACGAACACATCAGATTAAAAGCTCTGCAGGACTCGGCAGAGGATACGTTCCGGTGCGGACCAGTATTCTCAGTAATATTGTACAGAACAGTAAATCACTTTACGGTCCGGATTTACTCTCAGCCGGTGCCTATTCGGGAGATTGGAGGGGGCAGTATTATTTTTGCTTTGAGATTAGTGCAAAGTTAAATCTGACGACTGAGACCTCATCGTACTCAGTCGAGTATTGTCGTGGATCTGAATTCTTCCGGTGCTCCCTCTCTGTGCTACTTGGCACCATTGGAGCGAATTAGGCACAACTAAAACGCCTTCCACCTCAAATCTCTCCCTTTTTGTCATTAAATAAATAAAAAGCTCTGCCTACTGGCTTTCTAGCAATTGTAGTTCGTCTGCCCCTTATCTCTCTCTCTCTCCTTCTCTCTGTATAGTGCTGTGGGGGACCGAATCTTGCTTTAACCTCCAAATTAGGTTAACAACAACCCTTACTTGCCGCAATCTCTTTCTCATCCATCTCTTTATTCTCTCTTTCAGGGAATTACAAGCCAAGACATGGGCTCGGAAGCGTCTCCAGTTGTTGGTGAGTTTTGATTTTTCTTTTATTTTACTATTAGTTTCTATTATCTATTTATCTTATCAAGTGTTAATTTGTGAGTTGTGTTTCGGGGTTTTTGAGTGATTGGTAGAAACTCTCCGAATGATATTATTTTCCTTAACTCTTTTGGGACTTGTGGGCAATCAGGAATCACATTCCTGGGACATGTGGCAATGTGCTTTTGCACTGTCAAAGAAATATAACTATAGAGGTGGTGTTTCTCTAAGACAGGTGATTTTAAGAAGATAAGGAACAGTGCGCTATGTGATCATGCTCTAATTTTATTTTTTATGCAGTCCCGAGAAATTTCAGGTTGTTAGAAGAGCTTGAGAGAGGGGAGAAAGGAATAGGAGATGGTACAGTCAGCTATGGCATGGATGATTCAGATGACATGTACATGCGCTCTTGGACCGGCACCATCATAGGACCTCATAATGTAAACTCCAATTTAAACATCATATACTTAGTCTTGATTGATTGTTTATTTCTACAGCGTGAGTTAAATTTTTTGTTTTATCAGACTGTTCATGAGGGGAAGATTTATCAATTGAAGCTATTCTGCGACATAGACTACCCAGAGAAGCCGCCAACTGTTCGCTTCCAGACCCGAATCTACATGACATGTGTGAATCAAGAAACCGGCCTGGTAGGCGAGCTTTTCTTAATATGATTGTTTAAGTTGACAATCTCAGATTTTTTCACACTGGTAATGCACCAAATTGGTACCAGTACACTGGATTGGCTATGTTGATGTTTTTTATTGAAGTTTCACATCTACTTAATTGAGGTAGAATCTAGCTTTAATAACTCAAATTGTACCTTAATGAAAGCAAAAAAGGGTCAAAATCTCTTGTACCATACTGGTAGGCAGTATACCAGGCTTTGTCTGAAGTAGTAGTGAAATTTGAGCTTGTAATTTTTAGTTAACATGGCCTTTTCTTTGTCCCCCTTTTGATGAAGTTCTTTGCACCACTTTTCCATTAATCAAATATATTGCTTTTGATTATATTACCAATTACATTGAAGCGTTTTGAAATCGAAATAGTGTGATACTGAGTTAACGTTTCATTTTGTATAATATTGCACCTCAGTTATGTAATTGTTTCCGCTTGAATGTGCATTAGGTGGAACCAAGCCTATTTCCCATGCTTGCCAGCTGGCAAAGGGAATACACAATGGAGGATATATTAACAAATTTGAAGAAGGAGATGTCATCCCCTCAAAATAGGAAGCTCTTCCAACCGCCTGATGGTATTTTTTTTTTTTTTTTTATTGTTTTACTCTCTTGTAAAAGAGGTCCATGCCAGTTCATTGCCATACCAGTATCTGATTTTTATTGATATCTGAAAACTATTCACTAACCTTATGTTTTATATGAAATTATGGTTACAGGTAGATAAACAACTGAGTGGTTTCAGTTTAAATTTGAAAACTGCACTCAAAATTCGCACATTCATCGTGCTCTTATCAGCACCCACCAGCTCTCTTTTTTGCAACTACCCCTAGATATTCTATTAGACTGTTCCAGTAAAGAAAACAGGCTGTTAAAGAAGTTTGATGGAAATGTCTATCCCATTAGATGCTGATGACTTTTGGGTTATTTACAAAGAAAAACATCTATTATGTTGATAGAAGCACTGTTTTATGTGTTCTCTATGTGCAGGTAATGAAAATCAGAGAATTGAACAAAAAGGACTAGTAGTTAGGTGTTGCATTCTATAACTACAAGTCAATAGAAGCAATTCATGGATATAACGGTTAAAGAAGGGAAAAAGGAAGCAAATCTGACAATACAATTTGTTTCATTATGTTTATTCTAGAGGTACAAAAGTAGTACTATTTAAGATAAACTCGGCCCTAGTTCTGCATTCCAGTTACTTCCTGTTGTTGTACAAGTATCTTATAAATATATTTTAAAGCTCAAGGTCTAAGCTTATTACAATCCAATACTGTCATGTATCTTGTATTAATAAGAGAACTTCGCCAAGTTCTTGAGATTCAGTTGTATAGAAACCGAGTAATAGTTTAACAGAAATAAGATTAAAAGCTTTTTGCCTCTTCACCTCCATTCTCTAGTAGTATCACTGTAATTCAGTAATTGCGCTGAACAAAGTAAATTAATAAAGAAGACCAAATGTAAAGACCCAAACTTCAAATCAATCTCTTCCTTGCTCCTAATAAAATCTCATTTTAATTTACCATAGATACCGTGTACGCACACTTCTTACTGATTCAGGTTTATGAACCGGCTTCTTCCCATTCTTCCCTTTAGCCTTTGTCATAAGCCTAGCTTCCAAAATCTCTACCACCCGAATCACCACATCATTCATCCTCGGCCTCATTTCAGGGTATTCTGCGGTGCAATCAATTGCTAATTGCAGAAATTGCACCAACTCATCCCCCTCCACGTTTTGATCTTTTATTAACCCGTCTGGGAGCACCGGATCTGCCCAGCCGTCTCGCAATTCTGACTGGGCCCACTTTGCCAGGTTAACTCCGTCATATAATGCCACCTCAGCAGGTGCTTTTCCAGTTAACAGCTCGAGTATTAATACTCCGAAACTGTAAATATCACCTTTTTGGGAGGTGACAGTAGGGTCAATCACCTCTGGTGCAAGGTAGCCAGTGCGACCGACACGGGAGGTTATAGGTGATGCAAGGGAATGGATGCTGTGGTCTGATACACGGGCCCCGTTGTTCGTAGTAAGGAGGATGTTAGAGGATTTAATGTTGCCATGGGCGAATTTAGGGCCCACAGAGTGGATGTGTGCAACCCCCCTGGCTACTGCCAAGGCGATTTTTGCTCTGGCCTCCCAGTCGAGCGGGGTCCAGTGGTTATCTCTATTAGTACTACCTGTTGTGGAAAGAGATGGTGTTATACTTGGCAGAAGAAAGAAAAATAGCATTCTTCTCTTCATATTTTTTTGACTGATTCATTATGTACATTTCACATGTTATTATCCTCAAAGCGACTAACCATGCAAAGCGGTTGAGAGACTGCCTGTAGCCATAAAATCATACACAAGCAACTTCTCATCATTGCTAAAACAGTATGCCTTTATTGGCATTATATTCTCATGCTCCAACTCACTGATCTTCGTAATCAGTTTGTGAAACTCATTCTCCAGCAAATTCACATTCCGCAATCGCTTCACCACCCTTGTCAGACCAGATTCAAGTGCCACCTTGAAGGTGGTTCCAAATGTCCCCTTTCCAAGCGGCTCAGCGTCCCCCCCTAATAAATAATCCAAGTCATAATTCACTTCCTCAGTGGCAAAGAAACACAGCTGCTTATTCACTGGAATGGTAGCCGGTTGAGTAGGCATCGAGCTGGAATCCTGTGCATGACAAAAGGGAAAAAGTATGTCTTGGTTATACGCAACTGATGATGAAATATATATGTCCTTCGAAACTTATCAGAAGAAAATAGTTATCTTGTACTAAGTGAGAAAAAGTAGAATTTATTGTATTGAACTAAATAACAGGGATACCTCAGATACTTGGCTTGTGTCTCTTTCTTGGGCATTTCCATTATCCACAGGCAAGCTCTCCTCTTCATCTGAACCAATATTACCATTGACCTGAATATATGAAAAAGGAAAACTTCTTAATTTGCAAGGTAGACGCTTCTTTCTTGAGGTTTCTGTAAGAAACTGACCTGCTTTATGATATCTTCAATTTCAACTTCAATTTCAGAAAACAGTTTCTCTCTCTCCTCGATCCCTTTACTCAGTTCAGAAACCTTATTTCGGGCTGCCTCTATCTCTTTTGTTTTCTCCAATATTATGGCCTAATTATCATGATTCAAAACAAGACAACAATATATTAATTAAAACAAATTAACTAACAAACTGACAATTAATATGCAGCAAGAACAGTAACAACGATATGGTGATGTGATAAAGGCACAAAACACAAATAGACTTGCATGTCATCTCCAGTAATATAAAATTTAGATGCGTTCAATCCTAAACAATTTAAAAGGATATAGATCTCTCCCTCAAATTCTCTAATAGCTCCTCCTATAAGTGAAAGGACAAAATTCAGCCATTCAAGCCAGGCTGAGCAATCTTGAATGCAAGAGCAACTAAGCCATTTTTCGAGCTTGTTGCAAAATATTGCAAAGGCAGAAAAGTTCTCGTGAACCTGGGGCAAATTGATGCCACCAAACCCAGTAATACCTTGCATATCATTTCCTGTTACCACTTATTTATATTTTCGGATAACCAAAAATGTTGATATGACACTCAAACAAGATCCTTAGCCGTTCCCAAAATACACTCAAAGCAGTTTCTTCAGAATTGAAAGATAGATGCTGCTAATAAATTGGGATACGGTGCATGTGTATCAGTATGTCTCTGATGAAAGGGATTTGAAGATCAAGTATATTGAGATGGTTAGATCTGTTTCGACTTTCGACTCTGAAAGGAGCAATCCAAAACTCTACTTTTGTATATGCATATTCTCAGTGGTAAAATTCAAGGTTCATATTGAGTTTCAGAGGCATAATCCTTTGTGAAGACAGCCAGTAATTTTGATTTAGGCAGACGACTAATTATAGTACATGTAGGGGGCCGTTTTTTGGTTTCTACTATCTAACAAAGTAACAAGGCCTGTCAGAAGTTAAAATCCCTGATAGCTGCTTCCAGCCCATCAGAGGGTGATAATTTTATAAAATTGGAAGTGAGTTCAGTTAGGAACTTAGGTTGTACTTGGGCAAGCCGACTTAGAATATAGCACATCGCCAATGAAGGCATATCAATTGGACTTTATGACTAATTCTGTAACCTAAAACACTAATAATGATATCAATCTATTCTTATATATATATATATATATATATATATATATATTTTTTTTTTTTTCAAAAATGCTATATTTACTGGTAAGGGCTGTACTGGTAAGAGCCTGGATATTGACATCTCTCAGCCACCTTCACCCTGGCAATAAAACTAAAACTACATGAAACAAAAGCTTGTCTTGTTTAAACTTTCTTTCCTGGTTGAAACATGTATCAAGGGACAAACAAAAATGTGGGCCCAATGAAACTAGAAAAAATACTGCAGATTATCTTTCTATGATCTGGAGGTGCCTCACAAAAATAGCCGCCAAGTGTGCTTCAACAGAGTTTTAACTCTGAAACAGACGGCCGCGCCAATATTTTAATTTGGTTTTTATCGTCTCTTTCACCACTTACCAATTTTTCCCTATAGGCAAGGAAGACTACCTGAGCTGCTCTGTATCTTTTCTGTTTCTTTCTTTCCCTTTCTTAGTTCCTTTGAGATTGACGTTGTGAAATTCTGTAGAGAAGTCTTTATAAAATCTGATGTACAGGTCTTGTCTCATAAAAAGCAAATATCAGGATTTACTATTTCACAAATACATTGGATAGCTGCATGTCCTATCATTCTTTGACTATCTATACTGTGAAAAATAGTTTAATCAATAATTACTCGGCATAATAAAATACTTATAAAGCCATAAAGTACCTGCAAACTTTTTATTTGTTTCCTCAGATCATCCTGTCAGATGCAAAGAATAAGAAAAGTCATATCAGACTTGAATAACCTTAGTACCGAAACAATTAAAATGTTAAAATGTGGTAAATATCAACAATAAAACAATGCATAGATCTTCAATTCTTACATTCTCCTCAAGTACTTCTTTTAAGCTCCTCTTGTGCTTCTTTCTCTCATTTGACAAAGTCGATTCCAAATTGGAGATAATCTTCTCCATCGATCGCAATCACCGTCTCTCTTTTGAAAATTCATCAATGAGGGAATATCATCTTTCTGTCTTGATATTTTTGTTTCTCTGTTTGATTATTTTATGTTGGATTGCTTAGTGTGTAAAAAGATAAAAAAAATGAAATGTTTGGTTTTGGGGCCAAAAAAAAAACATCACAGCAAGATCGTCAATGGAATCCATAATAGTTTATTGGCTCAAAATGTGATCTATAAATAGAATATAAATGAGTAATTAGAACAAAATCTATAATAACTTTTCTTTTGTATTACTGGAGCAATAAATTATGACCAATACTAATTTTAAACTTCTGTTCTCTCTCTAAAAAAAGAAAATATCTTTTATTCTTTCATCGGGTTCAATTTGTTGACCTATACTAGCTCTTTAATCATGTAGATTGAAAAGTGCAAAGAAATGTAATTTATGCATTATTTGTTTGAAAAGAAACAATAAATGGGGCAAAAAGGAAATGCAATTTATTCCCTTAATAAGATATCACACTTCACTATAAACAAACGATGGAATAAGAAGAGGCCGTAGCTTAGTTATGTGCAGAAGGGAGACTTGACTGTGTGAGACAGTGCAGCTTTTATTGATTCCACACATGAGACATCGATCTTTACTCTACAGATGCCCTCAATAAAATTAATAAATAAGGGCATGACTCTTATAATTAATTTCCATGCACCACAGAAAATTACCTAAAGGAATGTTCATATTAATTTTACAACCACAAGACGGCTCTTTGACTCTCCAAACTCATATATAGAGATCTCCATTATCTCTTCCAGTTGCTTAAGTCGTTGCAAATACGGACAAGCAAACAATAGAACAAGACAAATTCAATATAAAATAGTAATTGTTACTATTTCCTAATTACATTGATTATCTCATTTATGGTTGAAATTCTATTAATGCTTTTGTATTATCTGCTTTTTTTTTTTTTTGCTAAAACTAACTGAAAAATATTGTTGTAATTAGAAATAAAAAAAAATGATAGAAATCTTCTTTTGGTTGACTAGACCGAAACAATTCAATTGTGCGATCGATCAATTATCATCTGCTTTTATAAAACATCCTTTTATCTAATTTTTTTTTTTTCAAACTCATCTCTATATTAACATGGACTACTGTCGGTAATGCCAATGATAGTAACTTGTTATAACATGATTATGTACACAATTTGCTTGACCCAATTGAGCAATGCAGTTCAGTTCGTTGTTGCAACTGGTGGAGGAATATCTCAGCAAATTCATCCATACGGCTAACGATCAACCGAGTAGTTAACTCTCTTATGATTCTGTGAGAAGGCACATAAATTGGCTCATTTGTCATGAGATCGACTAACTCCGAAACCGGCACATTTAGCGTGGAATCGACCAACTCATAAACCAGCTCATGACTACCTCAACTCCATTTGCCATCACCTGAAATTCAGGATTGCAATGTCAGGCCGTGACATTGTCATAATTAAAACTAGAAGCTTCACCGAATGTGCCGGGATTTGAACAATTTTGAGCTGTGGTTATATTTGATACGTAATTAGGCCATGATTAATTACTGGTTAATTTGATAAAGCTCTGGCAAACCAGTCCAACGCATATTACCCTGAAAATTCAATCTAAAAGTGGAATATCAACCTTGAGATATGAGATATCCATCCAAATTCCAATGTTTGAAATGGAGCTACCAACCAATGAAGCGAAAGTACCAGTTCCCTCCCTTTCCTTGCCTCCTCGTCCCTTCCCTGATTGTGTTTTTGTGTTTATAATTCAGATGCTGGTAAATAAACCAGAGTTTGCTGATATGGTAGGTAAACACTGAACTTAATGTTAGCATGGAATGGGGGCAAAGGAAGCAGTTTCATGTTTGCAATTGACAAACTTAATTTATGTTAGCATTTATTCCTCAGTTGCTTATAGACCAATTCAAATATATAATTAACCTACCTATTCTTATTATATATGAAACCAACCCATACCTTAATTAAATATATAGTGATTGGTTGCCTATCTTATTTCTTTCAGAATTTTGAATTCCCCTAAATGACTTAATTGACCATTAATTTCAATCATTTATTAGAAATGTAGCATTATTAGATGCACGCCCCTTGCACTATACCTTCCAACCTAACAAGGGAGAAAAACAATTTTCTATTTTCCAACCTCGCTGCACACTTATACCTAATTAATTGTGGAATATTTATATAGGATTGATTGTTATGTTAAACTTATTTAATAACGTCATAAATAACCTTTCAAACAGTTTTTCAAAATCAAGATAGTTACAGAATTGTTGGTGAGCTATTTGCATAGGGGACCTTGTACAAATTTAAAACTATTTCTCTTTTTTAATACAATTGTTGGTGAGATATTTGCTCGCTAACCTTAAAAAACTAATTACAGAATTTTAACTTAAGAAGATCCAAAAACCGTTGAAACATTTTAATAGCAAATTTAGTTACGTTTTTTTTTTTTAAATTATATGTACTGATTTTTCATGTGGCCTGCACATGGGTCCCCCATAGACGTGCAAGAAACATGCTCATGGACCAAAACTAATAACTAATCATCTTCCTAATTTTTTTTTTTATAATCCAAAACACTTCTTTGCATGTCATACATAATAGAAATACTGGGGCTTTTTTGTCCCATTCCAACTTCCAACTTTCCTCTGTTTGCTGTGTCAACAGACTCAGATCAATATACCCCAATACCCCATCTCTCTCTCTCTCCCTCCTCATGCTTTAATGGAGGAGTTGGCTTCTCTTCTCTTCTCTCTCCTTCTCATCTCCCTTCCCCTCCTTAGTACCTCCCAATCACTTACAGATGACTCGTCCGCTCTCTTCACCTTCAAATCCGCCTTGGCAACCCGCACACCTTCTCTCGATTCATGGACATCCACCGACTACCCCTGCACTTCTTGGGTCGGTGTTAATTGCAGCTCCACCTTCACTGGGCCCCGCATCTTCCAGCTCCGCCTTCCTGGTACCGGATTGTCCGGTGCCATCCCTTTGTCAACCATCTCCAACCTCACCTCTCTCAGAGTTCTCTCTCTCAGGTACAACCTCATTACCT
The DNA here is from genome assembly GCA_025461125.1 of Carex kokanica. Classification (NCBI taxonomy): domain Eukaryota; kingdom Viridiplantae; phylum Streptophyta; class Magnoliopsida; order Poales; family Cyperaceae; genus Carex; species Carex kokanica. The sequence goes on from JAJGRX010000709.1 coordinate 537,920, forward strand.
CACCATTGCCAGATGATCTCTCCCTTCACAGAAACATCACTGAGATGTATTTAAATAATAATAAGTTTACAGGCCCAATACCGACCTTGCTCTCTTCATTGCTTTCTCTCGAAAAATTAGATCTTTCTTCAAACAACTTCTCGGGTGCTATATCCATTTCGCTAAACAACCTCACACAGCTAAACTATCTGTTATTACAATATAATGACTTCTCTGGTACCCTTCCTCAAGAGTTGAATTTTCCCAATCTGCAGCAATTCAACATTTCTTATAATAGTAATCTCTCTGGGCCGATACCACCTGGTCTAACAAAATTTCCAGCTTCGGCTTTTATTGGCACGAAACTGTGTGGTGGGCCCCTCAGGCCCTGTCAGTTTGGACCACCGCCGAGCTCAAGTCCGTCTCCTTCTCCAGCTGACGTCCCATCCAGTGGTAGCAAAAGGCTCAATGCTGGTGTCATTGTCGGTATTGTGATCGGATCTGTTGTGGCAGTTGCAGTGTTAATTTTCCTGTTAGTGATTTTCTTTAGGAAGGGGCAGAATGACGACCAAACAGCCAACACAAAACAACCAGAAACAACTCTTGCCATAGGGCCGTCCACAGTGATGCAGCCAGAACCAGCACAAATACAATCTGATACGGCACAAGCTGCACCATATAGCTCAGCTACAGCATCCTCGAGTGCTGTATCAGCAGTGCCGGTGGCGGTTCCGACGACGACTAATAGGAAATTCGTGTTCTTTAGGAAAGGAGAAGTTAAAAGGTTTGACTTGGAAGCGTTGCTGCGTGCTTCAGCAGAAGTGCTTGGGAAAGGCACATACGGTACCACTTATAAGGCGATACTTGAATCGGGGGAGACGGTGGCTGTAAAGCGAGTGGCAAAAATATACTTGCCAGAACGGGAATTCCGGGAAAAGGTGGAGAGAGTCGGGGAGTTGGAGCACTGCAGGAATATCGTGCCGCTACTTGCATATTACAATAGCAAGGATGAGAGATTGCTTGTCTATGATTATATGCCCATGGGAAGCCTCTCTGCTGTTTTGCATGGTAAATCTGATTCTCTTTTTTCTCAGTTTACCAGCAATATCGTTATATTATGGGTATGCATGAATAATTATCCGTTAATCAATACAATTTGGTTTAATTTCAAGTTGCTTTCTTTTAATTTAATTAACAGCTGTCTGCCTGTCTCTTCTTTTTAAAGTAACAAAGAAACTACGCTAGCTATATGAGAGATAATTAATGCATTGATTTGTTGTTTATTAATTAGCTAGTCAATGAGTGTGTACCTATATATATGAAAAAGATAAAACAATTGCATTTTGAGGTTTAGACTTTGGAGATATCTCTAGACGTGCAAAATAATCACAAAATTCTTTTTTTAGTTCTTAATGAACAATTCACAATTCAGGAATTAATTATCAGATAGATTTGTTAGTTTAATTGTATTATAAATTCATATAAAAATGATGAAGAAAAAATAAAAGAAACTTAATAATTAGGAGCTAGGCCAAGGGCCAAGTCTCTCAAGGTCTCCCAAGTTTTCACAAGACACAGATAGTCCATATATCTAGTAGCTAGATGCAAAGGTGGAATTAGAAAATTTTGATAGAGGGGGTTAAAACTTAAAAAACACAAATTGTGGTTGGTGGGAATTGAATCCCAAGTTATTCACCAACACAAAATAAGGTCTAACTACTAGACTACAAGTAAACATGTAATATTTATGAGGGGAGCTAGCTGTACATAAATTGTTCTAAAAAATAAAATTCAATTAAATCATAGTACATAACTAAAATTTTAAAATTATAGGGGTGACTTAGCCACCCTTTGAATGGATTTCGATCCGCTCCTAGTTAGATGGTCATTTTCAGAATTTGACATTGCTTGAAAATGATAATTTTTGAGAGATATATATATGTTTGAAAGAAAAGGCCAATTATACTAGTCATAATGGCCTTATTAAAGAGAAAATAGCTGATGATTTATACATGAGACCCTTGCTATAAATCTGTGAGATGCATTGTCAATAGTTGTAGCTGTCGTTGATTATTATTTTATTTTATGATTCAAGCCAAATTAATTGCACTTTCTAACATTTATGCAATTATATATCATCTTGGAAGAACAAATTTGGTTAAGAAACTATTTTAAAATATTTAATTATACATAAAAAGATATATGCAAATATGGAATTATAGAATTCAATGGCGCCGTTACTTATGCAAGAGGTCAAGAAACGATTTTTAAAGGGGCAATTTCATGTATCCCCTCAAAAACTTCAATATTACGTATTTCCCCCTCTAAAATTTGAAATTACATATTTCCCCTTCTAAACTTTCCAAACTCACAAATTTACCCATTTAATCAATAAAATATATTTAATATATTTAAAAATACTTAAATAATATTATTTCGGATTCTAAATTTTTTTTCAGACCATTATACCCCTTCCTCCTTCCAATCTCGTTCTTTCTCTTCAATTCATGTGCGTCTCACACCGTCCCCACCTATGGATTGGAGCAATGCGGCGAGCTCCAGCTGCATCAGGCTGCCGCACCATCCATGTCGAATCGGCGAAAGATGTCACGCAGCTGCTTCAATTCATAGGTGGGGACGGTGTGAGACGCTCATGAATTGAAGAGAAAGAACGAGATTGGAAGGAGGAAGGGGTATAATGGTCTGAAAAAAATTTAGAATCCGAAATAATATTATTTAAGTATTTTTAAATATATTAAATATATTTTATTGATTAAATGGGTAAATTTGTGAGTTTGGAAAGTTTAGAAGGGGAAATATGTAATTTCAAATTTTAGAGGGGGAAATACGTAATATTGAAGTTTTTGAGGGGGATATATGAAATTCCCCCATTTTTAAACAAGTTCAGTTTGCTCTGATATCTCAACAACTAGATATATCTATATTAAATGGAAAAGTTCATCCATATATAGTATTTTTCCTCTCTTTTTTTTCTGTTGACTAAAAGGTAGGTAGGGAGTACCACATCCACATGACTCTTACGCCGGTGACCTTGCAAAGTTTGGCATTTGTGTGATTACCCTTTCATGATCACTGAAATTCCATCAAAAATCAAACTGCAGCTTTCGTAATATCCCCATACATTATTTGCAGCATCTTCGTTTCTAGTCCTTTCCGTTTGATTTTATTTTTTTACTAGTCCTTGATGGTCATATATATATATATATATATATATACACACGACAATCAGTTTTTCTGTAAATATCTAAGTGGATTTAATTACATGCTCGACAAAATACATGTTTGCGTTTTATATACATCTTTCAGAAACTATGATTTTTTCTTTTTAACTCTTTAATAAGAATAGAAGTATCAGCTTCTTAGACCAGATTGTATTATTTGTTTAGTGTTACCAACAGCATGATGCATGATTGACTTGAACAATCTACTTGTAGCATCATACTTTTTACAAATTACGTGAAAAGTTGCTTTCTTAACAGAAGCAAAGTCAAATGACAGCACAAATTTTTCTAAACAATAATTGTTGCAAAGTAGACCATCATTTTTTCTACTCTTTAATTTTCATCCTCCTCTGTGCCAAACAGGGAACCGAGGCTCCGGCCGGACCCCGCTAAACTGGGAAACTCGAGCTAACATCGCCTTGGCAGTCTCCCGTGGACTCCACCACATCCACTCAGCGGGACCCACATTCTCTCACGGCAACATCAAATCCTCCAACGTGCTCCTCACCACCTCATACGAGGCCCGGCTATCAGACCACGGCCTATTTTCCTTTGTCAGCACAACCTCCCCTATCTCCCGTGTCGCAGGATACCGTGCCCCTGAAATCACCGACCCAAAAAATTTTTCCCAAAAAGCTGATGTGTACAGCTATGGTGTACTTGTACTAGAGCTGTTAACGGGGAAGGCACCGGCACAAGCACTACTGAGTGAAGAAGGAGTGGATTTGCCAAGGTGGGTCCAGTCAGTGTTGCGGGAGGATTCTACGGGAGAGGTGTTCGACATGGATCTTGTGAGATACCAGAGTGCGGGAGAGGATATGATGCAGCTCCTTCAGGTCGCAATGGATTGTACAGCGCAGTTCCCTGATCAACGGCCTAATATATCTGAGGTGGTGATGAGAATTGAGGAGATTGTGAAGAACGGGGAAGTGTCGCCAAGTGGGGAGTCCGGGACCGAGTAGCTAGCTATATAGGTTGATTTCATTTTCATTCTTTCTTGAAACTTTTGATTCTTTTTTTTTTTTTCTTTTTTTTGAAATATGAAAATATGATTTGTTTAGGCGGGTCAGAGAGTTGAATTTGAAGAACAAGAAAAAGAAAAGAAAAAAAGGTCTTGATTTTCTTTGATATGTTAGGAATATAAGTCTATTTCTTTTATTGCTACATTTTGTTGATTTGCTTTGGATCTCTCTCTTGTTAGTTATTGTCGTCATGTACTGTACTACAAATAAGAAGGCGATTATTTGCCATTTTGTCTGATTTTGAGCTGTAAATACAGTGCAATACATGAAATGCTTTTTGGAAATGTGTTCAATGAAATGTTTTTATTTATTTATTTCAAGAGGAGGAATTCGATTACATTTTTTTTTGTAACACACTTTGACACTTATCATTTTCAAAGTCCAAATAGTCGATTCAAATCGTTCAACATGATGGATATATTAAAATGTGCTTGGAGATCAAATTTTACATTTTTTTGAATTTTTTTGCTATTTATTAAGATGGTTACAAAAATCGTTGTTTTCAGACCATTGAAAAACAACGATTTTGTAACCATCTTAATAAATAGTAAAAAAATTCAAAAAAAATGTAAAATTTGATCTTCAAGTACATTTTAATATGGTGATCATGTTGAACGATTCGGATCGATTGTTTGGATTTTAAAATCGCAAAATTAACCTAGATAAAAAACGGTGTCATAATGTGTCACCAAAAAAAGTGTAATCGGATCCCTCCTCTTCTTTCAAAAGCCCGTAGGCATCAACGAAATGTTTGTAACCCTCTGTGAATTAATTAGGTGTGGTTTTTAGACTATAATTGAGCATATATATATAATATGTACCTTGACCATGCATATTTTTAGCGGCAAATTAATGCAATTGAAAGCAAACATTAATTGTTCATATATAATATAATTTAGGAGTAAAGTTATTGTGTGATGTGCTAACTAAGAGAGTTTGATAAATACAATTTTTAAAATATATTGGATTTGCTTCAAACGACGAATTCAAACTGTTAAAACCTATCTACTTAACGAGTGATGCTTGTACATGCAAAATTTTGAAGTTTTCGAATTCGTTTAGTATAAAGTCAATCGGTCAAAAAATGAAGTTTTAAAAGTTATTTATAAAAGTTTTTAATGCATTCGTTTTTCATCATTTTTTTTACCACTTAATTTTGTACTATACGAATTTTAAAATTTTGTATGTACACACATCACTCCTGAAGTATATCAGTTTCAACAATTTAAATTCGTCATTTAAAGTCAATCTGAATGATTTTTGAAAAGTTCTACTCACCATACTCTTTTGGTGAGCACGTCACACGCTGCCTTGTTTTGCTCTATAACTTCGATAAATACTCAATATGTGATGAGAAATGAGTAATTAATTTTACATATTGGTAATAATATTTCTAACACTGGTGCAGTGGCAGGATATATATATATCTGGAGAAAAAAAACAGCTTTATACGGATTAAAATTTCTTAATTATGTATTTTTTTTGTCTAAATGCAATTTAATGGTATATAGGCATATATGGGCGGATCCAAGATTTTTGTCGGAAAAAGGGGAGGGCAAAAAAATAATGAATCGGATTTAAATAATTAATCGAGTACTTTGTGAATATTAAATATTTTGGTGGCTTGACATCCAAATTTTACTAAAAAATAATTAATTGAGTACTAGATTAAAACTATGCTCGAAGTTATAATTTTCAGCGTTATAACTCCTAATTTTCAATGTTCTAACTTCAAATTCTAATTATCAATCAGAAATTAAAAAAATTATTCTAATTTTAATGCTAATAAATTTAACCCTAATTACAAATCATAATTTCAAAAAAAGACAATATAAATCTAGGAGAGGACAAAATTAGTTCAGATTTATAGATCATCATAAAATTAAATTCAAATTCAGAGAGGATAGTCCCCTCCCCCTTCACCAACTCTTAGACTGTGCTCCACAAACGCAGCACAAAGAGGAAGGGGAAGGAAGAGCTCGAGCGAGGTTCTCCTCGCTATAGTGAAACCTACACCCTGATTTGGGGGTTACAAATTTCGGAACTTTGTACAACGCCTTCTCCTTGCCACAATAGCGCGTTCCTCTCCTTCCCTCTCCGATTACCTTTCTCTAGAGCGAGTGAGCAACGTGAGCAGACCGCATTTCTCTCATCTTCCTCTTCGTTCCCATTCCTTCCATTTAATGAAGGAGTTTCTACCCCTCTCTGGAGCACAGTCTTACTCCCCTGCGTACATATTCCAACTATATTCTCAACACTTGTATTATGTTCAACGATTTTTGAATTTGAAAGAAATTGAATAGATTTGATTGATGTTGTCCAAAACATGCACATTGTAATTGAAAATTCAGTGTACCAGGAAGTTTGCCTTTAAATTTGCCTAACCTGTAGACTGTAGTTCGTTATATCACGGGGGTTTTAATTATTACCTTTATAGCACCCTTTATATTCAGTTCGCTTCAATTTGTAGTTTAAAATCGAAAAAAAAAAAAAAACGGGCCGATCTGAACCAAACTGGCACAGTTTTTGGATCATCTCCTCTAGTTATGAATGGCATCAGCCCAAAACAAAGGACGATCTTTTTTTTAAGGCCTATATGGCTATATAAGTTCTACACGAATCTCGAAGCGCAAATAATACTGGGCCCCGCACTATCCCCAGATAGGCACCAGACACGTCGGTCACGCAAAAGTTGAGATATCTCATAGGATACAGACTCATATTGGATGTCCGGATCCCCTAAAGTAACTCAATCTTTGGGTTTTGGATTGAGACCGTCTAATTCGAATTCGTCGCTCGAGATTGTCTCGGAATTCAAGTTCGTCATCGGAATGCGCTCACTTCACGGATGGATTTTCACGGATTCGAATCGGACATCCGGATAACTCAAAATTTGAAATCGGATTCCTTACTAGGATACAGATTCCTTACAATGGAATGGAGTAACTCATGGACCTCATATTTATCGGCCGTTGGTTATGATGTCCATACGACTATACATTGTACATGCACTGGGAATTGTCTTTCGTCATATGTCTGATCTAGATTGGAAGAATTGACAAAATCTATAGCAATACATCAATAACAATTACTCATTTGGTGTAAGCTATGTTGCATGGATACATATATAGATTTCGTATCGGATATGATACTGATACGACGATACAATAATTTTCAAAGTGATATGGATATAGATATCGATACAGAGATACGATACGTATCGGATATCCGATACAAGATTATATATAAAGTATTGGAGTAACATGAGTGTCGGGTTGCATTTCACAATTTAAAAATTAACAGAATGTGTTGAATACTGAAAAAGACTTTATGAACTACTTTTTTAAAAGCTAAAAACTGCGATGGTGAGCAGAGGGGAGACCGATCTTGACCGCACTTGGTTCGCACTCGATTACTTACTTATTCCAGAACGATAAAATAAAAAGGAGAGTGGACAGAAGGCGAAGGAACCAACTCAGGTGCTTTTCTTAGAGAAAAGCACTTTTCTATTTTTCCGATTCCAACCATTCAAATTTGTTGAGATTTGTGCATAAATTTTTTTTTTTATTGAGATACGCAAATGAAAAATTTTGAATGGTTGGAATCGGAAAAGCAGGAAGTTGTTTTTTTTCTAAAAAAAACATCAGAGTTGGATCCGAAGGCGAACGGAACAAAGGTAAAATCGCTGTATAATTTCAATGATTTTTCTCATCAATTATCACTCCAAAGAAGAATGTAGAAGAGGTGATTTCTTTCCGCCTCTCCTTCGTATCATTTCCTTTATACGCGCTAACGCGCCCTTATAAGGAGCAAAGTCTAAGATAATGAAAATTTTCCTTATGGAACACCCCAAAATTCAAATCTCTTAAATAATTCATTTTGGATCTTTTTGCAATAAATTAAAATTTAAGGTGAAAAAAAAGGACGTAAGTACGTAACCTTCGCTTGTTTTCACGTGGCTTGTTAGTTGCGACTTAGGCCGGGTCCCTTTTTTTTCACTTATAAAACTTCCTCTCTCTCTCACGTTAATGATTAAAGAAAACACTTAGATCTGAACTGAAAGGAAAGGAAGATGAAAAGAGAGAAAAAATAAAACAGGATGATAAAAAATGACAAAATAATATATTATCTAAATTTGAATATCGATTAATAATTTAATTGTTCGGTTCGATTAAAATTTTGATCATATGTTGAATGTGACTTTATTTCCTTTTTTATTATTAAAAAATTAGATAAAATAAATGTAACTTTTGCTTGACATCATTGATGTGATGGTGTCTATTAATGGAATCTGGAGGCGTGACCCTCACATTTCTTCTTCAAAAGAAATATGAAATGAAGGAAGAGTTAAATGACACATATGATACTAGAAAAATAAATTTGATCTGAGTATATCTTTTCGGTTTTAATCAGACACCTCTATTTAAAATAATAAAATTCTTTTTTTAAAGGGGGAATTTCACGTATACCCCTCAAAAACTTCAAAATTATATATTTTCTCCTCTAAAGTTTGAAATTACGTATTTCCGCCTCTAAACTTCAAATACTCACAAATTTATCCATTTTATTGTCTTTATATTAAAACTCATTCTAAATTTATAAAATACCCATTTTACTTTTTATTAAAAACATATAAAGCCCATCAGACTCAAATTTGAATCTGAACAGTTCATCTACCGTCCGAACTGCTTTTAGATCTGTGCACGCAAGATCGACACAAATCTTGATGCGAACACACACACATATTGAAGTGACATGCACAGATCTTAATGTGATGCGCACAGATCGGAATTGCTTTAAGATCCGTGTGTGCTAGATCAGCATGAATATTGAAGCAATGCGCACAAATCTTAATGCGATGCGTGCAGATCGACGGTAGATGAACACTTCAGATTCAAATTTGAGTCTGATGGGCTTTTTATATGCTTTTAATAAAGAGTAAAATGAGTATTTTAAAATTTTAGAATAAGTTTTAATATGAAAGACAATAAAATGAGTAAATTTGTGAGTTTTTGAAGTTTAGAGGGGAAAATACAAAATTTCAAAGTTTAGAGAGGAAAATACGTAATTTTGAAGTTTTTGAAGGGTATATGTGAAATTCCCCTTTTTTAAAAATGCAGTAGAAACAAAGTCTATAATATTTTTTAAAATGAAGTGGAAACAAAGTCTATATTATTAAAAAAAAATCGGTGTAAAACCATAGATGCAATTATTTGCGGTAATTATAGTAAAATTTTCATATGAAATTTATTTTTAGTCAAGTTTTAAATTTCTTTGATATAATATAACTTCAATGGCTAGCATTTGCCTCATTCTCTTCGTTCAACTTCTATATGGGAGAAAAAGAAAAAGAATTCCCAATTTCAGCAAAACTCGATAGTAAAGGGTCGGTGTTATCTGTACGGTCATACTCCAGGCCTTCAAATGCAGAGTACCGAATTGTTCTTCCGAATATTTTGTTTTGTCCATAACCTTCCGTTTTTTCTCCCGATATATTCCCGATCCCGAAAGGTTCTCCCTCACTCTCTTCCTATCCCTTCTTTTCCATTCTCTCTCTCTCTCAACCATGGCGGGATTTACTGTTACCTCGAAGCAGACCAAACCTTTCGAAGGTCAGAAGCCTGGCACATCCGGCCTTAGGAAGAAGGTACTTATCCCATTTCTCAGGTCGAATTGCTTGGGTACTGCTTAAATTTATCTCAATCTCATCCGATCCTCTGCATCTTTCTCCGGTGGCAGTGAATCTTGTGATTATTGGATCTTGATTTCTAGATCGTTATTTTCCTAGATGTAATAATGTGAATCAAGTCGGTTCGATTTTGATCCATCAGTAGTTTCAGCTGTTCGGAGAGAAGTTATTTTATCGATTGGATCTTACGATTTGATTAATCAGCTCATGATACAAAACATAGAAATACAGATCAATCTGATCTAGCATTGAATGACTTGTCTGTGCACAATTTTTTCAGGGATCAGATATTACATCATGCATGTAGTTGAATTTCAGAAAACTTGATCACATGTGCATTCTAGATATGTAGCAATGCTAAATATTAATTTTAATTTCTATTCTACACTTGTATATGGTGATTTCAAAATCTTACAGTCTGAAGCTAGTCTCTGTAATCATCTGATCAGAAATATACATTGACCAGATGAATTTTTTATATTATTAATCAAGATCGTCAGATCTTGAACATGCATTATTTTATCTTCTCTAATGTGAGTTTAAATTGCTCATTTTAGACAAAGTATTGAAGTGTAGTTAAGAAATTTATCAGCTCATGATACAAAACATAGATATACTGATTAAACTGATCGAGCATTGAATGCCTTGTCTGTGCTCCATTTATTCAAGGATCAGAAATTACATCATGTATGTAGTTGACTTTCAGAAACCTGATCACTTGTGTATTCTAGTTTGTAGCAATGACTGGTTCAAATTTTCTATTCCACCTTGTATACGGCGATTTCAAAATTTTACAGTCTGAAGTTAGACTCCATAATTATCTGATCAAAAACATACCTCGACCAGATGCTTTTTTTTATTATTAACCAAGATCATCAGATGTTGAACATGCGATGTTTTATCTTATCTAATTTGAATTTAACTTGTTCTTTTTAGACAAAGTATTGATGTGTAGTTAACAAATTTTCAAAACATCTTTCAGGTTACTGTGTTCCAGCAGCCTAATTATCTCCACAACTTTGTCCAATCCACTTTTTATGCTCTTTCAGTTGACAGAGTCCATGGTAAGAACTAAAATCCGACATAAATATTGTTCAGCAGAAGCATATTTGTTGAGTTATTTCATTATCATTTATAATTGCCTGTCCTGACGTAGGTGCTACCCTTGTCGTGTCTGGTGATGGTCGTTACTTCTCAAAGGAAGCTATTCAGGTCGGCTTGTGTTATCACATTTGTATATTATTACTACAATTCTCTTATTCGTATTAGAATTAATATGTATTTTCTCTTTTATTAATAGATTATTATAAAAATGGCTGCTGGTAATCATGTAAGGCGTGTCTGGGTTGCACAAGATGGGCTACTTTCTACCCCTGCTGTTTCAGCTGTCATTCGTGAAAGAGTTGGTCATGATGTGAGTATGATTTATATTATAATGAGGTCATGATGTGGAAGAGTTGTTTATGATGTTACTCTTGAAAGTTGCAGTTGAGTCGTGTTTCTAATAGAAAGGAATATATGATTATTGACAGGGTGCAAAGGCCACTGGATCTTTCATTTTGACAGCTAGTCATAACGCTGGTGGCCCAACTGAGGTACAGATATCTGTCTCTATAGTACTAGCTATCTCTCTATTTGTTATTTTCTTCATATAGGCATGTAAATATGCAATTAATAGCAAGAAAGCGGTCATAAATAATAAAAGAATGATATGCAGTCAAAATGTTGATATCTTCTTTAAATATGTGGACCTTAAGACTTGATTAATTCGAATTGGTACTAGAGACATTTTCCCTGTCTTTTTTCAGGATTTTGGAATCAAGTACAATATGGAAAACGGTGGACCTGCACCTGAATCGGTGACAAATCAGATCTTTATCCACACAACAACAATCAAAGAATATTTTATTGCTGAAGATCTACCCGAGGTACAAGTCTTTTTATTTCATTAATTTATTAATCAAAATTCCTGGCTGATAAAAGGCTTGATTTGAGGTCTTAAACATTTTGAAAGAACAATTTTTTTCTTTTCTTGAAAGCTCTTAAACATATTACTAATGGTACAGGTTGATATTTCGAAAGTTGGGGTCACTAGCTTCACCGGACCAAGAGGTCAATTTGATGTGGAAGTATTTGATTCTACTACTGATTATATCAAACTAATGAAGTGAGTTCTATTTCTATAGCTTACTGTGTTTCTAACCACACTATAAAATCTTTAGATATCATATGATCCAAGAAATTATACCATGCACTTTGTTTTATGTATAATCTTTGTAAGCCTGATGTATAATGGATTTCAGATCAATCTTTGACTTCGAGTTGATTAAGAAGCTGCTTACTTCTCCCAAGTTCTCTTTCTGGTATGCCTTTGTATTTTCCTGTTATTTTGAAAAAAAAGTTTCTGCTGACTCTAAAATCTCCTAATTTTAAATATCATTTGTTTGGCAATTCTTTTGCAGCTATGATGCTCTTCATGGTGTTGCTGGAGCTTATGCACACAAAATCTTTGTTGAAGAGCTTGGAGCTGATGAAAGCTCACTGTTGAACTGTGTTCCCAAGGTAATTTTGAAAATTTCCTTTGGGGGTTTGCAAAATGCTAATCTGGCATGGCTATAGACTTTAAGGGTGTGTTTGGTTGGGGGGGCAGGTTAGCAAGAACTTGTTTAATGTTATGACGCATCTCTAGATTATTTGACCAAGTGACCATGGCATGGATTGAAATCTGTAGGAAGATTTTGGTGGCGGCCACCCCGACCCCAATCTGACCTATGCAAAAGAGTTGGTTGCACGGATGGGGCTCGGCAAGTCGCCTGCTTCAGATCCACCTGAATTTGGTGCTGCAGCCGATGGTGATGCAGATCGTAACATGATTCTTGGAAAAAGGTATAGATGATGGTATTTCCATTTAGTAGCTCAAATGAAGCAGAGAAGAATGTGAACTTTTTTTTTTGAAGGAAATCGATGAAAGTACAACTGCAGTTTGGTAAAAAATTATTATTGCTTTGTATTGTTTTGTTTTGTTTTATTTTATTTTATTATATTTTTGTCAGGTTCTTTGTCACGCCATCGGACTCTGTGGCTATAATTGCTGCCAATGCAGTCGAGGCAATTCCCTATTTTGCCTCTGGTTTGAAAGGGGTTGCTAGGTAGTTGCCATTTCTGTTTGTAATAAAATTGTATACTGATTAATCAAATACTTCATACTTGAGGCTTTTTCTTCTTCATATTTGAATAATTTGAACAATTGATTTACTGACTTAATCTGCAGGAGCATGCCTACATCGGCTGCCCTTGATGTTGTTGCAAAAGCACTTGGCCTTAAATTCTTTGAGGTATAACCATAATGTTGTTTCATGATGCGTGTACCACTCATCTTGTGTACATTACTATCAAATCACTATTTTGTGTTTTAGGTTCCTACTGGTTGGAAGTTTTTTGGGAATTTGATGGATGCTGGGCTCTGCTCAGTCTGCGGTGAAGAAAGCTTTGGCACAGGTTTATACTTCTTGAAATTTTCTTTTCTTATTCTTTCTCTTTTTGTCAGTTTTATCTTGCTTTAAGCCTTTGTTTTGATTGAGCTGCAAAGAACTTGTGTTGGCTGACCTTTGAAACTACATGGTGCAGTTAGATAATAATTTGCATAGCTTAAAATTGTAAATGCTATGAGCATATGACTGTGTGAGTTTCTTTGATTCTATTAGTAGGATATTCATAATTGGAAGCTTGAATCTAAATTGAGATGTATCCTATTAGTTGGTTTACTAATCTGTTGGCTTTAAATTCCAGGTTCTGATCATATCCGCGAGAAAGATGGTATCTGGGCAGTGCTAGCTTGGCTCTCTATCCTTGCTTTAAAAAACAAGGACAGACTTCAAGGAGATGAGAAACTGATCTCAGTTGAAGAAATTGTCGTCAATCACTGGTCCACATATGGTCGCCACTACTACACTCGATACGATTACGAAGTACTCTCGCTCAATTTTTACTCTTCTTATTCATATGGCTTCATTTAATTTCTAGTTCTTTTTGTGGTGTTGTCTACTCTAATTCTATTTTTCTCGTTTTTCCCTGAAGAATGTGGAATCTGCAGGGGCAAATGAACTCATGAACAGTCTTGTTAAGCTGCAGTATGATCTTGGTGAATTGAACGTGTATGTTTTTATTTAATAAAATTAAATTTACTTCAGTTATTTACTATTTTTTGTTTAATGCATCAATGTTAAGCATGCATAATCTGGAGTATACTAAAATGCACCTTAGAGTAGAAGGTTATTTATGTTTTATATGCAATTGTTATACCATCACGTACCATGTAGCTTGGTAGCAGAATCTGATGATTAGAGTAGAAGGTTTTTTATTACTCATATTTGAATCTTAAGAGTTAATTAATTAACAAATTAGGACTATAGTTAAATGCACCTTAATTTTTTCAGGTTAATAAGGAAGATCAAGCCAGAGGTATCTTTTGTTATCAAGGCAGATGAGTTCGAGTACAAGGATCCTGTCGATGGTTCTATCTCTTCGAAACAGGGAATCCGTTTTATTTTTAATGACGGTTCACGCTTGGTAAGTAATTCATCGAGTCAGTCCAGCTTGAGCTGTTTGCATCAATTTCTGAAATGCATGGTAAAATCGATCAACAGTCACCGTTGCAATAATTAAAGTTACTCTTGAGATGAAAATGGGGATCAATCCTTTCAATTTTAATTATCTACAAGGGATCTCACAGTCGGGTTTCGAACCTGCTTTCCTTTTATATTGTCAATTAAGTTCTGTTATATGCCTATTTCTTCAAATTATTGATCTAACCAACATAAACATTTCTCATTCAAAATCTTCCATACCATGATTACTTCTTTTGCTCTTTCTAAGCAACTCTGTAATACCCATTTTGATTGCTACAGATTTACCGCCTTTCTGGGACTGGCTCTGTTGGCGCAACCATTCGTGTATATATTGAACAGTATGAGAAGGATCCTACAAAGACTGGGAGGGATTCCCAAGATGCACTTGCCCCACTTGTGAGTTCTCTCCATTTTAGCTCCTATTTCTTATTTATCTTTTAGAGCTTCATGTTTATAGATATATATATTTTTTGTTTTATTTCAACAGGTGGATGTTGCCATTAACATGTCCAAGATGGAGCATTTTACTGGCCGCACAGCTCCAACTGTCATCACATAAATATCTGAGATAGAAAATAAAGAGAGTTTATTTTAAATAAGTCTTTTAAAAAGTTTTGTGGTGATTTATAGTTATTGTTAATTATATGTACTGTTCTTCTCATATCCGGTTGTGAGTTTCTATAATTTCGGAGGGTTAATCTTACATAAGGAGTAGCTTTGCTTTCAGCACCAGATCCTGCTTTTTCTATAAATGATGGGAATTTGGTTGCCGAACTATATTCATATTTTGCAATAAAGCATTTTCTATAAATGACTTGGGATTAATATGTTGTTCAATATATCTTATTCGAATAACCTTATATTGATAGATTATCCACCCTTGTTTGTGCGGAGCAGATGTTTGTCCTGCCTACTAGTTGAGCCCACGCGTTGATGCGGGAATAATAATATTGTACTTTTGTAATGTAGTGTAAACGAAGAAATTTTCTAAGATGAATTATTGGTTCATTCTGTTTTCTATTTTGGATATATCAAGCCAACACAACGAATTATTTTAAGATTAGTTTCTATTTTAAATTTAGTTAAAAGATTTAGTAAGAAAATATTGATTACAATAAAATAACTTCACATTTTTGTTATTTAATTTTAGAAGAGCTGTATAATATAGCACAATTATCCGATCAAATGAACATGTAAATTTGATGTAATGGAGTAAATTTTTAATAAATATATACATCTTAAATAGAAGCAACTGTAATCTAGATTACAAACAATATTAATTTAAACAAGTTCAAAGCATAATATTGGGGACACCATCAAGTGAAAACTGAATAGGCAATATAAATACAAGAGAGATTCTTTGTTTTCTTTTTTAGTTTTCTTTGTTTTCTTTATTTACTAAACTTTTCATAATTACTTTCGAATCTCAACTGTTTTTGAGCATTTTTCTGTTTTTATTTGTGACCATCTGTCATATGTAATGAATACAAAGTTTGTAACCATTCTATTTAATAAAATATGGGCATGACCTCTATTTTTCCTCAAAAAGAAAAAAACGGTTTGAATTTATCCTCGGATCCAGGTATGAGGCCTGAGGGGTTCAAATGCAGTGCGGTACCTTACCGTACCGTATAGAACTAGATTTGCAACTTCCGTTTTAACTTGATACGAATCTCAAAGCGGATTCCTATGATTCAAATAGACACCGAAATATGGAAATGACAACTGCCTTGTGAATAAGCTTTTACTTTTTGATAGACGCTTTATTGTGTTGTACCTTGTAGGTTGAATTTTTTTTATAAACCATAATTAATTTTTTTTTATGAAACCATCATGATTACTTCTTTTTTTTTTACCAAAATCATAAAAATCGAAATGTTATTTCAGTCCATTATTTTTTTTATTCCGGACCAAAATGGCATTTCGGTCCGGTCCCCTTTTTGAATTTTCTATGGTACTGGTTTTAAGAGTTTTCATATGAGCCGTCACAGAAAATTCAAAAAGAGTACCAGACCGAAATATCATTTTGATTCAGAATAAAAAAAAAATAACGGACCGAAATGGTATTTCGGTTCTTACGGTTTTTGTAAAAAAAAAAAAAGGTAATCATGTTGGTTTTGTAAAGATATATTTTTTATTATGGTTTATAAAAGAAATTCTTGTACGTTAGCTTTATGTCAAAGAGATATATAGATGAGTAGAACTAGGGTGTTCCTAAGCTCACCAAGCCCTTCCGTGAGCTCAACTCTAAAACCTATCGAATTGACTTCAAACGACATTTCCAAACCGTTAGATGTTCAATCTATATTAAAATGTGTTTGGAGACCAAATTTTACATTTTTTGGAATTTTTTTACTATTTATTAAGATGGTTTGAAAATCGCTGTTTTCCAATGGTGCAGAATTTTAATAAAAACAGCGATTTTCAAACCATCTTAATAAATAGTAAAAAAATTTCAAAAAATGTAAAATTTGGTCTCCAAGCACATTTTAATATAGATTGAACATCTAACGGTTTGAAAATATCGTTTGGAGTCAATTCGATAGGTTTTAGAGTTGAGCTCACGGAAGGACTTGGTGAGCTTAGGAACACCCTAGTTCTACTCTCTATAGATTCTTATTTCTAGCGGCTTTATTGCCTTTTCAGTTTCATGTGGTAGATTCGCGATGGAAATCTCACGTGGTAGATTCTCTTCTTTGCCAAAGAAATTCTCAACATGGATTAATTCCAGTTATTACTTCTTCAGCGCATAATTAAGGCATATTTGTGGATGAAAGAAGATAAGGCTCAGGCACATATGGTTTCATGTTTCATATCGATCCTTGAATTTATTTTGGGATGTTAAAATGATCTTCTCTAGTTTAATGTAACAAGTCAACAAGTCATTGTGCTAGCAGCCAGCAGTTGAAATGTCTGTCTTTTACCGTTTTCTGTGCATGTCTGGCAATTGATTGATGTAGAAATGAGGTTAAAAATGGAATTCAAACTTTGTCACTTTGGTCCCTTGCTGAGTTTTCTGTGCATGTCTGGCAATTGATTGATGTTGAAATGAGTTTAAAAATGCAATGCAAACTTTGTCACTTTTGTCCCTTGTTGCTGAGATTTGGGGTTATATATAGACTTTTAGTCAATTATTTGAGAAATCAATCATGCGGTAGATTTTGAATTTCAGACGACTTTACTTTAGTCATCTCATATTCTCATCTAGCTCAACAAAAATCAAATACCGAGTACGGAGCAATAATTGACAAACAGAGATGGTTAACTAACCAATTTTTTTCAATAAAAAAAAAAAGCGAACTAATTTGTTCCGTACTATTTGAATAACTTCCCGAGTTTTCGTAAATTTTACTTTTTTTCTTTGGTTGTTAGGACACAATTTTGGTTGGTATTTTTTCGTGGGTAGTGGTAGCGATAGTGGTACTGGTAGAGACTGTTACAACTTAACCAGAGCTTATCATCTCAGCAAATTAAGCAACAGGTGGGGTGAATATATATAGAGAAGTGATTCTTTGGCTTGAAAGAGAGGTAAAGGGGCCTCCAGAGTCCAGACACACTGCACAGCCACGTGCTCTCTCTCTCTCTCTCTATCTCTCTTTTTCATAATTGCATTAGCTGTTTGTTGTTCAGGTTTGTGAAGCACAACTTGTGAATGTTATCTTGATTGACATCACACGTGTTCAAGTACGTGTCTAGATATGATGGATTTATTTATATATGATGGGCTCTATTTCTAGAGATAGGAGTAGGTCCGATGGGCATCGGACCTAGAGTTAGGTTCAATTAGCTCTATCACCGTACGATTAGCATCAAGATCTATGCACACGGAAATTGATACAGTATTGCACGGTTTTTGATGCACAGCACACGCATCTTGATGCAGATCGGATGGTCATCACACCCATCGAACCAAGGTAGGTCCGATGGGCATCGGACCTACTCTCCGATGGGCATCGGACCTACTCTCATTCCCTATTTCTAACGAGTGATGATGACTATATTAAATGACAGCAATAATAATAAATAAACAACAATACATAGTAATTAAACGCCACCTGCATTGATCTTAGTAAATAAATAACAATTAATACTCTAATTAGGAGGAGACTTTATCACAGTAGTACTCTTTTTTCGTTTTGAGAAAGACTTGATCACAATAGTCGTTAAAATGACACCTGCATGCCTTTTGACGTTACTTAGTTATCAAGTATACTACAAGAATGTCATAGTATTCGTTTCGCGAAGGTAAAAAGTGACTATCTGCTATGTTATACTGACGGAAAGGTGACTTTTTATTAGTGACGGAAGTATCCGCGAGGGTATACTAATAATATTTCTCGCAGATACTGTTCTATTCTTGTTCGTACGTACGTTACACAATCGAGACATTTTAACTCTCATCTTCATATTATTCTTTTCCGGCACCGTCTCAAATTATTTTTTAACCTGTCAAAGTATACAAACAACAAACTATTTATCTGAAAGAGAAGATTATTTGACAAAGCATTATGTTGACAATTTTAGATCGCTCTGTATTATTTACATATCATGTCTATAAAAAACAATGAGAGTTGATATACTTAAATTGCATAAAATTTAATTACTAGATTTTATGTACGT
This sequence comes from Carex kokanica, assembly GCA_025461125.1. Taxonomy (NCBI): domain Eukaryota; kingdom Viridiplantae; phylum Streptophyta; class Magnoliopsida; order Poales; family Cyperaceae; genus Carex; species Carex kokanica. The sequence continues at coordinate 557,100 of JAJGRX010000709.1, forward strand.
TCAATAATATACTTATGATTTACTTTTTACTTATTGAATTTTGTTTGTCTATTTTTAAATTTATTATTAAAATTATCAAAATAATTATTGTCAAGTGATCTATTCTTTTTAATAATACTATTAATAAAATTTACAAAAATATCAATATTTTGATACTTACGGTACATTATAAGTATTATATCGAATCACGAACATATATTGATCCTGCCGAATTATTTTTGAATCATATATAAGCTTATCACTTTACTTCACAATGATATTTCTACAAACATAATTACGGTTTCATAATACATTTGACAGACATGTTGTAAGGTTTCTAAGATACTTTTATTAATTACATTTATTCTAAACACATACTTAAATATGTTTATTTTGCAAGCACGGAAGAAGTCTGATGAGCATCGGACGTACTCTATTCTATTATTTCGCTTATTCAGTATTTTTTTTTTAATAAATACTCAATATTTTGTGCGTCATGTCAAATAAAATAATATGAAATTAATATTATGTCTACATTATTCGAATAAATACTTATTATACTATCGCGTCATCGCGTCATCGCGTATTCGCGTGGCTTTAGCATTGGAGTATCCAGTTGTCCTTTAGCCGGAGAGGATGGACTCAATTAGCTAACCTCTTTCTCTCTCATTTTGTAGGAGATCACACTAACAACCGCTGTCACACTGGTACTCACCTTAAAACAAGCGACTTGATTGAGATAGACATAGACAGAGAGAGAGAATAATCACATAATAAAGATACAATACGAGCGCGCATTACTAGATTCTTAAATCTTCGGATAAGCAAAACTACAAAGTGATCAAATTTTCTCCCTGGGTAACCATACTCGAATTCCTCATTACAGGGGCTTTGATGCATTTCATCTTGTTCTCCGCCTCTTTCTGATCTAAATCTTTGACGCGAGATCGGATCCAGCATTAGACGGATCCAGCAATGGAGAAACGTCGTACCTCTATTAAGCCTAGTATAGAGGTGGAAGAGTTCATAAATCTGCTCCACGGGTCGGATCCAGTTAGAGTCGAGCTGACCCGACTTGAGAATGAGGTCAGAGGTATGCAATGTGCCTCGATCTGAGTCAATTTTGGGTCTTTTTAAGTTATTTTTTGCAAAATACGACTAAGGTTGTATTGCTGCCTTTTGCGCTATGTTTTAGATAAGGAGAGGGAATTAACGGAGGCACAAGCAGAGATACGTGCACTCAAGCTGTCAGATCGAGTAAGAGAGAAGGCCTGTGAAGAAGTAAGATTACTAGAATTTTAATCATTATTAAAATTATTTATGTACCATCATTATTATTAATTTATTATAGACTGCATTGGAAAAAGTGATTGGTATTATTAGAATATTTTACTTCAGAGACTTAAAGACTATACATACTTAGGTTGTGTACCTGGTGGGTAACAGTATTACCTCAAATTATTCATAACTGGAGCAGATCTTTTGGAAAAACTTAATCTGTCCATACTTTATGGGCTTGCCTTACTTTATTTTATTTTTATTTTTTAAATTAAGCTTACTGAAGAGTTGGCCAAAGTGGATGAGAAGCTCAAGCTGACTGAATCTCTTCTGGACACCAGGGTAATGATGCTTCTTCTCTTCTCTTGAGATAATTTTTGTACTTCTAAATTCACCCAAAGCATGCAATCTCTTGTAAAAAAGGAGATAGATGCCTGGCTATTTTATAACTTTCTAGCATTTCCAGCTCGGCTTGCATTTGTATTCATTCTAGTATTCTGCTTTGTCCTTGACAAGTTATTGCAATAGAAAGGTTTAAACTATGAAACGAGACAACTGTCCTTGACAACCAAATTTTCTTGACCTATACATTTCTCTCTTTCTCTCTCTGCTTAAACTGCATTTAGTTTATTAAATTTAAATCATAGAATTTCTACCTCAAATTGGGTGCTATGCGCACTTTAACCAGTCCTGAGACCTAGGCTGGCAAGGTCACGCTTTAGCCCAGTAAACATGACCAGTCTCTGTATTAGTCATTATAGGCATATAGCTATAAATCTATGCTAGATATAAGTACAAATAATTGTGTACATTAGTTTAGATGGCAATTTGTATTTGGTGAACTGTTAAACATTATTAGACACTCACTCTATTTTTTCCAAATCATCAGAAAGTGGTATTTTACTTTGTTTCCTGTAAACATATTTGGGAATGGACATACTCATTGCCAACGGCCCTCAGTTACACCTGAGCCAACAAAACTTCTCAAGCGAGGCCTAAATTTACCCCCAATCCGATCAGACTAGACCCATTGACACCTATTTATGGTTTAGGGTTGATATTTTGCATGATACCAGTCTTACTTTAGAGTCATGATGAGTAAAATACTCAGCGATTAACAATACGTCCTTTCATAAGTTTGGTGCTCTATTGAATCTGATACTTCAACCCACCCTTTTCCTAATACTTTGTACTGCATGCTTGCTGAAATATCAGAAAGACAACATAGCAAAAGTTAATTCTGCCTCGTCTTTTTTTATTCATGATACACTGCTCAGTCAATGATTTGATATCTATGCAGAATTTAGAGATAAAGAAAATAAATGAAGAGAAAAAAGAAGCACTGTCAGCCCAGTTTGCTGCCGAAGCAACACTTCGAAGAGTTCATGCAGCACAGAAGGATGATGACATGCCCCCAATCGAGGCCATTCTCGCACCTTTAGAGGCAGAGCTAAAGCTGGCTCGCTCTGAGGTACTCATCTTCTTCTCTGTCTATTCTATTGTTTAGGTAGAATCTTGGAAGATTAATAAAAAAAAAAAAACTCTTTTTATCATGTTGCTCTAGATTTTTTTTTTTTTTTTTTTTTTTGCTTTTGATTGCCAGAATAGCCCGTTTCTTTTCACATTTTGCAAAAAAAGGTTCCTATAGTAAGGACCATTCATATAATAAAGCAAACATAGTCAAACTTGAGCTCGGCATCTTTCAGGAAAGACAGTTCCGTATTCATTGGTAATCATGTTTTTGAAGGAAAACAGAAAGAACATTGGGGACGTTTGAAATGGTGGAAAATGAGGGAAATGAAGAGTCTTTCCAGATTCTTTCTTTCCTTGGGTTGTTTGATGTCCAAATTTTCCAAGAAATGTTAATCCTGTTGGGCCATGGTCCCCTTCTGTTGCTTCTTTTCATTTTCTCTTATTTTTAACTGGATAACAAGAGAATGTAGAGGAAGATGGAAAGGTGGGACCCATAGATAAAAAAGTTAGGCCTAATTTTAATGTTATATGGACTTGATTGCACATTACACATGTAACGAATCTCATAACCTATGTTATTTCTGACCCATTATCCAGAATAATACACAATCATAAATGAGAATATGATATGCTTTATTTGTTGAACTTTGTCAACCAATTCTCTCTATGCTTTCCTTTTTACTTTTCTAACACATCAAACACCCCAACAAGGAAACAAAATATGAGAAATATTAATGAAAGAATGAAGTTCTTAGATTTTTTCTTCAAAATCCCATATATTCTTTCATATCAAACAGCCCTATATAGAACCAATAATGGTAGGTCTCAGTTGATAGATCTCTCTTTCAAATAGGACTTCTCTGAAAATAATGAAAAAAGTTTGGGTGTGGGTGGGGGGGCGGGTCTGCAATCACTTGATAATCTAAGATTTTACAAATGTCCTTTATATTTTACCGGAAGTTTGGGCAAGTACAGTTGGTGGTATGGCATGATCCATTATGAGTTCATTTTGATTTTATATGAGAGCAGATAATTGTGTTATTTAAAATTGACCAGGTAACATTCCCATCAGTTTTCAAACTTTTTTTTGTTTTATTTTCTGCTTATGGGGGCATATGGGCTTATTCAGGGTTAATTATGTAATAATAATTAAATTTTCTTTCTTAAAAGAGGACTTAAGAGCAACTATGTTCCTTTGCAGATTGCAAAGTTACAAGATGACAACAGAGCACTTGATCGCCTTACTAAGTCCAAAGAAGCGGCTCTGCTTGAAGCAGAAAGGACTATTGAGGTTGCATTAGCAAAGGCCTCTTTAGTTGATGATTTACAAAATAAAAACCAGGAGCTCATAAAACAGATTGAGATCTGTCAGGTAATTGCAATAAACAGTTTTTACCTTGGGTTTAAGTTCTGCTTCAGTCAGGTCCAGTTATGGTGTCACATTTATGATTCAGGGAAACTGAGGATAACCTGGTTCAGGACAATTTAAGCTTAACTGACACTAAATTTCACAATTGAATTCTAAAGATAATGTGTGGCTAAATATGTTAAAACTGACGCTTAGTAGCACACTTGAGAATAGATTTGCTCAAGTAAGAGTATTGATTTTACAAATTTGTGGGCTTAGTTGGGTTAACTAGAGCTTAGCTGCTCAAATATCTACTCAGTATTGAACAGATCTGATTTGGTACAGTTGCATGATATTGGTCCAGCTAAATCTGAAACTACTGTTTTTGCTTGTACCTTATTTTATAACTTGTTATTGTCATACTTTAGGAGGAGAATAAGATATTGGATAAGATGCATCGACAAAAGGTAGCCGAGGTAGAAAAGCTGACTCAGACCGTGAGAGAACTGGAAGAGGCAGTTCTTGCAGGTGGAGCTGCTGCAAATGCAGTTCGTGATTACCAGAGAAAAGTTCAAGAGATGAATGTAAATACACACTTCTTTTTTCTATTTTATTTATTTCAGACTATTGTCATTTTTTTTTCTTATTCCCTTGTAATTTAATTTATAATCACAAGCTTCATGGCCTACTGACAGTTTGTTCTGGTAATGGCCTGTGTCGATCAATACAATATCTGGAATTGTTGTGACAATTATTAGCTCCACTTTTTTTGTTTTGTTTTTGCCTTTCTTTGTAAAGGACTGATAAGTATGCATTAATTTAGCTGAAATTTACTTATCCAGCAAAGGCTCCTGTAGATCCTGTTTCGTACTATTGACTGATAAATGCAGTATGCGCAGTTCTAGCAGGTTATGAACTAGGTTGAATTGTAAAAGGAAATATCTTTTGCTTATTAAAAGGAGAAGAACGAGCAACCCAACAGATAACAGATTTAACTACTGGAATACTGTGATCATGTTTTGGTGGCATATTTACTAGTTTGTACTTTATTTAGGAAGAGAGGAAGACCCTTGACAGAGAGCTAGCTCGTGCAAAGGTTACAGCAAATAGAGTTGCAGTTGTTGTGGCAAATGAATGGAAGGATGCCAATGACAAAGTAATGCCGGTTCGGCAATGGCTCGAGGAACGAAGATTCATGCAGGTATGCAATTTTTGTCTGGAACTATATAGATTTTCAGATTTTGCAATTTTACAAGACACATTCCCATATGAATAATCTGGAAAAGTTAGACTATCAAAAGAGCTTTAATATAACATGGAACATCCTTACTAGAGAGAACCTATTCTGGGAGTGCAGCACTGTATAAACTAATGAAGATTAAAAATATCTCCAATATCTTGTAATTCATTTTCCTTGACAATAAATCCCTGAAGTACTTTCGTTTCTTGTTCATAGAGTGAGGAGTAGTAGTTCACATTTGGGGCGTTTTTTAATCAATTGGGAGGTAACAACAGGTGTAGTGGATTGCTCTTGTTTGTTAGGGTTATATTTCTACGCTTCATATAAGATGATCATATTTATTATTTTGGGATATGTGGATATTCTGCGATTTTGGAAAGGGAAATAGGAAATTTTCCTTTTTCTTTTCCAACTTATGCTCTTCTTTATCAATTGATACATACTGCATTTGTCACTCTTTTATTTATTTTGTATAGGGTGAAATGCAACAACTTCGAGATAAGCTTGCTATTTCAGAAAGGACGGCAAGGTCAGAGGCTCAACTCAAGGTAAGTGATGGACTTTGACTAAATCAACTTTGAATTCATGAATTTCACCAAATTTATTTCAGAGATGTGCCTTTACTAACTACCAACATTAAAAATGAACAGGAAAAGTTCCACCTGCGCCTAAAAGTACTAGAGGAAGGATTGAGAATGTCTGCTAGTGGGGCCCGTACCAGTGTGTCATCTCGCCGTCAGTCAATTGGTGGTGCCGATAGTGGGTCTAAGGCAAATGGGTTTCTAGCCAGGAGACCCTCCTTCCAAATGAGATCCTCTAGCACTGCCACTACAATAGTGAGTCATGCTAAAGGAGCATCAAAGTCTTTTGATGGGCGCCTCGTTAATGGTTCAGGTCACTCGCTTAATGGGTCCACTGATGGTTCAGAAAATAATTTGGATGAGAAGACCAACGGAGAGTTGCCAAGTGGCGAATCGGAGGATACTGTTTCTGGCTTGTTGTATGACATGTTACAGAAGGAGGTGGTTTCTCTAAGGAAGGCTTGTCATGAGAAAGATCAGAGCCTCAAAGATAAAGATGATGCAATTGAGGTAATTTTTACACTTATGTTAGTATGTACTAGTAATTTGACGAGTGTTGTGCTAATGCAGTGGCATCTGAACTGTTCAATGTACACCACCAATGCAGACATTTTGTTGGTAGATCTCACCTCATCATCACACCCAGAGCAAAAAAAATATGAACTTAAAAAGAGGTGCATGCGGGGTGTGGTGGGGGTAGTGTTTTGGACGAGAGAGTGCACAATGATATAGTAATAGAGGCAACTGAAACCAGTACTTCTTTTCCAAATACCAACAGCAGCTTTACTAATGGACTGCTTATATGCGCAATAGATGCTGGCAAAGAAGGTCGAAACACTGACAAAGGCAATGGAGGTGGAGGGGAAGAAAATGAGGAGGGAAATGTCAGCAATGGAGAAGGAGGTTGCTGCAATTCGAATGGAGAAGGACCAAGATGTAAAGGCTAAACGTCTCTCTATAAACACTAAGCTTCCTGCACAAAACACTGCTCAGCTACCACCTGCTAGGTATAACCAACTTCTCTTAACCAGCATTTGTACTGTACTGATAAGATTGGCACACAGAGAGAAAAAAAATTATTTTAACTTCTTATGGCTCTGATTTGTCAGAAACACGCCAAGAGCTGGGCTGATGCGCAATGCTCAAGAATAGATTCTCCCAAGTCAAGGAACTAGAGTAGATCAGTCTACTCATTTTAGCTTTTACATATTTCTACATCTATCTATTAAAATTAGGTAGCATTATCACCCTTCTAGGCCTTTATGAACAATGCTAAAGAGGGTTAATGCGGGTTGTTTTGGTCTTACTAGCTTAACCATTTTAGTGAGCTAGTGGACTCTTTCCTTTGGGGCTGAGTATGTGACTAGTTGTGTTATTGTTGCTTTTTTATTAATGTATCATACCGTTGTATAGTTTGGTTGTATGCCCTCTGTTTCTTGTTCTCTTTTTTTTTTTTTTGGTTGAATGATGTGCTCTTTATTTTTTTTACACTTATTTTGTGTGAATAATAGAGTGGTGTTAATGCATTGACAGGTGATTTATATCAAACGTAGCTCTGTCATCTATATTACCCACCAGCAGTATTTAGTAGTGTTATGAAATAATTGATCTTATGTGATGACACTTGATTTTCTTGGTTTGTTTCTTTTTATTTCTCTACTTCACTTTGAGTAAATTTCTTTCTGACATTTTTTTATAAGGATAAAGATTGATAATGGAGCAACAGTCAAATTATAGATTGACTTATGGCATGGTAAATGTGTTTTGACAAGTTGAAAATCTCAACCAGTGATGTTATGATCACCCATTTATCTAACCATATTACCCACTTAATTCATCATACTAATGAACAAAAAGGTAAATTAACAATATTTCAGTGATGTAAAATAGAAAAGAAAAAATATTACCAAGCATTTTAACTAGTTAGTGGAGAGCAGAGTTGGTGCAGATTCCTCGTGAACATTGACCTCATTTACTTGGTAATTTGTCTGCATCTGCCAATAAAACAAACACCAGTACAAATAAGCCGAATTAATAAAAAATGCACTTAAATTAACATAAGCGCAACGCCTGAATACATTGTTCAAAGCCATGTAAAAATTGTAGATACTTTTGTATACTAAGTCTCAAATAAAAATAAATTAACTCTGAATAAATAGCAAACAACATATATAATATGAACTGACTAGTGCTGTAATTGAGCCGAGTTTGAGTGAGTTACCTCCAACTCGTGCTCAACTCATTTAGTTAATGAGCGAGTCAACTGAGTTGGAATGACAATAACGAGCTGTAAATCCAACTCAAGTTGGCTTACAACTCGTTTATTACTCGTTTGACCAGTCAATTTCCTTAATTATAGTTATATACTAGTAAGAGTTTGTTCAAACACAAACAATTCAAATGACTTAGTAAGAGTTTATCTAAATACAAACAATTCAAACATAATTAACAAGACAACTAACAAAACAAACAATCCGAACAACATCTTAGGAGTCATTTAGAAGAGCATGAGATTTATTGTGACAAATTTTATGTAACTCGAGTTGTTAATGAGCGAGTTGGGGTATGCTCAAACTCAGCTCATTTATTAAACGAGTCAGCTAACTCGAGTTGTAAATGAACGAGTTAAAGTGAACAGTTAGCAAGCGAGTCATGAGCGAGTTACAAGTTTGAACGATTTTGTACAACCCTAGAACTGACCATACTATAATATAGGAACGAAAGTAGAAATTATCAACATATCTACAAGTTTCCACAACCAAACAAATAGCAACAATGAAATTAAAAATATATGTTTCCACCCAATCCAAGCAACCCCAAGGTATAAAACCAAATGAAGACCCAAAATCTCTATAACCTTCTCAAATTGTGAATTACATGCACCCAAACGAAAATTGTGAAATGAAACACAGTCAGGACTTAATAAATAATTTAAAAATAGATTAGACTTATAATTATTTGGTATGATAGAATTTTTTTTTTTGAGTAAAAATAAGGATCTCAGTCCTTATTATATTGATGATTAGAAAAAAGTTTTAGGTTTCAAAATGAAACCTAATTAAGCAAATTACAAAGTGGTTCCATAATCTGAACCATTTCAGCATAATACTAAAGAAATATATTAAAAGAAAAGACAAAAGCAAAAAAAAAAAAAGACAAAATAGCAAAAACGTAAGACTCTTTTGTTTGATCAGAATTGAAACAAGAACTGATCATGCCTTGCTATGTCACTGCAACCATCTCACTTGATTTATCTCCTAAATATTATAGAACATCTTTCTTGCCAGCATACAAACATTGCCATTAGAATTAAATCCTCTATCTTACTGCCTCCTCCCTTTCTAATTATTAATGGGCTTGTTCCTCTTGTAATGTCCTTCTCCAATCTCTTGTTGGTAACTCGAAAGAAATTGAGATCTTACTACACACTTCTATGAAAAATTAACATTAAGAAAACATGTGTCTCACATTTTCACTGGCAGCTCTACATAAAAAGCATATGCTTGGCAAATGCCACCTTCTTTTGGCCAAGTTATCTGCGGCTAGAATTTTGTTATAAACCAACCAAGCAAAAACTTTCACTCTTGGTGGTACTTTCATCTTCCACACCTTATGAACATTAATTGCCATCCTTGATTGATCCTTTAATGAATTTTATGAGGTTTTGAGGAGAATTATTTATGTGGAACAGTATCGATTTATTCATGTGAAAGTTTTATTTTTATTGTATTGAATCTCTACTTGATACAGTGATCCTATGCTCTATTTATATTACAAGGCTATCAACTAGCCGTTTGTTACCGTTGGTATATTTTCTATATTTAGTATGCACAGAAATTGAGGCACATATTGCCTTTTTCGATTTCTAAAAATTACAAGGACATAGATTTTTGCTTGATTAATCCTAGCTGCTTGATCAATGATGAACGACTGAGATCAATCCTTCAATTCTTTATTATTTTCAACACTCTCCCTCAAGCTAGGAATTTAAATATAGTACAATTCTAGCTTGCTTGTAATGTCTTCGAATGGACTCGAGTCCGATCTTTTGATGAGGATATTAGCAAGTTGCTCCTCACTTCGTATGAGTTTAGTTCTCTTGCACCTTTTTCATGCCCGGAGGGATTGCATCATCTTTAGGCTTTGAAGATGGTTGCTTTATCCTTGATGTTCTTCGTACCTATTAATTCTTCCTCCCCCTCATTGCTATTATTATTATTATTATTATTATTATTATTATTATTATTATTATTATTATTATTATTATTATTATTTTATATATATATCTCTATCTCCATTCCATTATTAAGCACGTTGAGTGTCCGATTCGCCAACGGCTACGATTGAAAGATTAATTTTTGGATTTAATCTCAGCTCTCCAATCACATAATCTATCTTCTTTTGATTAAATGCATCTGTTTTATGTGTAGAAGTTTAAATTTAGCTACAAACATACTCGCCACACATACCGCCACACGATGCGTTACAATTAAAATTAAACAGATTCTAAAATTTAGCGATATAATTTTTCGTTTCCTTTTTTTGTTTCTTTATTTCTCTCTCTTCAATTGAAATTTTCTATACGGCAGATCACAATGCAAATCAATTTTTTGTTCACTTCCTTATTTCTATACATATTATTGTGATAAATGTAGAATATATTTCTAATTTTATTTTTTTATGAAAATTTGTCATTTTGTATGAGAATTTATTTTTGTTATCTTATCATATATTCCGTTGCAACGCACGAGCACGATACTACTATATTGATAGAGAGAATAATCCATATACTGGTTTCAAGTTTCAACATTTATTTACTGCAATAGAAAATAAAATTCTAACGGTGTCATCACTATTGTATTTTATTTGTATATTTATTTGCATCCAATGGGTCTTTTATTTTTTAGGTAATTGTACAATTACCAACTTATCAATTTTTTATTTTTTTATGACCTTCGTATTTGTATTGGTATTTCTTCTATTTGGTCATTTGGTATTAGTATTGGTTTTCTAATTGTACATGCTCTTGTACAATTATTTGAGGTATTACCAACAAAACTTGATCATTGGTATTGAGCCAACCACCTCTTTTTTGTGGTTATTACTGGTATACGTTTGTTATTGATCAGCCACCCCCTTAAAAAGGTTATTACTGACATATCTTGGTTATTGACCAGCCACCCCTTTCGGGGTTATTACTGATTATTTTGGTTATTGGGTCACCCACCCCGTTTTGGAGTTCTTACTGACATATATTGGTTATTGATCAGCGACTCCACTTTTGGAGTTGTTACTGACATATTTTGGTTATTTATCAACCACCCCACTTTTGGAATTGTTACTGATATATTTTGGTTATTTATCAGCGACTCCACTTTTGGAGTTGTTACTGATATATTTTGGTTTTTTTGGTATTGTTATGGTGACCTTTCGAGTAGAAAGGCTATTGGTTTTTGTTATGATAGCCGAAATCTTTCGGCTCTTGCTTATGGTGGCTCTAGTAGCTCTTGGTATTGTGGCTCTAGTAGCACTTGTTATGGTGGCTCTAGTAGTTTGCAACTAACTTGGGACTACTTAGGTTGTTAGAATTTTGAACTAGACATTATACATGATTTGTTATTGAAGATAAAGTATCGATTATAGAGTTTTACAGTATTCGCGTAAGTCAAATGACAGTTTTTTTGAGTAAAAATTAGATACAACTTCTTGGGTACAATTAGTTGGATCCTTTATTTTAAACAAAAGTTTGCCCTTTTCGTTTCTATCAAAAGCAATTCTGTCAACTGCAATATGTAAACGTTCAAAACCATATTAATTGATACATGTATTGTATAAATCCCAATTGTGTATAAATGGATCTCTGATGAAATATTTAGCTCCGTGATTGGTAAAGTTGAGAGCCTGAATTCGGAGTAACTGCTTGATACATAGAGAAGCCGAAATACACCAATGAGCATCTAAAAAAAACCCAAGAAAAATGACAATAAAAATCCAGTGAAAAGGCCCGGCTTGATACATACCAGTACCAGCCTTTTTTTCTCTCTTTGGTTACCAGAAAATATTAGTTTGTTGCAAAATACAAATGAACAGAAAAATACAAGACATTAACAAAAGAGCAATACTACATTTCAAATTTTCAAGCTTCAATTATATATTGTCCATGAACTTGAGCTTCAAACCTAAACGACTTACCCATAAAGCGAGTGATCTTAACACATGGCATTAGTTGGGAGTTGGGAATAATCCAACTAAAAAAGGACTCCAGTCATCTTATCTTATGTTTGGCATTTGCTGCGCAATGGAGGAAATGCATGACTCAGATATTAATTGTATCCAGCTAAGCTGGGTATTTTTAAAAATGCATATTTTCGTAAGCTTTTCGAAAAGTAGTTATTTGTTGAAATCACTTAGTTGGATTATGAGCGCTGTTTGAAGTTTCGTTGTCGTTTTAGGCCTTCTCAGTGAAGATATCGTCTCTCTTTTAGCGTAATTTAGTATAATTATGCTAATTATACATCAAAAGAAGTAATCTAACAAATATTTCAAAAAAAAAGAATTTGACCGGTTAAAAAATATTCAGTCCGAATTTTTAATCCAACCGGTCAAAAAATAGTCGGTTTGAATATTTTTAAAAATACCCAGCTTAGCTGGATATAATTAAAATTTCGTAATTAATTTTGAATATTATTAAAAATGTCGGAATGTAATGAGAACAGTATCAAATTTCGTCAAATTAAAATGAAGTAGGTAGGGTTTGGGGACAAGTATTCTCTCCATTACTGTAAAAGATTTCCTTCACTTTACGGTTTGAGATTAACTCTCAGATGCTTTGAGATTCGGGCTAGCGCAGGGGCAGTATTATTAGGCTTTGAGATTCGTGCCGAGTTAAAAAGAACGGTCCAGATCTAGTAATTGTAAAAGATTCCCTATTACGGTACCGGGGAGGATGTGAATTCAGGGTTTGGGCCGCACGTTGGGGGCGGGACGGGGACCCCGCAAAACTTAAAAAAGACCCGCTATGCGATGTCACTTTGTCGCTACCGGCTACCCGTCTCTCCTCCTCTCTATAATCTATATATCTCTCTCTGTTCGTTTCGCTGATTCACGGATTCGGGTTTGAGGTTTCCAGCATCCAAGGCGGCTCAGGCGATTAACCCCTAGTCACGCCAAAAAAACCTTTCGCCTCTCTTCGATTCTCCCATGGCCACCGCCGCCACTTCCTCTTCTTTCGCCGCCTCCACGTCACCCATCTCCACCCGTCCTTTGCGGAGGCGCCGTCACCTCTGCCTCTGTACCTCCCTCACCGCTTCCAGTTCTGTTTCTGTCTCCAACACTCTTCCTTCTTCTTCTTTAAGCCTTAAGAAGACCGCACCTGATTCGTTACAGTATGAAAGCGGATTCCTCGGGGGCATATCTGAGAATACGCAAAAGTTACTGGAAGGGGATTCTTCGGCGTTTGGCCCAATGGAGTATCTAACTAGCATATTGTCTTCTAAGGTTTATGACGTGGCGGCTGAGACCCCGCTCGAGCTTGCACCCAGACTGTCAGCCAGATTAGGAGTCAATTTCTACATCAAGCGTGAAGATCTCCAGCAGGTTATTTATTTATTACGACCCCTATATCTATCTCTATCCTTTGGGTCTAATTTTAAAAGAGATTTATCTGATTGTTATTAGTAAATGCTTTCGGTAGGTATTTTCATTCAAGCTGAGAGGAGCTTACAACATGATGGCAAAGTTACCAAAGGAGAAGTTAGAAAAGGGAGTTATCTGCTCATCTGCAGGGAACCATGCTCAAGGAGTTGCATTGTCTGCAAGGGAGCTGAATTGTGATGCCGTCATTGTCATGCCCGTGACCACTCCTGAAATTAAGGTATTAATTATTTCCTCGTACTTTACTTATTTCAAAGGATTATAGATACAGGTTTTTCTTTTGTGCAAGGTACACCAATTATTTGCAAAAAAAAATTGCAATTACACTTTAAAAATTTGCGTCTCGCCACTTACTTTTCCAGTAATTTGCTAATAGCACCCAAGTGATAAATACAGAATGACTAATTTTCCCCCGACTTTTTTCATATCTAGTTAACCAAATTTCCTGCTAGTTAACTCATCTAAGTTTGTTTCTCACATCTAATCCACTTGTTTTTATTTGGGTTCAAGCTGTGTTTCAGAAATAAATAAATAAAAAGTAAAAAAGATACTATGAAGAGTCAACGATTAAATTTTCTCATTGATTTACCTTTTCCATTGCAGCAACAGGCGGTTCAGTGTTATGTTCAAATATCACAAAAAGTTTGGGTCTTGTGTGAAAAATATGATTAGTGCTATTTTCCAAAGAAAAAAAAAACCCCAAATGATGTGACCTAAGCGGTACACTGACCTAATAACTATTTCAGCCCAACATATAGCTCAAAATGTTTAATCATGTCATAGTAAGGTTCACTTAAAATTCAAAACTGTACTGAATATTTGGGCCTGAAATTGTATGCAATACATGATCAACTTCATCCTTTTCTGCGAGAGAATGAAATTTATCTGTTCCTTTTTGTGAGAATATGAATGTAATTCCTGCAGTTTTCTGGGTGTATGTGTGTGTGAGAGAGAGAGAGAGATCTTTAGAATGCACCATGTTAAAGCACTCAAGGGGATATTCTCATGTGTGCTTATTATATCATCTAATGATTATTATTATATGCAGTGGCGATCAGTTGAGAGATTAGGTGCCACTGTTGTACTAAAGGGAGACTCGTATGATGAAGCTCAAGCATACGCGAAACTAAGAGGGGAGCAGGAGGGACGCACATTCATTCCTCCATTTGACCACCCAGATGTCATAGCAGGGCAGGGTACAGTTGGCATGGAGATTATCAGACAGGTGAACAGCGACCCGATCCATGCAATATTTGTCCCAGTTGGAGGTGGCGGTTTGATAGCGGGTATAGCGGCTTATGTTAAAAGGGTCCGACCAGAGGTTTGTGCCATTTTGCTTCTGAATACTGGAACACTGACGTCAGCTCCCAAATTCTATTTACCATTCAAAACAGGCTCATCCGCTTCTTCATTATGTAAAAGGATATAATTAAATTGCTGAAATGAAATCATTTAGGTTAAGGACCGGGGGACTGGTACCTAGAAGTGGACCTGATGCTAATGAATCTAGTGAACCTAAAAGTGGTCTAGAGTTGCTTTTAATTTGAGAGGAGGGTTCCAATGCCCCAAGTATTTGGTGCCGGAAAATGTCACAAACTCAATTTTTCTTTTATATTTCAAAATTTGAACCCATATATCAATTCCAAACTTTTGATCTTGTTCATTTTCATGAGAGATTCATTCACATAAAACTTTATGATTATTAGAGTTCATTTTATACTAGATTAGGTGGTCAAAAAATAAATGAATTTAGTTTAACTATGATTGATTTTTTTGAATGCATTCTGTTTTGACATCTTGATCTAGTATAAAATGAACACCAAAAATTATAAATTTTACACGAACGCATCTCTCATGAAAACGAACAAGATCAATGGTTTGGATTGACATTTTGGTAAAATTTGAAATATAAATGAAAATGTGAGTTTGTGGCATTTGCATTGGAACCCTCCTCTTGATTTCAAGTGTTTTGTCGTTCTAGACATTTTTGTAAAGGAAGAGGGGTTTGATTTGGTTACAAGTATTTCTGGAGCCTGTTTTGATTAAACATTTCCAATTGATTGTTTATCCTTATGCAGATAAAGATAATTGGTGTTGAGCCTAGTGATGCAAATGCAATGGCATTGTCACTGTATCACGGCCAGAGAGTGATGCTAGAACATGTGGGTGGCTTTGCAGATGGTGTAGCTGTGAAAGTGGTTGGTGAGGAGACATTTCGTCTTTGTAGAGAACTCATAGATGGTGTTGTCCTTGTCAGCCGTGATGCTATTTGTGCTTCCATAAAGGTGCGTCACAAATTCCTTTTTTTTTTTTAATTATAAGAAATTGTATAAAAGCCCCTTCATTAGCAGAAATTGTAAATTTGATTTTCTACTTTCTAGAACATTTAAAAGCTATCCCCCATTATTCAAATTACCTGTATAGGTGATTGAAAACCACTATATTCTTTTTGAGGCTTGAATTAAGACCTAATTGCCAGTTGTTTCTGTTGGTTTACTGATTTATTCCATGAAATTTGAAGTTTTGTCCAAACTTTCATGTCTGACATGAATTGAGCCCTGAGCTCCCTACTGAGCCGCTCAAATTATCAAACTGAGCTAAATAGTCCTACTAATGCTCCTAGCAATCTCACCTATACTCAGGATATGTTTGAGGAGAAAAGGAGCATACTAGAACCAGCCGGTGCTTTGTCACTCGCAGGTGCTGAGGCTTACTGCAAGTACTATGGAATAAAAGGTGAAACTGTGGTTGCAATTGCGAGTGGTGCAAACATGAACTTTGACCGGCTGAGGCTTGTAACTGAACTTGCTGATGTCGGTAGGAAGAGAGAGGCTGTTTTGGCTACCATTTTGCCAGAGGAGCGTGGCAGCTTTAAAAAATTCGCAGAGTTGGTATGTGTCATGAAAAGTATTCAATTTTGTTTTAAACTGTTTTTTTTGTTTGGCCAGCAATAATATTCATTTGAAAACTGCAATGAACCAATGTGGCCGTCTTTTACCTAATCATGGTGCAAACGTTCAGGTTGGCCCCATGAACATTACTGAGTTCAAGTATAGATATGATTCTCGCAAGAAGGATGCTCTTGTTCTTTATAGGCAAGTGCTATTTATAATTGCTGTGTTTTAGCTAAAATAATTGCTTTGTTCTTCTTTTTATATTAAAAAGGTATTTTCTTGTGCAGTGTTGGGGTTTATACAGATGGCGGACTTACAGAAATGGTAGATCGATTAAAATCTGCTCAACTCGACACATTTAATCTCACTGATGATGACTTGGCAAAAGGACATCTTCGTTACTTTGTAAGTTGTTGTTTGTACTTGATCTAGATATATAGTTCCACTTTGATTTGATTGACATAACTTTGATATTTTATCTTAACCTATGTTTTTTTTTTGTAGATGGGAGGCCGTTCTAGTGTTAAAGATGAGCTCCTATGCCATTTCATATTCCCAGAGAGACCTGGTGCTCTTTCTAAATTCCTGGATGCCTTGAGCCCACGTTGGAATATCAGTCTTTTCCACTATCGTGCTCAGGTTCTGTCATTTTCTCTGTTTTTTTACTGTGCCTTGTCATGTATCCAGACAATTGAAAGCTAGAGCTGAATTTTGGTTTTAATTTGAAGAGTTTCATACTGTTAATTGTTAAAGTTTTCTTATTGCAATATTAAAACAAGGAAATATTGGAAAAAACCACAATGTGTGGTTTCTTAAATAATTATTATTTGACTGAAAAGGGTTCACTGATCACTGCTTTTGGGATAGCAGCCTTTAGGTTGATCTCTGTAAATGATTTACTGGAGTTATCTCCTTAATCCAGGGTTCTATGCATGATTATTCCAATAATATCTTCTATAAGCAAAGAATCCAGTGTTTTACACAACTATCTAATGAAGGCTTCTTTATATAAATAAAAAAAAAATGGAAGAAGCCCTGGATGGACCTTGGTTTCTGCACTTGAGACCAGAACTAAATACATTTTGGACTCTGGAATTGCTTTTTTCTGAACAGAAAATCTAATGGTGTGTTATTTTGTTGCAGGGTGAGACGGGAGCAGACGTGCTGGTTGGTATCCAAGTCCCCAAGGAAGAAGTACATGAATTCGAGAGCAGGGCTGACAGTCTTGGGTATGAGTACACATCCGAGATGAAAAACAAGACGTACCGGCTTCTGTTACAGTGAGGATACTAGAGTAGTTCCATTGGTTTCTCCTTCTTCACTAGCTTTTCATGAACAAATAAATAAATCTAAATTACCTTGTTGTAGGCTAATTTAATTTAAGGAACTAGAGATTCGCTCAAGGTGAATAAATTAGGAGTACATTTGTATTTAACTTTTTCCAAGATATCCTATTATTGTTTACCTCAGGTAATTGTCTGAACCTCGTATTGTAGTCACTCACTTTGTTTTGGTTGCTTGCTTTTTTCCTTTATTTTTCGAAGATATCCTATTATTTTTAAAACCCACGCATTGCTTCCTCTCTAAATATTGAATTCATGGTAAAGGCCGGACCATGGAATGATCCATATTACTCATAACGAAGTAGCTGCGGAGGTTAGCTCAAGAAATTTGGGGTAGGATCTAATCCAACGAAATCCCGTAATTCTGTATACAATAATTTATTCGACGTAGAAAAAAATACAGCGATAAAAGTCTCCGCGGTGATTCATTCAAATTTTCATACAGCGGGGAACGCGGCGAAACATGGTAGGCAGTACGGCTGTAGGCACTTCCCGATTTCACTGGGATGCTGAGAAAAATATTTTTAATGTTTCAGCTTTTGTTGATGTGAACCGGGTCCTTGCCTCCTTGGAAATCAAGAAGAGTCGCTGTTTGAACAGGACAGCGGCCCTAACTCCTTACAAATTGGTTGCAAGGCAAATGTCTGACAAACATCCCTTTTTTTGTTTTGTTTTGGTGTCCCATGACTTCTCAACTTCTCAAATGATAAACGGGTGTTGTTTGTGGGTTAAACAGAATGAATTTTTTTTTAAGATTTTATGAGTATTTCTTTTAGACATTTGTATTAATTATAGGCTGTAAAATCGTAAAAAGGTATAGATAATTGAATCAGTCAATTCGCTAAATATTTGTGTTGATACCATCAATTAATGAAATAATTATTGGCTGTACAAGCATGAAATTTAAATAGTTTGTATGAAATTATAAATTGTTGATACCATCAGTTAACATTTAAACGGTTAAATAATAATTTTATATAAAATATAGACACTTTAATTAAGGATATATTGGATTTTAAATGAAATTAGTACTTTTTTTTCCAGAGGCCACATTTATGTTAGTATTTTGTTTTTGCAGACGAGGAATTAGTCTTCTCGTTTTTCTTGATTTAACAAGAATTTTTTTCAGATTTTTCATAAAAAAATATTTATTGAAGAAAAAATTATTTTTTAAATAAGATAATTTTATAATAATCTTACATAAAAATATTTCTGGACAGAAACAAATTTTCTTTCTGAAAAATAATGCTAAAATTATGTGCAATGAAATTTATTTTCTCAACAGATCTTGCTTCTAACAAATGATAAAAGACATGTGCAATGAAAAATAATATAAAAGTTTTTTGAGTGAGGTGAAAATAGAAGTCATGATGAATAACATAATAAGACAATTTGAGAAATAGAAAGTTTTTTCTTGCCAATTTTGTCTGCAAACCTAACTGGTGTTGTATTCTGCGGAGTAGAGTAATAAACAAAGTCTTGAAAAAATTCAGTCGTTCCCGGCTTTTTCTTATTTTTTTTTTATCTTATGTCACTAAATAAAAATATCATAAAATACGAGTGACAAAAAAAAAAGGGAAAATTGGTTATTTGTCACTCCAAAACCTTCTAATTCTAAAAATGCCATCCCGAAATTTGAAATTGTAAAAATGTCACTCTAAACTTCATTAATTCCTAATTTTGCCATTTATACTGTATTCTTATGCTATTTTTATTAAAAATTAACTGAAAAATACTGTTTTGGTATACGTATTTCTATATTTCCGATTATACCCTTCATACAATTTCAAGATTATTTGCTAAAACAGTATTTTTCAGTTAATTTTTTAGTAAAAATAGCATAAAAATATAGTTTAAATGGTAAAATTAGGAATTAATGAAGTTTAGAGTGGCATTTTTACAATTTCAAATTTCGGGATGACATTTTTAAAATTAGAAGGTTTTGGAGTGACAAATAACCAATTTTTCCAAAAAAAAAACCAATGGATGATAGGAGGACCCTGCAATTTATAAAGAAAAGCAGCATATCCCATCAATAATTAATACACCGTTAAAGGACAATTAAATCACTGTTTAACTTCTCTCTCGCTGCCTCCTCAGGAATGGGAACAGCTTGAGTTCAATGAGCAGATCTACTATAGATTTCATTAGATCAAAGTTATGGAAATTAACAGGACTTTCTAAACGAATTTGATTTATTTCAAAATTGAAAACCCGATAATCATAGAAACCCAATAATCTTCGGACCTTTCCTCTCTCCTCTCCTATCGCTCTTTTCTTCCAATATACGCTCCACCACCCTCCTCGAACGTCTCTGACTGGAGCCTCCATGAGCGTCAAGCTTCTCCAAGATCGTGGCTACACCGTGCGCGCCTTCTTTCGAAACCCCTGTGAGTAAATTTAGCGAGTTCTCTTTAGCATAATTTATGTAATTTTAGCGAGTTCTCTTTAGCAAATACGTAATTCATTAATTTACCGTAATTTAGCATAATTTTACATAATTATTGTAATTTAGCGTAATTTAGTGTAATTCAGCATAAATTAATATAATTTCAAGTAATTTAGCGTATTTTAGTATAAATATGCTAATTATATATCAAAAAAGTAATCTAACTAATATTTATTTATTTTTTATTTTTTAGTGTTATATTTCAGCATTTTAGCAATTTGTCTCTAATCTACAAAAAAAAAAGGTACCGGCCATTTTCTGGCCGATACCCTATTTAAATCAAAAATCGGCCAAAAAATGATCGATATGGATATTTTAATAAAACCAAGCAGCTCTAAACATTTTTATTATTTTGTAATTAACTTTGGATATAAATAAAAATGTCGGCACTCCCTCTCGCTGAGTCCCGTGATTTTTATTAATATCCAAATTAATTAGAAATTAATAAAAATGCCCAAGTCTGTTGGGAATTATTAAAACTACCTATACCGGCTATTTTCTGGCTGATTTTAATTGATTTGGGTACCGGCCAGAAAATGGCCGATACTAATTTTTTTTTTAAGAGACAAATAGCAAAAATGCTGAAATCTAACACTAAAAAATCGAATTTGTACTAAAATATTTGTTAGATTACTTTTTTTTTATATATAATTAGCATATTTATACTAAAATACCCTAAATTACTTGAAATAATGTTAAATTACGCTGAATTACACTAAATTATGCTAAATTACAATAATTATGTTAAATTATGCTAAAATACGATAAATTACACTAAATTACGTATAATAGGGCCGATTTTGTGCCATCTTTCATAAATTATAAAAATAGTAAAAAAATTTCAAAAATAATAAAAATTGGCATTCTACAAGTTTATTATATAACTAATTTACTGAGCTACGTAGACTAAAGTTTTGAGCCTCTTCCCTTTATTTTTTGGCAATTCTAAATTTCAAAATCCGGCATCGCGGGCACTAACGCATGCGTATTTTCGCAAGCTTTCCGAAAAGTAGTCATTTGCTGAAATCGGACACTCGAGCGCCATTTTATGGCCATTTGAAGTTTCATCGTTGTTTTTCGCCTTCTGAGTGAATATATCATCCCTATTCATACCTAATTTAGTGTAATTTACCGTATTTTAGCATAATTTAACATAATTATTGTAATGTAGTGTAATTTTGTGTAATTCAGCGTAATTTAACATAATTTCAAGTAATTTAGCGTATTTTAGTATAAATATGCTAATTATATATAAAAAATAATAATCTAACAAATATTTTAAAAAAATTCAATTTTTTAGTGTTAGATTTCAGCATTTTTGCTATTTGTCTCTAAAAATATATATATAATACCGGTCATTTTTTAACCGGTACCGAAAAACCGGCTAAAAAATAGCCGGTACGAGTAGTTTTAATAATTCTCAAAAAACTCGGGTATTTTTTATCAATTTCTAATTAACTTTCTGAGTCGCTGTCATTAGAGGAAGTGAGGAACCTTGCGCGGTTCACATTAAATATTGTACACCGTAATCCCGCCAACTTAAATCTCTCTCATGCACGATCCCATTGCGTTTCGGCGATCCCGCTTCATTTTTTTTATACCCACCCAACACCTCCTTTTGCTTCATTCTCTCTCCTTAGATCTCTCTCGATCTCTTTGCCTCCCTCCTAAATTATGGCGACGATGGAGAGCCTGATCGGTCTAGTGAACCGGATTCAGCGAGCTTGCACTGTGCTCGGCGACCATGGCGGGGATGCCTCCTCCCTCTGGGAAGCACTTCCTTCAGTTGCAGTTGTCGGTGGTCAGGTAAGCGGATGCGATGTCCATTACGCA
Organism: Carex kokanica; assembly: GCA_025461125.1. Classification (NCBI taxonomy): domain Eukaryota; kingdom Viridiplantae; phylum Streptophyta; class Magnoliopsida; order Poales; family Cyperaceae; genus Carex; species Carex kokanica. Next base: position 579,171 of record JAJGRX010000709.1, read on the forward strand.
CGAATGATTGATTATTCAGTCGTACCTTTCTTCGATCTGGATCTGAATGTCAATTATCTAAGGCTATTTCTCTCAATTTGATTTTAACTTGAACTGGAAAACTTCAACTTTGGGAAATTGATCTGGACAGAGTTCGGGAAAATCGTCTGTGTTGGAGAGCGTTGTCGGAAGGGACTTCTTGCCGCGTGGATCTGGTAATGCGGATCTTATATTTCCTTTTCTCTTCTTTTAGCTTAAGTCTAGCTTGTTTTTGGTCAAATATGCAAAATTCTAATAATGTATGGGTAAACAGGCATTGTTACAAGGAGGCCGCTTGTGCTACAGTTGCACAAGACCGAGGGTGGTCAAGACTATGCTGAGTTTCTCCATGCACCTAGAAAGAGATTTACCGATTTTGGTAAAATCCACATCAAGCTTTACTCACTCAAGCACCTTTTTCTTTACGCATTTCAAAGAAAATAGTGTCCCTATTTATTGCAGCAACAGGTTGCCATAGAGTTTCCATAACCAGTAATCAGGACACTCAGTGTGATACACTGATAGAATACTTGATGCATTGCTGTTGAGGACCTCATAACATAACAGTCAATTTCCATGCTTAACCAAATAACTTTAATTTCATATTGGAACGTTTTAGTTTTCCTATGTTTAATTTGGGTTTTCTGTATAAAATGAGAGCTAATGGGTTTTAAGCTATCATATCAGGCAATCAGAGTAAAAGACCAAGCCTTGTTGCATATCTGAGGTTTAGTACCAGCACAAGCATGTTATTGCGATGAACTAAATCTTTCAGTACTTCTGCTTTGTTTTTCTATTTGAGTTTTGACTCTGGAATTTAAACATATTATTTCAGCTGCTGTCAGGAGAGAGATTGAATTGGAAACTGACCGCATAACTGGAAAAACAAAGGCTATATCGAACAACCCCATCCACTTGAGTGTTTATTCTCCAAATGGCATATCTCTCTCTCTCTCTCTCTCAATTTTGATTTAAGGATTTGTATCTGTCCATGTAGAATGGCTACTATGTAGCACCTTGATTGGATGACTAATTGGTTATGGCTGAGCAACCGGACACTCAAATAAGCTTCAAACACCAACATATTTGCAGTTACCTTTTATAGATAATTTTTATGGATAAAAATATGTTCCTGTCATACGTGTAATTTGTGCTCATTCTATATAAATAAGTGCAGGTTTTAATTTTTTAATGCATTATTTTTAACTTTATTTAATTTATCTTCTTTGCAGTTGTTAACTTAACATTGATTGATCTTCCTGGGTTAACCAAAGTTGCCGTAGGTATGTGCATGATGACTACATAATTCTTTTTCATGAAGTTCCTATAATATTATATGTAAAGTTCTGTACTAAGTTACTGTTTTCTTAATTTATGCAGAGGGACAGCCCGAGTCAATTGTCCAAGATATCGAAAACATGGTCCGATCATATGTTGAAAAGGTAGGACTTGATAGTTTAGATGTGAGCTTTAAACATGGAAAAGAGTTAGAATTTTTTACAATGTTGTGCAATTTGTGTTCAAGCTCTTGGAATGCGGATTTTATAAAAAATGATAAGGCAAGTTATTCCCTTTTTGCTTCATGCAAAGCAAGAGCAACACAATACCATGCATAGACTTTGCATTTGTATTCAGTTTGCTAGTTACATAACTGCCTTAGTGTCAGTATCTGTCACCCAATAAATGAAATTAATAATGCAGTCTTTTGGTATTAATGAATCTTTAAGCATGTTTCTCTAATCCTTCTTGTTTCCTCTCAATGGCACTTTGTTGTTAACATATAGCCAAACAGTATCATTCTGGCCATTTCTCCTGCAAATCAAGATATTGCCACTTCAGATGCCATCAAGCTTGCAAGGGAGGTTGATCCTACCGGTACGGAGCTCTTATCCTTTTTATAAACTTACTAGCTCTTCATTTGGATTTCTATCTCATTCTCACTTATATTTCGTAAATGTTAATAGGTGAGAGAACATTTGGAGTTGTAACTAAGCTTGATTTGATGGACCAGGGTACCAATGCACTCGATGTAAGTCATCTTACTTTTGATGAGAACTATTGTAACTTCAATTCTTAAAATGTCACATAGTCTTTGGTATAACAGAGAGTATCACATATATTACCGGAAATGAAACAAAAATGACCACCATATGCCTTGATTCATCTTTTGGCCTTACCCAGCTACCCTCCTTTCTCCTTTATGTGGAAAGAAACAATTTCGAAAGAAAGTACTTTACCCTTTTTTTTTAAAAAGAAAATTAACTGAGAGGGGTAGTAGGATTTAGGTGTATTAACATTAATTTGGGGACACATAGGATATTTTTGAGTCCTGGCGGGTGTGCTTGGAATTTCGATGTTTGACTTTCTACTAATTATTTGTTTTTCGACACCCTCAGCTGTATCATCTGTTGATTTTTCCTTATGTTGCTAGGTACTTGAAGGAAGATCATACCGTTTGCAACACCCGTGGGTGGGAGTTGTTAATCGTTCACAAGCTGAAATTAACAAAAATATAGACATGATGGCTGCAAGGCAAAAGGAACAGGAATATTTTCAAAATAGCCCTGATTACAGTCATTTGGCTCATAAAATGGGTGCAGAGTACCTGGCTAAGCTTTTATCTAAGGTACTTTATGTCTCCCTATTTTATTTGGACGGGTCTGAACTCTGAATGATAGGAGACAGGGTATCAATTTTGTACATAAACTATCAAAACAAATTATGTTTTCTGGAACTAAATATCCTGTAAAGCGAGTTCAAAGGAAGGGATCTTAAAGCAGAAGTGCAGCCATGAATACAAACTCACAGGAATCGTAGGTCAAGTTTAGTAATACCAAAGAAATAATGAACTGGTAGTACCGCTTTGCCCTGATAACAGGAGTTGGCAGCTTCAAATGTTCTCAGGTGTCTGCATGTCCACATAGCTGCTATTACATTTTTCATCTTTAATTTTTTTTTTCAAGGTTAGTTGGTGCACAGTGCATTGTTAATTTTATTGACCAGAACAGGATCAATTAGAAATCTCAAAAAAAAAATTTTGGTAAATTCTCTTCACAGCATTTAGAGGCAGTGATTAGAGCAAGGATACCGAGCATAATATCCATGATTAATAAAACTATCGATGAACTTGAAGCTGAGCTGAATCGGATGGGTCGGCCCATTGGAGGTGACCAAGGGGTAAGCAAACACAAAGCAACTGGCATTTTTATATTTTTTTTCCAGGTTAGACTATATAGACTAACTCAATGGTGCTTGATCTTATTTTATACAGGCACAACTCTACACAATATTAGACATGTGCCGTGCTTTTGACCGTATCTTTAAAGAGCATCTAGAAGGCGGGTTAGTCAAAAACTCTCTTCCTTTCCTTTTATCTGCTTTTTAGTGTGGTAGAAAGCTAGAAGCCTTCACTGGTAGGAGGTGGGCACTGGATGCCTCACCTCCCAACGCACCCTAATACATGCTGGCAACATTGATGGATAATGAGAATTATAAAAGCATGCATACATGAAAGAACACAAAAAAAATCCAACAAGCAATTCAAAAATACACTCAGTGAAAGAATACATCAAACCTTGAAACTCGGTGCCTCTCTTTATTATTCATTTCAAGTCCGAGTGATGCGATTATATGAATTTGATGTCTCTGGGATTTTGTTTTCTAGGCGGCCTGGAGGAGACAAGATATATGGCGTATTTGATAACCAACTGCCAGGAGCTCTGAAGAAGCTTCCTTTTGACAGGCATCTTTCTTTGAATAATGTAAAACGAGTTATTTCAGAGGCAGATGGTTACCAGCCACATTTAATAGCTCCAGAGCAAGGATACCGGCGCCTTATAGATAGTTCTCTTCACTACTTCAAGGGTCCTGCTGAAGCTTCTGTTGATGCTGTAAGTGTTGTTTTCCTCTTACCTTTTCCTTTAATTTTTAAAGATGCAATCAATTACTACATCATCTCAAATAATAATCTACTATGTTTGCAGGTGCATTTTGTATTGAAAGAGCTTGTGAGGAGGTCCATTGGAGAAACAGAGGTCGGTTTCTTTCTTGGAAACCTTCTCATTTGTAATTCGAATAATTCAATTATTATTGATTTATGGAAGAAATTGAATAATTGAAATCAAAACTTCTATTAGTATATTTGGATTTGAATGATACATAAAGTTTGTCAATTAAACGCGATGAAACAATCAAATGGTTGATTTCAGGAATATTATATAGAAAAGTAGATTTCCTAATAAAGATAAACAAAGAGGCAGATGTATCATCAGTAGGATTGTTGGTCATAACTGGCTCAATAGTAAAATGTAACTAATAGTTTCGTTGCAAAGGGAATTATATCTTTTTTGGCTCTTCAAGACCTCAAAGCATCCATCATATAGATAAAAAATATATATATATACATATAATAACTTGCTCGTCGTTCCTTTTCCAAATACCTGAACTACCGTCCTTTTGTGGCGGTTGCAATTTTGAGTACTCCGTGGCTGATTTTGATAAACTGAAATATACTAGGAACTGAAAAGATTCCCTACCCTCCAATCTGACATATCAGCTGCTGCAAATGAAGCCCTTGAGAGATTCAGGGAAGACAGCCGTAAAACAGTCGTTCGATTGGTTGACATGGAGGCCAGTTACCTCACTGTAGAATTCTTCAGGAAGCTTCCCACCGAGCCAGAGAAAGGTCCCAAGGATGACAAAAATGCTTCTCAGAATATAGACCGATATGGGGATGGTCACCTCAGAAGGATCGGTGAGTGAAATGTTATGTGAGGGTTTCTCATGTTTACTTTACCATAGTGAAACAACAAAAACTCCTTGCAAAACATAGAAGAACAATATATTCATACAAAAAGGAGAAATATTCCTTAACCACCTTTATTTGCAATTTACTTTAACTAGATGTCTACTCCAGTTCACAATGTTGCTCTCTATGTGAACAAGGAGCAAAACAGGGGCTATTCAAATTCTAAAGAAATCAGCAGATGGGTGTGTGTGTGTGTGTGTGTGTGTGTGTATAGAGATTGGCTAATATCAAAATGTTTGTTTCGGAGCCGTGGTGCAATTAATTGGTTTTCCGATTTTCAAAGTCCAAACGGTCGATCCAAACTGTTAGATGTGATCTCTATATTAAAATGTGCTTGGAGACCAAATTTTACATTTTTTTGGAATTTTTTTACTATTTATTAAGCCAGTTTTAAAATTGCTGATTTTAATAAACAGTGAAAAATTTCTGGATTATTGAAAACAGCGATTTTAAAACTGACTTAATGAATAGTAAAAAAATTCCAAAAAATGTAAAATTTGGTCTCCAAGCACATTTTAATATATGTTGAATGTTGAACAATTTGGATTAACCGTTTGGACTTTGAAAATGTAAAAACCGAAGTGTTTGTTCCATGGCCTAGGAACAAATGTTTTGATATTAGCCAATCTCTCTCTTTTTCTCTCTATATAATAGAGTTGGGCTATGGTGTATTGCAATGTATATGCCCTCTTGTACATTGAACAGTTTGGATCGGTTGTTTTGAAGTCAAAACCGACAATTTATAGTCCAATGTACAAGAGGGCCTATACATCACAATGCACAATAGCCCAACTCATATAGAGTTGGGCTATATATATATATATATTGCACCGGTGTATATGTGATATCTTGATGTCTTCTAGAGGTCCAAATAAAGTTCTTTCTGCCTTCTGCCCAAGTTTGTGTTATTTCACACAAGGGACTATATAAGGATTTTAGAACTAAGTTTGTGTTAAATGCCACTTTAGGAGCTAATGTTGCTGCATACATTGGGATGGTGTGTGACACACTAAGGAATACAATACCAAAGGCTGTTGTTTTTTGCCAAGTCAGGGAGGCAAAGAGAAATTTGCTTAACCGTTTCTATGCCCACGTTGGCAGTAAAGAGGTACGGAACTCTTTTAATTTTCTCTCGTCACTTATCATTCAGTATTGCTCTTTGTTAGGAAGTGTTGATCAACCTATGACAAGTATCTGATCTTTAAGCATTCTGGGTGCTGTTGGATTCATGACAGGAATATAGCCCTAATATTATTGTTTTGAAAACAAACACGATAGGGAGGCTCTGCAGTACTGAAGAAAGCTACTAATTTTTCTTTAAATGGTTTGTTTCTTTTTGTTCGAGGGGGGGGGTCCTCAGAGGGGTTGGATTCGAAGGAGTCGATAAGCTTAAAGAAGGGAACCCAGTTTACTGGATTGTTTCTTTTAAACTTCTTAAGCATGACCTAATGGGAAAGTGTGGTACAGCTATTTTGGTGTAGCAGTGTAGCTATGTGTACAGGATAATTGTTAGGACAATATTTCAAGGGTGCCAATAGAAAAGGGCAATATAATAGAAATTTTTTAGGAATATAGAGAGTTCACTAATTTCTTCATATTAATTATTAGTTTTGAAATTTTCTTCTCAACAGAAACAGCAACTTAGTGCTATGTTGGATGAGGACCCTTCTCTGATGGAGAAGAGAGACCAGATAGTGAAGAGACTTGAGCTTTACAAATCTGCTCGAAATGAGATTGACTCAGTTGCATGGAAATGATTTTTGTTTTTGGCAACTCAGAAGCAGTGATACACCATAGAAGATATATGAGCATTTTATGCACACAGTTGATCATTTATTCTTATTTTTTTCAATTAAATTGGAATAGCCAAATGAGATGCTGAGACCAGCCAGTTGCTCTTGACTATGCTGTGCAAAGATTGGATAATTTTTCTTTCTTAAAGGAGAAGTACAAATGATTGGGTTTTTTATTTTTTTATTTTTTTCCTTTTAAGGAGTTGAAGAGCGTTTTCGCACATCTTTTGTAGTTGTATTACTGTTTGTTTTTCATTTAACAATATTGGTCAGTACTTTTACACTGGTGGTTTTGTTCCTACATTTATCTGTATAATGAACGATTCATTATCAATATAGGAAAAGCTGGCGATGAATTGTTGATTCCCGTCCTATACCCATAACAATACAGCGAAAACTGAATATTGAGCTGACGTAAAAATTAAAACAAAGCAATAGTAAGTCTGTGCATTGCTGGCGGGTGGCACGCAGACCTAGGGCCGTTCGGATTTTTCACTGTTCACGTGGGAAAAAAAAATTCACTTCTAGCTAATTTTTTTTTCCCACGTGAACAGTAAAAAATTAGTTTAATTATTTTTATTTCTGTGCCCATTCTCTTGGGCCGAACAGGCTCCTAGTCTGTGCATTCTTTATGGAATTCGCATCCTCTGAGATAGCTCAACTTTTGCATGTTTTTTGGAAAATATCAACCGTTCAAGTTCTGTACGAATCTCAAAGCACAAGTAATACTGGCCCTCTTCACCATCTTCGAATAGACACCGGACACGTCGGTCACGCAAAAGTTATATCATCTCAGAGGATACGCACTCTTCTTTATGTTGTGCTCATATCTTGTTTGCGTACCGTTCGTGCTGTTCCTTAGCTGTGTGCAGATTAGGTATGCATTCTTATTAAGTTCCGTGATATTTCAATTTTTTTAAATGCTAATTAAAAAAAATCAGTCATAGCACTACCTTTTCTGTTTTCCAAATACATATTTAAAAAGTAAAAAAATAAAAACAGACATTAAAGTAAAAACAGAACTGAGTAATGCTGGTGTCAATAATTAATTTATATGTTGATCCTTGTTATTGCAGTCGCGTCTTGAAGGCATCCCATGTTAATCCCTTCTCCAGATACTCGATGTTGGTTGGATCAAACGGACCTTTGATCACATCTATTGATTGTATTACCGCCCTTGCCGGTAGCACGCTTTTTGATGGATCCGTCACGGTTGTTGCCGTCAAACATGATGAGAAACCCTGGTATGCATCAACAGACAAAAGCCAAAAATAATTTTAGTAACTAATGTACACTCCCTAAGTCCCGAAATTTTTATTAATAGAAAATAAAATATAAAAATATTGACATTGAAGAAGAGTTTCGCGGAAATTTCATATATAGCAATTCCGTGATTTTTTATAATATCTAGAAAACATTGTGGAAAATCACGGCCCGATTAGTTAATAGGATTAGCCAACTTATTTATGAAAATCCCGAACCGTTATAGAAAATTGCGGCCAGAAAATTGTGAAAAAAAGAAAAGAAAATACGAGTCGTTATGATAGATCACAGCTAAAAAAGCGCGGAAAAAAAGAAAAGAAAATTCGGGCTGTCATTTTCTATCCCGGAAAGGGAAAACAGAAGCGAAAGAAAGAGAGATTTTACCTCAGCACATGAGCGAAGCAACAGAGAAAGGCAAAATCACGCAAGGGTCAAGGGTGCTCAGAGAGCAGGTGAGATCCACGACCGCGCGGGAATTTCAGAATCAACCCTCCAATTCGCGCAAAGAGAGAAAGGGCAAGGGTCGGCTCAAAGAATTTTAGAATCAACCCTGGCCGTTATTTTCCATCGCTGTCCCTGTCCGTGATGGAAAATAACGGTCCGAATTTTCTTTTTCTTTTTCCGCGCTTCTCTGACCGTGATCTACTATAACGGCCCGTATTAATTTTTTTTTTCCGCAATTTCTAGCCGCGATTTTCTATAACGGCCCGGAGTTTTCTAAATCGGCTGGCTAATCCGATTAGCTAATCAGGCCATTATTTTCCACAACGTCCTCTGGACGTTATAGAAAATCACGGAATTGTTATATCTCGAATTTCTACGAAACTCTTATTCAATGTTGATATTTTTATATTTTATTTTCTATTAATAAAAATTTCGGTCCTAAGTCCTAAGCAATTTTTAGTCTCTATTAAATGAACTGAATGAATTGTCTTGTGCCAAGTGCCAACACTATATATTGGGAATTGGAATCTTTTCAAAACAACAATGCCCCATGGTTTTTGAATTAGTGCATGCCTACCTTGAATATGAGAACATGTTCCTCTTCGCCATCTACTGTTGCTTTAACCAACAGTGCTTCCTTTCTTTCCTTTTCGCTGTAAGTCTCTAGCATTGCAATCTCCAAGTTATTTCCATACTCTTCATCGCCTTCTTCATCTTCTTCCACATATCTCACTCTTCGTCTCGCTCTACAACTCATATTAACCCTAACCCCTCCATTTTTGCTAGCTTTGACATGAACTAATTGGCTCTGAAATTGATACAATTTTCTTGTTGAAAATAGATATTTTGCTGCATTTGAGCAAGTATGCGGGAAAAGAGATGATTTTTGATGTAACGGCGGTCTTGGAATATGAAGCGCCATTGGAACAGATATAGAAATAAATTGGAGCTGGATAAAGCCTACAGGCTACAGCCTTTTCGAGGATAAGAGGGGAAATGGTAGTAGTATAATTCTTCTGTGGCAGCACCTCTGCAGCGATTCATGCGATGTGATTGTGACATGCTCCGTTGACTGAGCAGCCTTCATTTGTTCTGTTATTAGCCTACAGTTAGATCGCAGGACATGCTCTTTCAATCCGACCCAACTGATCTAAAATAAACGCACCGAATAATTTGCTAATGTCATTAAAAATTTCATTTCCAGATTATGTTATCAAGTCAATTTCGTATATTTGCTTTATATTAGACTGTCGAAACCGAAATAACAACGTCTTGCATTTCAAATCTAATAACAATAAATGCAAACTCAGAGGTGGATATCCTACGGGTTGCAATTTTTCTGATTCATACTAGACGAGTAAATTTCAACTGCTCGACTGCTGCCATATAAATATATTATCATATTAGGCAAGGACATGTCCATTTTACCATACCGCCGGAGAATAAAGCAACACAAAAAATTAGGAAGAGAGCCGCATCATCAAGATTCAGGAAACAATCAAATGAGGGCATGACCCTTATTTCTTTCTCAAAAAAAAAATCAAGATTCAGGAAACATATCAGTACAGCCCGTAGGTCCGTTCCTAATATCTTTTTTACCGTTCCTGATTCTTGGTTCTCCACGAGATAGGAGTAGGTCCGATGGACATCGGACCTACATTTAGGTTCAATTAGCTTTAGGACCGTACGATTAGCATCAAGATTTATGTACACGGAAATTGATACATACTTGCACGGATTTTGATACAGATCACACGAATCTTGATGCATATCGAATGGTCATCACACCCATCGGACCTACTCTGATTCCCTGGTGGTTCTCCACTAGTGGAACTGTCTTGTCGTTCGACTACTATACACGTACTGGCTTTATCGAACAACTTTTTCACGATAGTTTATACATCACCATATATATATCTAATGATACCACGTCACCACCTATTACATATAGTGTATATACGAAACCCTCTGTTATATTTGATTGAGGCAATCGTACAACTAAATAATAAGATGTGAAAAGGAAGGATTAATGAAGAAAATGTTAGCTAATGGAGGCACACATTGTTAGATTTACAAATAAGAATCACGCACGAATTTCATATCAAACGCTCCAAAATACAAAGTTTGTGAATTTGGTAAACAGAAAAGATTGAACAACCTCTTAGGGAAATCTCAATTGATTAATCATATTATCAAGTTTACTGGCTGAGCTCATTTTTTGTAACTTTTTTGTGCTACGAGGGTGATAAAGCCATTAATGCCAAAATAATCAATGTCAAGTGTTTAGGCTAATAAAATGGCGAAGGTGGTTGTGTTGATCACAACGCCAGGCTGATTACATTTGCAAGTTTCGATTCTTGGGTAAATTATTCTGTGAAGGTTTGTAGATTCTCTTTGATATGGTGATTTATGATGCAGATTTTATTGTTACCGTTGCTTTATAATTGATTTACAATTGGACAATTTAATATTATGAAGATGTGTGTGTGTGTGTGTGTATAACGTTCATAATGTCTAGACCACTCTTGTACTGAGCTAAAGATTTTTTTTTTTCGAGGCACCGAGTGTAATTACTAGATATTGTGCATAAAGTATATGGTTTTCTCTGGAATTTTTTTTTTTTGAATATTTTGTCTGATTAGGAATTTTGCTTTATAATGATTTTGGAGCTTTCTTTGTTTTCTTTGTTTGCTTGAGGCCTTGAGTGTAATTAATTTTAAATTTCCTTGATCGGATGGAGATAGAGAGAGTAGGAGGAGGGCGAGACTGGGAAGCCAGAAGAAAAAAATTGGTGGCGAAGGAACGAATTGAGAGGACAAATAAATGGATAGCCATTGATGAGAAAGAAAGCAGAGATAAAAGAGAGAGACAAGAGGACATAAAGAGACAAAAATAATTAAGTTAATAGAATTATTTATATATTCTTCTTTTAAAAAATCATCGAATAAAATATCATTTTTCTATAATTATGAACAAAATGTACAAGTCTCAATTTTTTCCTCCCTCCTCCATTTTTCCATTTTAAAGAGAAAGGGAATAGAGAATGGAAGCAAGAATTTCTTTATTAATCTTTGCTTACGAATACAGAGTACAAGGAGGTATTTATAGAAAATGCTAACTATCATCTTTACAACAGTCAACGGTCTAACTAACATTATTCAACAGCCTAACTAACATCATTAATGACTAACTAATTCAGTTATGCTGTTATTCCTATTACATTTACTTCATTTCCCTCTTTTCTCCTTATCCTCCCTCTACTAGTTTATTGTCAGCATTTTGCACTAAGTTTATAATATATAGTAGAAATTATCAAGGCTCTTGAGCATGGATCAGCGATATTTGGATTTTTTTTTTCTTTGACGGCATTATTTTTTTTGTTTATATATGGAATGCCAACACTTTAATTCATCATAATTTAGGTTCCAACTTGTCATTTTTCTTCATATAAAGAAATGCACGAACAATTTCTTCAAAGTTTATTTTCAGGTGAATACCTTCTTCCGTCTTGCTTATGCATGTTGATATTATTATATATATGTATAACAAGGGATGTAATAGCGAAATTCTTAAGAAAAATACTTTCACGTTTGATATTGCTAAGTGTTTTCTGAAGAATGCTTAGTGACCCCACTGAGCAAGCAAAACAAAGAACTTTCTCATCGAGATCATACAGTATGTAGAAGCTTAATTAATTTGTTGTTGATAGTTGCCCAATATATATTAACAGACTATCGATCTGAGCCAAAAATAGTGAGGCACCATAAATTATATTTCAAAGGGAACGAGAAGCATGTAATTCTTCACTGGCAACATTATGAGAACACCTTCAAATGCATAGTTGATAGAGAAGTATCGAATGACAAATAGTAGCATGTGTCGTACCCAATACTTGATGCATTATTAAGAATCAACGAATGAAGTAAGACATTATGAGAACATGTTAGCATTTATTTGTGAAGTCAAGGAAAGTACACCTCTACCGAATCCAACCAGCTTAGTTGTAACATTAAACTCATTGCTGGAAGATGTATTACACCAAATACAAATTAATATTGGACACTTGTACCGACTTAGTTTTACCAAATCTGAAAGTTTCCTTTTAAGAGTTCCGCTAGTCCATTCCTTGTTATAAATGGAAGAGGATATTCACCATAATACCAATTACATAAGCAAAATGGAGGAGGATATTCACCTGAAAATGAATCTTAAATAATGTTGGTAATAGAGATGAGAAATAATAAAGGAGGGCAGTCACAAAATAATCCTAGAATTAATTGTAAAATAACCAAGTCGTACCCTCGGTGATATCTCCTCTCCGGGATATCACTAGGCGATTTCCCGGCGATTCAAAGAAAACTGAAGTTCGCTTCCCCGACGAATGAAGACTTTCCCTAGTAGATTTTGATAGGAGCGCAGGATACTCTTGGAAGAGGACTCAGAAGTGCCCAAGTGAGCGTATTTTGGGGAACCGTCAAGCACATCCGGCAAGGAGCAAAGGCAATCGAAGGAAAAGTTCTAGTTCCGCTGTTATCACGAAATCCCTATAGTAGTGTACGCATCCCTTCACTTCTGTCAAACTAAGAGTCTGGCAGGTTCTGCCTTTCACTTATAGCTATTTCTGCCTCGAAGTATGTCATTAGAAAAATAGATAAAGTGAGGAGCTAATTCTTGTGGCAGGGGACTAGGAACAATAAAAAGTATCCATTAGTAGGACAAAGTTTTTTGGGAGTTGACTCTTGCGCGCGCCCTCCGCCCTCCGCCCTCCACTCCCGCCCCCGTCCTCCCCCCTCCCCCCTCCTTCTTGTCCGGCCACCCCGTTCTCTTCTCCCGTCCAAGTAGTGTTTCCGTCTAGAGGATTTGGGCACCGCTTCTTGTTCCGCCTCACCCGATCTATATCACTGCTCTCCGATCCATATTGTTAATGATTTTAGAAGAATGATATTTTATTTGATGGTTTTCAAAAGAATAATTGATGAAATTTTCTATCAGTTAACACATGGAATTTAATTGAACTGAGTTTTATATTTTAGATAATTAAATAAGAGTGAGGCTATGGTGCTATGCATAGCACCAATGGCTAGTGTACTACGGCTCAATATGGTACTTTTTAAAATCCTAACGGTCGATCCGACCGTTCAATGTGATATCCATATGAATATGTACTTGCAAACTAAATTTTATATTTTTTCTAATTTTTTTACTATTTTTTTAGATAGGTAGAAAAATCAGTGTTTTTTGAAAATTCTGGACCATCAAAATTCTACCTATCTAAAAAAATAGTAAAAAAATTCGAAGAAATATAAAATTTAGTTTGCAAGTACATATTCATATGGTTATCACATTGAACGGTCGGATCGACCGTTAGGATTTTAAAAAGTACCATATTGAGCCGTAGTACACTAGCCATCCGTGCTATGCATAGCACCATAGCCTCACTCATTAAATAATTGGAAATTTATTAGAACCAATGCAATAATTTAAAGGTTATGATCAGACCTTTTTCAAATAAAATTCACTTTTATATGTATCAAACATAAGTACACAACAATCATTATATTTTGTTATTTTGATAATAATTATTCGTGTTGGGAGCAATTTTGACGCATTTTTGGAGCTATATTTAACGAGATAGGAGTAGGTCCGATGGGCATCGGACCTAGAGTTAGGTTCAATTAGCTCTATCACGGTACGATTAGCATCAAGATCTATGTGCACGGAAATTGATACAGTCTTACACGGATTTTGATGCAGAACACACGAATCTTGATGCAGATCGGATGGTCATCACACCCATCGAACCAAGGTAGGTCCGATGGGCATCGGACCTACTCTCATTCCATATTTAACACGGCATCTACTAAATTCGGTCATATGGAAACAAATCAGAGACCGATATCAAATCGAATTTACATCCCCTGAGATATCTCAAATTTTGAATTGACCCGTACAAAATCTGAACTGTTCAATCTTTTCTATACAAATCTCAAAGCATAATAATACTACTACATTTTGAATAAACACTAAAAATGTTTTACCCGGTTTTAGATAAAAAATTTCGAGATATCTCTGCGGACTATCAAATCGGACGGCCCAGAGGTATCCATTTCAAGCAGGGTCCCGCCGTGCCCCAAGAAATCGTCAAGTCTCACCGACTCGAATCGTCGTTTGATGAAAATTGGATTCAAAATGGGAATCGTTTTTGTGTTTTGAGGGGAATTTATATCCTCTGGGGTAACAGAATTTTTTTTTTTATATGGACCGTCCGATCGGAATTCGGGCCAATCCGGCCCGAGGTGAAACGCACGCGGCCCGTTTAATATTCGTGCAGATTATATTTTAACGGTCTGGATCCAAACAGAAATATTCTGTTACCTTAGGTGATACGAATTCGTTTTGAGGGGGCACTGAAGCAACCAAATTGAGATCCAACGATCCATCCATCGATCATTCCTTTTCCTTGTCTGGCGAGTCAAACTCCGCCCCAATTTACTTGCTAGTACGGACAATCACTCTGCTCATTTCTCCGACGCTCCGACACCGCCACCCTCTCTCTCTCGCTGCTCGCCGACGAAACCTGTAAGACAACTTTTCACTACTTTATTTCTCTCCTCTCTCTCTCTCTCTCTCTCTCTCTCGCTACTTGTTAATTTAACCGGGTTAAGCCTTCTTCTACCTCTCTCGTTCTCTCTCACTCGTTTTGTGCTGCACAATAGATGGAGAAGGGACCACGTAGGTCCTTACACCGATATGAATTGAACTCTCGCCAAATCCAACACAAATAATTACTTAAATTTTAAGTTGGCTAAAACCTCTCCTCAAATTCACATTGAATTCATATCTTGCTTTTGTCTTTTGCTTCCAGTAAGGGAATTTGTTGGAATAAGATTTTAATTTCAGGTCTTCTAGGAAAAGAAGTACTTTCATCAAAGTGTTAAGCTTTTATTTTCGTCCCTGTCCCTATCTTTCTCATTCGCCTATTACGGCTTGGAGTTTTTTTTATTTGAAGAGGGGACTGTATGGTTCCACGGAGTATATCGGTGCTTCATTATTCATATTGTTGATGACAATTAAAGCAACACGTGCCGCCTTGAATATGTGGACCAATGTATTCAGAATTGTAAGATATCTTCCATATCGATTAATATATTTTCTTACCACTTTATTTCACTCTCAGTCTCAGGTACTAATTTATCTGTATGAAGAAGTGAAAATTTGAAAACTAAAAGCTGTTGTGTTTGTTTTAGAGTAAGCTTTGGTTATTCTACATGTTATCAAATTATGAACTCTTTAAGTTGCCGTGCTGAATTTCTAGGGAGAACTCCAAGCTATTTCATGGTTTCAATTTCTACCTATAGAACCTGATCCCAATACCATTGCTGAGAAAAGGTGTGTGCAGATCTCTCTCTCTCTCTCTCTCTTTGAAATCTTGGCAGAGGCTGCCAAGTTGCTCTCTCTCTCTCTTTTGAAAAGCTTGGCAGAGGTGCCAAGGGTCTCTCTGTCTATCATATTCTCGTTGTTAACTGATTTGCTGTTTTAACCCTTATAGCTCAAAAGCTGAACAGAAAGATGCAACTAATTATGCTGTACTCTCAGCACACCTTCAGTTACAAAATGAAGGGTTTCTCAGTACATGGACTAATTCGTTTGTTGGTCCATGGGACCCATCACAAGGTGTTCATAACCCGGGTACAGCATTTTCTTTATTGAGTATAGAATCACACAAATTTTGGATGCATAATTGCACTATATAAAATAGCACTATTAATTTTCTAATGCATAATACGCAGATGAGAAAATTAAACTTTGGTTGTTTATTCCTGGCCGACAATCTTCAGTCATTGAAACTGCCCAGTCTGCAGTATCAAAATTGCGAGGTTTTTTATTCTTTTCTTATCTAGCTTATGTTCCTTTAGATCTCATAATGGAAGCATATTGGTGCTTTTCCAGTACAGGTCAGCTCTGGTATCCGCACCTGCACAGTCCAGTAAGATAGTTATTTACTTCATCCATATTGAACTCATTTTTTTTGCTTTCCCCCCTTTGTTAAACTCTTAGTTGTTGGGACGGGGCTATGGTTGGCGCCTGGTGACTCAGAAGAAGTTGCGGTTGCATTATCTCAGGCTCTAAGAAACACATTAGAGAGGTTAAATGTTCTTTATTCTAATTTATTTTTCTTCTTTCCTATCATAAAAATATTTCTAATTTTGTTTTCAACCCTTTGAATTTTCCTGGTTGCAGATCAATGAGGGGTTTATCCTATGTGAGATTTGGAGATGTCTTTACAAGATCCTATCCTTTGGGACAAAGTGAAAGAAGTTTAAGGTTGGAGGGGATTCTGTATTGGGATTATTTATTGTTACAGTAGGATAATGGATTTACCAAGTTGCCCAAAAATGTCACTTATAGGCCTAGTTTGGTCTGGCATATGTATATATCTGAGCTTTTCTGTCTAAATGTTTTTTATTTCTTATGCAATTTTTACTTATTATGCTTATAATTAAGTTTTAAAATTTATCAGATTCCTTACTTAGGCTCTTGTAGTTTATTTATTTCCTTTTTGTTTGTTTGTTTGATTTTTGGACCATGTTTTTCTTTAGCAGAGCTCAACCTACAGTTGAATTCTTATTTTCGGCCACCGAAGAAGCTGTGTATGTGCACGTCATTGTATCTGCCAAGTAAGTTGTTCTGGAAATGCTATGTTACAGTTAAATTAATCACTTGGAACATATTTTAATTGTGGTCTCTGCCTTTTCCCAAGGTACATACGGACTCTTTGTGGAGATGATATAGAAAAAATCCTTATACACTCCTCCCAATCTGCTATTGATGGACTTCCTGGTACTCTAACCCTCTCTCTCTCTCTCTGCTTTCAATTTTCTGTCTTCTGAAAAAACATGAAGTTTCTCATTTTACCAGTGTTGTAAAAACCGTCCGTTTAGACCAATTAATCGGCTGATTAGTCGTTGGCGGTGACCAAATCATCACGTATTTTCCCGACTAATCGGCCGATTATTCCCGATTATTCCCAATTAATCGCTTGGCGGTACCCTGTCCGTCTGACGAGCTCATACCGTTATTTACAACACTGGATTTTACAGCAATAAACATTAAGAGATCGGATCACTTAACAATGGAATAACATAACAATTTTGAATGTATTTTCTCAGGACAAAAATGCTCAAAAACCAGAACAAGTTGATATAGGAATATAGCTAGACACTGATGCTTTACCTATCAAATTTAATTTAGTCTATTATTGGATAATGCATTAGAGGTGGTTGAATTCAGACTGTTGAAAATTGCAAAGCATGACTGATTCTCACCATTTTTATATGCATGGTAAATGTCTTATATCTTACAGCCAAATTGTTAGATTTCAAATTGAGACTCAAATTTAAGAACATTGGTCAAGATTGTCAAGTCCATTTTCAATGCACTTAACCGGAAAATAAGACATTCACTAATAGTTTCTAAATGAATTGAGTTTTGGGTCAGTGCCATTTCCCATAAAAAATTTAAAGGTCTTGTTTGTTATCAAGAAAAACAAGTTGGGGATGAATTAAAAAAAATGACAATTTGAGTTCGTGGGGTCAGGTTAGGTGCATGATACCCATTTTATTGATTTGTTTTGTTTTGTTTTCTGTTGTTGTTGTGCCTGCAGTTATTGTTGCTCCAAATGGGATGCTTGGTAGGCTTACCGGCTGCTGTCCTAGTGAGCTTGTTAAGCAAGTTTATGTCAGGTAGTTTATAATTTCTGTTTATAACTAATGGGATAATGTTTATTTCATGTAATTTTGCGTCAAACCTCGTATACAAATTTTAAATGTCAGCAACCCTTAAGTTTAGCCTTAATGAAAGAATTAATGCATACATTCATGTATATAACAGCAAGCTAAAGTCTCCAACTGGGTGGACAACTGGTGCACCTTACGTGACTCAATCCCCTGGCTGTCAGATGAGAGGTCAGAGTTTCTATGTGGAAGTAGCCCTTGGTTGCTCGTCTTCTCCTTGCAAAGAGGGCAAAACTGAGTTGATTGATCAGGCTCCAGTTATGGAAAGGACCTTTATTTACCCTCCTGAGGCGGTGTTGGTACCTATGATGCACCGCGCTTTCTCTCGCTTCTCTAGTAATAGGTACCTACTGCTTTCACTTATCAACTGTCTGGTATGCAATAAAAGTTTACTATTTTTTTTAAGGGTTTATGGGTATTTAATATTTAGTATGGAGGCTCTGACCTTAAATTTAGTCAAAAAATGAACACCTATACTTCTGCTCTTTGCAACACTGGTTATTAGTTATTATGTTATATAAGCTTAAATTTTTGTTTTTCACTTTTCACAGATTCTGGCTACAAAATGGCTTAATTGCATCCTTGGCTGAGAGTTGGCCATTTTGGAACTTCTCTGGCTCATCATTTGTGGAACACTGGTCAGCAATCAGTATTAAAAACTTATTAGCTTACTATTTGTAATTAACATTTGTGATTCATAATTTTTTTTGCTTTGATCTTGGTTTACTGGTGTAGTCTGGCACTGGGAAGCACTTGCCATGTGGAATCATCCTGCAACTCAAGTTGCTTGAGACTCAAACGGCGACGCCACAATACCAGCAGCAGCAACCTAACTAGTAGTATCAGCAGCGTGAGCAGTACTTCAAGTGAAAGCGGTCCTGCAACAGCTGGTGACGGTGGTGACTTTGATGGTGATGCTGATTCGCTTGCAACCAAGCAAACTGGTAGCAACCATGTAATGTCTTTCTTTAAGCATCATATTGCAATCAGGCAGAATGATTCCATTTCATGTACTGGCAAGCTCTTGATCTCCTCTGGAAGGGTGAAGAAGAGGTTAGAGGAGGGCAGGGTAGGGGACAATTTAGGGAAAAATTCCACCTCCTTTACCCTCAAATATGCATTTTCTGTCCCCTTTAAATTGTGGTGTAGAGGTGAATGAATTTCGGTTATCCTTCCCATCCCTCCCTCACTCCCTAATCTTTGGTGGGGTAGCCTTAGGTGCTTGCTGATATGTGTGAGCATACTGCCAAATTTATGTGGGAGAATGCCATATACCAGTCATCGTTACATTGATCACAGGTCTAAGAAATTTTTTGGTTACAGCCCTACTAATGACTTCAGTTTGTTTCTCCTTTTTTTTCTTGAAAAAACTGCAGCAGGGTAATATGTTAGAAATGAATCCTCAAGCTGGAAAAGGTACCGATATAGTGCAAGCAAACCATATAGCAGATCCAAGTGACACCAACCGTGGAATCCTTTGGGCTGGTTTGGATGATGACGGGGTTGGGTTGGACATTAACATCCTCCTTTCCGAATTTGGGGATTGGGGGGGCTTTTTTGAAAATGATGTAATGGAGTTTGGTGAGGTAAGTGACATTTTCCTTCTTTTGTTGTCCTTTCCAAAGTTTTTACAGGGAGCTACATCTACAATTACAGTTTACAGTTCGCTGCCAAATTAAATGTTGGCCAATAACTACTGATCAAGCTATGTTTTCATTGCTATTTATTACTATTGAACAAAACTATGAAGCATGTGGTATCTTCGCACTTTTCAATTGAAAGCGCATTTTTTTTATGTTATATTTGGATAACAATCCCCGCCCCCCACCTTCTGACAGCCACCAGGTATGGAGGCCCAAGCTGTCCTTTTAAGCGGTACAAATGGTGGTGACATGACCAGTGTCAACCCTAGCAGCCAACTAATTGAGATACCAGATCAGCGCCTCTCTCCTGTCACTGCTACATCTTTTGAGGGGGCTACACATCTCCAACCTGCATCCCTAATAGATGACACGCGCCCCAAAATTTTGCCTGAATCCATCAAGGAAACAAGTCAAATAATCTCTCCCATTACCTCCAACAAATATATGGTCCCTTTTAGCAAACAACATAACCATCTCACAAAGGCTGAGGCCATGCTTGCATTTGCTCCAGAGTATGCTGCAATTGAATTTCCAACTGCTAGGGAAAACCTGGCTTCTCCATTTTCAAATCCGTACCAACCTACCTCTAGAAAGGCTGATAGCTCAGGCAGCTCTACAACAAATAGTTACGTATACAATGCAACACCACCTCCACCTCACTCTGATGTGTCAGAAGAAAAGGGGGAGGCTTCTTCTGAGCTATACACCCTTGTACGAAGTGGTAAAAAAGAATCTGATAAATTATCAAACAATAGCAAAAATACCGATGTGAATTCAAGGAAAAGTGACCCGCCACCACCAGCACTGTCAGGTGGGACTTCTTTAAGCACCTCAACCTCTCTAACAAAAAGAGAGAATACAATTAACTCAGGTCAGTTTCTATTACCGACCAAGCTGGCACTTGCCACTGATGTGGATTGCGTCATGTACCAGGCAGCTATGTGCCGGGTAAGACATACACTCGTATCTTTAAAATCCAAAACCCCAGGGATGGCCTCCTCCAAGTTTGAAATAAAAAAGGAGAATATAAATGCATCAGTCAGGATAGGAAGTGATATGGAGAGTGACTTAATACCACATGATGGGTCACTGACAAGTCAGGTAGGGGTCTGGCGGTCGGTTGGGGGCCCAAAGCCATTAAAACCATGTGGATCATCACTCTCTGATGAGAGCTTAGCTGCAAATGCGCATCAGAGGCAGCCCTTGATGGATTTTCTTGCTGCACTTGGGCTTTTGGTGCAACAGTCTGCCTCGCTTGTGGATGTGGCTCTTGATACAAACAATGGAGAGGGACCATATGGCTGGCTTGCCTTGCAAGAGCAATGTAGACGTGGTTTCCCATGCGAGCCTGATGCAGCACATGCTGGTTGTGGTGGGCTCCTTTCTATGTGTCACTCTGTTGATTTAGCTGGTGTTTACTTGGTTGACCCACTTGCTGCTGATGTAAGATTATCACTACATTTTTTCTTATTTCATATGCTGTTGGTCCATGATATTGGTAAAATAGCTGTTTTATGTGCCCTTATTTCTTGTTTTGTGCTGTACTTGTATGGTCAAATTATGTCTCAATTAGCATGTTGGTTTTGTTTCTGATAAGAGAGGTCTTAATATGCCCAAATTGGAGGGTTTTAATTCAATTTTTCTCGACCAAATTTGCCGACCAAAGATCAAATGTAGACAAGAAAAAGAATAACAGGACATACCTCCCTCAATGATAGCTAAAATCATTAATTGGTTGGCATTGCTATTTGCTGCAGGTTACAGCACCATCTGTGATTAGCCTGCTACAGTCGGACATAAAACAAGCAGTAAAATTGGCATTTGGTAATTCTGATGGTCCTTTGCCACTGATTGACTGGTGCAAGGGTCGAGCCCATTTGAGTGACTCTGTGTCCGCGGGAGATGCGTATACATTTCCCTATGGCGGTAATGATGCCCATGACTCTTCAAGCAGTGTTACCCTTGGTGGGGATTCTACAAGCCCACCCCAGTCTACTGGCACTTCCTCAACACATAGAGGTTTGTGATCGCCATTTCTTTTGTTAGTGTTGGGGTCAGTTATACACTAGATCTGATGAGCTAGCCACCTATGTTTTTTTCTGGGTTAAATTGGTTATAGAAACGAGGGTTCAAATGCCTCTACTTTTGGCTCTTCCATTGTACATCTATTTTTTAAACTTCAATAATTAAAAATTGTTACACACACACACATACCGGATCGGAATGATGGTGCTAAGGTGGATTGTTTAGGGGCATATATGCAGAATATTACTTCAGTGCAGTTACATTATGTGGTTCTTTTATGTTCAATTTGGACTTATAATGGGTTACACTTATGTTATTTTCAGAGGGAACAAGAATGGATGGGTTGTCTCACAGGAGATCTAGTCAGGACATGAGCAACTCTGAGCAGGAGCAAGAGAAGGGATCTTGCCGTTTAAAACCGACTCTATCTGCACTACCAACACCTTCTTTACTTGTTGGGTATTGTCTCTCATTAGAATATTTTCATTCTGCCTGGAGCAAATCTTTCTTCTTTTTATGTAGAAAGTGGCACACCAATGGAACCACCTTGCAGCCCTAACTGTTTGAGTTAGGTCTTGTACACATCCTGTTTTTCATGGTAGTCCTGGCAGAAAATGAGCAATTGGGAAACCTCTGCAGTCTCAATTCAAATTTCGGGACTTCAGGAGTATGCGAAAATTTGTTTGTAAATGCAGGTACCAGGATGATTGGTTGAAGGCATCTGTCAATTGTATCCAGTTGTGGGAAAAAGCTCCTCTTGAACCTTATGCTTCACCAAAGCCCGTAAGCTTATGATTTACAATTTGCTCAGAAGGTGCAATTGACAACTTGGCTATTGCTAACCAACAATGTTAACATTCATTGTTCTTTTGGTTTCTTTCAGGTTACATATTATGCAATTTGCCCTGATATGGAACTACTAACTACTGCCTCTGTCGACTTCTTCCAGCAGTTAGGAACTGGCAAGTTCTTTTTTTTTTTTTTTGCTCTCCGGATTTCTTATTTTAATTGCTATTGTTTATTAGTTTGCTTCTGCTAATAATTTTTCTTTTTCTTTTAATTCTTTCCTCTTTATAGTGTATGAAATATGCAAATTAGGAACCCATTTACCACAAATGGGTGGGGGCCAAATGGAGATCTCCAGTGTCAAGTCTTCACCATCTGGTCTGTTTCTTGCTGAAGCCCCCCAGCAAGTGAAAAATGTTCGAAGTCATTTAACTTCAGTCAGCTCAATAAGTGATCTTTTTCTGTCTCTTTCCAAGGGTTGGAGCGTGAAAAGTTTTATCAGTTCTGTAACTAAAGTCATCAAGGATCTTAAGCTCACTCCAAATTCTTCATTGAATCAAAAGGAGAGCAATGGATCACCTTGTACAGTATGGGTCTTTCCCCTCATCTCTGTAAAATATTGTCATATTTGTTTTTTTTTCTCTGAGATATTTTGATTAAAATCTTAAGAAACTAAAGGCAATCGGTTATGACAGGTAGTATATGTGGTGTGCCCATTCCCAGAGCCGTCAGCTGTCCTTGAGACACTAGTTGAGTGCTCAGTCGCGTTGGGGACAGCTGTTCTCACGCCATCAGAGCGAGAACGGAAATCCTTGCTCCATTCTCATGTGCTGCGGGCATTAAACCCCAGCACTGGTATTGACGAGTCATCATCCAATTCCAATGTCATTATGCTATCTGGATTCAACCTCCCAAAAGTTGTCCTTCAAATAATAACTGTTGAGTCAGTTCTCAGGCTCAACACCCCTGCATTTAATGAGCTCTCACTTTTGAAGGATATCGCCTTTACCGTGTACAATAAAGCACGTCGGGTTCCGCGTGCTGTAGTCTCTGGGCCAGCCCATGACCCAGTTCAGTCTGCTTCATCCTTCCCAGGGAGACCCCAAATGATGCACCACATGTCTCCATCTCCTATGCCTAGCCTTTGGAAAGACTGTCTGGTGCCACGCATGCCAGGTTCAGCTGCATTAAACTCCAGAGAACCTGATTTCGATCCATCCATGAGACCTGTTAGTTGGGGTGACAACTCATGGCAGTCGATGCAAAGGTCGGTGTCAGATCAGTCTAGCCTTGATGATAAGAAGTACCTTTTTGAGCCGCTATTTATCCTGGGTGAACCTGGCTCCGTAGACCATGCTACTGCAGTTTTCGAGGCAAACTCAGCTTCCAAGTCTGGGATCGATGAGGGCGGGGACTCAGTGATGTCACATCCAGATGGGTTGTCAGACCATTCAAAGACAGGTTCCGCGAGTCTGCACTGCTGCTATGGATGGACTGAGGATTGGAGGTGGTTTGTGTGCATTTGGACCGACTCGAGAGGAGAGTTGTTGGATAGTTTTGTTTTCCCATTTGGCGGGGTGAGTGGGAGACAGGATACTAAGGTCTTGCAGGGGCTGTTTGTTCAGGTGCTTCAGCAGGGTTGTCAGATTATAGCAGGGACTGTCTCTTCTGACAATGCAGGTCCTGCTAGGCCCAAGGATGTGGTTATTACACGTCTTGGGGGCTTCTTCGAGCTTGAATGTCAAGGTTAGTGATCTTTAATTAATTTTGTGAGGTATCATCACATATTTCTATAGTTAATTTACCCAACTACCCTTCTATAATTGGAAAGTTCTGAAAGAAAATTCCAATTTGAACAAGGATTTTCTATTTGTGTGCCTTTTTCTTTGCCCCAAATTCCTTTGAAAAAAAAAAAGGAAAATGCGGAAGAAGAATAACCAGGAGAAAACAGGAGTGCTCTAAGTTGAACCTAATAAATTAATAAACCACATGCTTGCAAGGACTTATTAATGTAATGCTTGAGCAACTAAACTAAATATAATTGTTTGTTTCTGATTCCTGTTTTTTTAACACAAAAATCACTGGACATTTTCTGTAAAAACAGAATGGCAAAAGGCTATATATTCAATTGGAGGGAACGAGGTGAAGAAGTGGCCAATACAGCTGAGGCGGTCTTCCCCAGATAGCAGCCAAGACACAGCCTTCATTCAAGAGAGGAATCTACCATCATCTCCGAGCCCCTCTTCTCTGTACGGCAGCAGTATGTCATCAAAATCTGGCTTCATGAAAGGTGGCAGCACCAAAAAACAGCTAATGAGCACCGCACAGGCCACCCCGGTGGATTCCTCGAGAGGTTCTTCAGCTTTGCACTTGGTTCAAAGCATCAGTCTTGTTGGGGTCTCTCTTGACCACTCTTTGCATCTCATCCTTCAGTCGGAGTTGTCTCAATCTCAACCAGGGGGGTCTGCGAGCTACTTGGAAGGCTTCAGCCCTGTCAAGTCTCTCGGTTCGGTGCCTGTTTCAACCTCGTACCTCCTAATCCCTTCTCCTGGCTTACGGTACCTGTCACCGACACCTTTACAACTACCCACATGCCTCACATCCGATTCACCCCCACTGGCCCACCTTTTGCACAGCAAAGGCATGGCTATCCCCTTGGCCACTGGTTATGTCGTGTCAAAACCTGTGCATCCAGTTAGAAAAGACCTTTCTGAAAGTGTCAGGGAAGACTGGCCGTCAGTTCTCTCTGTAACCCTGGTTGACCATTATGGAGGCGGCCGGAGGGGCAAGCAAGGGAGGGGGTTCCTTGGTGCTGACGTGGTGAGCCGGGATAATGATGCAGAGGCGCATGCTGTTTTGGAAACAGTGGCTGCTGAGCTGCATTCACTCTCCTGGCTTACTGTGAGCCCAGTGTTTGGAGATAGGCGCAGTGCTTTACCTTTCCACTGTGATATGATTCTGAGGCTTAGGAGGTTGTTACATTATGCTGACAGAGAGCTGTCTCGGCCAGCATTCAAGGCTGAGCAGGTTTAGATAAAATCAGAATTCAATCCATGTCTAATGGGGAAGGTGTTAAATTTAGTGATATATGTTATAGTACATGTAATATAGCAACTTGTGTAATGTCAATTTTGCTTCCTTTTTTATTCATAGAGACTCCAGGTTAGAGACTAATTCATTCGGGTTCAATTGTTTAGAGATGTAATTAAACATAACTTTGTTAGCTCATCTGCTAGAAAGTCATTTTGTATTTCGAGGGGGCCCTTCTAATTTGTTGTAGTTGCTGATTGTTGGCATTAACTTTTGTATCTCGATTGTATTTTTTATATTATATTTTTTCTTTTTTTTTTCTTTGTAATCTTCCTTGTAAGCTGCTGTTTTATTTTATAATTTGGATGGGGTTAAGCCAACAACAGTTTAAGAACTGGACCTGTATGAAAGATATCGTGACCTTTGCCTGCACCTTAACAAAAGATCTACAATTGGCATTTTTACTGGTATTCAGTGCTCTCAGTTGGACAGTGAAAATTGTGCAATGAACTATGCTTTCAACATACTCCTAATAAAACTTTTAGAACAGTCATTCTAATGATAGTTGTGGTTAATTATTGGGCAGCTTTGGTTAAGAGGCAAGCCAGAGAGTTGGTGCCAGTGTGGCTGCCAGACGTGATTGAGGAAATTCCACTCCAGATTTGGGATCCTAAAGACACACAGCTGGTGGTGTATCAACCTGCTGAGGAAGATGATGACCCAGCTGATGGCAATGCATAACCTGATGCTGATGCTTATCTATCTTAATTAGTTTTTATGCTTTCCTTTAAGTAGATGCTATGCTTTGGTGTTGTTTGTAAAGAAGTGTTGATGAACTTCTATAACCTCGTATTTCTTTTGTTTACTTTCTAGTTTGATCTTTGTTTGTAAGTGGATCTTGTTTCTCTAATGAAACGGGCGTTAGCCTTTTATAAAAAAAAATTATAATTAAATTCAATAGTAGAAATTTTGACTAATTAGAAAAAAGAAAACTCGTTATCTTGGACATACGTAGTTGGAATATTTGCGAGTTTTTTCCCTTTGGATTAATAGTTAAAGTTTCCAGTAAATAAAAAAGGGAAAATTTCTAGTGTGTGTCCATATAAATTTTCAAAATAGCCAATTTTCTCATAAAAACATCATAATATCTAATTAGTATTGTGCCTATGTAGAGATGCTATAAGAGGGGAAAAAAAATTCTCTGACATATTTTATTAAAAAAAATAAAAATAGACTAATGAAAAGAATAATTATTCAATAGTAAAAAAATAGACTAACATATACTCGTACAAATGTAGAACCCATTATTTATGATATTTTTTTGATACATAATAATATTGCTTAATGGAGAAACAAGAGAAAAAAAATCATCAAGTTGTATTATTTGCTATTGTCATATTATGACACCTTTTTTTTGGTATATTATGACTCTTGTTATTGTTATAAGGGTTATCCTCATTTCCTTAGGATTTATATGCATGTGTGTATCTAGTGACGGATCCATTCCTATGTCAATTGGCCCCTATTTTTATATGATTTTCTATATAATTTAGAGTAAAATGTCACAAGTATCATAAATTCACCCTCGTTGTTAGCATAAAAATTTTATATGATTGATCCCCATAGTTCGAAAGTCGGAATATAATCATATTTAATTACTACCATGAGATTGACAAATAACATTCCTTATATGATATAAAAAACATGGAAAGAAATGAACATATAACCAATCAATTATCAATTAATCTAAAAATTCATTAAATGATGTTTAAAAATGTAAAAAAATCATGAGCAAAATAAGGCAGACTAAATAAACTTGTGGCGAGTACATATCTAAATAAATTTAGACTTCTAAAAACACATCAAAAAGATGCATAGAATAAAAAAAAGGCAAAATATTTGATCGGAAGGATGATATTCAATCAAAAATTTATTTTTTAATCACAGCCGTTGGCACATAATGACATTTACATATAAGAATAGAGATGTCTACACAAAAATATAATTTTTTTTCTTTCTATCGCTTTTATTTATTTAACCTTTCATTTAGTTATTTTAAAAATTAAATCGACAGTTATGTCAACTGTATAATTTTTTAATAAAAGCAGTCACCTGTAATTTTCAGTTTCAACAATGTGTATACATTAGCATGCCATGAGTACTTTTGTGCGTATCGAGAAAGAAAAACCAGGTTATTTTGTGTGTGAGCATCTGCGTCTGCTTGCTTGGGCCAAAATCGAAAACCAGGGTTTTGAGAGGGCTGGAAAGTGATATGTCATAATTAATCTTCATCTCTCCTTTTACTCTGATATGATTTAGCTGAAGCACCCAAAAGTTCTTTCTTAGACTGAAGTTGGATTGTCACTTGTGAGCCAAACAAAGGAGATAAAGCAATTCTCACTTCTCCTAATGGAAGAGGTACGCTCCATTTTCCCCCTCGCTGGGGCGGACTTCCTTTTCTACTGAATTGAATGCTGGGTGATCTTAAACCATAGGTGGTCTACTTTGGTTTCGAAAAGAAAAAAAAAAGAAAAAAAAAAAGAAGAAGAAGTGAAAATCAGAGCATCACTTTGATTGCAAACACCTTGACCTTCTTTCAACATTTTTCAAAACATTTTTTGCTCCCAGATAAGACAAATTCAAGGCTGTACTTTCTTTTTCATATGTTTAGTTACGCGGTTTCAAAATGAGATTTTACTGTTATTACTTTTTTTATATGAAAAAGCTCGTTTTATTATACCAATATAAGAGAACAATACTAATAAACCACTCCATATTTGGTGCTTCTGCCATAGTGAATTTTTTTTTTTTTTTGGATTTATTAATTGTATCCCGGTATCTAAGGTGATGCGGATTCATAGTTTATGGAGTCCGCCTAAAATTCTAACAAAAAAAAACATTCAGCCCACCCCCCACCCCCCCCCCCCCCCCCCCCCCCCCCCCCTCAAATTCGTATCCTTTGAGTTAACATCAGAATTGTCGAATTTAAATCCGCACGAATATTAATTACTGGTGATTGCTGCGTCAAATGTAATTGGAGTGCATTAGCAAATGCTATACTCCATGTCTCTTACACAATATCGAGTTTCACCATCGAAAAAAACTCATTATCAATAGCATAGTTGATTGTTTTGAAGAAATTAGTCTATACAATTAACAACATTACAAAATCCAAATAATTATTGTTTTACAACAAAAAAAATAAATATATATATATAAATAATTTAATATAATGTAACTACATGGAAAGACGGATGAGAGATGAGGAGGAAAGAGAGAGAAGGTTTCTATGGGATTAAAAATGAAATACGGAGTTGAACTTCATAGTCTCTAGTGTTCAGGCTTTTCAAGGCCAGAATTCTATAGATTGTGGCATTTAAGATGGACTCCAAAAGTTTATGACGTGTGATTTTGAATCTATAGATTGTAGCTTCAAAAATTATATTATTTTTTATTTTAAACGGACACCATAAATTATGATGTTATTTGTGATGTCTTGCATACAAAGTGAGATATTCACATAATGATCCGATTTTTTTAATTTACTTTTTTTTATTTCGGATTAATAAAAAAAATTCGGCTTGGGTTCCGCTTACTTTTCGTGGGTGTGATAATTCTTCGATTTGATCTGAAACATTTAGGGATTAAATTATAAATTTTTTTACAGAATAGTGCTAGCATCTGAGGCAGCTGCTGTGATGTCGTCTGGTCGTCAGCTACCTATGATCTTGATTCTTGAATAGCTAGCTAATTTTTCATTGAGATTCGTATCGGCACTGATCTCGACATGGATCAAACAACTTTGGTACCTTACGTCAGCTGTCTGAAACCTGATGGGATTCCAAAAGTCAATTGGTTTACCTTCTCCAGGCATTAAATCCTTGTACGGATTTCTGATGCTGTTGGTCCATCTAATCAGTTCTTGGAACGTGTCTAGCCGTTGTTCCATCGAGATTCCTTCACAGGAGCTCTAGTAGTTAAAGTTGGCTGTGATCGGTCCTCCGTGGCGATGGGAACGGCGAGTGATGACGCGGCAATTGTTTTCCCCGCATTCTGTAGCAACCAATCCGTCAGTGACTCGTCGCACAGTTCTCAACTCAATACTCGATACGAATAATCTTTGATTTGATACGACTCTTGGGTGTTCGAACAGTCGCCAGTCGCTGGTCCTCAATCAAATCACGAATCATTGTCGCACAATAAACCTACAGGCTACAGCCGATTAAATGCGTTTACTTTGGTTAAAATCAGATCAATTGGGTTTGGTTCACGGGAAAAACTAAAAACCTGTAACTTTGTTTGGAGTTAAGATCTTATGTTTGTGAAACTCTGCGGCTACCTGTGTGGTCCAACCAGCATATGGACCTTGTACTATATATATAATATATTCACAACTAAAACCTACATCCGCGCATCAAAATTCATGTCAATAAATCATTAGTTCATTACCAAGTCCCTCCAAATAATCAAACAAGTTTAACAATAAGCAGTGAAGGTCGAATGTATAATATATTAGTGAGTCGGTGACTTGGCAAATGATACATAAGAGTATTTAACTGAGTCACAGAATTTCTGGCTCCTCAATGAGTGATCCCTTTTGAAGCAAATACGAAGAATTTACCAAACCGCGTTAAAATTTTCCTCTCGTTGTTATCGTTACGCAAATTAAGAAGCTTTTTTGCACAAGTATTTCCACATGCTCATCGCTGATCTGCATTTGACTAACAAGGAAAACCCTTTCTATATGCACTTATCCTCTCATTAACTATTCATTGGACGTTTGAGTTTCCGTAGCTGTTTATCCGAATAAATTAATTTTTAACATCCAGACTTTCATTTCAAGTTTTTGTATTTATTTATAAAACGTTCCAAGTTAAATTAAAGGGGAAATTTCATGCATACCTCTCAAAAACTTCAAAATTATGTATTTTTTCCTCTAAATTCATAATATCGTATTTACCCTTCTAAATTTGAAACTAACAAATTTACCCAACCTATTGATTTTTTTAATTGCAATTCATTTTAAATTTATAAATTACCCATTTTACCATTATTAAAAAATCCTCCCTCCCCCTCCCCTATATCTCTCTTTTTTCAAAAAACTTGGCAGCGGCTGCTAAGGATATATTATTAATATATGAAAAAACATCCTTACATCATGTGTTACGTCATCACCATCTTAAAAATTCTTCTAGTAAAATTACAATATTTTAAATTTACATCTAACTGACAAGAAAAGGTCGCAGATCGGCTCTATTGTCAAGTCAGGAGGTGCTTAGCTACCCCATAATTTTAATTTTTTAATTATGTATATTGAAATTTAATTAATTTTTTTTTAATTAATATATAGTTCAACCTCTCAAGTATACTAAATGTGTACTTGTAGTTAGTGTAGAATTTTATTTTGTGATTGTAAAAACTTGAATTCAAATTCCAGTTGCTACACATTGTATTTTGTGCTTCCGTCTTCCAGTCTAAATTTTCCAATTCCGTTCATGTACAAATTAGATGGATACTCTTAATCAAGATAGAGAAAACCTTTTAAATAGTTAGAATATAAAAGAAATTTCATAATAAAATTATCAAAAGCATTCTTGTGTGATGTAATTTGTGTTCAAAATATACACAGTCAACTTCGTGCGTGTTCGATTTAAATTACAGTGGTTTGTTTCATAATTTTAGGACTTTGAGCTCCTGTGAACCCTTTTTTTTTTTGCAATATTTTACCAGTCATTGGTACAGTTAAAATTTACATTACTATACTTCTCAAAAATATGTTTAATTGTAGAATGGCCATATACTAGGGCGGAACTAGGAAATTAAGATGGAAGAGGGGGCCAAATAAGTTATTACAGTGTAATTTTATTTTATAAAAGAGATTAAAAAAATATAAATACTTGTAAAAAAATATATAATTTAAAGGATTAAAGTGCTAATGTTAGCCACCCCTAATCAATACATAGTTTCGTCCATAACTATATATACTCTTTTTTAAATTAAAAGACAAATAAATGGTTCTAGTGATGAGATATCGCAACATAATACTATCAGAACAAAGCTAGCATGTGGTATGCTCATAAAAAAAATATTTGTGAGCATAACTTCGAAATCCATTGAATTGACTTTAAACGATAAATTCAAACCATTGAAACTGATCTTTCATGAGTGATGCGTATAAATGCAAAAAAAAAAATTGAAAAATTGAAATTCATTTAGTATAAAGTCAAGCGGTAAAAAAAATAAAGTTTTATAAGTTATTTTAATAAATTTATTTTTCATCATTTTATTATCGTTTGGCTTTATACTAAATGAATTTAAAAAGTTTCAAAACTTTGCATACACACATATCGCTCCTGAAGTAGATCGGTTTTAATTGTTTGAATTCGTTGTTCGTACTATCATATCACTAAATGCTCCCTTACTGCTCCTAGTATATATCATGTCTTTTTGTTTCTTTGTTTTTTTTATCCAGAAATGTGAATTATATATAAATTTAAATTATATAGAATTTGTATAATTTGTTAGATATTTATATAATATTTGTACTTAATTTTAATTATAAGATTTTTAATTATCGCGCTGGAAGAGAGACGAGGAAAAGAAACATTTTTCCAGCAAGAAAATGTGGTTCCGACTTGTATATAACAGGAGCAATTGTTAATTTGTTATTGTGTTTCTCCCACATAGTGGCAAGCTAGTGGGGCCCGAATCCTACATGGACAGCTGGTGTCCTGTTAGAGTAGTACAGCTGGGATAAGCTTGCTTTGTTCATTAATTATTGGTCCTAGCTAGCGCTACCTATGACCTATCCATCTTCTTCTATCTTGTTTGTTGTGTTTTGATACCTCATTCCAAATGTCAAAATCTTGGCATCTCCCATGAGAAGTACTAATAACTTCAGCAAGAAGATCTACACCAGGTCTAGCCATATATAACTTCATTAATTCACAACTTAATCCCCAAAATGGCCATGTCATTGCTCATTGCTCATCTATCTATATTAAAATAAGAGGGATGCTTCGGTGGACATAAGGACCTATTTGTAAAATGAGTACTATTTTCATTTTCAAAGTTCAAACCGTTGATCCGACCGTTCAACATTATCTCCATATTAAAATGTACTTGGAGGTCAAATTTTACATTTTTTTTGAATTTTTTTATTATTTATTAAGTATTTTACAAATTCAATGGTCTGAATTTGACTAGTTTTTGTAATTTACAATTCATATTACGAAACTTATGTACATTTAATACAAAATCAAGGTGTCAAAAAGTCAATGGCTAATTGCAATTAATTTTCTGTGTTTATTGTCTCTTAATTTTGTATTAAATAAATTATATATATAAATTTTATAATTTCCAAGGTAAAAATACTTATAGCAACACAAAATCGATGTTTTGTATTTTTTAAATTGAAATTTGAACTACCAGTGCAACGGCACTTTATTAAAGTAATATGATGGGTTTGATTTGAATAGAGAATTGCAACTTTATCATTCTTTTCCTGTAACGAAAATTTTTAATACAAAATTTCATTTGAATTATATATTTGTAGGTTAGTAGGTAGTTTAAATTTGCAACGTCACGTGATAAGCAAGTCGTAACTTGGTCATGTGACGTGACTATTTTAATTTCATGCGACATGATATGACGTGTCAAAAATAATGTGAAAGGCATATTATATTTAGCGAAGTCATGACGTGCCGCGAAATCGTGAAATCGCGATAATCATGTTTATATTTTTTATATTTTGAATAGTCAGTTTAAACTTAAAAAAAAAAAAACTTGAAGAAATTCCAAAAGTTGTGAACAAAATTGTAAAATAAAGAAAAAATATTGGAACTTTTTTATCATGTTAAACAAGTATTTTGATTATTTTTGTCATGATCCTGAATTGTTGTTTAAACTTTTAAAAAAAAACCACATCAGCCATTTTGACAATTATTTTCCATATTAATGTCAAAATATTTTAATCCCGACAAAATATTACTTTCTGTGTGAAAGAATGCAAGTTCAAAACAATTATAAGACTTCTTTTATCCTTGCTTGAAGTACAATGTTATCTTCAAACGATTACTAAAAAAATAACATTATAATCCTTAAAAAATCCAACATTACTAAAAAACAACTTTACTGTTGTTCAAAATAATTTAAATGTTACTTTCAAAATAACATTGCCCACCTTTACTCAAAAAAAAAAAAATCCCTGCAAAATCTCAACAGGATAAAGCACTTTTAATAATCAGAAGACCAGGTCCAGCCAAGAAAAGCTATCTAGAGCCACACTAAAAATTAATGAGAAATAAATCTGCTGTGATTCTTTGAGAATCACACGACCCTGCTATTTCAAATCCACCCATTCATTTTTCAGAATGCACAAATCTCAAAATCTGTTGTTTTCTATACGCAAATCTCAAAATAAATGAATGGGTGGATTTAGAATAGCAGGGTCGTGTGATTCTCAATGAATCACAGCAGATTTGTTTCAAAATTAATGACGCAGCCATCTCCAGTCTTAACTCTAAGTCTGAGGCTCCCAGCGAGGCCGCCCAAAATACGACTCTTTTATTACCATAGTCGATTAGTCGTCTCTCCTCTCTTCCTCTCTCTCTTTCTAACCCAATATTCTATTCTATTGAGAGCTCTCAATCCCTTTACCCTCGCCGGAGACAAAGAGATCCACCACGGATTCGCTGCGGATCCGGACTCTGTACCCTTCCCTCTGCCCGCTTACACCCCTGGCCAGATCGGACTGGGTGGGGTCATTTGATTGGGTGCGGCTGTCAATTGAGGTGGAATTTCTGTGGCGTTCTTCTCTGGCATGAGGGGATATGGACAGGGCTGACGCGGACGAAGAGGTACAGTTCCCTGCGGGACTGCGTGTGCTCGTCGTAGATGATGATGTCACCTGCCTTCGTGTTCTTAAAGCGATGCTTCTCAAGTGCCGATATGAGGGTGAGCAATTGTTGAAAAATTCCAGCTTTTTTTATTTGGTAGGTTCACTCCGTTTTGGGGAATTAGCTCGTCTCCTTTTATCGTTTGATGTGTTAGTGATTTAAGACCCATTAAAAGTCTCGGCTGTTTTTACTTTTTAGTGTTACTTCTGAAGTTATGATTGCGGGAATTCTTCAATTATCTAAGCCTTTTGCCAAAAAAGCTGGTTTATCTGTTCAAATTTGCACTTCTTCTTACATTCAGTTGTGGTAAACTCCTTTTGGGAAGCTACTATTTATAGGAGTTGGGACCAATTGCAGGAATTGTTGAAAATTCACCCCTCATGGCCTTACTTGGTTAATGATTGAGTTATTTGTTGTGTGTTACTTTTTGGAAAGATTTGCATTTTCTCCTTTCTGCAAGCATTTTTTGCTCCTTGTTCTCTTAGTAAATTATGCAAACATCCCTCCTGTGATAAAACTATTTATGGTCCCTTCGTAATGTACTTTTACCCTTTTTTATCATCCTTAAAATTATGAACAAACACCTTTTCTATTCCAGTATTTAATAATAGTCAAAATTTTCTTCTTCTTCTGCATGCTAGGGTAATGTCTGTTTGTAGGTAAATTATGAACTTCCAATTAAATATCTAACATTATTTTTACTTAAATCTAAGTAAGATCTGGCGTTTTCTTATCCTTCCGAGTTTACTTGAAAGTTCGTCACTGTTGTCATGCCATTATTAGGAGTGGACTCCTAATTCTGGAAAAGTCACATGTTGCCACTGTTTTTTATCAAGACATACTGAAAGAACACTGCAGTATATCAAAAGAAAAAGAAAATTGAAAGCCACAATGTCTACATCTCATTTTTTACTTTCACAGGATACTTGAAAATTCTTATGAATCAAGGAACGCAGCAATTTTGGGTTTTAACTGGTATGTACCATTTGTTGCAGTTACAACATGTTCCCAAGCGACATCGGCACTGGCTCTCCTCAGGGAGAGCAGAGATAGTTTTCACTTGGTCATAAGTGATGTTCACATGCCAGATATGGATGGATTCAAACTTCTTGAGCTAGTCGGGCTTGAGATGGACCTCCCTGTCATTAGTAAGTTTCTTATGTATAGAACCTCCAGTAAGCAGGACACATGTATTATGGGAAAATAATTACAATTTTGTTTCAACTATTTATCTCTTTTAGGTTGAAAACATAATAAATCGTGTTCCGGACTGACCAGGATATGCGACTTTTGTGATTTGATTATTAGCTAACATTCCAACTGATGTTTCATGTGCTAAGTTATAATATTTCATTTGGCAGTGATGTCGGCTGATGCGAGGACCAACATAGTAATGAAAGGAATAAAACATGGGGCCTGTGACTATTTAATTAAGCCGGTCAGAATGGAAGAGCTGAAGAATATCTGGCAACATGTTCTCAGAAAAAAAAAATGGACTGACAATAACCGCGATGTTGAGCACTCTGGAAGCTTCGAGGAGGGTGACCGCACTATCCACAATAACAACTCAAACATCAACAATAATAACTCCAATAAGAGGGTGGCTGAGGATGCAGAGTATGCTTCATCAGCCAATGATGGTGGGGCCCCGGATGGGAGTGGGGGTTGGAAGTCGTCTCAGAAAAAGAAGAGGTGTACAGTGAAAGAGGAGGAGGAGGGAGAGACTGAGAGCGCAGACCCAAATTCCTCAAAGAAGCCCAGGGTGGTGTGGTCAGTCGAACTGCATCAGCAGTTTGTCAATGCTGTTAACCAGCTTGGAATTGAAAGTATGTTATCTTTACCCTTTTTTTGTTAAGAACGTATGAAAACATTAGAGATTGGATTTCCTGCTTTACCTACTTGTGATTTCTCTCTCTGGCAGAGGCAGTACCCAAAAGAATTCTCGAGTTGATGAATGTTCCAGGCTTAACGAGAGAAAATGTTGCCAGCCATTTGCAGGTTTGTAAAACTTTTTTTAAAGACATTTCACAACCCCACTGTTTTTTTATCCAATTGCTATTCCACACTTTTATTAACAAATGTGACATGCGCAGAAATTCAGGCTGTACCTCAAAAGACTTAGTGGGGTGACGCAACACCATCCTGGTCTACCCAATCCATTCTGTGGACCAGTCTCTACAAACATAAAAGGAGGCCCACTTGGTAGACTCGATTTTGAGACACTAGTCGCATCTGGTCACATCCCTCCACAAGCCCTAGCTGCGTTTGAAGAAGAGCTTTTAACTCAAAACGGATCCAAACAGCCTGTTAGAGAAATTGCCTTTGGACAACCCCTGGTAACATGTGGGCCTCCGACAACCCTCACCAGACAATTTCCTCAATCCAATTTAAGTAACATCACTGTAAATCCAAGTTTAGACATGCCTTCCTCTTTCTCCAATTGGCCATCCAATAATGATCTTGCACAAATAATCCACCACCAGCAACAGGTTGTGGGCTCTGGGGTGTCAGGTCCACAACCAAGTGCATCATTAAATGTGCAGCCATCCTGCCTTGTAATACCCTCCTCTCAACATATGAACACTTACCAATCAAGTGAAAATACAATTCTGGCAAGTCAAAGTCAAAGTCAAGGATCTGGCTTTCAAACGGGTAGGGGATCACTCGTGCAAAGCCCCATGATGCTCCCTTCTCAGTCTCTGTCAAGCCTGCAAAGGGTGGGTCCTTCCAGCCAGAGTTACCAAGTGAATCAAGGGCCTTCAGTAATAACATCACAGCCATCCATCAGTGGCAACTCAGGTTATACCAGTGCGGGGTCTGTTGTAGACTACAATAGCAGCCTTATTTCATCTCAACCAAAAAATTTGAGATTTGGTGTAGGTCAGATTGTGGATGAAGAGCTTAATACCATGACAGCTGTCTCAAATAACAATAGCTTTGCAATGCCGGGAATGATGTCTGGAATGGTGAACTCTGGTTTTGGGTTTAATGGGGCACGCATGTCAGATAATAATAGGCAAGGGAGGAGGAACAGTCTAGGGTTTGTTGGAAAAGGAACATGTCTACCAAGTCGGTTTGCGGTGGATGAGATCGAGTCTCCAACTAACCTCCCAAACTTCAGCCAGATTGGTGCTGGGGACTTGGTGAATCCAGAGAATTTCGGATTGGACGGTCAGATCTGAGTGTATTACTAAATTAGTTCTCCTTTGTAAAGTAGGTATGTGCCAAACACTATCTTATACATTTAATGTTTGCACTTGAGAGTTGTATGTGTGCACTAGTAAGTAATGTGCTCACATCTTGATTAAGTAACACACTAATCTTTTTTTTTTTTAAACTCTTTAGATACCTGCATTTCTTTTTGTTGTTAAAGTTGTTCACTGGATCTCATTCATAGTGTAGCTTCATTTTTAATTTTTAATTTTTTTTCCTTGGACACTTGTTAATTCAATTTGTGGTTCCATTGCAGGGTTGAGTGGGAAGCATGTTTATTTGATCACAGTGCAGCTTTTTCACTTATTAATTTGGTTTCCTAGGTGAGCTGTCATGCATTTTTAGTAGATGTATCTGTTGCTTGACTGTATTTATCTATAAAAATATATAAACAATTAAGAGCTTGTTAGTTGGAAGAAGCCGTTGCATTTAAGATGTTCATAGGCTTTGGGGAACATTAACTATTTATTACAAAGTGGTTTGGATTCGTTTTCTTTTCCTAGAAAAGATTTGCACATCTCTTTGTTTATTGATGTGCCATTAAAAGGCGCTGCACTAACAGTTGGTGGAGGGATTAAATCCTGACCCATTTTTTGGGCCAAGAGCCTTTACATGCTAATAAATATGCTTTCGCCAAAGAGCAGTAGTTTATGAAATGCACCTGTTGCCAACAGATTTTACCAATTAATTTCAGCATTGCTTTTTGAAAACTCGTGTTGTGGCTTACGAGGAGCTTTGGAACAAGTTATGCGGGAGATTTCTTCGGAAGATGTAAATTCTTTCACGTTTCATTAAATAATTGGCATTTGTCTTCTTATCTTTCTATATTTTAATCAGAGTAAAACTAGGGTGTTCTAGCTTACCAAGCTGGTGAGTTTAATTTCAAAACCTTTCCCCCCAAAAAAAAAAATTCAAACCTATTATTGACTTCTAATGACATTTAAATTGTTAAAATCGATTTCATTCACGAGTTAATGTGTTTTTATGTCAAATTAATAAAAAATTTGAATTAATTTAGTATAAAGTCAGTCATAAAAAAAAAGGACTAATAAGTTAATGTTAATGCGTTCATTTTTCTTCATATTTTAATTACTTGATTTTATACTGATTTAATTCGACAAATTATAAATTTTAAATGTAATCGCATTACTTATGAATAGATCGATTTTAACAGTTTGAATTTGTCATTTAAAATTAAATCGATAGGTTTTTGAGTTGAGCTTATCATCAAACTCTTGGTGAGGTTAAGAACACTATCGTTCTACTCTTTTAATCACATTTCTCTAATAAATATCTTATTCCGATACTACTATTACTACTAATAATGCCATTATTAGTAATTTAATAATAATATTATTATTATTGCTATTATAATAGAGCTGGTGTTAATTATAGTAAAATAACAATTTTTATTATCATTATTTGAATAAACATGTAGAAATAGAATAATAATGATAACAATAATTAGAGTAGAATAGGGATGTAAATACGTTGACATACCGTGACTAGTCACACGTGATTTGGGCCACGTGTTATGCTGTGATCAAGTTAGATTTTTACGTATTGTGTTGTGGTTAAATTTGGAGGGATGATCATGGCACGTTAGTCACGTTGTGACCACATGTGACCGGTCATGTTTGTCATGTTTAACTATTTTTTTTCTTAATTTAAGTTAGTTTTCAAAATTTACCATTCAATCAAGATCTAACTGTCCTAATCACACGTGACTCGCGTGACACTGTGTTGTGTTGTGATCGGACTAGTTCGCATGCCATGTCGTGTCAATTTTTCGAAGGATGATCATATCACCCAAATATTCACAGCACATGAACATGCGATTCACAACGTGACATTTTTTATATAGTAGAAGTAGGGTGTTCTTAAGCTTGCCAAATTCTTAGGGTGCTTTAACTCCAAAATTTATCAAATTGGCTTCAAACGATAAATTCAAACCATTGATACCGATCTACTTCACTAGTAATGCGTTTATATGCAAAATTTATGAACTTTCGAAATAATTAATAAAGTAAAAAATGATGAAAAATGAACACATTAAAATCAACTTATAAAATCTTATTTTTGATCACTTGACTTTATACTAAATTAATTTTGAAAATTTATATATTTTACATGTAAATACATCACTCGTGAAATAAATCAATTTCAAATATTTGAATTTGTCGTTTAAAGCTAATTCTATATATTTTAAACTAAACTCACCAAGGCAACACCCTAGTTCTTACTCTTACAATTATTTGTATTACTCGTACTATTTATAATATTATTGTCATTCTATTAATCATCATCATGTACCGGAAGTTCATATAAACTCTGTGAAGCGATCATTAACTTCTTCAAGCTACCAGACATCATTATAAAAACTTAGAATATTTGTAAATAAATTTTTTATTATTATCGATATATTTTCTGGCATTCCACCAACCATAAAAAATTTTGTTATAATAGAATGGAAGGAGAGTTCCTAAAAAATCTCTCTTCTTCCACTCGTATAAACTTTGTGCTATTATTTTTCTGAGTAAAAGTTGAAGGTCAAGTCATCTATGAACTAATTCAAAGATTGTCTTTGTCACTAAAATAAAGAATAATTCTCTTGTGCTATTGCTTTTGTTCAACATTTTTTGCTTTCTCGAGCTAAGAAAACGAAGAGCAGCTCAACCAGATTATGCTGTATAATTTATGAACTAACTGGTACAATATGTTCACCTGGTATTCCGGGCTGTTTGCTTGTTTTCTAATTTTCTGAAGTTACTAGGCATTGTAAGGGCTACGGCATGTACAGCAATTTTGCTCCGGTCTGTATGTTGCATCTATCTGCTTATTTTGCTCCCATGCTATGTGAGGAATGTATATGTCTAGTTTGTTTTAATTGTTAGGAAAACTTTACTATTTATATACAAACCAGTGCCATCTATACTAAAATGTTCTACCATTAGGTTACACTTCATCTGCAGCCTAATAAATATTGGTACTACTGCTATTAATTCAACTCCATTACCTTAAACATAACAGAAAGAAGATGGTAAATACACCCACTGTCAAGTAGCACATGAGCTATGCTCTTATAAATTTTGTGATCATAACAAACCGGAATGACATGAGCTATGCTCTTATAAATTTTGTGATCATAACAAACCGGAATGAGCGTCGCCTTCTATTAATTTGGACGCCTTGAAACCCATTAAACTGGGCTGGACTAATACTAGGCCTCACACTTATCTGTGAAGCCCACAATGCCTTTTCTCAATAAAAACGAAAATAAAATTGAGATCCCTTCAAATTTCAATAGTTATGGTGTTAAATTGGTGTCAATAAAATTAAAATTAAAATTATTATTTGTAAAACTTTTAAAACAAAATTATTAAATATATATGGTGTATGTGTAGGGGTGCACAAAAAATTCGAGATTCGTGATTCGATTCGAGTTCGATTCGAAAAAGTTCGATTCGAAATTAATTCAAACCAGTTCGATTCGAAATTAATTCAATTTCGAATTCGAACCTGCCCAGGTTCGATTCGATATAGTTCGCGAATTTTGAAGGTTCAAAATCAGCCAACCGTCCAATTAATATAGGCTAGCGAATAAGAGGGACTTGGCCATTATTTTTCTCCCTCTCGCAGCCAGAGTCGCTTAAACCTAAATCTAGGTTTAGCCAACTTTTACTCTCCGCCGTTGCTCTCCTCCAATTTTATTTAGGATAATATTTGAGTTTGTAATAATTATAAAATTGTAGTGATTGTTCTATTGATATTTAGATTGTACTTTGTTTGTTTCGAAAAACATCTGTGTAAGCATTTAATCGAATTGTTGGATAGATCTAGAAAAGTAAGTTTGAATTGCCTCAAGAAAATCATATGTATAAAAATATGCAGCCTAGTTTAACTGAATTTCGAATCTGCATTGAATTTCGAATCTGCACTGAATTTCGAGCAGGGACTGAATTTCGAATCTGCACTGAATTTCGAACTAATTTCGAATCAAATCGAACTAGTTTGAATTATACCGAACCAAATTCGAACTGGCCTTTCAGGTTCGAAATCTATTTCAATTTCGAACTGGGTTTGATTCGAAATTATTTCGAATTCGAATTCGAACTAGGGCAGATTCGATTTGGTTCGGTTCGGTTGCAGCCCTATCAGTATGTGTGTGTATAATTTGCATAAATCGCTGTCTTATTTAACGGATTAAATTTTAGCAAATAAAACCGTTATCTTAATGCCCATCAAAATAAAATAACATTTTCATAGTTTTTTTATATATATGTAATTTAAATGATTAAAAATATAATTTATTTTATTAATATCAGCACTATGTATTAATTTAAGCCAAGTTTTAAAGGACTACGTTGGCTCACGAAGACCACGTCTTTCGAATAATTCAATCGCCAGTCCTCGCCGAGGCATAGCTCAGCCCCCTCGAACACAAACACAAGACAGAGAGAGAGAGAGAGCGCTACCCCAAACCCAAACCATTTAATCTTAAGATCACAAGCTATACGATAATGGCGTTTTTCGCCCGATCCGTCCAACGCGGCTCAAAGCCCCTCTCACCACACCTCTCCGCTCTCACTCGCCGAATCACCTACACGCCCGCCGTCTCCAAACCCGAATCCGCAGCGATGGCGCCCGATCCAGATGCGTACAGCCCGAATCGCACACCCGTCGCTGGGGCCCGCGTTCAGCTTCCGGAGAAACCAGAAGATGCGATGGAGGTGTTCGT
This sequence comes from Carex kokanica, assembly GCA_025461125.1. Lineage (NCBI taxonomy): Eukaryota > Viridiplantae > Streptophyta > Magnoliopsida > Poales > Cyperaceae > Carex > Carex kokanica. The sequence continues at coordinate 621,622 of JAJGRX010000709.1, forward strand.
CGATGGACATCCAGTGACGATACCGAAGGGTTTCAGTGTATTACAAGCGTGCGAGGTGGCTGGAGTCGATATACCTCGGTTTTGTTACCACTCGAGATTGTCAATAGCTGGAAATTGTAGGATGTGCCTTGTCGAGGTCGAGAAATCGCCAAAACCTGTCGCCTCTTGCGCTATGCCTGCCTTGCCAGGTATGCTTTAGGGATACTAGTTTTTTTTTTTATTGAAATTTGAGATTTGGTTTGTCTTTACTAAATTATCCTATCTATTCAGATCTGTAATCAGCTTTGCTCATAGTAACTTTCTCATTAGCAGCTGCAGATGCTATGCCGTCTAAATCAATTTTATTTCTGTATACTTTTTTAAGGGGAAACACAGTGCAAAGACTATGTTCAAGTTTCTAGAAATACTTAAATGAAAAGAGAAAAAAAAAAAAACTTCAGGGGTACTACAACAGGATAAAAGCTAGAGATTAGCAGAGAAAAGGAACATCACTTATTCTTGCTAATCAATATCATAGGTCATTTATCTTTTATAGATTATAGATATGGAATATCAAATACTAAAATAAAATAAAAATATATTGTATATGACATCCTCATACTTGTGATTTTGTTTGTGTTTTCAAATAATTTATAGTTTCCATGTATATATATGAATATGGAGTCCGAAAGCTGAACTTAGGGTGCAAATGATATGCACACCTAGCTTAGGGAATGAGACAAATGACATTGGAGGAAAAATAAGATTAACAAAACAAAAAGGAATAGCAATAATCACTAACCTTACTGTGTAGGCTAAATTTGGCTTTCGTTACATAAAGCTATTTCTATAGAGGGATTATTGACAATGGATTCAGGTGACAATGGTGACTGTATTGCTGAAGTTGATCAATTATGGTTAAAACATAATAAAAGTTCACAGGTGTGGTTTTGAATGTATGGAGGACCTACCAGTAAACTTCCATGCACTTGAGTTTCATTTGAGAATGCATCAAGGGTTTTTAGTTTTGAGACCATTGAAAAGTTTTGAGTTGTTCAATAAATGGTAAAAGTGTATTAATTTTCTTCAGTTTTTATAAGCAGGATTTATACTTTATATGCATTATAGACATCAAGTAATTATTATTTAATTTCGATTAATTTTTTATTATCGTCAAGATTGTCAAGATGCAATATTGTCAATGGATCCTGACATATAACTAGATTACTCTTAGAGAATTGTCAATTCCTTTTTTCTCACATGTTGCAATTTGGTGTGAGCAGGGATGAAGATAAAAACGGACACACCAGTGGCGAAGAAGGCAAGGGAAGGAGTGATGGAGTTCTTGCTGATGAACCACCCACTCGACTGCCCCATCTGCGACCAGGGAGGGGAGTGTGACTTGCAGGACCAGTCTATGGCCTTCGGTGCCGACCGAGGCCGCTTCACTGAAATGAAGAGATCTGTTGTGGACAAGAACCTTGGTCCACTAGTCAAGACCGTCATGACCCGGTGCATCCAGTGTACAAGGTTAGCTTTTTGCTTCCTTTTTTATTTTTATAATGGATGGTGTGTTGAAGTCTTGTTTCATTAGGATTTGGATTAGCTATACTAGCTAGAATCTTTAATATTTTCTGCTAAATGAGGCAATTATTGCTAAAGTAGCCTTAACTTCTTTGTCGTCTTCTTTTTTTACTTCTCTGTTTCATGATTTTTGTTTGTTACTATTCGTTGATTATCTGCATTAGTTAGAAGACATTTTGAGCTGCTAATGGAAAATAAACTGTTCAATATCAATAACACTTTCAAGACGTGACATAATTGTGTATTAACATTAGTATTTTAATATATTCTTATAAAAGATTATAGTAGACAATTTCTTTGCTTCTACAATGAGATAGGTGTGTTCGGTTTGCCTCTGAGGTGGCCGGTGTAGAAGACCTAGGCATGTTAGGCCGTGGCAGTGGAGAGGAAATCGGCACCTATGTGGAGAAACTCATGACAAGTGAACTATCAGGAAATGTGATTGACATCTGCCCAGTTGGTGCACTCACTTCAAAACCATTTGCTTTTAAGGCCAGAAATTGGGAGCTTAAGGGGACTGAGACTATTGATGTCACTGATGCAGTTGGTTCAAATATTAGGATTGATAGCCGTGGGCCTGAGGTCATGCGGATCATTCCTCGCTTAAATGAGGTCCGATGTCTTACTGGACTACTTACTATCTTTTAGGGATTGTACTCTGTTTTCTTGTTGATCTGTTTCTAGTGTTAAGTTTTCAAATTTTTCACCCAAGGATAATGTAATACCTTGCTTTAAAATCTTGAACACCTGGAAACATATTTAATGTTACCTCGTTGGAATTTTAGGCTTTAAAAATATATTTCAATACAGCTCAAAGAAAAGGAAACGAAAAATCTTTTATCGATCTGACATAGTGGACATTAAGGTGTTATATATTTTTTAAATGCAATAAGGGCTCCCTCTAAGCTTAAAAACATATAAATATACATGCAGGATATAAATGAGGAGTGGATATCTGACAAGACTCGGTTCTGCTATGACGGCCTGAAGAGACAAAGACTGAATGATCCAATGATCCGAGGACCTGATGGTAGGTTGAATACTGTGACTTGGCGTTATGCCCTCGAGGCTGTTGCTGAGGTCTTGAATAAGATCAATTCTCAAGAGATTGTTGGTGTTGCTGGTCGTCTCTCTGATGCAGAGTCCATGATTGCTCTGAAGGATTTCTTGAACAGATTGGGTTCCGATAATGTGCTCTGTGAGGGCAATGGGCCTGCTCCAAAGGCAGATTTGAGGTCGAATTATTTGCTTAATACGACTATATCTGGGCTTGAGAAGGCTGATGCTTTCCTTTTGATTGGTACTCAGGTATAGTTGTTATAAATAAATTGGTATTTTCAGAGCTGATACAGATACTCTCATCTGTTGGTTCTTATAAGCAATGATCAGGCCCTGAAATAATTATACAGAAATTAGTATGCCCCTTTGAATATCATCTAAATATTTCTCTTTTGTACCTGATTTTGGCTGAGTTTCTTTTTGAGATAAAGGTGGTGGGGGGGGGGTCAAACCTTCCAACTTTAAATATCCACAAGAATTGACCCCCCAACCGAGTTCTGAACCTGCGACCTCTCATATGGAGGCATTGCCTTAACCACTTAGACTGAAGGCTGGTTCTCCTGATTTTGGCCGAGTTTAAACCCTTTTTTATTTTAAGTAGGGGAACTAGAGTAGCAGTCGACAATTTGAACTGGAAGTTCTCATGCATCACTGTAAACAGTCAAATTATCATGACTTCCCTGCAAAAACAAATGACTTACGATGTGCACCTATATAAAACCACCAAAAATAACACAGATGGTAATGCATCGTCAATACCCTTACCATTACTAATACTTTGTAGTTCCTCATATTAATTGCTAATTAGTATACTTTACCTTGATTTACAAGGAATTTTATATTGCATTTACATCAATGATGTTTAATATCACAGTGATAATTAGTGCGAATTGGGTCATCTATGACATTTTAGTGGCTTTGAGGGTTTTGTAGGGTTATAATACATTGATGTTTCACTGGGTTATACATGACACTGCCTCTTTTGAAAATTCTCAAAATGATTTGTAGTAGCCCAATAAGTTTCTTTTTAGTCTGGTGACATGTCTAAAACTAGCATCATAATGATACTTTAGTAGCCTTCTTCATTTTAAATACAAAAGTGATTTATGATATTTCTTTAGTTGAATCTCATGTTAGCTCAATTTTTAACTTATGCAGCCAAGAGTAGAGGCCCCTATGGTTAATGCTAGAATTCGCAAGACTGTGCGTGCCAATCAGGCCAAGGTGGCATACATTGGGCCCCAGTCAGAATTCAACTATGACATAGAGCACCTGGGCACTGGGCCCCAGACCCTTCTTGAGCTAGCCAATGGCAGCCACCCATTCTACACCACCCTCCAGGATGCTAAAAATCCTGTTATAATTGTTGGCGCTGGCCTATTTGAGCGAGAAGATCAAGACGCCCTCTTCTCTACCATAGAGACCATAGCCAAGAAGGCCAATGTGGTCAAGCCCGGCTGGAATGGATTGAATGTGCTCTTACTCCATGCAGCTCAGGCTGCAGCACTTGATTTAGGGCTGGTCGCAAGCCCAGAAACCATTGCATCTAGCAAGTTCCTATATCTAATGGGGGCCGATGATATCCGCCTTGAGAAGGTTCCAGAGGATGCCTTTGTGGTGTACCAAGGCCACCATGGTGACAGGAGTGTGTACCGTGCAAACATAATTCTACCCTCATCTGCATTTAGTGAGAAAGAAGGTACCTATGAGAATACCGAGGGGTGCTCACAGTGGACCGTACCAGCTGTACCAACTGTAGGGGATTCAAGGGACGATTGGAAGATCATCCGTGCACTGTCAGAGGTAGCAGGGGTCTGCTTATCTTATGATAATTTGGCAGGTGTTCGTGCTAGGATCGAGATGGTTGCGCCAAATCTAGTGCGTGTAGATGAGAGAGAGGGATCAACAGTTCCATTTGAAGTTAAGCCGAAAGTCACACAACAGTTGAGTTCCACACCATTTAAAAATGCTGTGAAGAATTTCTACATGACAGATGCTATCACCAGGGCCTCTAAGATCATGGCTCAGTGCAGTTTACAGTTGAGGAAGTGAGATGCTCCTTTGTTTTCTTCTTTAGCCCATTTTTATTTTCCTTTTTTTCCCAAGCTGTTAAGAGGAGGTTAATATTCTCTTTTGAATTTGGGAATCGAGTATAACTTAAGACTGTATCCATGTTGGGTGCAGTGAGACTCGCATGTTTGCCATTACAACGTACTGCGGTGTAGCAATAAGCTAGATGACCCCTCTGTTTTTCTGGAGTTCAAAATTTGAAGCAATGATTTTTTACTCATTTTTCCGTTTGTTTGTACATCAAAATTTGGCACATGGAATTTCCTTTTTACCCTTCGATACTGTACTTCTATAAAAATAATTAAAAAAACTTTGTTCTAGTTGTCTTTGCAAATTAAAACTGTCCCGTTTCAGTAGATAGACAAAAGGATCTTGCCTCCCTTGTTCAATTTTTTTTTTTTAAATTGTTTCTCTTATGAGAGATAGGAAAGGAAGCAGGTGCTGACGCGGCTTAAATAGTTACATTTGAGTGAGAGCAGTTTCACTTACACGGAAGTCAATGTTCCAACTCCTAAAGGAATATTTGTTGAAGGACAATGCATCACTAAGATTATTCTTACAAACGTGATATTAGGCGTCCCCATTTTTAACCCAGCTCTGCAGAATTCATATCTTATTGACGCACTATTTGAGTTTAGATCCGATTCATTCGTTTCATACTAGCATGAATCTCAAAGGGAACATGTGCTGATGTGCATTACAGACGGTGCGAATTGGCCCGAGTTCTGATGGGAGGGTCCGGAGCTATAGTAATAAAGGTGCGTTAATGCAGAGGATGGGGACTCTTTTGAGGGTCGCTCCCGACTATCTACCTGGTTCTTTAGTTTGTTTCAAAATTCATACAGGATGAACTCGCTTTGAGACATTGAGTACTGGCTTTACTTGTGGAAATTCATGATCAAATTCAATTGAGTCGGTGCTTTAATTTGAAGGCGGTCTGTGTGGCTTACGGGTTGTACTAAAAGTTTTCGTACTATTCTGAAAAAAAGAAGATCATACCATAAGAATAAGAAATGGTTTTCAGGATAGATAACGTGGAACGGTTATAATGTCAATATGTTTTGGCAAGCACAAGAAAAGTCATTGGAAAATAACTATGATTCCATTGTCGTTTGTGGGTGTGCTTTAGTTGCCTTTTCTCAAATATGCACTTATCTTCCCCATCTTACAAGACTTTTTAGCAAAACCCTTTTTATCCTCCTTTGCAAAAGTCTCGATAAGTAACATAAAAAAAAATATGGCAGGGTTGCTCTCTTTTCTCCAGTGGTCAGATGCGACCATCCATGGCTTGTTGAGTTATTGCTTCAATTGCTTTCTACTTGCCTCTCCAAAAGAAGAGCAAGATCTGGATGGGAACTGTGAATGGGATGCAGATGACAAAGCTATCATGGATAATTGCACAGCACAAAACCACTTCAGATCGTGCCTCAGAGTTCCTTGAGGAACCATCAACTAATTATCTACGTTAATTTCAAGTTGGTTCCTAGTATCTCAATCTTTTGTCCTCATCGTTTCTTATCTACTTTTTTGTGCTATATTTTGTTTCCTTTTAATTTTTGATGGCTTGTTTGGAATCCACTCCAATGAATAAAGCCGATCGATGAGAAGTGTTGTATCTTGTTACCTAACTTTGCTCCCCTGTTTGACTTGAATAGCTATATTTCGTATGCTTTAATTTGGATTCTTGATGGCGTTGAATAGGCCGGTTTTCTGTTTTCCTTAAATAAATTAATAAAGTTATAATTCCTCTCCTTCAAACAACACCTTGGAGCATCAAATAACTTTCACTTGTACATTTTTTTTCTTTATTTATTTATTATTACTACTACTATTACTATTACTGTTATGAGGAGGGATCCGATTACACTATTTTTGAGTTACCATAAAGTTACCCTTCTCATTTTCTACATTTTCAAAGTCCAAATCGTCGATCCAAACTGTTCAACATGATTATTTAAATAAAATGTGCTTGCAGATCAAATTCTACATTTTTTTGAATTTTTTTACTATTTATTAAGTATTTTACAAAAACTAATCAAATTCAGACCATTAAATTTTGTATCCATTTTAATAAATAGTAAAAAATTCAAAAAAAATGTAAAATTTGGTCTGCAAGCATATTTTATTTAGATAATCTGTTGAGCGGTTTGGATTGATGATTTGGACTTTGAAAATGTAGAAAATTAGAAGGGTAACTTTGTGGTAACTCAAAAGTGGTGTAATCGGATTCCTCCTCTATTATTATTATTATTATTATTAATATTATTCTTATTCTTATTGTTGCTGCTGCTGCTGCTCTTACTGTTATTACTCCTGTTACTGTTATTGTTACTATGGTGGTGGTGTTGTTGTTGTTAAAGAACAATTACTGACTGATTCTATACGCTTTAACTTTCAATTAAAATAGCACTACTAAATGTAAGAAAGATAACAAAGGTACGTACGTCTTTCACCGTTATCCATATAAAAACGATTTACTAAACAAAATTTAAGTATAAAACCGAAATATCAAGTATAGATCTATCTGTATGCTGTACTATATTACTATTTTTCTATACTATACTACTATTTTTCTTTTTCTCTCTGTATTGGCTTGTTTGAACTTTTTATCAATACTTCAGTGAAGTGGCGAGACTACTCCAATCCAGCATGCTTGATTAGCCACTCCAGACTCTGTTATATAGAAGAGTAAATGCAAAATAGGATCGAAATATTACTCACAATATGTCATACTTCTTAGGTGTTCCTCTCTGTGTGTGTCTGTGTGTTTTGTGTGTGTATGAGTGAGAGTGAGAGTGAGAGAGAGAGAGAGAGAGAGGACCTTGAGGCATTCAGGCAGATCATCATTTCTGGTTCTGACATGAGTCTGCACATTTTCCAAGAATTAATTTCATTGCATAAATTATTTATTAAATAACTCTTCTGTAACATCAATAATATGGTCCAATATCAAATGTGCAATATTTATTATGGGCTACAAGAATTGTTTACATTAAAGGTGTTTGATAATTGATTTTTCTTATGCACTCAAATGAGAATTAAGTACAATTCATAGATGGCTTAATTGGTGCTCCCCAATCCGGTTAATTAATTTACATGATGTCCCTAATAGAAATCCAACCTTGTTGCTTTCGCACTTCCTTTACACATTGTTTCCAAGCACATCCTTTTTTCTCCATCTACTTTTTTATTTTTTTCTGGTAAGAGAAAAGAAGGTTATACCTCTATGACAACATGAGAAGATTCTTCGTGGCCAGCAGCAAGACAGGCGAGGATGACCAAGCTTGCTGCCAGTGTGGATGCTTTAAAGGAGAGCCTCTCATGATCCAACAGAACTACCACTGCCAGATATCGGGCCAGCTCATCCACAACTTCATCCGCCTTAGCGGCCTTCAGATAAAACCTGTTCAATTTCCCATTATTTGATTCATCACTCTCTTAACAACTGGGATTAGTACTGGCTCCTATTGAAATTGATGGTCTCTGAAATCAACTGTACTAGACGCCCCAAACATGTTGGTCGGACAAAAATAGATGGAAGAAATATGTTACCACATGAAGTTGTGGACGTTAGGCACAAAGCACTTGAAGTCCAGGATCTCTTGCACAAGCCATTCCATAGCAACCACCTCGTTCCGGCTGTAGATGTTTTTCTCTACATTATATTTTGTTTGCAATACGCTGTGCATTCACCATTTATTAATTAGTAAATTCCTCGACAAATTTGATCAATACAGAGCATACAGCTTTTTGACATGAGAAAGAAAAGAAATGGTTCAGATTTCAGACCAGTTGTAGGGTTGGTTCTCTTCAATTCTGGTTGCCAGAGTAATGGAAGCAATGCCCAATAGCTGGAGACATCTGACACTCTTGAAGTAGCCTCTTGACAGAAACCTGTCAATTATACTAACCGCCAAAAAGAGCGTCTCTAGTTGCATCTCTGTTGCCTTGAAACGCTGCCATTCAACATCACCGACGTGATCAAAATTATTAGGTAGGTAGGGATTCAGTAATTCATACCAAATAATACATATCATGGTTGGTACAGGTCTTCTGGTACAAAAAGAAAAGAAGAAATGAAATAACACTTTGGCTTGTTTTTTCTCTGTTGAAACTTTTGGAATTTTCTTTAATTACAATGTATGACCCCGAGCATGTAGCAAAATCAATTTGGTTCAAAGGACAAGCCAGCAATATGGCAAGCACTCGGAACTTAGAAACATGTTACTGCAAGTCAAACATGAAAAGCAAAGACAACGGGAGAATTAAGATAAAACCTCAATTTAATTCATCTAATATCTGGTCATCAATAAAAACTATTGCTATATCTGGTCATCAATAAAAATTATGTATAAAAACACAGTTTATGGTACAGGATAGTTTTGATGGACTCTGACTCTACAGTAATAATTTATTTTATATATATCCTAATTAGAACCCAATCTTTTTTTGAAGATTAGTGGCTTTAAATGCCTCCTACTAAACTAGAACCCAAACTTGCTAAGGCTGTTATTTAAAGAGACCTCAGAAGCATACCTCAATCATCCAATGAACCATGAGGTGCCGTTGATCTAAGAGCAGATGTCTATGCTCATGCGAGCCCTTCGTATAATCAAAGACCGACTCAATTTGCATCCCTCTTTTCTCTCTGCTACGCAACCTTGTGTAGCTCTCCTCATCCCCTTCTTCCTCAAACGATCTTGCCTGAACAACAGAGAACAATTATTGAAAAGTGCGAAGGAAGAGCATTTCTGCAAACAGTTTAGGACCATAAGTTTGCTTCAAGTTTGGAGAGGGTCAGAGCTCGAAATTAGAAAATTGCATACTCCAGTGAACAGCACATCTAAATTGATTCAATACCTCCTCAGAGAGTTCGTATTTTATTCAAACCTAAATTTATTCGAACACTTCAGTAATTTAGCTTAGCATAAGAGAATAAGTTCAGGAAAAGGTATTTATTTGCGTTATTTTTTCTCGTCGTATTTTGGCTCAAAACAGGCGGGGTGCTCTTTGATCATTACTGCTTCGATGAATCCGAGGTCCCACGTGGACAGCCCATGGGACAATGCTACAGAGTCGGCTGTAAAGATTCATGGGACTGTGCCACTAAAGGTTCATAAGCGGATCAAATCCAGGTCGGATCCTTCATAGGCGAAAATAAGTAAAACAAATGTTGATATAGTGAAACAGACGAGACAGGTTGATTGCTTGCTTAGATTTCGTTATTTTTAAGTTCAGACAGACGAGCAATTATTAAAGTACTGTAAAAGTAAAACGAGTCGAATTCATATAAACTACCGATCTATTATTATTCTCGCATATGTACAAGTTATACTACATGTCGGTATATTTTCGCACGATCAAGCCAGATCATATGGATCCTTCTATATGTTGATTTGACTAGTCTCCAAATCCTAACCAACTACACTTAAATTAATAAATAAATCAAAAGTAAAACAGTCAAACTTTTCTCTTATAAAACTTACTCTGAGCTCTTCACTCTTATTATCCTGCGATCCAACTGCAGGCGCTTTGGACTTCGTGCGACCGTTATCGAACGGAATGAACTGCCTCGTGAATTGAAGAAAGAAGGCATACATCTCCGAAGGCACCGCATCCTCTTGTGACGAGTCAGTGATGTCATCCTCTGACAAGAACCACCAGTCCGACGAATCACTCAGCACCTCGTCGCAGTCTTCATCCGAATCAGCGATCTGTACGGGCGCGTTTGTCTCGGATACTGACTCGAGGCAGGATCCGGTCTCAGACACCACCTCCATTCTGAGCCTCTTGGCGTCCGGTGCATGATCGACTGCTGATCCGAGTTCAGGTTGCTGCCTAGTGAGAGATCTGAACGAAGAGAGGTGGTTATTGGAGTAGCTGTCAAGTGAAGTGATCTGGCTTTGGAGACAAGAGGTGGATGAAGATGATTGGACGGGGGCTGGTGCCGGCAATACCACCACCTCCGTGTGATCAGCAACAGGAGTGGCGGAGATGGAGAAATGAGGGATCCGTTTCCGACGAGGGATGTCAGAACGGAGCTTTGTAGGTAGGTTTCTCCATGGATACTCATCGATTGGAGACGCGTCTTCTCTCTTAGACATTGTAGAGAGAGAGAGAGAGATCAGATAAGTGTGAAGCAGAGGAGAACAGAAATGAAGCAGCAGTGTTTGTGTCGGATGGGAGACCCGGCGACCGGTATTTATAGCAAAGAGACGGTCGTGCCTTGTTTGCATGATTCGTTGGAAATTTGAATTGGCAACCGGAAAATATTGATTGAACTTGGATTATAGCTGTACGGAAATACCACGATGTCGATCGGGTCCCATGTTAGTGACTAGTGGTTTAATGGTTTTGCACTTCCGTCCTTGTTTCAAGTGCAACCAGGGAGAAGTTCCTTTCGATTTGACGAAAAGGCGTTGCTACACATAAGGTTTGTAAACTGGAAATCCCGACTTCTGAAAATAATATTATCGACGAATTATTGTGGATTGCGCTTATGTTTGTTGCAAGTTGCAACACACCGAAGCTCATTAGTCACGATTGTTTGGAAAGGAGGAATTGGAGATAGCACGCTCAAAACACTATGCAGAAGATGGAATTCTTAGAGGAACATGTTGTATTTAAATACTTAACAACCGACATGATGTCCAATAAAATAAAATAAGAACTAATTTATAATATGTTTTTATTACTTACATTTGTGGCGTATCAGATTTTACACAGTTTTCAAAATTAATGTCATCTACCGCAGGGCGGAGCCAAACTATATTTTCCTGTTACGAATAATATCAATTTTATGTTATGAACGAAAGTTAATGTGAATAAAGATCAAGTATATAATATTTTTTTTTACTGTAAATGACGTTAATTTTATATTATTCATAATATTATTTTTTAAACTATATTAAAATTAACGTATAAATATAAAAAAAAATTAAAAATAAATGAGGTCAATTAACCCCTTCAATCAAGCTAGATTCGCCCCCAATCTACCGTCTACTCAAAAAAAAAAAAAATCATCCGCCCAGCAATTTGAATATTCAATGAGTTTAATTAGATTTTGTTTAGTGATGAGGGTCCATATTGTACCAAATTTAAGACATTATATTTAAGTGATAAAAAAACAAAGAGTAAAGCCAATTGTCATGGTTGTTAGAAAAATATTAGTTATAACTTATAAATGTATTTCTTTCCATTTTGAATGATGTCATTTATGGCAACGATAGTAAATCATGAGTAATCCTGTGGGGAGACGCCTTTGTATGCGTGATTGGGAGGCACCGCATGAGGTTCGAAGTATGTTACAACTTACAACGATATGCCTTTTTTTATTATTTTTTTACAAATAACTGATCATCAGAATTTCAGTAAACTCTAAGAAATTTACTTCCTGGAGAGCAACAGTCAGCATTTACAACTATTTACTTTGCAGTCCATATCTGCTCTGCAGTTTACCATTGCACCTTCAAAAGAACTAATTAAATGTGGCACATTAATAAAAAAAAATTAAAAAAAAGAATCATAACAAACAAAATGTACTACTAGATCAGATCCAAAACATCATTTAGAATATCTGAACTCTCTGCTCGTCAGTTGACTCAACTGCAACAGTCGCTGGCTCCCATGAAGTTGGCAATTCATCGAAGTGCATTTGTGCATATTCACTCACCATTCCATTTCTTTCCTTCCAAATAACATCTTTCCTCTCTTCTTCTACTTTCTCCACCTTTTCTTTAGTCAGGGAGGTGACGTCACCAGCTGCTTTTGCCACCATACCAAGTGCACTTGTGAACCATGATGCACCAGTAGAGACATACCTGTTGTTCATTAAAGCAGAACCGGCACTAGTTGCCTTCTGCTCGGCCACCGCAATAGCTGACCGGGTCAACTCAGACACCTGGTCGAACCAATAGGGATGTCATTATAATCTAACCCTGAGTGACTGAACCAAAATTCAATGCTAGAATTTGACTTGCTTTTAGTCAAATCATTAGGGCTCCTGACCAGAATGCTAAACTATTCTACTGATAGAGGCAAAGTATTTATCCCGGTGGGGTCAATTGATACGGCTTTTGAGATATTGTCTTCCAATTCACCAATCTTATAACATAAGGTTCCTTTTGGGGTAAATTTTGCCGAAGGTAACCAAACTTTGTCCTTTGTCACGAATTGGTCACTCAAGTTTGATTTGTCATAGTGTAGCAATTGAACTTTTTATTTGTTCCAATCAAGTCATTCATTTACTTTTTACGTCCAAAATACTTACGGAATATGTTCATCCATCTCCACGGCACTTTATATTTTGTTAGTATTTTGGACGAAAAAAAGTAACTTACGGACTTGATTGAGACAAATGAAAAGTTCAATTGCTACAGAGGAACAAATTAAACTTTGAGTGCAATTCGTGACAAAAGTACAAAGTTTAGTGACATCCGGCAAAATTTACCCTTCCTTTTGTGAAAATCCAGTGAATGCCAATTAACTTCACTGTGGCTAATTTTGCTCCCATGACTGCTAAGTGAAAACTGATACCTGGTAACGCTCATCGACCTCACGCATTTTTCCACTGACAAGTGCAGTTCCAGCAGATATCTTATCACTGAGGCCGATCTGGCGGTCCAGAGAGGCCACTGTAGCTGAGGCATTCAAAAGAAGCTGATGCCTCTCATCAAATGACTTTGCTACATTAAGAGCATCTTTGCTTAGAACATAACCCTTTGCCAGCATGCCACTAACCACATCTTCGGCCTTGAGTACAGCTGATGGTTCTGTCGCTGAGGCCTTCTGCTCACTCTTTAGCCACATTGATTAAATTAGATAGAAATTCATTACAACAGAATTCTATTATCTTATACCAATGAGAACTAAGCAAAATCAGTACTGATGGGAGAATTCAGAAAATAGTCAAATGACATGAAAAGTTGTAATATATTACACTTTACTGCATTAGTCGGGTTCATGACAAATAAATTGAACTTATCACTGATAAGTATGGACTCCATTATAATTTATGATCCTCCACCTTTGAACTATCTGACAACCTTTGTGAACAATGAAGTTCAGATGCAAGATATATTATAACCACCATGTTTTTTTCTTCTTTTTAATATATTAAACACAGGAAAATTTGTGATGACCCAAGCAACTGTGATAAATAGGTTAAAAAGAATGTAAAACATACAAAAGACACAAAAGGGTCAGAATATTACCATTAGTTGTCTGTAGGCTTCAGGAGGCAGTTGGTAGTTCTCAACAGGTGTTATGGTGACTGAAAGATCAATTATAGTGGCTCCCTAAATTACCAAGAAATGCAAAAGACTTGAGTACAAAAATATTGATGATTTAGAAAAAATTTAGTAAAAAAATTTGCAAGGAGCTGGGACACTCAAAAACTTCTTTTTGCAACTAATCATTTACAGATCGCTAAAATCTGCTGGTATGTGTTTTAATGAACTAAATTCTGTCATCTTGAATTTCAGTGGTTCGAGTGACTGCCCCTATTTTATTGGGTTGCTCAACTTTCACTAATGGATATGTCGATAAATGCTCAATCGAGGTACAAATTGATTTAGCTCCAGCCAAAAGAACCTGATGTTGGGAACACACTGCTATGTGATGGTTACTATAAGCAGTTGGATCAGGTACCAGATGGTATGTGATAATACCAGATCGTACTGCAATTCATTGTATGCAACATAGAGAGACAGAAATAAAAGAACTACGGTAAATGGACTTACTGAGAGTAGAGCTGCTGTATCTGCACCCTGTGTGTCCTTAAATGTGACATAAGCAACCTGAGATCTTTCAGATTCACTGCCAATTTCAAAAGGTATAGTCAAATATATATAAAAAAGAAGCATAGTCTATCATGAAAAATTATATACAGAGAGATTAAGGTGACAAACCCTCGCATTTCCACGTATTCAATGGACCCAGAGAAAGAAAAGAACTCTTTTATATCCCTTTCTGATGCATGCAAGGAAATATTGCTGACTTTCACTGTCCTGACCTGACAAGGGGAAAAGAAAATGGCCTCAACACAGGGTACAAGATCTTGAAAAACATTTTCACTGATTATTTGTCCTGAAGAAAATGTAAAACAGGTAATTGATGTTTAGTATGGCTACAGATTCAAGGCTAGCTTTGAGATTTGCAGATCAATTATCACTATCAGGCGCTATGATTGCAGATTGCCTTAAATGTAAGTTTCAGCTGTCATATATTGGTAATGCCCAAGTGTGTAACTATATTACAGAAGGATATGTTGGGGGGGGGGGGGGGGGGGGGGGGGGGGGTGGGTTCTCACATCAGAAACATCGATTGTCCAACTTGGAGAGACAGGCACCTGAGGATCTGCTGCCATACTGAGATGGCTTTGTTCAAGTGGAACCTACAATACAAGGAAAGCTGTAAATACAGTACAATAATTCATCACTAACTAAAGCTGACACTTCGGGAATCAAATGCATTTGCTTCTCAATGTTGTAAATAATTTTTGTTACTGGAACAACTAGCATTAAGTACAGAAGATTGACTCATGTACCAGTCAAGATACCTTTGATCCAGATAATAAATTTAGTATCATGGAAGCAGTTTGGGCTTGATGCCCATGGGACCAAATTTGCATCATATAGTCATTCTAGTTGTCTGATTTGCAGGTTCAATTAGCAGAAGTGGATTTCATAGGAGGAAAGTCGCTAATCAAGCTTTCGATTCATAAATTGGATGACTGGGAGGCAGATAGGCATCAGACCCCAAGCTGCTCCATAGTATCATTTTGGAAATGTGGGCCATAGTTAAGACATGATAAAAGAATTTTACAATGAACAGCTACCTTCTGCTTTCAAACTAAAAACAAGTTAATTATCATAAATATCTCTTGATACATGTAATATGTCAGAGATGAAACCACAGTTCAAGACTTCAAGGGAAGATAAGTAATGACATATGGCTCTTTACAAAAGAAGAAGAAGAACAAGACGGAACAAGACCATCAATCATATGTACTAGAGAGGGAGGAAATTCCTAGTGAAAGTAATATGAGAAAATAACAATGGGCCAGAGAAAAGGTCAGAAACGGTATTCTCTACAGCAATCTTACAAAGGGGTATTAAGGAAAACTAACTAATTGAAACTCCCATTACATTATTTGGTTGCTACCTGCAAATTGTTAGATGCAATGTCCCTTTATCAATTGAGAAAATATCCAATTTTGAGCGCTTCATGAAATAAGATTTCACTATTTAAGCCTAGAAACATTCAAAATTTTGGAGGGTATTGAAAGAGTTATCCAACTTTAAGCAACAATCTGAAAACTAATTGAAATTTCCTATGACCGCAATAACTCAACCTCAGACCAGTTGAAACGAACAAAAAGGTTTTGAAATATCAGATCTACGTATCAAGAAATCAGTGACTAAAATTCAACAAACTGAATATGAAACGAAGTTTAACAAATGAAAGCGAAAGTTAACCGAATTAGTCGGATCTACTTACTAGCATTATATACATTTGCAACAAAGGTAATAAAAATGTAATAACCATTAAAAAGTAGACAATTAGCTTACTGCCATTTGTATTGGATACGCAAAAGCTAAAGATGAAAAAGTAAAATGAAGATGCAGTCGGTGCGAAGGCCAGTAGCTAGCTAGATTTGTTGTCGCTGTACCCCAAGTATTGCGGATCAGGTGAGAGATAGAGAAAGGGGGAATGAACGAACGAATGAATATTTGGTAACTAGGCGCGTCGGTAGAGGAGCAAGGGCGAAAGGTATAAACTAAGTAAAATTAATTAACAGTGGCCAGCGGGAAATTCGAGTATAGTTTGAGGGTTCAAATGTTATTATCAGTCGCCGGTACAGTTTTACACTTTTACGAGTACCCTCACATGCTCCACAGATATTTTATCTTTCAGCCAAAAGGTCAAATTAATAAGCCATGTTCGATAGCATATATTTATTCATCTAAGCAACATTACAGCACGTGAGTTCCGACATTTTTAAAAATACCCAAAGTTAATTACAGATTAATAAAAATACCCAAATCCATCTGGTATTTTTAAAAATGTCCAAATCAGTCATTTAATGGCCGGTCCCTTGAATTTTTTTTTTTTATTAAAGAGGAAAACCGGCCATTAAAGCCGGTTCCCTGATTTAAATTTTTTTTTTTGAGACAAATAGCTGAAATGCTGAAATATAACACTAAAAAATCGATTTTTTTTAAAATACTTGTCAAATTACTTTTTTGATAGCATATTTATACTAAAATACGCTAAATTACGGTAAATTACGGTCAACTACGCAAATTTCGCTAATTATAATGAAATACGCTAAATTATGGTAAACTATGCAAATTTGCGACGCAAGGTAGTGTTGAAACATCAGTGACGCAGGGTAGTGCTGAAAAAACATCGATGTTTCATTACAAAAACTACGGTAAACATCGATGTTTCATTACAAAAACATTAGCGACGCAGGGTAGTGCTGAAAAAACATCAGTGCGTCGCTGATGTTTTTGTAATGAAACATCGATGCACTTTTGCCGTCGACAAGCCGTGCATAAAGCATTGGTGCATCATCGGTGTTTTTGCACGAAAGCATCAATGTTTTTTAAAAAACTTTAAACGGCCATAACTTTGGTTAGGAAACTCAGATTTGCGCGTACGACCCCAATTCGAAAAGCTTGGGACGAGACGGGGGCAATGGCGCCCGAGGTTACCCCTAAGGGGCCGATGGAGTCAGAATTGCAAAAAAACATCGTTTAGTGTCCCAAAAACTGAGTTAAAGTTTTTTTATCATCGGTAGACACAACGATCCGTTTGCGACTAGTGATAGTGTCGTATGCAGCATGGTAAAAGTCAGAACTTGCATCAAAATTATTGATCTGATGTTTAGTGTTCGCATGCAGCTAGTGAATTTAATTTGACAATAATCAGCATCCTAATATTGAGTATATTTCGTTTTGTATGTTCAAACAAGAAATAGTCCGTGTGATATATTTAATAAAAAAACCGGTAAATATGCTATCAAAAAATTAATTTGACAAATATTTAGGAAAAAAATTCGATTTTTTAGTGTTATATTTCAGCACTTTAGCTATTTGTCTCTAAAATAAAAAAAAAATTAAGGGGACCGGCCATTAAATGGCCAGTTTGGACATTTTAAAAAATACCAGATGGATCTAGGTATTTTTATTAATCTGTAATTAACTTTGGGTATTTTTAAAAATGTCGGCGTGAGTTGTGCATACTGTACAATAGTTATTAGGTTTTACTACAGTTGATGCTTTCTGCCATTACTTTTCCAGTCCTCTTACAAATTAAAACTAATGTTTAAATTTAATAATACATTTTTTCTTCTGAAAAAATAAAATGCTATCTATTATAGTTTGGTCTCGTCTTCAATTTTAAATAATTCTTTAGAGAGTTCTAAACAAATTTGTACAATCTAGTTTATATGGAATTTTCTGGATTAAATATTACCAAAACATTAATTAATATATAGCAGGGAAGTTGGGTCGGCTATTCCCGAGATTTTTATTAATACCCTAAAAAAAAAAAATATTAAAAATGCCCTCAGTTTTAAAAAAAATTTAAAAATGCCCTAACCGCCCCATAATGGGGCGGTCCACTGATGGCAGAAAACCGCCCTATTTCTGGGCGGTCCACCTCCTCCAGACAACCGCCCAGCGGTGGGGCGGTTCAGTGTTTTTTTTTTTTTTTTCAGATTTTATATATTTTTATAAGGAAATGTATATTGATGTATATATATTTTAAGATGTATATATTGTTAAGATATATTTTTCTTTTTTAAGATATATATATATTTATAAGTAAATGTATATATTGTTAAGATATATTTTTATTTTTTAAGATATATATATTTATAAGGAAATACATATTGGTATATTTTTTTTTAAGATGTATATATTGTTTAAGATATATTTTGGTTTACTAAGATATATATGATTGTAAGGAAATATATATTGATATATATTTTTTTATTGTAGATTTTATATAAAAATGAAGGAAAGTGCTTAATTTTTTTTATTGTATTTTTCAATAAAAGTGAGTTGCGTTTTGATGCGGTTATACGGCTGTTGTACTGATTGTTGATTTTGCTAACGTGATAAACAGTGAAAAATATGTAATCTAAATCGTAAGTCAAAAAAAAAAAATCCAAACTACGTAAAATAAATGTCCACAACTCATGCAAAACAGTCCAGACCGAATACATAATAGTAGAAACCTATCAAACTACAAAACATAAAAAAACCTAACGTCGAGGGCGAGGGCGACGACCAGAGAGATCCAACCTACGAGGTGGATGACGGTCCCTGGGCGGCTGTACACGCCTGACGTGAACCTCCTCCTCCTCCTGTGCGGCTGTATCCGCCTCGGCCCACGGATCCTCCACCAGTGGGGGGATAGGCGGCATAGTAGGCACCTCCCATGGCTCCCAGGTCGATGGATACGTAGGCGGAGGAGGCGGTGTGCCAAATATAGCAGATGCATAGGCATCTGCATGCTGTGCTCCACTCCCACTGGCCTCGTCATCGTGCTGTCTGGCCTCCGGATATCGTGGTATGTGGAGGCTCCGTCTCTCATCCCCGGCATAATCTCCGGTAAAGTCATCCATAGTGAACTCCGGAGTGGAATGTCGTGGGGGAGCTCCACCCTTAATGGAAACAATGTTAGTTTTGCTACATACAAATAAGTAGTAAGTTGAATAAATAATAAATTTTTGCTACCTGTCCAACCTGCACCGGAACTCCATACTCATTGTAGTAAGCGCTCCACGCATTATTATTCAACACCCATTCGTGGAAGCCCCAACCTGATTCATCCACTGCATAATTGAAGAAAAATTAATTAGAATAGTTTTTGTACCGAGAAATGACTGTGTAAGACAAAATCAAATTACCTGGAGGAGGTGGCGGCATCTCATCACCGTATATAGCGACTCTGGGCTGATCCGGATCTAGTGGTGTGGGCTCTATCTCGCGCCAGTTTATGTTCTCCCCACTGTCATGCAACATGCCAATGAGGCGGCCATCAAAGCCGGAGTCCTCCACCATAGGAGCAGTGTGCTGGAGCATTGTACATCCCACTGCTCGCCAACCTCATCGCGTCGGGAAAATCAACAACCCGCACACGGCAATTCAATTTCCAAACTAAATCATCTTAATTCTACAAAAAAAAAAAATTAATAATTTACGTAAATGTACCAGAAAAAATCCGATCGAGAGAAAGTTGGCCGAGAGAGAGGGTGGCCGAGAGAGGGAGAGAGGGTGGCCGAGAGAGGAAGAGAGTTTGGCCGAGAGAGGGAGCGAGGGGCTGAGGTGGGGGGGCTGGTTCGGGTGGGGGGTGGTGGTGGCGGGGTGGGGGAGGGGAGGGGCGGCCGGGTAGAGAGGAGGAGAGACCGGGTAGGGGGCGGGGAATGGGAGGCCGGGGGTAGGGTGGCCGGGGAGAGGGGAGGCCGGGGCTGGGCGGGGGGGGGGGCGGGGGGGTGGCTGTCGGGTCGGGTAGGAGGAAGGGCGGGGGGGCGGGTAGGTTAGAGGGGGGAAGGGACCAGAGGGGGTTTAACCAAAACAGAAATTTCGGGGGTAAACCGCCCCATCATTGGGCGGTTGGGTAGAGGGGGTGAACCGCCCAGTAATGGGGCGGTTGGATGGAGGGAGTGAACCGCCCCATTATGGGGCGGTTAGGGCAGTTTTAAATTTTTTTTCAAAATGAGTGCAGATTTGATATTTTTTTTTTTTTTAGGATATTAATAAAAATGTCGGCCACTATTCCAACCTACATCGTTTGATTTCATAGATAAGACAAAATTGTAACTAACAAGTGAGATAAGTACACGCCAACAGAAAGTATTTTATAATGCATTTGAAAAGTATTTTGGTGGAAAAAGATGAAAGTATTGCCACGAGATTAGCTCCAACACTTTTGACTCGCGACAAATGATGTTCGTAATTTCTCTACGTTGATTTTTTAATTTATTGATTAACATAAAAACAAAATCAAAATTAGCATAACATAGATCATATCTAACAGTTTTATTTTAACTTTTTAAGTTTTAAATTTTGAGTTATTAGAATTTTTAAAAATAAAAGCACGATGAATGTATAAAAAATAAAGACATTTGAACCCTCTTATTTTGACAATCATACATTTGAACTTTTTTTTGTTCCACGATTGTTTTTTTGGATTGAAACAAGTGCATTATCTAACGATTTACAAAGATAGCAAATATACATGTTCTTTTTGTTTAAATTAAAAAGCATGAAACCTGCACATTAAGCTACCTATAAAATCATCTAATTTGCTATGTCAGAAAACCAGATACGTGAAGTCAAAGAATACGAAATTGGTCTATTGCGTCTGATTAGCAAGTATGTGGGCATTCTAATTTTCTTCTCTGGAAATGTAGACACAACATCTTCTTCTTTCTTCTTTCTTCATATGACGAAACATCTTTTTCTTTCCAAAATCGATGCCTCCCAGAGGAATGCTCAGCCGAGAGGCACTGAATTTAACCGGACCGGGAACTGAATCAACCGGACCATGACAGTCACCACTCAGCCAAAAAGGCACTGAATCAAAACAGATCAAGAACTAAATCAACTGATTCAAGACAGTCACCACTCAGAGGTCCCGATAAAAGAGAAGAAGAAAGAGAGGAATGAGACAACTTTTTGCTATCATCACCGGCAATCAGGAGTGGATTCAGAATTTTTGTCAGAGAGGGGCAAGAAAATAACAAATCAGATTTGAATAGTTAATCGTGTTCAAACCCATTAGCTAATCGGGTATTAGATAAAAAACAATGCTCTGACTTCTTATTTTTAATACTCTAACTTCTAATTCTAATTATCAATTAGAATTCAAGAAATTTATCATAATTTTAACCCTAAATTTAACATTAATTGCAAACTAATTAGAATTCAAGAAATTTATCATAATTTTAACCCTAATTTAACATTAATTACAAACTAAAAGTCCATAGAGGAAAATAAATTTTCAAAGGAGGGCAAAGTCAAACCAAACCTATAAATTTGTATAAAACTTCAAAATTCAGGGAGGGGTAGTTGACTCGTCCTGGACTACACTGGGTCCGCCTTGCCGGCAACAACCAAATAAACACATACCTTATTCATACATAGCTATAGTAGATACTACGGAGTTGAAACGAATTCACAACACCCTCCATTGAAAACCAAAGAGTCAAAATGGACAAACAGAGCGACGAGCGGCAGTCGAAACGGACGTCCACTCAATTGGGACGAGTCGAGGTGGACCGGGCGAATAAGAGGTGGAGGGGCGGGGCAGAGCATAGCAACTGGACTGAAAATGACTCTTAAAACCGCATCACCTTTGAATCGCCTTTTTTCGCTTGGGCGGAAGTTACGAAGTGGGGGCCGAAAGTTACGATTATGAGTTAGAGCATCTCCATTCCAAAAAACGTTTAGCAATTAATTTAGGCCATGTCACTGAGTTTAGCAATTAAAGGGATTCATAATTTCTAAATCACTCCATCCCATAAATTTCTAATTTAAAAACTGTGATACATCTCACTAATTATATTATCAATTAACACATCAGATTAGCAATTTAAAAGAAATCACCGTTGTAGATACTTTTAAAGCAAACTTGCTAATTTAAAAACTATGGTACATCCCAATAATTATATTAACAATTAACATATCAAATTAACAATTTTTAAAAGAAATCACCATTGTAGATTCTCTTATTCCAACAATTATTTGCCTAGATTTCATATGAAATTTGTCACTACTTATTTCTCAGTATTATATATACTTATTTCAATCTATTTTCTATTTTAAATTTTAAAGTAAAAGCTAATCATATCGATTTTGCTTTTCATAAAATAAAATCTTTTCTATTTAAAACAAATAAAATATACAAATGGAAATCAAACTATTAAATAAACAAAAATCAAACTTTTATTTTTTGAATATTTTTTTTTAATTATTTATTAAAAGTAATTTATTTTAGTTACAAAATAAATAATAACACCAGAAATATTTAAGGGCATTGTTATCATTTTCCATCAAAATTTATTAATTATTAGTGGGATTAACATTTGGAGAAGCCATTATGTCGAACTCAAAAATTCAAGAGAGGAATTGTCAGGTTTCAAATTTTAGGAGGCTATCTGTAAAACAACGTCCAATATCTGGAGGGAGAATTGCCACCGAGAATACTGGCAGAACGAATAACACATGAATTCCGGATGTAGGCAAGATACTGTTAACTATCTTCAATTAGCAGGGAAGTTGTACTTTTGAATAGATGGCATAGATGATAACACTGATGTAATGAAGTGGTGTAATGACTTAAAATATCAATAAAATATATTTGGCAGCCACTGCCAAATTTTTCAAAAAAAATATCTGGAGGGAGAAATTGTGGTAATTTTACTCCAAAGATAATTATTTGAGAATATAAAGAGGAAAAAACAAGTATGGTATTTTTCAATAAAAGTGAAAACTATTAGTAACAAAAATATCTATCTCGTTAGCATTCTGAAATTTTCACTATTTGGGAGATACTTCAAGTATCTATATTAATTGTTAGCAATCTAGACTTCCACAATAATGGAACTGTATGGCAACAAAAGTAGAATTAAATCTTAATCGTGCTAAAGAATTAATGTTTAATTGTCTTAATACATTAATAGGGAACTAAAGGATAGAGGTGTCTTAAAACTCAAATATGAATTAAGATTTCGGACAAAAGAAACCTAGAAGAGGGAAATCTTAATCCTAACCAACAAATTAATGTCAATGAAAAATTAAACGACTAAAGAAACTAAAGAAAACTCAATCTTCTCTTACATAAGACACCAATCACACCAAAAAAATATCACAAAGTGAATTCATATCACCTAAGGCCATGCATTTCACTACTGACCGAATTAATTCAGATTCTGATTGAACGTTCCGAATAAAGAAATTTTTTGTTAACACAGAGGATATGAACTATCACAAAGTGAGATACATATTTTATATGAAAAACTTGCCCAACTCAGAAAAAATCATAATCGTTGCTAAAATGAAGCTGGATAAAATACCTCATGTTTTTCATATTTCATCATGTCTCATATTATTTATCTTTGTTTTAAAGTTCAAACAATTAATTTGAGCCACTCAGCATGACCTCCATATTAAAATGTGCTTGGAGACTAAATTTTATTGTTTGATTTTTTTTACTATTTTTTTAAAATGGTACAAAAAAAAAACAATGATTTTTTATCTATCTAAACTAATAGTAAAAGAAAAGTAAAAAATATTAAAAATTAATCTCTAAACACATTTTAATATAAAAATCACGTTAAACAGTTTGAATTGACTATTTGAACTTTAAAACTAAAAATAAAGAATATAAAGTATGATACGACATAAAAAAAAAATGAAAAATTACGAGAGAAAACATGAGAGATTTATGCAGTACATGCACTTCACTAGAGAAAAAAGAGCATTCTTGTCACGTAATGAATCTTCGTCGTATCAGATAGCTGTCATGATTTTTGACTATTTTATAAGTATCTTATCTGTCGAGTTGTAAATATCACTTTTCACGAATTTAGAATCAATGCCTTCTAGAAAATCAGATATTCAACCTTCTGACACATCTAAGAGTAGACATAAAATCTTCTAGAATTAAATTGAAATATCAAATACCT
Source organism: Carex kokanica (assembly GCA_025461125.1). Taxonomy (NCBI): domain Eukaryota; kingdom Viridiplantae; phylum Streptophyta; class Magnoliopsida; order Poales; family Cyperaceae; genus Carex; species Carex kokanica. The sequence continues at coordinate 646,019 of JAJGRX010000709.1, forward strand.
TCAACATGTAAGAAAATATTAACACCCAGAACTTTTTCATTTTTTTCGTTGATAAATTAATAACCCAACATGAAATATTTATTATCTTTTAATAACCTTCTAATAATAATGAGAATATTCATGCAATTAAATAACAAATATAAAAGGAGTCTCTCTCCGGTCTTGCATCTTTTCTCAGTGCAGTCCGATATCTCTTCTCTTATATTATACATGTAAATGTTCTGATTCGTCAACGGTTGTAATTTAATTCATTGAATTTTAAATAGTTAAGATAACAAAAATTCTGCAATTATGATTTTATGTGGCAATGAATTAACATTTATTGTGTTGATGTATGTATTTAGTTCTCTGAACACCTGCTACATTTATTTTCTCCTTACAATTTCTTCATATGAATATTGACATAAAAGCAATTAATTGATAACATTTATTTCTTTATTTCATGTTATTTATTACAACAAAATAAAAAAATAATTAACTCACTAAATATCGATTACCTTTCTATTTAACAGAGATGTAAAGACAAAATAGTTTATTTCATTGTTGAATAAAGATAAATTACAAAAAGACAAATACTGTTAAATGTGAAAAAAAATTGATCTGATTTGCTTCTATTATTTGTATTTTCTGTTTGAATTTTAAACCCGTAACAAAGCATGGGCAAAATATACTCTAACAAACAAGTAGAACTAGGGTGTTCCTAAGCTCACCAAGCCCTCCGTGAGCTCGACTCTAAAACCTATCAAATTGACTTCAAACGACGTTTTCAAACCGTTAGATGTTCAATCTATATTAAAATGTGCTTGGAGACCAAATTTTACATTTTTTGGAATTTTTTTACTATTTATTAAGATGGTTTGAAAAATTATTGTTTTCCAATAGTGCAGAATTTTAATAAAAATAACGATTTTCAAACCATCTTAATAAATAGTAAAAAAAAATTCAAAAAATGTAAAATTTGGTCTCCAAGCACATTTTAATATAGATTGAACATCTAATGATTTGAAAATGTCGTTTGAAGTCAATTCGATAGATTATAGAGTCGAGCTCACAGAAAGACTTGGTGAGCTTAGGAACACCCTAGTTGTACTCCTGAGTCCTGACATTATATACCTCACAAGTCACAAGCCACAACCTTGTCACCGACTTTTACTCCACAGCGCTAAGTTTTATTGTATTACAAGTCCGTATGCAAATTAACAAAGTTTGATATAAAAGTCCTATAAAAGTTTTTATCGAAAATTTTAATATTAACTTGAAAGTCACTTCCATCTCCTTTTTGCAAGCTGACTTATCCGAATTCAACATTATTGTATAGTTATTGGTGAAGACAAAAATTTGCACAATGAAATCCCTTTTAGGAGATCGGCGAATAGCCGAATAGTTATTATTTATTTTTTTTAAGAGGAGGAGAAAGAAAATAGAATTTTGTTGGTGCGACACTAAAATTTATGGGCGTGCACCGTCCGAAATTTTTATTTATACTGTATTCCCAAAAAAATAAACAAAAAAATCATAATTTTGAGAGATTTTCAAAAACACTCAGGTCGCCAAGCCAATCTGCGACCTCATAAACAGGATGCCAAACCTCCCTGCGGACCGACAAAACAGAAAAAATCTCAAAATTTGATTGATTCCTTTGATTTTATAATAATTGTTTAATAATTTTCAGAAATAGAAAGAATAATTAATAATTTAAATAGAGCAAAGCTAGGGTGTGATGTGCTCACCAAGAGGAGTTGGTGAGCACAACTTCAAAAATCTATCTGATTGCCTTCAAACGACGAATCCAAACCGTTGAAATCCATCTACTTAATAAGTGATGTATGTACATGAATTTTTTTGAAAATTTTGAATTCATTTAGTACAAAGTCAAACGGTCAAAACAATGAACCTTTTATAAATTATTTTATAAATGTATTCATTTTTCAACATTTTTTTGACCACTTGACCTTGTACTGAATGAATTCGAAACTTTTAAAATTTTGCATATACGTGCATCACTCATGAAGTAGATGGATTTCAATGGTTTGAATTCGTCGTTTGAAGCCAATCAGATAGAGTTTTAGAGTTATGCTCATTTAAATATGTTAGAAAGAAAATTAAATAAAATAGATAAAACATCTTATAATTTATATGTACTAGAAGGACTCCGAAACATTTTTCAGACAGGATTTTTTCCCGTTGTAAAAAAAATTAAACTATTTCTTGGTGTGTTACTGGAAAAAAATAAAAATACTTTGTATCTGAATTATTAATCTCAGTTCAAAAGTCACTTCTGGTAAATATAGAAATTATTGTGTTCTTTCTATTTCTGAAAATTATTAAACAATTATTATTAAATCAAACGAATCAAAATTTGATTGATTCCTTTGATTTTATAATAATTGTTTAATAATTTTTAGAAATAGAAAGGATAATTAATAATTTAAATATGTTAGAAAGAAAATTAAATAAAATAGATAAAACATCTTATAATTTAGATGTACTAGAAGGACTCCGAAACATTTTTCAGGCAGGATTTTTCCCGGTTGTAAAAAAAATTAAACTATTTCTTGGTGTGTTGCTGGAAAAAAATAAAAATACTTTGTATCTGAATTATTGATCTTGGTTCAAAAGTCACTTCTAGTAAATATAAAAAATATTTCTAAAAATTATTAAACAATTATTGATCTTCGGAATTTCAAATACCTAAAGTGACTCAAATTTTGAGTTTGGATCCCCGTTTGAAACCGCATAACTGAACATAATTTATGGAAAAAGATAATTAGAAAAAAGAAGTTAAGTGTGAGGATATTAAATATGAAGAGGGTCAAATGTCTTCATTTTTTTTTCTCCATTATGTTTTTATTTTTAAAATATTAATAATTCAAAATGTAAATTATAAATGTTAAAATAAAACCGTTAGATGTGATATATGTTAGTTTCTCTATATGCTCATAAAAAAAATATTACGTTTCAATTTTGATTTTATGTGAATCAATAAGTTAAAAAATAAACGTCTAAAAATCATCCACATTAGTATATTTTTACAAACTCTTAATGACAACCAAAACAAAGTTGAAATGTCACATTTTTTTACATGTGCATAGATAAAATGACATAGATCACATCTAACGGTTTTATTTTGACTTTTAAGTTTTACATTTTGAGTTATTAAAATTTTTAAAAATGGAGATATGATGGAGACACAAAAATTAGAGGCATTTGAACCCTCCTCATTAAATATTATGTATTTTCATTAAAAAAATTAGTTATTTTGAAAATTTACATGGACACACTGAAAATTTTCCTTATTAAAATTATCAAATAACAAATAATCCCTCTTTCTTTACATCAAACGGCCGTGTTTCGTTTTTGTGTTTTGATGATTAAATAAAATGCGAAACAAGAAGGTTAAATATTAACCGTGCTAAGAAGTTTATGTTCAGTTGTCTTAACTTGTAGATAGACGCTAAAGAAGTTAAATTCAGAGGTAAAGTTTTCTTAAGGCCCGAAGATCAGAGGTAGAGCTAGTAAGAATGAATGGGGGTCGATCAAACCCCCCCCCCCCCCCCCCCCCCCCCCTTTTTTCCTTCAATTTTTGATTACTTATACACGACTTTTCTATATAGTTAAAATAAAATGCTACGGTAACTATAAAATTTACCCCTATTCGCAACATAGAAAATTTTATAATATTGACTCCCATTCACGTCTGACCCCACACTTATAAAGTCTAGCTCCGCCTCTGCCGAAGATGGATTAAGATTTTGAATAAAGGAGGAGCTTTAAATCCGATTTTTGTATTAATAGGGGAAAAAATATATCGAAATAGAGGTACATTTTTATGAAATGTTGATATATAGGAAGAGCGAGATAGACATTCTCGTTCTACTACATCGCCTGTCGGCTATAATATCCTCTACAGGTCTCATTTTCTGAGCGATTTATAGTGAAACGAGCAAACACTATAGTAGACGGGAATGTCTATTATGTTCTTCCTATATATCAACATTTTATGAAAATATATCCCTATTTCGATATTTTTTTCAATTTTTAAAAAATTGGTTTTTAATTCTTAGTAAAAATAAGTTAGATGATGTTAAATAGTAATCTTTACTTAAGATTCGAAGATGTCGAGAAGAATTAAGTCACTAAAAAGTTCAAGAAAGTAAAAGGAACAGTTGATATCCCTCTTAACACTGAACAGCCAGCGTAAGCTTACTGCCATCGCGTCTCTATCGAACGGCACAAACGCTTCAATCTTTTTCTTTCTTTGTTTTTTTTTTTTTCGTTTCTGGAGAATTGAGTCTCTGAAGTTCCGAGTACGTATCCTCTGAGATATCTCAACTTTTGCGTGACCGACGTGTCCGGTGCCTATTTGGGGATTGCGCGGGGGGCCAGTATTATTTGTGCTTCGAGATTCGTGTAGAACTTATTTGAATGGTTGAGATTTTCCATAAAGTCACGCAAAGTTTGAGGTATCTCAGAGGATGCGAATTTTGAAGGTCCTGCAGTTTATACGGAATTCAGATCCTCCCCGGTACCGTAAAAGGGAATCTTTTAGAATTAGTGGATCTGGACCGTTCTTTTAACTTTACACGAAATGTAAAGCCCAAATAATACTGCCTCCTGCGCTAGCCCAAATCTCAAAGTGACTGACAGTAAATCTCAAACCGTTAAGTGAGGAGAATCTTTTACACATATTGGAGAGGATACTTTTCCATTTATACGGCCTAACGAATCGACTCGTTTAACAACTCCGGCGGACACATTGGGTTTTCTTTCGTACTTGTGCGAGCGCGCTGCGCAGAGAGAGAGATGCTCCGCGTGTCGGAGACGGAGGGAAGAACGACAAGGAGGGAGAGCCACGTGGCGAGCTACCGTCAGATGGGCCACACGCTTCTCGAGCTTCAGCGCGCCGCGGATCAAGTGTTTGATGCCGTCTCCCTAAAAGTACCTCAGTACCTTGTTTTCTCTATTGCACATACACTCTTGAATGTTGAATCTGTATCTAGTTTTCTAGGCCAGATCATAAAACAACCCCCTAAATTTGACATCTTTCACATGTGTTCTTTTGAAATTGTTAAGTTGCTCGAGAGGCTTCTAGATTCCATGATCCTAATTAAAATTCGTATATATGCACGGGACCGAAGTAAAGGAATTCATGGATTTATAAGTTTTTTGATTATAGCCATAGGTACAAATTCATTTGGAAATACATCAATGTGACTAAGGTTTTTGTGTCAATCAACTAGCATATGAATAGGACTGATTTAATTTTGATTTAAAACCAGGACGGTCAATCAATGGCAAAAGGTGAACTACTTTGTAGAATTGACGAGCATGCAAACAGCATAGCTTTAGATCCTTATATTTGTGCCTTATATATATTCTTCTTTTGTAACTATCTAATTGTACTTGTAAATAACTTTTTTAATCAATATATTTGTTAGCAGCACTTGCCGCCAACCTTAAAAAAAAAAAAAACTTATCTAATTGTATGTCTTTCTTATGAATTTCGGAATTTTTTATTTCCTCAGATTGCAGAGGAGCGGAGTAAATTATCTGATATATCTAGTAGAATCCAAGTAGCCAAGGTTTGTGTTTGCAGCACAAACTAAGTTTAATTTGTACCTTTTTTAGCTCTTTAAGGACCTTTGTATTATGTAATGTCACATAGTGCACTGTTGGCTGTGTCATACTTAAATCATCATAATAATTTCCCTTTCTATTTGTTATAGGCTAAGATCAGTAAAATATCACATTCAGAAAGTGCAGCGAAGATTGTTTCACCTGCACGGCATCCACTGGCCAACACGACAATAGATGAATTCAAACCCTTATTTCAATGCAAGGATGAAGGAGAGAATTTAGGGTTTCCAGTTGCGAACTTGTTAATAAATGGAGGTTTAACCAGAGTAAGCAATTACAACCTTGTTTCATTCTTATATTTACTTGTGTTTTATGCCCCTGACTTTATAATTTACTCATACTTAAATTATGCCAGGAATTTGGTACAGATGGCACGCTTGAACTCCTTCGATTTTTTTCAGACAAGAATTGTGCATATCAATTGAGAGAAAATGATATTAAGGTACATATAGATCATGTCCAAATCTTTTGTTTAATTAAAACTTTAACTTGTACTTTTCTTGACTCGGCAATGAGAAATTCCCTTGTGACTTTGAGTTTTTCAATTACTTCTTCTTCTTCTTCAAAGCCTTTATTTCCAAATAAGTTGGGGTAGACTAGAAATGAAACCCAACCGGAATCAGCAACACAGGGACTTCCGAGGAGGTCACACATCCTAGTACTACTCTTGCCCAATTCGTGAAGGTTTCATTTCCATAAATAGGCTGTTTTTTTACCGCTGGCTTGCCAAGCCTATCACGAACCCTCCTCCTTTTTCTTGGTTTGGGACAGGCTGTGTAGAAACTTTCTACACAGGCGGAGTTATTTAAAACATTATTTGTAGCAAATATATTGTGACTTTTATTTTGATTTTGGTAGGAAATGCACAACTGCACAAGTATGAACTTTGGCTTTAGCATCTCTTTTTTTGTGGGGTGTTCAGGAAAAAGGAAATCATTCCCAAATGAAAGATGATACATCTCTGGAGAAACTCTTTGAGAAACTTTTATTTTGATTTGGGTATTATATGCACAACTTTCATTTGACCATGATTTTTTTTTTTTTTTTTTTAAGGTTAGTGGTGTATAGCCAACTAATGATTGTGTTGAAAAAATTCCTCAAAAAAGAAGAAGATTGTATTGAAAATGTTACAAGATACCAGGGATACCTGGTGTGTACATGTTGTCCTCAGATTACGCAGTGTGTTGGTTCGTACGGGATCACAAGGTGAAGATCTCGATTAGGCATAAGGATATTCTCGGATTAGTGTTCACTAATATGATGTCTTGTGCCTTTTTAATTGATATTCTACTGCACATAAACTGTTCCATGGAATGTCTAAATGACTTATTCTCTGATAAAGAAAGAAGAGGGTAATTTGAGGGAGTTTTGAACATTACTTGTAGCAAATTTTGAGGAAACTTATTCTTATATTGTGACTTTTATTTTGATTTTGGTATCATATGCACAACTGCACAATATGATCTTTGGTTTTAGCATATCTTTTTTTGTGGGGTGTTCAGGAAAAAGGAAATCATTCGCAAATGAAAGATGATACATCTGTGGAGAAACTCTTCGAGAAGTCGAGGTATTATGTATCATTTGCTTTTACTTTTTTTGTACTTTTAGTATTTCAATAAGAATCCTTTTACTACGTACTTGTTGGTGGCCAATCTAAACCCCTATCAGATTTTAGCTCAATTGTTTCTGAGTCAGGCTTATTACAGTTATTTGGCAATGAGTAATTTTACCCTGGGTTCAACATCTCATTTAAAAGGAGACCAGTTGCCACCACCTCCACCAAGTCTTTCTCCTTCAAATTTCAAGGTACGAATAGTATGAATATTTTCTTGTTTATTGTTTTCTTCCTGTTTTATATAAATAAAATACTTTTTTCTCGCAGTCACACAGATCAGGAGATTGAAGTTTAACTTCAAATTGATTATACTCTAATATGTTGCAAAGGTTAGGCAAGATCGTCCATGCATTTGAATTATTATTGGTGTAGAGTATATTTCACTTGTTTTGAGCTTGTGAAGCTAATTTATTGCTGTTCAGTGTTTATTTGAAATTTTAAGATGATAGATTTGATAGCTTATAAACTCCGCCTGTGTAATTTCTACACAGTCTGTTCCAAGCTAGGAAAAATGAGAGTTCGAGATAGACTTGGCGAGCCAGCGATAAAAAAATAGTCTCTTTATAGAAATGAAACTCTCACAAATTGGGCAGGAGTAGTACTAGAATGGGTGACCTCTTGGGAAGTTCCTGCGTTGCTGATTTCGATTGGGTTTCATTTCTAGTCCACCCCAACTTGTTTGGGAATAAAGGTTTTGAAGAAGAAAAAGAAGATTTGATAGCTTATAAATATCGAGAGGCTTTTATTCTCTTATCATAACTTACAAGTGCTAATATCTATGGCTGTTCGGCAACAAGGGAGGAGGCTTAATCCACTTTCTTTAGCTTCCTTAGCCGCTTAATCTTGTCAAACACCGGTTCTTTAGCGCGGATTAAGAACACCTCCTTTAGTGGAAATTGAATTCATGACTTTACAAACACCAAATAAAACACTTACCACTAGACTATAAGTATACATTTATCATTTTATGAGGAGGACTAAATTAAAATTTTTGAGACTTTTACTACTTGACCATGTACTAAATGAATTCGAAACTTTAAAATTTTTGTATGTACATGCATCACTCACGGAGTATATGGATTTTAACGGTTTGAATTCGTAGTTCGAAGTCAATCCGATAGCTTTTTAGAGGTGTGCTCACCAACTCCTTTTTGTGAGCACATCACACCCTAGTTTTGCTCAATAAAAAAATACACCTTAACATGTATTCCTCGGTTTCAATAAAAACTCAAATATATACCTTAACATGTATAGAAATATACCTTAAACATGTATTGCTTTGTTTCAATAAAAAAAAAGTACTTTAATGAGTGAAAATACTCAAAATATGCATAGAGCTTAATAAGAATCATTGGCTCAGAATAATAATAATAATAATATTTATTGTTATTGTTATCATTATTATTAAAGTACATACTTTGGTATGTGAGAACGGAGAAGATGTGATTTTTGTTGCGCCGTGAGTCATCGGTTAAGGAGCCTTATATCTCCCTTCTTTAGTGGATGAATTCATTCTTATTAACACCGAATTCTTAACAAGAATTAAAAATCTCTTCTTAAGAAACCTCTACTTATAAATTAAGTCTCAATTTTTTTTTAAAAAAAAAACCATCACTCAAAATATGAAAAAATATATTGTCTGGTTTTCAAAAAAAAAAATGAAAAATTCCAAACCAACTTAATTACAAAGTTCGTTAGAGAAACCATCTTTACCGAAGATGAAGTTTGATATGAAATTTTGAAATTGGAAATTGAATCTCAGTATAGACTTTGAACTTGGTTTGGAGGATCCTCTCATAGGCTGCCACAGAAAATCAGGAGAGAACTCAACTTCGGCTTGCCAAAAAAAAAAACGAACTTTTAACTTCGGTTTGCCCCCAAAAAAAACACAAACTTCAACTTTGCCTCCCAAAAAAACCAAACATAAACTTCGGAATGAGAAATAACTAAAATTAAACTTGGGTATGCTCTTTGATCACGTTTGGTTGTGGCCTAAAGAGTGGAATAAGAGGTTTAACCTCTTTATTCTACTAAACATGTCTTAATTGAGCCGGATTAATATGATATAAGTCAATCTTTATGTCGGCTTAAATTAAACCACCTCACATGATGATTTAATTTTATTCTACGTCATGATCTAACTCGAATGATTATAATAATATCTTATTAGTACCATATATCAAATATATCGTCTGACGTAATCCGTATAATTTGAGACGAGATCATCTTTTAAACCTGTGTTGATTAAGCACAGCCTCATCAAATGTCATGATATAAGCGCCAACGGGTCAGTTTAGACCCGGCTGGGCATCGCACGGAGGGAGACGAAGGCCCGGTCCGGACGGTCAGTGTGGAAAGAGCTTGAGTCAGGCATTTTATTAGGAGTTCTTTCACTGACAGGTGGGGTCCGAGAATATTAAAACAGACACCACGACTGTTTGAGCACTCTGAAGCTGAAGAACGGGACCCAGTTCACAGGAATGGAGAAGATGCTTGACAGAACTGGAGAGGAGGCTGAATGAAAGGGAGAGTAACCATTGATCACCTCAGCAATATAAGAACTGATTGCTTAACCGATTCTAGATTTTCTTTCATCGACAACTCATCTCTGGAATTAGGGTAGACTATTATCTAGTATTTTGAGTGTTCTAGCTACGTTTTGGTCTTGTGCCGTTGTATTCCATTTTCTTTGAATTCAATAAAATTGTTTGATTTCTTTCTTGTTTGTGTTCAATTCGTGATCTATGTTGCTTCGTTTCGTCTTGGACTTAACATCAAACCTCAACTTTTTGAAAAATTACCAAAGCATCTCTTCTCCAGAATCAATGGTACAAAAATTACCTTGAATCAGTCCCTAATCTAATTGATATTTGATTAGAGATAATATTGGAACATTCCAACATTCGCATTCACATTAATTCATGTATATTCAATTGGATTTCAAAATATTTTTGACATTTAGTCTGGATCTGGATGATGCATAATACATTTGTGATTTTATGAAGTAACCGGAAATGCACAGTCAATCACTAATGGTACTTGCAGCGGGTTTCATGTAATTCATTGTTTTAACCCACTACACAACTGTGATATAGAATGTTCCTAATTTTTTCTGCTTAATAATTAATACACTCATTTAAACTGTTGGATATGGATCAAACGTTAATCTGATATGATCGGGCGGTTTAGGAGAAAAGGGCGACGTCGCCCATCTCTTTTCCTGAATTCGTATCACTAAGGTAACAGAATATTTCTTTTTGGATCTGGACCGTCCAATCAGAATCCGCACAACTATTAAAGCGACCCCGTGCGTTTTACCTCGGCCGGATTGGCCCAGATTACGATTGAACGGCCGTGATCCAAACAGAAATATTCTGTTACCTCAGGGATAGGATTCCTCTTTTCCTCCGGTGCTAAATCTGCGTGTAACGCAGTACGCATAGTTTCATCAGTCACAATTCCGATATGTTGGAAGTGAAGGCCAAACGCAAGAAGAGTAAAGGGATCAACTCAGCCGACATCTCTCGTCTCTCTTCTCCGTTCGAATCTCTCTCTCTCTCTCACACACACACACACACCTCTCGCACCCACTCTGTCGTAAAAATCATGATGCTATCAGACAATTAGTACAATAGTTGTTTGAGTTATGTTATTAGACTACACCTTCTCTATACTTAATTTTCGGGGAGTAATTTATTACTGGGTTTTAATGCAAAGCATGTTAATTTGTGAATTCAGGTAACGTCCCAATTGCTTTGTACCAGCAACTGCTGAGCTGTTTGTGAAATACAGTAGACAGGGGTGAGGTTTTGAATGAATGAAATAAGGATAACAGTTTAGAATTTGACGCAGTACCTTAGTTCCCAGTACTGTTAGAAATACTGGCCCTACTGGTATAAGCTAGTCATAATACTGCCCCTACTTTATTCTGGTCAATGTGACCTTACCAGTGCCTCAGAACTAAGTGAGTGTCAACATAATCACTGTTTATTTGTATAGCACATCCTATAAAATAACTTTTCCTTTTCAGATTGGATCTGTTGCTTGATAGGCACACAGAATATCGACATCTCACTTGGTATCCAAATGGATATGCAATTCAGGTACTTTCTTTTCTAGATTGAAATGTTCAATTTGGTTTGCATGAAAAGGGAGTAGGCCAAACCTGAACTAAAAGAACCATTACTGAATTTAATTTTTGTGGCCATCAAAGAATAGTTCTGCCATTCAAACTGCCACTCTAACCAAATCATCAAATCAACCAAATTTCTGCTTCCAGAGTATCTTCGTTTTTTGTGGGTCTGATCTGTTTTAACAAAATTCTATTAAGAAATTCTTTGGAATGTGGTTCATTAGATATGATATCTTAAAAAAAAATATGGTTTTTCAGTTCAAGAGTTTTAGGATGTGCCCTGTGTATGGAAAGCACATGAAATAGTAAAAAGTCATTTTATTTGTAGATTAAAAATTGCAAATTGACTGAATTGTTCGATATGCCTTGTTGGAACTTGTTTTTCCGAATGAAGGCGCCAAGTAGTTTATATTCTTACAAAAATTATGTTCTTACAAGTAATTGATATGCCTTGATAGTGGAACTTCTGAAGAGCAAAGGGATTAAGGGAATCAGCAAATCGCATCTCCTTCTGTTATTGAGGTATGTTTCCGTTTTCTTTCTTGTATTAGGGTATTAGACAGACAGTAGTGAGTTCTGAGTGGTGTGAAGAGGAGACCATACATGATTGTACAATAAAAACAATAAAATGTTAGAAACTGAAACCTTCTTCTGAGTTGTGAGTGGCAAAATGTATAAAATGTCAGAAACTGAAGTGTATGATCTTTTTTGAGTCCTGAGTTAGCCCTTTTCAGCTTCGGCTGATTTGAGTTCTGAACTCATTACTGATGGTATTGTTTGACTCTCTCAAATTTAGCTGGTAGACACTTGCCACTAGCATAATTTATGTAGTCATTATAATTTTACTCTTTGTCGATTTTGGATGAAACTTCATGACTTTGCTAGTACAAGCACATATCAGCATGGTTTATGTACTTGTCATTATAATTCTACTCTATGGCACCCACCAGTCATCTCTCTCTCTCTCTCTCTCTCTCAAACTTGGCAGTGGCTGCCTCAACAGAAGTTCAATACAAGACCTACGAAGGCTTTGTCAATAAATAAAAGATCTCTCTCTCTCTCTCCCTCCCTCTCTCCCCATCTCAATCCCCCTTTTCTTTTATTAACTTCAATACCCTTTTCCTTTTTTTTTTCCAGGTTTTATCTTTGAATTACAATACCCCCACAACAGAACAAAACAATCTGATCATCGCATTAAATTGAATCTCACCTCAGCTGCGTTCATCTCTGTTCCTGTTTCCATTCCACCCAAATTCAATCAATAGTAGAAGCTAGAAGAAAATGAAATACAATACCAGGTTATTGGGTCACAAGTACAGTTGCAACGACCCATACCGGCTCCGGCGCCAAATAATACTGTACCTACTCCTTCCCCTCCTATCTCTTTATTTCTTGTATACCTTAAACCTCATTCTCTCCAATGCTAACTATTCGCCTCCTGAACCTTGCCCGAGCACCACCACCACCACCAGCAATCACCTCTCCTTTACCGACTCGAAAATTGCCAAAACAAAATACAATGAGACAGGGCTACAACACATAGTATTTGGCATTGCTGCTTCGGCCCGTCTCTGGGACAAGCGGAAAGAGTACATCAAGGTCTGGTGGCGGCCGAATCAGATGCGGGGCTTCGTCTGGCTAGACAAACCCGTTAGTGAGTTAAACTCCACCGTCTCGCCTCACCAGCATGGCCTTCCCATTCTCAGGCTTTCCTCTGACACATCAAGATTCCCGTACACTCACAGGCAGGGCCGCCGGTCAGCGATTCGCCTCTCCCGAATCATCTCTGAGACGTACCGCCTCTCCCTCCCCAATGTGCGGTGGTATGTCATGGGCGACGAGGACACTGTCTTCCTCCCCGACAACCTCGTCAAAACCCTTGCCAAGTTTGACCACCGTCAGATGTACTATATCGGGTCAAATTCTGAGAGCCATTTGCAAAACATCTATTTCTCATACAACATGGCTTTTGGCGGTGGCGGCTTTGCAATCAGCCGTCCGCTGGCTCAGGCACTTGCTGCAATGCAAGACGGGTGCCTTAATAGATACCCCACACTGTATGGAAGCGATGATCGGATTCAGGCTTGCATGGCTGAGCTGGGAGTGCCACTAACCAGGCATCAGGGATTCCACCAATACGATGTGTATGGTGACTTATTGGGACTTCTTTTGGCACACCCAGTTGCCCCCTTGATTTCCCTCCACCACCTTGATGTCGTGCAGCCAATCTTCCCAAACTATTCCACTGGGGCCCTTGCTCTGAGGAAACTATTTTCAGGGCCTGTGAGGCTGGACTCTGCTGGGGTGATGCAACAGTCGATATGCTATGATAAGGTTCACCAGTGGACAGTGTCAGTTTCATGGGGTCTTGCAGTGCAAGTGGTTAGAGGGATCATGTCGCCGAGGGAAATGGAGATGCCGGCACGGACCTTTTTGAACTGGAAACGACGGGCCGATTATACCGCATATGCCTTCAACACCCGGCCATTGGCACGAAACCCATGCCAGAAGCCTTATGTGTATTATATGTCTGAGGCAAGGTTCGATGCAGCCAAGCGTACCACTGTGACACGGTATGATCTTAACCGTACAGACCGGCTAGCTTGCCAGTGGAAGATGGCCGACCCAGCTGAGATACTGGACCATGTTGTTGTGTTCAAGAAACCAGACCCTGGATTATGGGACCGGGTAAATAATTCCTCTTTAACCCTCTGTTTGAGTTGGACCACATTTGGTCTTTTAATTTACAAATTTGGTCTCTCTGGAATTGTCGGTTTCTCTTGTCTCGGTTTTATAGTGTTATCTAATGCAAGCACAATAAAAAAGATTGCTGTTTTAATGCTATTTAGTTGAATTTGCAGTCTCCTAGAAGGAATTGCTGCAAGGTGTTGACCACACCGGATGGTGATCGAAGCACAATGAGCATTGATGTAGGTGTATGTAGGGAAGGCGAGTTCAGTCAGATTTAGGTATATACTTGCACTCTTTATTTTGGATAAATTCTAGCTTCTTAGAAATTGTTTTGGTGGGGATTGCTGGAAATGTGCATTAACAGAAAAGAAAAATGGGATTCTATTTTTAAAATATTTTCTAAGCACAAAGTCTAGTAGCGTGAATCTGTGCTTAGACCAAGGTTTAGAAGTGACAAAAGAGAAGGTTGATGATAAAGGTCTGGTGGGGGGTTTTATTTAGTTTCTGTAAGGCATGTGATTACTTAAAAAAAATGGTTTGGTTGTCCTGAGAGAAAGGACGTAAGATGTGTATTTGGATGTTTTACACAGGTCATGCACCGAAATGGGCCACAGTATTTTTGGTTTTTGTTTTTAGCATATAAGACGTGACTACCCTAGCGCATTCTACCATGGATATGTACAATAGGGCCTGCTAAAGATATTGGAGCTCGCAATATTCTGTCAAAACAGAAATCAGAACAGCATAACTGATATTGCTTCGGTCCAAAGACACAGAAAAAATAGAAAAAGGGTTGCAATAGTGTGTCTGCGAGAGTGGGAGGGGCAGGGCAAGGCTGAGAGGACTCACTGCTCTATTCGCAATCAACTAATTTGTAATATTCTCTTCTTAAAGGTTTTCTTTCATTTTTTGTTACTTTTTTCCTATTTTATTAGAATATTAGGACAGAGCTTTGATATCCAGTTGATGTAGCTACATATCGCTCAAGTGGATATGCAAATTGAAAAGGGATCATAGTATTTACTGCCATATTAGTAGATTGCCTTTATTATGATTTTCTATTTATGTGGTCGCCCACCTCCTTGTTACTGAAAAAATGGTAGTACTAAAATTCACATGTTTATATTTCTATATTTACAAAAAAATTGGGAAACAAATAACTGTGCAATCATAGTTGGTACCTAATATAAACATCCAACACATCCTAAAATTATAGTAAGAATGAAAATATGTACAAAATCACACGTGATCGAAGTTTTAACTATGTCAAGGCAGGAGATGGCAGGGACTGCCTGGTTGGCCATTGTGTGTGCAACCCGAAGCTGACGAAAGTGGTACTGGTGTTTTGAGAGATCTTCTTTGCATACTTCTTCTCTCAAATCCTCTAACTGTAGATCTTATTTGCATACCTCTTCTCTCAAATCCTCTAATTGTTTCTGCATTCAGACAATTACAAGCTCCCGAGAGCAACAACAACAATAGTAGCAGTGCATTAACTATCACTTTCGTGTTAGCTTCCATGACTATTTGTTGTGCACGACTTGAATTAGAATCTTCGAATGTCGAGAGTGTTGGATGAACTGTATGGTTTTAAGTTTGAATCGGTGAGAATTCAAATGCCTCTCTCTTTTGTTTTTTTTGAAACCTCAAATGCGTCTCTCATTGTCGAGGATTGATTCGTGTTAGCTTCCATGACTATTTGTTGTGCACGACTCAAATTAGAATCTTCGAATATCAAGAGTGTTGGATGAACTGAATGGTTTTTAAGTTTGAATCGGTGAGAATTCAAATGCCTCTCTCTCTCTCTTTTTTTTTTGAAACCTCAAATGCGTCTCTCATTGTCGAGGATTGATTAATGATTATATAGAGTTTGTGAGGAGAAATTCCAAGGACCTTCATTTAGAAAGGCAAGGGAACTTCCATGGAAATTAGCTCTATTTGATTGTGTGAATTAGTGTGATACTGTTCATTTATCAAGCTAACATGCCTTTGGAAAATTGTCGCACATATACACTTGCATTTTTATGTTGTAGGTAATTAGGTACGCACTAACTTGTAAAAATATTGTAAATATTAATGTGCCATTTATAATTTTGGCAAAATTTCTAGTGTACCCATATAAACTTTTAAAATAGCCAATTTCTCCATGAAGAAATAAAATTGAAGATGAATTTTTAAACATTATGATAAAGGGATTACTAAAGTTGAATAAATTTAAAATTTGATTGTTTATTTGCCAAAAGAAGTCATAACAATGCAACCTTCAATTTTTTTTAATTATTTGGTTTTAACTGAACAGTACTTATTTATTTATTTATTAATTGTGATTAAGACAATTCAGTTTAAAGGGATAGGGTATCTGATTTTTAATGTTACTTACAGTTTTGATAATTGGTATTTAAGAAAAATATGGGCAGAATACCTTGAGAAAACAATCCAAAAAAGCCCCATAAACACAGGCCCAACAAAGGCCTACAAAATTGAACAACTAGAGAAAATTTGACTTAACTACGTGTACCCTTCTTTGGTTGCTAAAATACATTTTTCCATTAACAACATCTCCAGCATTCGCCATGCATGCATGTTCTCTAACTGATTCATGTACTTTCAACAAGTACTTCTCTTTTCCTCTTACTTTCTTTTTTCTCTTTTATTTTTCTTAGTTTCGAAGAAAGTCAAAGGATGCATGCTTTGGTGTGAACATTTAAAATGAAACCCATTTTTATCAGTGTTTGATCCTCTCTCTCTCTCTCTCTCTCTTTAATCGTAGATCTAATTATATTTTAGTTTACTGATAAACAAATTTATCCAACTTTGTAAATCCTTGGACTTTTTAGCATGCCAGCTTAGAAACTTGTCGGTCTGAAAGAGACAAATAAACACAGCAACAAACAGGATTATCAGTGACAATTTTGAAGATTTGAATAATGATTAATAAGGCGCCAAAAAAAATAAAAGAAGAAGAAGATAATGAATACAGAAAAATCAGAACAAGCATGCAAAAATGTTATTCAGTAGAAAGGTTTTATTGGCCGACATGGAACTCTTTCAAGATTTTTCGCAATAGAAAAACCAGATTTCGCACGAGTTTGTCAACTATAATATTAGCACCATTAATTATTATATTATTTCTGTCCCTATAATGATCACATGAATTCTTATCTGATGTACGCAGTCATGGAGAGCACTAATCAATGAGCATTTATAGGAGTACATACGTACATGAATTTTATAAGTTTAAAGATGCTCACATCTACTATGTCTGCTTTAAATTAAA
The DNA here is from genome assembly GCA_025461125.1 of Carex kokanica. Classification (NCBI taxonomy): domain Eukaryota; kingdom Viridiplantae; phylum Streptophyta; class Magnoliopsida; order Poales; family Cyperaceae; genus Carex; species Carex kokanica. Next base: position 663,371 of record JAJGRX010000709.1, read on the forward strand.
TTTTATTAATATAATTTATTAATAACTAAGCAGAATTTTATTTTCTATTGGTTTTTTTTTTTTTTTGAGAAGAAATGTGGGAGTCTAGCTCCCAAATTCCATTGATTTTCTATTGGTATTCGTTTGTTGGCACCATAGAGTTAATTTGTAGTACTGTTTTTTTTTATTTCAATGAAATAGGTGAGATATCCACCAGCTACTTCAAAAGAAATTATTATAAAAAATATTTGCTTTAGATCTTATATGAAAAGGTTTAAATCATGTGTATTTCAAAGATTGGTTCACTCGGGAGCGATAAAGATAACATCTTTAAAAAAAAGTAAACCTAAAGAAATAATATATAATTGTTTTATATTCAATTTTCTTTTTATTTATATTTATATTTTATTTTAAATTTTGTTGTTCAAAATTTATATTCTTTTCTTGTAAAGGAAGTTCCATTTCACTATTTTTAGATAAAACAAAGAGAGATAAAAAAAAATGAATCAATATTATGCAATTTTAAAATTACTAACAAAAATATTATTAAAAGATCCAAAAATATAATGGCACTTTTGGTGTCCGTTATTATTTAAATTTGGAGGCGTGACCTCTATCTTTCTTTCAAATAAAAAATAATAATTTTTTTTTCTGATTTTATATTAAATAACGTGGTCTAGAACACTATTATAAATCCGTGTTTGCTACAAGGAAGCAAAAATTATGATCTTTAATTTGGAATTTTCTATATCACATGATATCGATTTTAATTTTTCTGTCAGGATCAAGACCTTTTTTTCACAATTATTTTTTTTTATCGATAATCCTCGCTAATTTTTATTGGCAAAAATCCTAACCAATTAATTCCCCTCCAAAATTAGTTGAGTATTTTCGACTGTTTAATTTATACTATTTGATAAAAACATTAACCGATTCCCTTTCCAACACTGGTTTAGGTGTATTTTTGACCTATCATTCTACACTGTTAATTGAAGGCGTACTATGTACAAACTGATCTCACCATTAAATATAATTTAGGATATTTTCCGACCAACTCGCCAGTTAGAATTAATGTTTTTCATTTCTATATTTCTCTTGTGCAAGATTTAGTAATTAGTTTACGTAACTTCAGCTTTTGAGGAAATAAGAAAAACTATCTTTTGCTTTTAATTAGTTATGTTTTTTTTTTTTTTTCCATTTTGAAAACCCTTTTTTGTCTCACAAGTAATTTATCATATATATCGTATATCTTCATGGCTTATATAGTTAATTCAATATTTTTTTTTCTATTTTTGTTTTAAATAACATTCAGCTATGGAGCAGGCCAAAACTGAATACTGCAATGTACAAATTTATGGGTGTCAGATGTCATGTCTCGTCAAGTTATTTGCAACAATTAATTACAAACAGAATAAGGCATTTTGCGTATATATACTTTTAAACCAATTATTTTTTTTTATAATATTAAACCAATTAATTTAATTGTTTTATTAATGGAAAATATAACAACCTGAATATATATATATAGATAGACTAATGTGCTTTCGGTAGCACTTCGGCCGAAGTGCTACCGATTCAAAATCGGATTTTCAAAGTCTAAATGGTCGATCCGAACCGTTCAAGTTGTTCTCCATATTGAAATCTGCTTGGAGACCAAATTTTACATTTTTTTTGGAATTTTTTTACTATTTATTAAGCCACTTTGAAAATTGCTGATCCGGGTGAACAGTAAAAACAGTGCAACTAAATTCTGGACCATGTGATCAGCAATTTTCAAAGTGGCTTAATAAATAGTAAAAAAATTCCAAAAAATGTAAATTTGGTCTCCAAGTAGATTTCAATATGGAGAACAACTTGAACGGTTCGGATCGACCATTAGGACTTTGAAAATCCAATTTTGAATCGGTAACACTTCGGCCGAAGTGCTACCGAAAGCACATTAGTCTATCTCTATATATATATATATAGAGAGAGAGAGAGAGAGAGTGTGGCTAATATCAAAACGTTTGTTCCTGAGCCCTTGTACAACCAAGTCGTTTTCGGATTTTCAAAGTCCAAAGGTCAATCCGAACCGTTCAAGTTGTTCTCCATATTGAAATGTGCTTGGAGACCAAATTTTACATTTTTTGGAATTTTTTTACTATCTATTAAGCCACTTTGAAAATTTCTGATCCGGGTGAACAGTAAAAACAGTGCAATCAAATTCTGGACCATGTGATCAGAAATTTTCAAAGTGGCTTAATAAATAGTAAAAAAATTCCAAAAAATGTAAAATTTGGTCTCCAGCACATTTCAATATGGAGAACAACTTGAACGGTTTGGATCAACCGTTTGGACTTTGAAAATACGAAAACTACTTGGTTGTACGAGGGCTCAGGAACAAACGTTTTGATATTAGCCACTCTCTCTATATATATATAGAGAGAGAGTATGGCTAATATCAAAACGTTTGTTCCTGGGCTCAGGAACAAACGATTATGTTCTCCAATTTCCAAAGTTCAAACAACAAATCCAAACCGTTAGATGTTCAATCTATATTAAAATGTGCTTGGAGACCAAATTTTACATTTTTTGGAATTTTTTTACTATTTATTAAGCTAGTTTGAAAACCACTGTTTTTCAATGCTACAGAAATTTCATAAAAACAGCGGTTTTCAAACTTGCTTAATAAATAGTAAAAAAATTCCAAAAAATGTAAAATTTGGTCTCCAAGCACATTTTAATATAGATTGAACATCTAACGGTTTGGATTTGTTGTTTGAACTTTGAAAATTGGAGAACGAAATCGTTTGTTCCTGAGCCCAGGAACAAACGTTTTGATATTAGCCATTCTCTCTCTATATATATATAGGAGGGATCTGATTACACCACTTTTGAGTTACCACAAAGTTACCCTCCTAATTTTCTATATTTTCAAAGTCCAAATCGTCGATCCAAACCGTTCAACATGATTATCTAAAAAAAATGTGCTTGCAAATCAATTTTTACATTTTTTTTGAAATTTTTACTATTTATTAAGTATTTTACAAAACTAGTCAAATTAAGACCATTGAATTTTGTACCCATCTTAATAAATAGTAAAAAAAATTCAAAAAAAATATAAAATTTGATCTGCAAGCACATTTTATTTAGATAATCATGTTGAATGGTTTGGATCGATGATTTGAACTTTGAAAATGTAAAAAATGAGGAGGGTAACTTTGCGGTAACTCAAAAGTGGTGTAATCGGATCCCTCTGTATGTGTGTATCTTGGTAGCTAGATACACCTAGCCAACACGTTAATAGTCATTTCTTCTATATATATCTACACTTTTTTTTTTTCATATATATTTAATTTGTGCGCTATATGGAAACTGCCGACGCACATTTATACACAAGCATGAAGGCTCCAAAGATTTTGAATTAAGTATTGGGGTAGAGTTATAAATGTATATTGTATTGCCACCCTGAAAAGGCTGCAAAGGAGACCACGTATGAGCCCATAGAAGCACACACCTACTATTGGATTGCTTCAATAACACAATTTAATATTTATACATACATCGCCTATTGTTATCGTTATTTAATTAACTGAATGGATTTGTAGCTGTTTCAAGCAGCAAATGCCAATATCAATATACTACTGCTATCATATGATATGCCCATGTTGAAATCTTTTGTATTCCAATAGACCAACCAACAAGAGGCCATGTGCTTTTTTCCAGAGCTAGCTATGAATAAATATAGTTATTTTTTTCTATTAAAAATTAGTTTTCTTCAAGGACCCAAAAATGTATCCTGAATTCTTCTTGTATGCTTTGACATTGCCTATTATATCAATCAATTATATTTTTAACCGATGAGACATAAACTATGTATTATTTAGTTATCATTTTTCCTTCCATTTTTTCCACAATTTGCTTATCATGGATGTACAAGGGGCAGAACTAATTTTTTTTTAATAGGGGTGGTTGGAAATTAAAATGCACAATTGTAGTGAGTGAAATTTGAACTCAAGTCCTCACAACCACAAATAGAGCTTTAACCACTAAGCTACAACTAAACATTTATTATTAATTGAGGGTGGCTGGATTATATAAAAAGTAAAAAAAAAAATTCAATTAAATTTCTAGAGTAGAACTAGGGTGTTTCTAAGTTCACCAAGTCTCTTTGTGAACTCAACTCTAAAACCTATCGGATTGACTTCAAATGATGATTCCGAACTGTTGAATCCATTTACCTTACGAGTGATGCGTCCACATGCAAAAAATTTGAACTTTCAATTTAATTTAGTATAAAGTAAAACGGTCAAAATTAGAAGGTTTATAAATTAATTTTAATGCATTTATTTTTTGAACGTTTTTTAACTACTTGACTCTATACAAAATCAATTCAAAATTTTGAAATTTTTGCATATAGACGTATCACGTAAGATAGATGGTTTTCAACGGTTCGAATTCGTCATTTGAAGCCAATCTAATAAATTTAAAAGTTGAGTTCACAAAGAGGCTTGGTGAACTTAGGAACACCATAGTTCTACTCAAATTTCTATATGCATAATTAAAATTTTGAAATTATAAGGATGACTTAGCCATCTTTGACTAAGTCTTAGATCCGCTCCTGGAGGTACAATATGCGTTTGATGTTCATAATTATAGCTTCACATTTTTTCAACTGTGGAAGTACGAAGAAAAGTGATAAGAAAAATTACAAGAGGAATTAGGAACAAAAATAGGATCGTGGCTTTTTATCACTTAGATCTAAGAAAAAAATTCATAATTTTTAAGTGGTAATTATATATAAATTTGTACATTAAGAATTTGAGATAACTCTTGTAGTATGAAATGAGGATTAAAACCCATAAAAATACTGGGTTCGAACAAGTTATTAGTTGTTTTTTAAAATATAATAAAAAAGTTTCATATAGAAAATGAAAAAGAGTTAGTTTGTATGGCGAGAGATACTAATTTATTCATCAATTTTTGTTAGAGGAGAGTTCAAATGTATTCATTTTTTGTGTCTCCATCATGCCTCCATTATTAAAACGTTAATAACTCAAAATTTAAAACATAAATGCCAAAATAAAACCATTAGATGTGATTTATATTGTTTTCACTATGTCCTCATAAAAAAACTATCACATTTCGATCTTGTTTTTGAGGAGGGTTCAAATGCCTCCATTTTTTGTGCCTCCACTATGCCTCAATTTCTAAAAACTTTAATAAATCAAAACTTAAAACTTAAAAGTCAAAATAAAACCGTTGGATATGATCTACATCATTTTATCTATGCACGTGTAAAAAATTATGGCATTTTAATTTTGTTTTGGTTGTCATCAAGAGCTTGTAAAAAACGTACTAATTTGGATAATTTCTAGACGTTGATTTTTCAACTTATTGATTCACATAAAAACAAAATCGAAATGTGATAATTTTTTATGAGCACATAGAGAAAATAACATAGATCATATCTAACGGTTTTATTTGGACTTTTTAAGTTTTAAATGTTGAGTTATTAAAGTTTTTAAAAATGGAGGCACGGTGAAGGCACAAAAAATGGAGGCATTTGAACCCTCCTCCTTGTTTTAATGGGAACCAATAAGTTGAAAAATCAACGTCTAGGAATTATCCATATCAATACATTCTTACAAGCTCTTGATTATAAACAAACAAAGTTGAAATCTCATAATTTTTTATATGTGCATAGATTAAATGATGTAGATTATATCTAATGGTTTTATTTTGACTTTTAAATTTTAAATTTTGAATTATTCAAGTTTTTAAAAATGGAGACACAAAATATAAAGACATTTGAACTCTTCTCTTTTTGTCTCATACGTACATAGATATATAGTCAGAGATTATTATATGCATACATTTTTTTTTTCTTAAAATGGTAAGCCTAATGCAATAGTATTAATCCTAAAAATCCTTCATGATCCATGAATAACTTTTTTTCTTTGTCAACATAAGGTTTTTTTCAGAGAGATAAGGTTTGACTTCTAAAAATGACATTTCTTTTTTATTCAACACACTTGCATTTTGTGTTTTTTTTCAGGATATGTTCAGTGTACCCTAAGCATTATTGAAGTTAACTGTGGTGTGAGGATGAGCAAGTCTGGATCAGTCAATGAGACAATGAGGTCTCCCTCCCCTTAAATTCAGATCCAGTGAAGTAACTCAATTTTTGAGTTTAGATCGGGACCGTCTGATTCAAATCCGCGACAATCTATTATGAAGTGGAGTGCACACATCCCGAGTGATGGATTCGAATCTTGAAGCGATCCCGAGCGACGGTTTTGAATCGGACGGTCTCGATTCAAAACCAAAAAATTGGGTTACTTTAGGGGATCCGGACCCCCTCCCCTTGCGCCTGGTGGTGTCTCCAAGTTCCAATGCTTCATTATTCTATAAACACGTAATCAACATATACAGCTCATCTGTACCTTTTTCCAAATAAAATCCCCCTAGAGACACCAAGGCCAGGCCTATCCCAATTTGGCAAGATCCTTCCCTGTATAATTAATCAAATAGTAAGCTTTGGGATTCTCTGTGGCCGCTAAACACCGTCAGATGGTGAAGCAAGGCACTGACAAGACAGATTTTATATTGTAATGCAATATGCATACTTGGAAACAATCATATCCTTCCCATGATGCCACATTTTGTGTATGATTTTTTGTTCTTATGAAGGCTGTCAGCAATATCTATCACGTGAGATATTTTGTTCATGCCACAGGGAATCAAAATTCAAGCGTAGCCCGGTCTTACTTTCCTTTTCTGTATTTTACAGAGTTTGAGATCCGATTTCTTTATATAAAAAATGCAAAAAAAAAAAAAATACAAATTAAATCTGTATCAAAATAGATAAGAGGAATTTGACGAAGGTCTGAAATATTCAAATTTTTTTTTCTGACGTATGCAAACTTTAAAATTGTGCGTTTTGTTTTGCTGGAGGGTTTAATTAGAGTTAGTATAAGAAATCAAAGTTATGTATTTATAAGTATTGTAAGGCTAGAATTATGATATAAGTTGCGCTCATTTTATTTATTTATTTTTGTGAAATTGATGTAATTGAGTACATTTTACTTCATGAAATTAATTTTACCTAATGGATTTTTTTTTAAATAAGTTCTTTCTTTAATTCTGACATCTATGTTTTCAGCAAAACAAAACTAATTATATCTCTTCTCCGTAGCGAAATAATATTGCTAATCTGTACTGAATATATATGCACTTCACCTAATCGATTCTAATTAAACAAATCAAGGTACGTTATCTGTTATAAGCATGCTTAACTCCTGTTACAACGTACGAATGAGCAACTTAATTTTATGGAATCCACTATATATATATATATGAGGAGGGATCCAATTACATCTTTTTTGGTGACACATCATGACACCGTTTTTTATATAGGTCAATTTTGCGATTTCAAAATTCAAACAGTCGATCCGAACCGTTCAACATGATCACCATATTAAAATGTACTTGGAGATCAAATTTTATATTTTTTTTTGAATTTTTTTACTATTTATTAAGATGGTTACAAAATCGCTGTTTTTCAATGGTCTGAAAACAACGATTTTTGTAACCATCTTAATAAATAGCAAAAAATTCAAAAAAATGTAAAATTTGATCTCCAAGCACATTTTAATATATCCATCATGTTGAACGGTTTGAATCGACTATTTGGACTTTGAAAATGGTAGGTGTCAAAGTGTGTCACCAAAAAAGGTGTAATCGGATCCCTCCTCTATATATATATATAGTGCTGGGCTTAGCTAAGCCATGGTGTAAAACGACTTGGTGCTCCACGCCTCATTATTTCCATTTTGAAAATCCAAACGACCGATCCGAACCGCTCAAGTTGTTCTCCATATTGATATGTGCTTGGAGACCAAATTTTACATTTTTTGGAATTTTTTTACTATTTATTAAGCCACTTTGAAAATCACTGATCCGGCAGTCCAGAAATTTTTACTGTTTTTTACTGTTCATAAGGATTTTCAGATTTTCAAAATGGCTTAATAAATAGTAAAAAAATTCCAAAAAATGTAAAATTTGGTCTCCAAGCACATTTCAATATGGAGAACATGTTGGAAGGTTCGAATCGACTATTTGAACTTTGAAAATGAAGATATGACGTGGAGTACCAAGTCGTTTTACTCCATGGAGTAGCCTAGTCGGACTCATATATATATATATATATAGAGATGAGCTATGCTACTCCATGGAGTAAAACGCGTTGGTGCTCCACGCCGCTATATTTTTATTTTGAAAATTCAAACGACCGATCCGAACCGTTCATCTTGTTCTCCATATTAATATGTGCTTGGAGACCAAATTTTACATTTTTTGGAATTTTTTTACTATTTATTAAGCCACTTTGAAAATCACTGATCCGGCAGTCCAGAAAATTTTACTGTATTTTACTGTTCACCCAGATTTTCAGATTTTCAAAGTGGCTTAATAAATAGTAAAAAAAATTTCAAAAAATGTAAAATTTGGTCTCCAAGTACATTTCAATATGGATTAAAAGTTGAGCGGTTCGGATCGGTCATTTGGACTTTCAAAATGAAAATACGGCGTGGAGTACCAACGCGTTTTACTCTATGGAGTAGCATAGCTCGTCTCTATATATATATATATATATCATTGACGGGACGGGACCACATCAAGTGTTGCAGAGTCCACAGATCAATGGCAGAGCCTGGACATTACTTACAATATTCTGTTTATTTTTATTTTTTTGGCATTCTTAAATCTTGTAATCTGAAACAATTCAATGAAGATTAGTGGGTTCACTGAATCATTTAGAAAAAGAAAAAAAAATTTAGTTATCCGTACTGGTGTGAATATTTGAATGGTAGATCATGATATATAGTGGGGCGCATGCATGCAGCTCAATATTCAACAGGTCATGTAATTATGGAAATAATCAGATTAATCATTGATTCTAACATAAACCAGACAAAGCATACTATTAAATGAATCATCCAATCAGTTTAAGATTCTGTTTGGAATTGGCAAAACATGTTACCCTTCATCCAAAACTAAGATCCATACTCCAATTAAGAACTAAAAATGCCTTAGACCAGACTGTCCGGTTGGACTGGATGGAACTATCCGATCCGGCTCAAGTTAGGAATTATTGACTGGATTTGGTCCACTATTTAATGACTTAAATTTTTATGCACCATTAGATAACAATCATGATGTGTTAAGATGGACTGAAGCAATTAATTATAAAATGATAATCTTAATTAATAATTTCTACGTAGGTAGCTCATAAACCATTTTTATAAGGGCATCATTATAAATATACAAATTTGTCATACCATCATGGACAAACTCATATTATCTCAAAGCTTATATAGCTATAACTTTACGTTAAGCATCAGAGAGAGATAGAGACTAATACAGACAGACAGACAGACACAGAGACGGACAAACAGAGAGAGATAGAGGGAGAGAGAGAGAAAGTACCTTGGCAGCCACTGGCAATATTTTCAAGAGAGAGAGGGAGATGGAACCAGAGAGGCTAACAGAGGTGTGTTATAGAGAATGCATGAAAAACCATGCAGCCAAGCTCGGCACATACGCAGCCGATGGCTGCTGCGAATACACTCCAGATGAGAACTACCCAACCAGTTTAACCTGTGCAGCTGCGGCTGTCACCGCAATTTTCACCGAAAGGCACTTATCGACCTCTCCAGTACCCCTTCGGGCAGTCCCAGCTCGCACTTATTAGCAGGCCCAAGCAGTTCAGCCGATCTGGCTAGCAAAAGGCGGTCAAGGACTAAATTTACCGATGAGCAGAAGGCGCGGATGGCGGCTTTTGCAGAGTCGATTGGGTGGCGCATACCAAAGAAGGAAGGTGGCGGCTATGCCGGGAGGAGAGAAGAGGATGATGTAGCTAGATTCTGTAAGGAGATTGGGGTCTCTAGGCAGGTGTTCAAGGTTTGGATGCATAACCACAAGAACAACGTGCCGAACGCCTCGTCTACTACGCCATACGCCGAGACCTCTCCAGTCGATGGAGGTGCAAGTGCTGGTGGCGGTGGCGGTGGCTGTGGCGGTTGTCGTATTGAAGATGAGATCAAAGCGAGTTATGACTCAATTTAATGCATGGAGAGTAGTCTATCTATGGATCATGTATTTTCCTTTTTCTTTTTCCTTGTCTTTTTATTGAATATTCATTCTCTCCTTTTGTTCTTTTTATTTAGTTATTTTTAATTTGTATTCATATGTATGTGTCTTCTTCTGTTAATTCAAGTTTAGTTGATATTTCATCGTCTCAAGATTCTAATTGTTATCATATATGATATATATCAATTATGATATTACATTTCTTCAATATTTAACTTCTTGGGTTCTTTATCATTTCTACTCAATTTTCTGTTTTTTGTTTGTTTTTTGTGAGTTATCTTCTTCCTCTCTCTGACGAGTAAGAGGTGCATTAAATTTGCTCTTGGTATTTTGCTTACTAAAGAAATATATTCATTGCTGTCATCTTGCTCTCTCAGGTTACCTAGCGTTCACACTCAGCAAGAAGCTGTGCCGTTTGTATTTTGAGTAAAAGAAAGCACTGTTGTGTTCTGCTGTATAAATGACGCTTTAAAAATGTGCTGTATAAATGTGCTATAGGTACTCCTTTCTGGTGCATAAGATTTAATTTTAACATACATGATACATCAGTGGATGGGATTCACTAACAATAACAATATGAGTAACTTGATAATATTAACCATCATTAATAATAAATATGATTTGAAATCCAATAACTTGAAACGTGATCTATATACCTTATTCATATCATACATATAAAATTGATACAAATTGATAATAACTTTTACTGTTCTTTAAATTCTGATGAAATATCAAACGATACATTACATGAAATTTGATACAACCAATTTTGTAAGGCTTTAACATGTCTACAAATTGTGTTATACTAAAAATTATTTTTGACTTGATCTAAGAGCGAGTTTGAACTGTTGTGAAGGAATACCAAGTCATACATGAACATCCTGAAATGAAAGACTTGTGTTTCAATCAAATTTTTTTTTTTTTTTATGAACCCAGTGTATTGCAGCAGAATGAGGAGGCAAGTAACCTCAATCAGACAATGCACAATAGAATTGTATGATATTGAAGCGCAAATTTCGTGTAAAGTTCTTTCAGGACATTTAGGAAAAATATCTGTAGAACATAAAACAAGATCTCAGCGTAAACTATATCAAATGTATCACCAATGTTTTGAATTTCAATAATTAACGGCATGCTATAATCATTTCTGACTTCTGACCCATATAAATTCAAATTCTATTCCAGAAAATTTTCAAGTTTGTACATATTATACAACAGGAGATGACTATATCTTCACTAAATAAATGGCCAAAAAGAAGTTCAATAAAAGAACTGCTTGCTTCAAAATCAACCTCATTGATAAATATTGCAAAAAGCTCCAGATCTACGAAACAATCTCATTGTAGATGGGAACATTGCATGTTAAACCTGCCCTGAACTAATTATGGGTCACCTTGCTCAAATTTGAAAAGAGCAGTGCTTGCAAATTCAATATCCTTTTCTTGAAGTTGATGGAAAGGAACGACACAAATTATTTTAAAAGAATGAAGGGGCTACCTCTACTATTTCTCAATTAACTTTGAAAAAAGTGTATGAAAGAATGACATTATTGATTCCATCCATTTTAGGATCGTCTCAAACTCAGGATCAATGTAGAGAATACCTGTGTAAAAGAAAATCCCATTTGGGTCACAAGTGATGGAAAAAACAGAAAGGATTGCAAGATGTTTCTGCAAGGGGTCTTACCGGCATGTCAATTTGCTCACCGGGAAGAAGGGTCTGCTCCTCGAAGCCAAAAACATTGTATTTGTTAAAGTATACAGCTGCCCTGCAATTATACAAAGTCAGAAGTCAGCTTAGATACATGATGCAAGAGGACAAAAAATCACTAACAAAGTAACATGTAATATACTTGTTTTGCAAGTAATTATGGCCTGTTTGGAATTCTGCTTGCTGAAAGAGAGGTAGCTAGAAGGGGAAAATAGAGCAACTCAGCAACTGAGACACCCAACTGGCAAGAGCAGGAGTGCCCATCAAACAGATAAAGCTAGATTACACCTATTATTTGACCATTTCCGTTCCCTTTGTTTCCCCCCTTCCCCCTTCCTCCTCTTAAATTAAATTAACTCTTCCCATAAAATTACTCTTGAAGGGAGTATCAATTGGGATTTGGAAATTAGTCCTCTTCCCTGACCTAGGAATTTTTGGTGTGGTAATGGCAAAGCCTCCCAGACGGCATTAAATTTACCACCATCCATCATATAGAGTACATACAGATTCTCTCCAAAAAAGACAAGTTCAATTGACAGTAGATGCCAAACTAAGCAAGTAATTAATTAATAAGTAAGGATGTAGCTAGCTCCTATATGGTGACAGATATTGGGGTTGAGACAGGCTCACAGGTCGAAACTGGAGTCTGGGTATCAAACTTGATAAACCTGTCTTTGTTCTAATGAACATTTGAAAAAGAGAAACTGTTGATATCTTAAGTTCAGCTATTTGCTAGAGATAGGGTCAATAGTCTGCTGCTCCTTTGTTGGAGGCTTTTTCTTTTGGTTATTTGTTTTCTGTCTTGAATCTCCAAGACATGGCTCCAGACCAGAAGTTACTTTGCCACTAATTGATTGTCAATCTTTTTTCTGACAGATTATATATACACAATGGAATAATATTACAGTTACCAGAGTCCCATTCCAATTTTGAACTTCCTGAAAGCAGTTTAAAATTTTTTGAGATTCAAAACGGTTATCTAGCTCGATTTCTGCTTTGATGTGCTTATTTCTCATAACAGTTTTTAAGGACCAAACCTTTCCAAATTGGAAATGGTAACATTCTGGGACACTGTAGAGATGCATAATGCCAGGTATGGTAAGACTATACCATTTTGATCATTCTCCAAATGATAAGAAGTTAAAACTATATCTTGTACTATTCAAGAAAAAATTACAAGATATTATAAATTCATACCTTCATAGGTGTAACATTATACGTTGAAACACCAGTTATTGGAGCTGAACTTCGATTTTCGGCTGTATAAATGCAAGAGCACTCTCACCTGGTTTAACTCTCACCTACAAGTGATAGTACACAAAAATAAAAAATCAGGACTTGCATACCTCTGAAAACGAGAAATAGTATGCACATAACGAACAAAAATGTATGAAAGATTAAGTATGCCACCACAAAAATGAAGAGATAACTTCAAATACCCCATTATTCTTTCATGTACCACAAAAGTGCCTAAACTAACACTTCTTTTTCTTTTTTTTGTCTTCAATTATACAAGAACTAACAGTTATTTTGTACTTTCAACAAAACTAGTGAGAAAAGTGTCATGCTTTTCATGTTTTTTTTCTTTTTCTTTTTTTTTTTCTTTTGCAGGGGTGCACATTGAGGTCATGTAACACATTCATAAAGCTATTTCCAACTAAAAATGGTAACCATATTAAGAATTCTGATAAGAAAAACCTCTCTTTGTGTGGGAATAAACCTCCAGGGCATGCCGTCAGCCACATCAGCATTGAACTGCACCACTATCTCTCTAAATCATCAAAACCATAATGCTTATTAACAAAACTTGCGATCAAAATAGTCTTGTCAGTATGCAAAAAATTTTGGGATTTTCTAGGGGTTAAAAATTATCAAAAATGCCTTTGAAAAAGTCTTTTGAGTAGTAAATATGAAAGCCAATATCTGTTACCTTGAAGTAGAAGTCCCATCACGAGCATGCCTTGCTATCTTTTCCTCCACAGTCTGCAAAGAACCATATTCTAAGGCCTTAATTTCTACAAAAAGTAACTTCTATTACCCAAGAAAATTCACAAAAAACCAACATATGCCTACAAACCAGAAGTAATTTGTATGCCATTAAATGAGATGAACTTCCCTCCCACCCCACCCCCGCCACTCCTGTTTTTCAGCAATGCTGAAACTTTTGCTTTCAATTTAATTTTCAATCAATGATGAAGCGACCAAAAAAGGATATCATGTAAATTCTGAACACTTCACGTATCCTGGAGGGTATAAAACACAACAGATGTTTTTGTCGGTTGTTCTACTTTTCAGAAGGAGCCGTCCACAACCAGTAACACAATGATATAGTGGGTCTGATAATTATAAATTTATGCTTTGCTTAATTGCATATGCTTGTGCTCAAATGCAGGGGCGCAGCCGTGTTAAGTGACTGGGGGTCAATTCATTTTCAAATTATTTATAATTATACATGATTTCTATATAGTTTAGAGTAAAATGCTATGGGTACTGTAAAATTGACCCCATGCGCAGCATGAAAATTTTATTACGATGGACCACATAGCTTGAAAGAAAGTTTGGCTCCGCCCCTGCTCAAATGAGTTCTTGTTGGACTTTGTACGCAGCTTCATTAATTAATTATATTTTGTATGATCCTGTTAGTATTAGTAACTGAAAAAATAGGATGTTTGGTAACAAACAAAAACTCATTGGAGTTTCTAGCGGATATCTATACCTCTTTGCGTTGGACAGTGCCACCATAACCAGTCGCCTGGCAGAATCGGCGATATAGAGGTACAGCCGCGTAGGATGCTCCGACCATCGCCGCCGCCAGTCCAACCAGGTACACCAACGTCTTCCTAGAGCTCCGGTCACGATCCGCGGAGGGGCCCGCGGCGGAGGCGTAGAATTTCTGGCAGTTCTGCAGCCCATGGCGGTTTTGAGAGGAGAAGTGAGGGTGGCGCGGGGAGAGGAGAGAGGAGAAGGGTTTGGATTTTGTAGCTAGAAATCGGGACATACTGACTCGCATGAGAGACGATCGTTTTGATTTCTACACTAGTTTACACTAGAATGTAAAAGGGGGAATTTCATGTATCCCCCTCCAAAACCTTGAATTTACGTATTACTCCTCTAAAATTCATAACTATCATGATTTATTCAAAAACTCACAACTTTATCCAATTATTGATTTTTTCTAATAAAACTCATTTATCCTTTTCCTCTTTTCTTCTCTCCTTTCCATCCTTCCCTAAAAAATCAGACACAGTCAATTCCCCACTTTCTTGTAGCAGCCAGTAGGGTGTTCAACCGGTCGGTTCGGGTCAAACCAAATTTTTTTGCCGAATCTTGGTTTGAACTGAAATTTTAAAAACCCAACCGAACCGACCCGAATTAAAAATTCCAAACCGATCTAAAACCGAACCGATTAAACCGATTTAAACTTCGATTTGTTCGGTTGAACCGAATACAAACATTTCAGTTACAAATTAAACATTTCAAAACCGGTTGGTTCTGTTCAAACTGAAACCGATTTGGATACACATTTTGATAAACCACCCAAGCCGATTTTTGATAAACCGATCCATTATAAAACCATACAAAATAAACAATCCATTATAAAACTGATCTATTTTTTATTAAACAGGTTTGGTTCGGTTCAAACCGATTTGGAGATCCCAAAACTGAACCGAACCATTTAAACTGAACTTCTTCAACAAACACTAAACCGAACCGAACCATTTAACCGAACAACCGATCCAAATTAAATCGAAATTTGCCGGTTCGGTTTAAAACCGAATAAACCGATCCATTGAACACCCTAGCAGCCAGGCATATGAGTGTTCGATGAATGCCAAGAAGAATTCATGCAGCATCGTGAGTACCTCTCACAAAGTGTCTCAATTTGATCAATACAACAATTTGTGCTTTTAGGCCTCAAATGAAAGCAATTGATAATTATATTGTTTCCTCATAGCACTTCTTGTTCAATTTGCATGAGTAAAATAAGGCTCCGATTCCATTGGAAATTTGGTCAGTGGAATAAAATTAAATTGCTAAATACAGTGTTGTATTATAACATTTTTAAACACATCATAGAAACTATGAACTTCTGTGAGAACAGAAGCGTTCTACTAATTATAACCTTTATGAGATTGTTTGATACATGCAGAGCTTGACACTCCTGCACCCCTGGAACCCATTCTTGCACTGGAATTGACCACTCATCTTCCTCATTGTCATTCGTCTCCTGTCTCGATGGATTATTCAGACGACACAATGTCATCTTGTCCTCATCTTTCCATTATCGACTTTGACCCCCACAACATATTTTCCTCGAAGATTCTCTGAATATCATGGAGCATTGGCAACAGATCTTATAGCTTGTTAATGGGTTCATCACTCCCCACTATGTGGTCCATCTACCACACCGATAGGCAATACGGATATTCGGCTGGATTTCACAACCTAGGTAGGCAAAATCACCCAAAACGCCTCAATTGCACTGGCAACATCGGCCAGCTGCTGGACCCAGTCTTCCTGACCTGGGTCAGTTACATGAGCTACTGTCCGAATATAGGATATATAATTAGCAAGGTTCTGGAGCAAAATGGCCAGTTCTGGAACCAAACTTGCGGCTCTCCTTGATATGCAGTGTTGAACGAGTAGGTCCATCGATCTAATACATTTTAGTTGGTTAATCAGGCGCTCGTCCATCATGGGCGTTGATAAGACCATCGAAGTATGACAGCTAAGTGTGGTAAATTAGGAACAATTAGTCTTCTACGGAAACCTATTATGTGAAGCTAGAAGACAAATTCAATTCCGTACAGTGTTGTATTGATGGAATTGAGACAATGCCTTTCTGGAATATACGGGAAAAGGAGAAAGGAGAAGAAGAAAAGAAAAAAAGAAAAAGAAGGAGAAAGGGTAAAATGGGTAATATATAAATTTAAAATGAGTTTTATGAGAAAAATTAATAAATTGAGGTAAATTTGTGAGTTTTTGAACTTTAGAAGGGTAAATATGATATTGATGAATTTTAAAGGGAGAAATATGTAATTCAAGATTTTGGAGGGGATACATGAAATTCCCCCAATGTAAAAAGGACGAAGAATGGCGTTTGCTCGCCACTCTGGTATGGGCCGGGCTGGACTGGGCTGTAATGTCATGGTCCGGTGGACCGGTGGCATATGTGGCTTGCATTTGGATCAAAATTAATACTTACAACAAATGCAATGCATATAAATCCAAGGACGGGCCTTGCCTTTGTTTGTTTTGGAAAATGTCGCGTTTGATTTCTGTCTAAATTATGTTATAATTTCCATTGGCGGGTCATTTGGTCTTCCAATTGACTGCCTTACTGTGTGCATTCCTCTGCCAGTCGCCAGTAAAATTAAAGCAACTAATTGATTGATTTGGTACTAAAACCAGAAATTCGGGTTTCCATACTTAGACTATTGTAAAACGAGTTTCTCCAATATAATCATTAACCAATAATCTAACTAATCTTACATGTAATAGCCTATAAACAAAACAGCCACATATAAGGGATTACTAAATTGTAGGGCTATTAAAGAGCGTGCGATTAGAGAATGCACAACTATTGAAACTATAGAATCAAGGTATAAAAAATAATTGTACAACAATACAACATCAAACAGGATATAATATATTAAAAAAACAAGTTATCTTTATTTCAAGAAATACCATTATAACCATAATTAACAAAGAGGAAATATAATAACTGAGATGTTTTCTGAGGCATTTTACAATATTTACAGAAATATACAAAAGGATCCCTTTCTACGGCTTAAACTTGGATGCCACAGAAAAAGCCGCAGCTCTATACCATAAGGCAGTAACCATAGCACCGGGGTCTGGAACAGAAAACAGAAGATCTGGGGAAGTGAATGCAGATCGACCCGCCTGAAATAAGAACATAATAAATTAACTAGTTTCCTCTTACTTCCTCATAATTGCCATGGTGCAAACTATAACTTTAGAAGTCAGAACTCAGAAATATGCAGTTCCAATTTCATTATTTACTTGTGCTTGCAGAAATTTAGTTGACTCAGCACCAATCATGGCAGCTTCAGCAGATGTTACAAAAGCAGTTACAGGATCGTCCCCTGCATCCAATCTCTGTTCACGAAGAAAAAATGTTGAATATTGTAAACTTCAATTTAATAAGAAAAAAATTTGAATAAATCCCTTCTAAGTTGCAATATACCTCATTTAAAGTATTAGAAGCTGGAATGAGAGCATCAAGCATAGTACAGTCGCCAGCACGAGCCCCGCTATATTTACTGACAGCATCAATTGATGCTGCTAATGCATTTGCCCCTGACACAAAAATAGCATAATAAGTTTCAAAAAATTCCCTCACCCCTCATCCAAAAGGAATATGATTATTTGGTGTAGTTAATCCCAAACAAATGTACTTACACTCTCTTGCTGTTGGTTGTGAGTGCCCCTTCAAGCTCGTGTACGCTGCCTTGCACAATATGGCATATCTGCCAAAATAATATACATAACTCATTTTATTTATTACAACACATAAAATAACTAGTTCACAAATATGGCAAATATAAATTTAAATTTATGTATGAGCTGAGTACAGAGACTAATATACATACAAGATACCGCTAGTTCCACCCATGACCCTTCGTATTGTTTTACTCATCTCATTTAATGTCTCGGCTGTGTCATTCAAGGGGTAGCTAAAGAAAAGCAAAAATTGCATCAATGAAAAGACATTTAAAAAAATTATAAGGCATCAAAAGATTAATTACTTCCAAAGTTTCAGATCTTCAATGATAGCAGCAGCGCCTCTTTTCATCTGAAATTAAAAGGTAAAAGAATTAATGAAGTAAAGCAACTTAAAAACGACTTACAGTGGTACTATAATCACCATCACCCACTTTAGTCTCCCATTCTTTTGAACAATCTTTCATGTTTACAATCTCTTTTGCAGCTGCTTCAATAGCTGCCTCCAAAATGCACCCAAATTTAGTTAGCTCTTGGGGACGGCTAACAATCTATATGAACGGTGAAAGATGATTCCATTAGCATTTTTGTAATACTATGCGGACAGTTCCAGGAACAATAAGCCGTGTATAAAATACCTCACTGTTTCTGCTTGATGAGGAAGGAATAAGAGGAAGAAACTTTCACTGGGGGACGACCTCCTATTGATGCTGAAAAAATCAATAATAATCATGTGCCCCAAGGACTGATTTGCTAGTACGTACAAGTATTTTGTTGTGCATTTGTAAGTATCCAGCTTAACCTACTCCCTCAATCATACTATTTTCCTTATGGTGTTCCCAGTAATATTAATTCCCTCGGTCACAAAAGAAAAATTCAGCTCAATGAACCAGTCACTTTAAAGGGAATTTATTAGTCTTGCAGCACTAAAATGATTCTTGCCCCTTTTCAAATGAAAATATGACAGCATGGACCAATGGTACTTTTCAAAAGCAGAAAATATAACAGCACCAAATGAAACTTTGTGCAAAAAAAAAAAAGAGAGAGAGAGAGAGAGATGGTCATATCAGAATATAGACAGTCCTAATTTTGACCTTGGAAACTCCAGTGACTAAAAGTGGAAATGGACGATATCCTAGAGACTTTTTCTGAGAGCAATTCCACTCCGTCAATCATCTCTTACCTTCAGATTCCTACCGGCCAACAAGGAGGCTTTAGTGGGGGAATCAAGACATTCGAGTATTGCTGGTTCTGACTTCATCAAAGTTATGGAAAAACCTTCAAAACATAAAAATAAAATGTTATAAAGAAATATATTGCTACATATCCACTGACAACTCTTTTTAAGTCAACACAGGAAATAACTTTCAAGGAACAAAAAGAATGCTAGAACTCTAATGAACAAAACGCAACCAGGGGCAATTATACAGCCATATCAAGTGAGTCATGAATGACCCGGTGTAGACTCGGTCCACTACAATCCATGTACCACTTGGAGTTCTCTAATAGCCTTCCTGGCAGCAATCATCAGTTCCAAAAGTGGTGTACCACCCAACCTGCATGCGAGTATAAATCTAGTTATGCAAATTGTTTAGCAGCACAAGTGATGAGGTTATGAGGTGGAAAACTTGGCATAATTAGGCCAAGTATCTGAGAGCTAAGAAAAAGGTATATAAAAGACAATGGTCACATCCAATTGCTTAACTAGATATAACAGCATGTTATACCAAAATACTATTGAAAGGAGTATATACCGACCCATTAATCATGAGCACCGCATGCTTCCTCTGTTAGGGAACATACCCTGTTTCCTACAATTAAGTTGTCAAAAAGATTTGGTAAGAAACTAAGGACGGAATGATTCTCTTCATGATACTCGATTTCTTTTCAAAAAAAAGATTTGGTAAGACTGCATGATTTCCTTCATGACACTCAATTTATATACCTATTGTGAATTATAACTAGTTAGAAACTTGCAAAATTTGATCCGACCGGAACGTTCCACCCGACATGCCGGAACCTGAAACCACCAACCCAATCAGATGTTTTTTTCTCTTTTTAAAAAGCTCGACAGCCCGGAACCCAGCCAAACCCAAACCCCATACAATGTGCAATGTATGAGTCACCCGACCCTAAGCCAAGTAGACCCAAACTTAAGCTGACCTGAACTCAAACCTATGATACCCAACTGGGTATTTCAGGACCCGTCTGACCAGGACAAAACTAAATTGCTACTCTAAAATTATTTTGACGACCTGATGGCCCAAAGCGACTCGAGTTTCCAACTCAACTACTGAGTAAACAACCCCACACACCAAGTCAACCCACACTCTCAAATGCACCAACATTCTAAACAATCTGGACCCAGATCCCGAGACCAGAAACAACTTAAAATGACTCAAACTATGTAAAACCTGAATTTGATCCGAACCTGGACTGACCAGAACCCCAAGTCCCCAAATGACCCGACCCGCTCAATTGCTAGCTCTACTTATAGCAATCTGAGAAAATTGAGCCCAAAAGGCTATTATTAATTTATTATGCAACACACAGTGTAAAGAAAATTAATAATTATATGAACTAACTTACAGCTGATAATATTTGATTAAGAACATGTGACACGACTAGGTCACTGGCTGAAGATCAACTACGGCGACCACCTGGCTCCCCGTGCTGTTGAAAATACATAACAAAAAAGTTGCGAAGTAATTAAGAAAGGAGTTCTGTGTAATCTCTATTTAACTGTTAGTATAAACTAACAATTCCAAGGCCCCGAGTTCCATTTTCTCTGTGCCCAGCGACCTGATGTGGGCTGACCCGGCAGGGTACACACTGACAATGCAACACCCATCGTCCACCCAACTTAGCTGCATGCTTTGCTGCTGCCGCAACTTCTGTAAGTGATAATCCTGCTGCTTGCTGTGGCCCCTGCAACCTGTCAAAAGAAATATATATATAAAGTAATCATGGAAAATATGAATTCCTATTGGCATTCTTGTTATTGTGGTCTATTTATACGAGTGACTTCTTTACATTCCCATTTCATTCTAGATTCTTTGATGGACAGATTTATAACAAGGGAAGACTTATTGACAAGAACTGTACCAGCCAATCCCCTTCTGCCTACTATACCACGGCGTGGTGGGAGTGCACAGTCATCTCCAACTATCACCATCTGTGTTTCCATTAAATAAAATGAAGTTACCACATATAATTGTAGCAGATTAGAATTTAGACCAAGTAATATGTTTTGAAGGACACCTTTTTAGTAAAATCCAGTTAAAAGAAGACAACAATTGCAAACAAAAGAAAATAAAATAAAATGACACGGGCTAGGTACCCAATAACTGCACCAGTATTTGGTGGGACTTCTATACTTAAAAACTAATTGACATTAAAGCTTCAAGTTACCTCAATACTATAGCCTTCAGATTTTGCTTGCTCAACTGCCAAACCAAAATTAAGCCTATCCCCTGTATAATTCTGTTAAACATCGTGGAAGTAAAAAAAATATCCATCACAAACAAAACATTAAAATAAAAAAAATATAAAACGTTTCTCCATAATAAATTGCACAGAGATTTCGGCAAGTACCGTTACAATGAGAACGCAACCCTTGGGCCCAGTTACGGCTCTAATGGCCTGTCCATGATAAAATTATCACTTTCATTCTTTGTAAATTTCAAACTAAAATAAAGATTTTGCTAGACATGCTGTCAGAAGATGTATAAGAAAGTTACTTACAGTTAGCTAAGGTTTTAGGACCCAAAAGTGATCATGTTCATATGGTACCGTATTAGTTCTATATCAGTTGGGACTAGTTTGGGTAAAACTGGTATTTATGTGTTTTCCTCAGAAGAAATATACAGCTAATATGGAGTCAACAGGTGGTGAAGCAAAGACATCTCCTGAAACAGCTGCGGTTAGCATCCCAGGCCCGACATATCCAGCATGAGCCGGCTCATGACCCCCCCACCTCCTGAGAGGAAGAAAGACCATATACCAATACCATATATCAATTATTTTCTTTTTTTCTCTCTTCATTTTTGGAGTGGGATTGTGCAATTGTAATTGCAGCCAATGTTGTGCACAATCGAGCAATTATCCAACTAAACAGTGGACCGATTGTAACTTGTATAGAGACATAATGTGTATACTTTGATTGCTCAATTGCAAAAAACATGCAATTATTATCCGTGATATTCTTTTTCTTCTTTCTTTATTGAGTATGAGTATATATGTAACAGTAATACTCGTAAAGTAAGAAATATTATATATTTTTTTGTGTAGCATGAAACCACAGATTCAATGGAACTGATGTACTCTTGTACAGAAATGACATCAATCAATTATTCTGGAGTTTATCTATCATAGTTGCATTTTTTTTCTGATCAATTAGTTCAATTAGCTTTACTACAATTGAAAAATTACCAGAGTGAGAATTCATTGTAGAATTTTAATACCTGAAATGACAGCAACCTTGTCAAATGTAGATGGTGAGATGTTTGCTTGTAGAACGACCTTGATCTGCAATAATAAGCAAAAAGCCAGGCACAGCTCAGAAAAATGCAAATTCAAACCTTTAGCACTTTTAAAATTTCCAAGCATAATAAACCCAAAGCCTCTTTATAACAAAAAAAAAAAGACTATTCCCAATTTGCAATTTTATAAAAGAATACAGAACGAAATTATATGTCAACTTGAGGAAAGCCATCCAAAAACTGTAAGCCGGGATATGCCTCCACCAAGCCCTCTATGTACTCTGTCACCACACCTACAGTCGAAAGTTAGATAAAAGACGATATAAGTTCAAAATAAGTGGAATTATGATCTGCAGCTATGTTAAAAAATTTAATCGAGGAAACTAATTGGATGAAAAGCGACACCACTGGGATGATTGATGAGCTTTTTCCCCTGGGATGCCATGCCTCGCGGCTACGGGTGTCGCCGTGTCGGTGTTCTCGGTTCCTAGTGCCCCGTCAGTGGTGTGCAGTGGAGACCTGGACTAGCGGAGCAGCCGACATTTTATTAATATCCAAAGTTAATTACAAATTAATAAATATACCCAAAAGTTGTTGGAAATTTATAAAAATATCCATACCGGTCATTTTTTGGTCGGTTTTCATTTTTTTGGTATTGGCTAGAAATGGCCGGTACTTTTTTTTTTTTTAGAGACAAATAGTAAAAATGCTGAAATCTAACACTAAAAATTCAATTTTTTTTTAAATATTTGTTATATTACTTTTTTATATTAATTACCATATTTATACTAAAATACACTAAATTACTTAAAATTATGTTAAATTACGCTAAATTACACTAAATTACGCTAAAGTACAATAATTATGTTAAATTATGCTAAAATACGGTAAATTACGCTAAATTACATATGAATAGAGATGATATATTCACTGAAAAGGCGAAAAACGACGATGAAACTTCAAACGGCCATAAAACGGCGCTCGAGTGTCCGATTTAAGCAAATGACCACTTTTCGAAAAGTTTGCCAAAAATAAAAGGAAGAGCCTGAAAACTTCAGTTGAAGTTTCCGATTAAGATTTTCATTTCTATTGTTCAATCTACGTAGCTCAGTAAAATATTTATATAATGAACTTGTAGAATACCAATTTTTATTATTTTTGAAATATTTTGTACTATTTTTATGATTTATGAAAGATGGCACAAAATCGGCCTAATTTAGCGTAATTTAGAGTAATTTACCGTAATTCAGTGTAATTTAACATAATTTCAAGTAATTTAGCGTATTTTAGTATAATTTAACATAATTATTGTAATTTAGCTTAATTTAGTGCAATTCAGCGTAATTTAATATAATTTCAAGTAATTTAGCGTATTTTAGTATAATTTAACATAATTTCAAGTAATTTAGCGTATTTTAGTGTAATTCAACGTAATTTAACATAATTTCAAGTAATTTAGCGTATTTTAGTGTAAATATGCTAATTATATATCAAAAAAAGTAATCTAACAAATATTTAAAAAAATTCGAATTTTAGTGTTAGATTTTAGTATTTTTGCTATTTGTTTCTTAAAAAAAAAAATTAGTACCGGCTATTTGAAACTGACTAGAAAATAATCGGTATGAATATTTTTATAAATTTTCAACAACTTTGGGTATATTATTAATTTGTAATTAACTTTGGATATTAATAAAAATGTCGGGTGGAGCAGAGAGGAAAGAAAAACGTCGCGTTGATGTTCTATTTCTCCGTGCAACCACAGAGTTATGGACATAAATCTGCTGTTATTCCAAAGGATCACAGGACTCTGTTATTTCTATCACAACCGTTCAAAGTTTTTCAAGCGCGAATCTCAAGAAAAACGTTTTTTGCTCGTATCTCGATAAAGATCAACGGATGGAGTCGAGTAACAGGGTCCTGTGATCTCTTCGGAATAACAGCAGATTTATTTCCCAGAGTTTAAGGTAGACGGAATGATGGGTCCCACGGCACAAACCGCAATACTGATGTTTATAAACTTTAGTGCCCTAGGAAACCTTCGATTCGAAGGAAGTCTCTGTCAAAACTTGGTCGCCGGAGGGGAAACGTTTTCTTTATGACTTGTGAGTAGGTCTTACGGGTATCGGATCTACTTTAGTTCGATGGGTTTAATCACCGTCGATCTGCTTTAAGATCCGTGCGAAATACTTTAAATTTCGTGCGTGTATCTTTTAATTATTGTGCAGACAAATCTTAAGTTAGATCGGACGGTCATCATGCTCATTGAACCTAAAAGTAGGTCCGATAGGTCCGATGGACATCGGACCTACTCCGTTCTCTTTTTTTATCTATCCCGAATTTTAAATGTTTTAAAATAATATTTTTGTTTTAAAATCTTTCAATAATATTATCCTTGCTAATACAAATTTCAACTGTAGTGACACTAATTTTAACATTCATCAAATATACTGCAAATAATAAATTTAAACCGTTCAAACCGATCTATCTTAGAAGTGATACATTTTACCTGCAAAATTTATAAATTATCAAATTTATTTCGTATGAAGTCAAGTGATCTATAAAAAAAAGTTGATTTTCATGCATTTTTTTTTTTTTTTTTACAGCTTGACTTCATACGAAATGAATTCAAAAATTTATTAATGTTGTATGTAAAATGGATACTAGTAAGGTAACCAGTTTGACCGGTTTTGATTCATATTTTGAAGTCTATTTAATAGATTTTAGAGCTAGTTCGTTATGACTGAAATAACACCGATATCAATATATCATAGTAGCCAGACTTTATACTATTAATATATTAAAAATGTGTTATGTTATACTTATGCATGCACATCCACCCATATACATGCATATCAAGCGTGTCGTGTTGTGTTATACAGACAAATGCTACAGTCTTTAGATGTAGTGTGCTAAAAATTACGAAAATCGGACATGAAAACGTCTAAAAATATGGTACGTGTTGTGCTAATATGTTGTGTTTGGACGTGTCTGTCTGAACTTTGTCATAAAATTTTTATTTTTCAAAATCCATAAAAAAACATTAGAAAATAGTAAAAAAACCAAAAAGAATATCTGGAAATTTTCAAAAAGAATTGGGAAAAAGTCAAATTTAATTTTACAAAAAAATTAAGTTGAAAATAATATTTTGCACTTATTCTTTTTTTTCAAGGCTTCGGACCGGATATGTTTAAAAGTTAAAACGTGGGCAAGTTAAAAAATAAAAATTGTTAGTATAATTTAAAAAAAATAAGGATTGAATTATAATTATAAAAATAATAAATGCATATCTTTTTTGGCTTGAGTCCAGATGATTTGAATTATTGGGATCATAAAAAAATACTAACATCACTCCAATAAACTATGAAACCTTAATAATGGCAAAGGCTATGTCAAGTCTCGTAATAGTCGTGTATTGTAAGGCTCCAACAATGATACGATAGAGATGCGGATCATCAAATGGGTCATTGTCATACTTAGAAAGGGACTCATTTACTATCATAGGGGATGGGCACGGATTAACATGTGTCATGTTGGCTCGAGCAAGAATATCACGAATGTACTTGGGTTGGCCGAGATGTAGCCCATGAGAAAATCCGAGACTATCTATATCCGTATCCGACCGTTTACACTCCTACTATGAGGGCTCGATTTTGGCATTTTAGAACAAACAAAGAGGGGTCATATCTCGAAGGGATAAAGCTGTGTTCACTCAAGGATGAACTAAGTGTGTGGAACCAAGCCCATGGAAATTGCTTTATTTCTTTGATTTGTGCCTCAAGCCCTTACTTGAAAAATATTCAACAAACCCACAACGAAAATAATGGCTGGTGACTGGCTACAAACAAAGCTTAAAATCATTTTTTTAAAATGCTAAAATAATAATAGACAAACAAGAGAAATAGAGGAGAACAAAATCCAGGGATATATCAACTCTTATTAGTAGCAAAGTCTCATCTAAAACCATTCACAACAATAATTCTAGCAAGGGGAAAAACCTTGGCTTTCTCAGCTCATGCATGCATAGCACAGCGGAAAACAAAATGGACAAGGGGATTTAAAAAGTTCCTTTAGAAGAGTAAGATGGGTTCATTCACTCCAAAAAGTGGAAGCACACTCAACAAATCAGCTCTTCTATGATTTCAGTTTAGACGCTGCAGCAAGAGCCGCAGCACGGTACCATGCAGCAGCAGCCATGGCACCTGGATCAGGGACCGACACCAGATGCTCAGGTGCAATATAAGAAGACCTACCAGCCTGAAATTTCACACAAAAATTTGGTAAAATGAAGGAGAATGTGCGTAATACAAATTTTGGAAACCATTTAATTTCAGCCCAATGCCACAAAATTCCATGCTTGTTCAGGTGATGTCTTTTTTTTTTATATTTGGTACTTCAATGTTCTGTTTAAGATTTAGTAATCTCAGTTCTGTAATTCATTCATGGAGTACTTATTATTCACTAATCACTAAGCATTTACAATTCAGCTATAAACCTCAATTGTGAAAATGCCAAAGTTACTGCATGGAATTACAGTTTTCTAATTGCTCAAATTAGCAGGCAAGGTGTTGGAATTACTTGTGCTTGCATATTTTTGGTAGACTCAGCACCATTCATAGCAGCCTCTGAAGATAAGACAAAAGCTGTCACCGCATCATCGCCAGCATCCAATCTCTGAAGAATTATACAAATTAGAAACTTACATATTTTATCTGCAAAGATCAATAAAGTATTTTTTTTGCATATAAAACCTTGAGATATTGAAAATATCATAATAAAGAGGAGGGTTCAAATGCCTCATCGTGCGTCATATCCTATATCTCAGTTTTCAAAGTTCAAACTGTCGATCCGAACCGCTCAACATGATATCCATATTAAAATATGGTTGGAGACCAAATTTTACTATTTTTTTAGATAGATACAAAACCACTGTTTCTGGATGGTCCACCACAATAAATTGGACTTGGGCCTAAAATTTTACAAATTAGAATTTTTTTTACTAATTTTCCAGATTTATCAAAGATAACCCTAAGATAGTACGAAATACAAATATTTACATAACAAATAGAGTCATCTTCCAAAAATCCAAAAATAATAGTAAATAATCTAAAAAATAGTAGAAAGTAGTAAAATTTGGTGTCATCAGATTTTGACATGTAGATCGCATTGGGCAGCTTGGATCGGCCGCTCAGAGATGAAAAAGCATGATTAGGACCATTTGTATATCGGTCGAAATACTAATATTTCTATAAGAGCCTAACTTGAAAAATTACCCAACTAGCAATAGGGGAGGGTAACTACTGCAAATTATCCACCATAAAATTACTTCAAAAATAAGAAGTATTAGGTACACTATGTCGATAGTTTACAACCGTTTAAATGTCAATTGGTTACAACTTGTGAAACAAGCTGGAATAATGTAAAAGTAGTGATTTTCTACCTAATTCTTTTTTAGGGTTTGGGGTTTAGATCATTCGAAAAAATTGAAAAGAAATCTTACCTCTTTCAGGGCAGTACAAGCTGGAATAAGAGCATCAAGCATAGTGCGAAAACCAGCTCTGGCCCCACCATATTTGCTCACAGCAGCAAGTGATGCTTCCAATGCAGTTGCCCCTAATTAGGAATGAGAAATGCCATAAGATTACCAAAACTTTCTCCTCCTCACAAAAAAAACCTAAACCTATCTCAATCCATGAACTTTTTTTTTTTTCTTTTTTTTTGTAAAATTCTCCATTTGTTGGATTGATTCATTGCATGATTGGGTTTGCTGAATAGGGCTCACTAAGCCTATGGTATCAATTGTTCTGGCTAATGCTTAAAAACCTAGTAAAGACCGACAGATATCCCAGGTATTGTCAGGTCTGGTACTGGCATGTGAAAACCAAATCAATCCAATACTATTAGCTGATTCACAATCATTAGCTTCAAAATTACCCACATTCTTGTGCCGTTGGTTCTAAGCACCCCTTCAAATTTGCATAGGCAGCCTTGCATAATATGTCGTATCTGGAAATATCAAGCATACTTAGATTAGGCTGTTTATGGTAAGGACAAAATTGCAAAGCAAGAACACGATCATAAATATTTGAAAGATCAAGAAGTAATGCATACAAGATACCACTAGTACCACCCATGACCCTACGGATTGTGGCCCCGATCTCATTTACTGTTTCTGCTGCATCATTCATTGGGTACCTGGAACAAGTAAAAGGAAATAATCTGGTAAACAAATTTATGAAGAGTGCATAAAACAAATGAAGAGAAGTTTTAATTCTGCAGACCAGAAGCATAGTTTGCCCAATTTTATGTGCAACACCCAAAACCTGAATATATAATTGACAAGGAAAACATGCAGACCGTTTTTTCATATCTTCAAGAACAGCACTTGCACCTCTATACATCTGGAAAATAAACAATTCTGAGAAAACCATGCATCTATACCAAAGAAAATATAAACATAAGAAAACAAAATAGATACGTACTGTGGTCCCACAATCACCATCACCAGCTTTACCATCCCACTCATTTAAGTCATCCCTAAGGCAATCAACTCTTTTGCAGCAGCTTCAATAGCAGCCTCCAATGTGTATCCAAGCTTTGTCAGCTCTTGAGGTTGGCTAAGGATCTACAGATGCGTATCTTACAATATTAGCGAAGTACAATTCATTGTATATATGTGGAAAGATAATTTGCATACACACCTCATCAGTCCTTGATGAATATGATGGGGGAACTGGAACAGGAATTTTTGCTGGTGGCCGATCCCCTATAGTTTCAGAATGTATTCAAAGTTTTAAATTGACAATGCAAAAGTTAGTCATCCTTCCAATTAGACAAAAATTTGAAGCGAAATTACCTTCAACAGCTACGGGCCAATATGGAGCTTTGGTAGGTGCATCTAGTCGCTCAAGTATTGAGGGGTCCGATTTCATCAGAGTAATTGAAAATCCTTCAATTAAAGATTAAAATTTTGAAATTCTAACTCTCTGCATGCTTACAATCCGCCCAAGAAAAAGGACAAAGAAAAGGAAGCCACTTCTTTTCTTTTTTTTTCCTATTTATATTTGGTTTTATACGTGTTAACTTGAGAGATTTTTTTTGTACGTATGCATATTAACAAACAAGCAAAAAGGTAATTTAGAGAACTTTTTGTTCTCAAGCTATTAACAGACATGCAAAAAAGATAACAGTTACGCTTTATAATGGGAAGGCAGGTGAGTTCAATACCAGCCATATCAAGAGAAGTCATGAATGAGCCAGTATAGACCCGGTCCACCGCTACTCCATGCTCAAGTTGCAGCTCTGGGACCGCTTTTCTAGTAGCAATCATCAGTTCCATCATCGGTGTGGCACCTAGTCTGCATATAACATAAAATTATCTGTCCGAATCCAATCTTACCTATACATAAAATTATCTTTTCTTTATAGTATCAGGAGCTTAGGACATTGCATAAAGCAAAATTGCCTCCACATGGCAAGTTGGGTTTGGTACCAGTGAAAACCATCAAATGCTAACAAGAAAATAAGAGTAAATACCCATTAACCATGAGAACCACATTACTTCCTCTCGTGATAGGCACATATCCCGTTTCCTGCTCGTATATTCGACAACAATTCAGATACTTGTTGGAAAGGAGTTTAATATAGTAATTAGTTAAAAAGAATGATATCATAAAAATAGATACCAATCAGGGCGGACCCAGTAAAGCCCAGGGTGAATAAGTTTGAAAAAAAATGTTAGCCCATGTATTTTTGGGCTATTGTTTACCTGGTGAATAAGTTTGCCAACCCCTGGACCAAATTCATTTTTCTTCCCAACTAATTTTATTCCCAACCAACTCATTTTCTTTCCTGCCCAACTCATTTTCTTGCCTACCCCAGGCCCAATTCCTAAGTCTGCCCCTGATACCAATAAATCACCAAATTTCACTACTTACCGGCGATAGTATCTGTTGGAGAATATGAGCAACCACTACATCTACTGGTTTGAGGTCAACCACAGCCAAACCGGGCTCTCCATGCTGAAAAGGAAAAATAATATATTGAAAATGGTTAAATAACTCAACTTAGCACTATCTAATTCTATAAAGCAACAACTCAATTTAACTTACAATTCCGAGGCCAATTTCCATCTTCTCAGCATCCAAACGGTCTGATGTAACCTGACCTGGAAGAGTACAAACTGACAGCGCAATTCCCATTGTCCCAACCAGCTCAGCTGCATGCTTCGCTTCTCCAGCAACCTCTATAAGCGACAGTCCTGCATCTGCAGCTGCTCCCGCAACCTGTTGAACAATTGACCAAAAGTTTAGACAGTACAATAAACAAGCCAGAAATAATGCCTGGTGTCTGTTACCAGAAGAAAGAACATCAAAATAAAAGATAGAGCCAGCTTGAAATATCGGAGAGGATTAACTGCAGCATAAAAGAAATTAGGACAAAGGAGTGTCATAATACCTTATGAACTAAAATAGTGCCAGCCAATCCCCTTCTCCCAGCTATGCCACGGGGTGGTGGAAGAGCACAGTCATCTCCAACTATCACCATCTATATTTCAACAACACAGCAATGCAAAATAGTGCAATTTAGTATTTTACTATATAGGAATTTTAAGATATACAAAAAAGGAGATCAAAACTTGCACACCTCCACTTTGTAACCCTCAGACTTCGCTTCTTCAGCTGCCAAGCCAAAATTAAGCCTATCTCCTGTGTAATTCTGATATATCCATAAACCGAACTAATTAAGAACCAAAATGGAGAATAGGGTTGATATTAGAACTGTTATGGCTTAATAACAGGTCTGTTTAATTTCATTTACTCGACACACTCTCTTGCTGCGGCCGTACCATTTTTTGCTTATCACTTTTGTCAGTTAGAAATAGTATTTCAGTGAACATTTGGAAATCTGCTTCATATGCACCTGCATGACTGTAATGATTAATATTTAGAAATTTCATTACCTTAACTATCAGAAGACATCCCTTGGGGCCAGTAACAGCTCGGATGGCCTGTAAATAAGCCAAACGATTTAACTTGCTGGATGAACATATAATCTTAAGAGAAAAGTGTGTACTTGGTGTTAAAAGAAACGAACAGCTAAGATCGAGTCAACGGGGGGTGATGCGAAGACATCTCCAGAGACAGCTGCAGTCAACATACCTGGCCCCACAAAACCAGCATGCGCCGGCTCATGACCAGCACCACCCCCTAAATATAAGGAATAAGGCATATAGTATGAATACAGTTAGAATGTAAAAGCAAAGGATGAGTACCAATCTCAATACAGTAAGGATAATGGCATATTATACCGATAGTTCCAGGTCTGATAACATTGATCAATACAAATAGGAACTAGTAGATGGTATCACTGAGTTCTTTTGGCTTGTTACCTTTTTTTTTTTTTCCATTTTTTCCATTTTCCTTCTATTGGTTAATGTTTATCTGAGGTTTGTTTCAATTAATTTCTAAATTTAAAAGGTAAAGTTGCATGCAAGTTAAGAAATCAATTTTCAACCTGAAATGACGCGACCTTGTCAAATTGAGATGGAGACACATCAGCTCTCAGAACAACCTTAATCTGCACAAGAATAATAAAATTGAGCACCACAAACGGGTAATAACCAAAAAGGGGGTATTTGAATTAAGAGTTTGAATGGTCCAGGCATAAATACATATCCCTTAAGAGTGGAAATGAATTTTGTCCCTGCTCTTTAACAAAAGAACTAACCAAGGACCCCTCAACTGCACAAATTAGATTGAACTTTGGGACGAAATCTGTAAATCGCGCCCTAGAAAGAGAAAATTACAAAATTCATAAAATTAACCTGAGGGAAGCCATCCAAGTATTGCAATCCAGGATATGTCTCCACCAATCCCTCTATGAACTCCGTCACCACAGCTACAGACAATACAAATCAATTTACTGAAAAAGCGAGAATTGCTCAGACACTAAATAGAACTGAAAAGTAAACTATCGAGATGTCACCAACTAAAGGAGCTTTAGCGCGATAAAATCACATATAAAAAGAGTTTGATCCTATTGATGTCAAAAATCAAACAATATCCGCCGAAATATAGATGGAAATCCATCATATGAACTGAAAACTTCGCTAAATAGTCTAATAATGCTGCTAACTCCGATGAAACAAATCACTATTGAATTATATCAAAGAAAATCAAGGTAAAAAGAGTTCCACATTCCAAAGGCTTCAAGGAGTTCAAACAAAAAAAAAAAAATATCAGAGAAGTCCTAAAAAATTAACTCGAGAGAGAAAGATACCATTCGGATCGTTGATCAGTTTTTTTCCCTGGTACGCCATTCCCTCTCTCAATGAGCGAAAAATAATGAGAGAGAAGAGAACGCTTGCATTAAAAGGCTGGAGGGGACAAAATACTAATGACTTTCTATCTCTTTTTCTAATGGCAGTGTAGTCAATGGAATTACCATATGCCCTTATCTCTTTTTAAAAAATGGCAGTGTAATTATTCTGTGTGCTGAGAGCGCTCCTACGGGTACAAAAAATCGTCCCCATAATTTGCTCCATGGCTGATATGGGCATTATATAGATTCCAAATATATACAGCGCGGATTGAGGATTTCTTGACAATACAAACTCATTAACTAATTGGATACTAATAAAAAACAATCCAACCCATAATATTACATACTTTTAATTTTAATCCACAATTCATATATTATTAACATTTAACAGAGCACATGCTAATAAAAAAAATTAGAGTTAGTTCTTACCACTATCATCACGAGCCCACGGAGGCGAGGCGAGGAGAGGAGAGCTGAGCGGAGAGCACATCCGAGCGGAGGAGAGGAGAACACGTCACCACCTGCATTGCGTCAGAGGTCTGAGCGGCCAACCGATTGCTTCCAAGGTTGATTTGTATTAGTCTAGAAATTAACCTAATTTAAGGGGGGCAACACTCTACTGAAATTATTTCTATTTAGCGAGAGTGCCTTCAGAGACTTTAACAGACTCAAATTTGAAGGAACCATACCTTCTGAGATGCCATCTTCAAGGTACAACTATGTGAGATGTTCGGGTCCGCACTGCTCATTGGATCTGAAGTTCGAACTACTCGCTAGCGGCTGACGCACTGCTCACTGGGAAGAATCAAGGTGCGTTGAGTGTGTACCGCTCGCTCGAGGCTAGCATCTAGCTCAGGCGTAGCAACGTTGGTTTTGTTTCTCCCTTTTCTGTGTATGAGAGACATCGATTTGCACCAGAGAGCGAGAACGACTAGTTGTGATTTTTCTTTTGAATCAACGTTTCCTGAATCTATGGGTGGAACTAGAAAATTTAGATAAGAGGGGCTGCAAAATAAAATGTAAAATGTATAATGTTGGAGGTGGGATTTGAGAAAAAAAGTTCTCCCACAATCTAATGAGCAACTTTAATCACTAGGTAAACATTTAATGTTTTATTAGGAGGTTACACTGTATAAAAATTTAAAGAAGAAAAAAATCAATTAAATTAATATACATAATTAAAAAAATTAGAATCATGTGGGTGGCTTATTCCCTTTAGAGCACAATAAGATTTGCCCCTGCCTGATTCAAAGTTCACGCCGTGATTTTTCTGTTGGACGCTTAAATTGTGATTTTTCTTCCTCTACTGGGCTGCGAAAATTCAGTGGTAGGTCTGATTGTGATTCAGGGGTATGCACAATTAAATATTACCATTTGGCCATAAAAAAAATTCAAAATCCAGGATTAGACACTTGTCTACTTCTGGACCTCTTTGGATCCGCTCCTGAATATACCTATGAGTAATGTATTTAAGGTGCGAAATTAATCTTTTTTAAAGGTTAATATCAGTTTAAAATAATTAAATTGTGATATATAGCAATATTTGTAATTCACAAGTCGCAACTAAATTATTCCATAATTGTTTGTGAGTTAACATTTGAAAAATAATTTTATATTATTTTTAAATTGCTAAAAATAAATATGTATTATTATTAATTCATAAATATTTTATAAATGACATACCTCATAAAATATATCGTCACAATTACTATAAAAAGACATTACTTTTTCAGAAATAATTACTCTCATTTTGTGCAAAACAATTAATATTTACAAATGATAAGATATTGTATTTTGTATTTTATGTCAATTGTTTATTGAACTGAGCAAACTCAAATTGAAATTTCAAATCAGATGTTATCGTTTGTAGTAATTATGCTACCCAATACAAGACTTTA